>QLOH01000075.1:600000-1200000 GCA_026901365.1 Sesbania bispinosa
CAACCCTTTACTATTCATCGTAAGTCTTGTGGTTCAGAAAATAAAACTAAAGCTAAAAATAGAACTTAAATCGTATTTGTTATTTTATTATATTAAAAACCTAAAAAAAGTATTTAATGCTATTTATTCTTAAATAATTAAAAATATTTAATAAAAAAATAGCAAATATATTTAACATAGATGGAGAATGAGGGAGGCATTTGCTATTTTGCATGTGTCTAGGGGCGTAATCTTAATTTTGTGCGGTGGTGGGTGAATTTTTTTATTTTGTTTTGAAGGATGAGCATAACAAAACAAAACGGCAAAACCCCTTGAAAACCCTAGCCTAGACATAGACAGAGCAGAAATGGGTTTAGGGTTGAGAGAGGTAAGCGGTGAGCCAGTGATTGATAGTGAGAATGGGGAGGAGTTGATGCGTGTGCAACCAGGTGTCGACATAGCTCTTGCTAATCTTCCTCGTCAATCCCCTGGCACTCTCTATATTACTACCAAGTAAGTTATTATAATACTCTCATGTGCTTGTGCTTTTCTTGTTCTTACTACGGTGATAATCACAGGCAAGTGATATGGGTGAGTGATGTGGACAAGAATAAAGGTTACGCCGTTGATTTTTTATCTATTTCACTCCATGCAGTCTCTAGAGACCCAGATGCCTACCCTGTTCCTTGTCTATATACTCAGGTAAGTACCACTGCACTTAGGAGACTAGGCCTGTTCAAAACAATTCTAAAAAACTGAACTGCACCGTGAATTCCTATATACTCTTGGAGTTTTCAAGGAATCGGGGAGTTCTTTCACTTTGCTATACTTTTGTAGTAGTAATGATTTGGTGAATTGTCTTCCTTTTTAACTGATATTATTATATTTAGATTTTTTCCTCTAGTTCTATAGTTATTGAGGTAGAGAAGCCAAGGATGGAGTGCTAGAGAGCTGTGTGTGATATCAATTTTGCCCACGTTCTTCTTTCTTCCATGCATAACAGTAGATGAGGCCTTTCAAATATTATTTTGTTTTTCTCTTTTGAATAATGGGATTTTGTATCTATGTTTTGCTCTTGATAAAAATTAGGATTTTCAATTTAGAAGATTGATTATGATCTGCAGGGCAGGGCAATATTTATTTTTATTTTATGATATGTTTTATCCATTTCCTTTTCTCCTTCCTTTTGTGTTATATTTCAAGTGTGATTCCTCAACTGAGTGTGGTTTCAAATTCTACTAAAGGAGAAATGAGTGCAAATTTTAGTAGTAAAAGAGGGAGGTCATGTTCAAATTTGAGTAGTAAGTAATTAAGCTGGTGGGTTTTTGTTGTTTCATGTTAACGTTCAGTTTAGCCATGTATTTATTTATGATGGGCATATAAGTTTTTCAGCTGATTTTTATATGATGGGCATATATTGATGAATTCTGAGCTAAGAGTGAGCTATAGTCTAAATAGGTAGCAAGGAAGGTATTTTATTGTTCTTTTCTTTTTTGATCTCATTCAGCCTGTCTGCATTATTGATGTTTCTCAAGCATAGGACCTAGAGGTTCATTAACAAAGACTACAAATCAGAGCGACAAACAAGACACTGGGTGAAGATTATTGTAATGCCAAATATTTACTAATCTCCTATTTATTTTTTAACCTCCTTTTTCAATTGATTTACTCATACAGCATATACATTAGAGTGAACCTACCCCCAGAAAGATGACACTTAGGTGATGCAGCTAAATAATTAGTGGAAAGTAATGTATCCCATACATTTTCATTCAATTAGGTGACTCATCACCGTCATATTCATTTTGACCATTTCCGTTTCAATTCTTTTAATTATTGAGGCTCCAAGCAAGATGAGCAAGACATTGGGTGATGCTTATTGTAATGCCAAATATTTATAGGGTACAAGCAGTTCTTGAACTGGAATTAGTTCTTGAACTGGTTTCTCAAACCAATTTTTACAGGTTGGGTTGAAATAGTTTTTGAATTGATTTTAAAACCAGTTCAGTTCTTATACATAAAACAGTTCAGTTCACAGATTAAAAACCGGTTCACCAAACCTAAGATCAAGTTCAGTTCAGTTCGGGAGTGATGAAAACCAGTTCAGTTCAGTTTTTGTATAGAACCATGAACAGGCCTAGCACTTACTTACTCTTCTTAATTAATTAATTACCTTCTTTTCTGTTTCTGATTGCTCTCCTTTGTGTATTCGGGTGAAGATTGAAACAGAAGCAGATGAAGAGGATCATGATTCCGACAACTCTGATTCAGAATGCCAAGATTTATCCATGATCAGCGAGATGAGGCTCATTCCATCTGATCCCACTCAATGTATCTTTTTCTTAATCTTATCTTTCTTCCACGTGTTTCTTGACACTTTACACTCAACATTTGTTTTCATTGTTTTGCAGTGGATTCTCTGTTTCAAATATTCTGTCAGTGTGCCGAGCTTAATCCAGAACCAAATGATGGTCAGTATTATTTCCACTTACGGATATTATGCACCGTGTTCTCCTCTTTCTGAGTTGTTTACATTGATGTTCTCCTTTTAGAGGTAGAAGAAGAAGAACATGATTGGGTTTTCAACACTGATCAGATGGAAGATCAAGATGAAGGTATGTGTAGGAGCTTTAATTTTCTTTCCTAATACATTCACAGGCTCCTTAATATGCTTTGTTCTAGTTACTATATGATTGTTAAACCTATTCATTTTTACCCCAAGATGAGGAAGGTTATATCTCTCAGAATCCAGCCAATTCTCTTGGTCATTCAAATGGACATCATGACCTAGCTCGCACTGTGCTTGAGGTAGGGTGTTCTTCCAATTAATTCTCTATCTACATCTCTTTCTGCAGCCTGACTCTCTGACATGAAGCAATTCCAGGCTTTTTGTAATGCAAGACTGTTCTGGTGTATTAAGTTTCTGTACATTCCATGTGAACATTACTGTTACTATGAACATGTTGATCATTATGTCATGCCTAACTCAGCCTATAATTTATGCTAGTTTACTTCTGAAATTTAATTATTTGTTGTTCTCTTTCATTTTGGTAATTTATTTATTTTTTACTTGATATGTTGATCCTCCTGAATACATTTGAACTTACAACCTTTAGTTTTGCACACACCAATTTTCACAACCAGCTTACACCTCTCTCTACTATGCCCATCACATCCTTCATTTTCTCTCTCTCACCCCCAAAGGTGTATACACCATCATGGAAGGTGTGAAACTATAATTATCCTTGAACTTATGCTGTTTAATCTTTTCCTGTATTGATATGAAATAATAACCATTTGCTTTTAATCTTAAAACAGTTGAACTAGACATCTGCATTGCAAGGTGTGGAGACATAGGGGTAGGGGTAGGGATAGGCAAAGCTAGGAAGCAGACGTATAAGTTATTAGGATGCCCGTCACGATCGCAAATTCCATAAACCTGAACTTTATTTTGTTATTATTATCATTCTAATATATAGAATGAATGAAGTTACTCTTGCCTATTAGGAATTAGGATTAAGTAGCATTTTTTGTTAAAAAGAAAACGCATAGAATGTTAACTAGCAGCTGAAGTTACTATACCGCATTTTATAATCTATTGTGAAGTTTGGAAAAATCTTTTTTTCCCCCTTCCTTTACTGGGAGTCATGAGAAATTATTATCTGGCTGTGAGCTCGATATATGGTTGTGAATAGATGTTAAAGAACTTGTCATAAAAACAAGATAGCCAGGTACTTGTTTGTGACTTTCTGTGTGTGTGGGTGCTGTGTAATGCCTTGAGTGTCTCAAATTCTCCAACTTCTATTTTCACTCTCTCTAGGAATTTTGCACTTATCCCTGTGATGCTTCAGTTCAGAATGGTGGAGACCCTGGGTTCCACTGTAGGCCTTATATCTTCTTGCAAAAATAATGCTTCGTTGATAAGATCAATTTTATAATAATTTAAATGCATTCCGATAGAACATAAGCATAATGCATATTGAATTTTGTATTTTAAGTTTTACATTTTCAGGCTCTATGGTAAAAACTAAAAAGTGATCCATCATAAATTTTCTGAGATTCCAGCCTTGAATATTATTTTATGTTAATTAATATGTTGAGAGATATAATTACTGAAATTGATAAGAGCACAAAGACGATATGTTAACTGGTTGAAGCATATTTTGTATTTATCCAATATTTATAACTTATGGTTGTTGATGTGGATATTCTCGATGCTTGTACAGCCAATCCACAGTATCCCAAACCTTTTCTATTGTGATTTGTGAGGTTTGAATAATTCTTGCCTGGAATTTAAATTGTTTAGTACTTGCTTATCTTGAACACATACCTTTGGAGTTGTGGTGGTTTAGAGTTTAGGTTTTAGGGGGGAAAAGGGAGGAGATTGTTCTAAATCTGCAACTTATCAACCCTTACATGATTGTCTGTAAATTAATGGGAAACAAGTCCTTTTACCAGTTTGTATAATTTGTTCTCTATGCTCCATCATTTATATTCAGTTTATTTTATTGCAGCTTCAAATCAATGATCAACGATTTGAGGATGCAGAAGAGATTGAGCATGATAGAGATGGCACCCATCGTTGAGAGCCAGTGTTTTTCTCAAAATAGCATATTCTAATGTTGTTCAAAAGCCATATCAACTCTGTTATGGAGTTCGGTTCTGTATATGTAAACCATTGTGAAACATCTGACTAGAGTCATAGAGTGGTTAAGTTTGACCTTTTTAGAAAAAGAAAGTTATATAAAAGACAGCAGGTGGACACTGACTTTGAAGCTGTGATGTCTCTTTATATTGAAAGAAATTTCCCATTGAGATAGGATTTGCAAATTTGAGTCACCTCGCAGCATGGAACTAGGGTCATTCGTTTCGAAGACTTAACCTTGTTTGTATAATTTATGGAAAATTGATTTCCAAGGAGAACGCAATTCCAAATAATAAGTTTAAAGTAAACTAGTAAATTGATCACTGACTTTTTAGAGTCATGCAGTTTAGTTCCTAAAAAGGAGAAAAACACAATATAATCCTTGATTTCTTGCTTTGTCTATCACTATAGTCCAACTATATATTTCCTGTCAATTTTTTTATATATCATGTTTAAACGTAACATTATGTCACACTATTTGTTACTATAATAACATTCATTGTCATATAAAAACGTGGTTTTGTTAAATTTATAACTTGGAATGTCTTAACTCCAACAGTCGTGTGTTTCTCCGTTTTCTTTTTTTTTTTTCCTCTTCTTCCCCTTCTTTCATTGGAAGGTCTCAGCCCCAATGACGTGTTTGTGCTCTGATGGCAAATAGTGTGATGGAGTGTCACTGAATGTGTTACATTAAAAAATTAATGGGAAACACGGTTGGATTATAGTGACAGACAAAGCAATAAATAAGAGATATATTGCGTTTTTCTATTTCTTATGGACTAAACTGCATGACCCTAAAAAGCCATGGATGGATATTTTAGTTTACTCGATAAGTTTATCAGTGATGAGTGTCAAGTTTAGAAATATATCTGAAAATATTGTCAGATTAAATTGAGACCATTTGAATTTGCTTGGATGTATTACGATGCTCTTTTGTGACAATACAAGTTAGATAAATGTTACGTAGTAAAAGGTTGGTTAAAATGTTTCTAGACCATGTAAAATTATTGAATTTTGCTTTTGATTCCTATAAATTTTTTTAATTAAATCACCCTCCCAAATTTTGTAAATCGTCCCTTGCCCCCAAAAACTTGTAGCCCATGCTAGTGTGTCACGTACTCTTTCCCAGTCATTATGCTTATATGTCAATTACAAATCCTATGTGATATCTACCCATTTTTAACATTTTAGAAAAGGGGAAATTTCTTGGTTTCACCCAAAAAGAGACCGTGTTAAGCCTTGCATCCAATATCTATTATGGAATTTCCCTCTTACTAGAGCACTATGAACCCACATCACCAAATCTACACCTTCACCCAAAATCCTCATTAACGGGTTGTCGAGTTATAAGATCTCCAACGGGACAATTAAATAGAAGGGAGAAATGAAACATGCCAGAAAATAGCATGCCTGGAGGTATGTAACCAAAGGAACCAACAACAACACTAATACTTGCGGTGCCTTTCGTTGGATCCAGAAGGCCTTTATTGCCCAAAAAACTTGAACTAGGACTTTTCTGGAATGGTACAAATGCTGGTATAGGACCTCCAAACAGATTATTTGAGAAGTTCACCTCTACAAACGTCAATGGACAAGGAGGTAACTTGGGGAAACTTGCACTTATAAATTTGATGGGGAAGAAAGTCAGGGAAGATGGTAACGTGACAATGCTATTGTCATATTTTACACGGATTTCCATGTTTAAAAAGGTCCTAATCCATGTAGGATAAGTGTGTGACAGCTAGAAAAATTTGAGTGATCCCTCAAAATGGTTCCGGAAACATATGGGGTCGGTCATATTTGTTAGATTATTCCCAATTTGTATTTTATGGATTAACATTAATCAATTATTTAGAATTATATTTATTGAATTATTAATATCAATTATAGATTAATTATTTAATTATAACACATAATGTAAAGATGGATTATATATATTGGGCTTTTATTGTGAATAGCCCGTGATGGGTTAGGCTGTTCAGTTAAGTAGCCCGTTGAGAGGTCCCTGGTCTCTACTGGTAAGATATAGAACTGGTAACCCATTAGTCAGTTTATATATGACAGACTCTTCCCTGTACTCTGGACTCGTGTTCTGTCTTTTGGCATCCTACCAGGAAGAGAGCAGCATTCTCTCACTCTGTTCAAGACAAACACCATGGATCCTTCTCTGATTCCGGGTACGCAATAATTTCTAATTATTTTATGAAACATGCTATAGCTTGTATCTATCTGAATTGATCTAGGCTATTTTCGTTTAAATTTCATCAATTGGTATCAGAGCCTTATAGATACAAATTATGGTTGTTTTTGGTTGTAGAATTAGTATCCTATGAACCCTAAATTTATATTGATAAAATTATTCGCTAATTGTGCATAAAATTTAGGGATTTTTGTTGTTGTTGGATATCTATCGTATTGTGTTAAACTATGAAGGATATTTCGAATTACAGAATCGTTTTTTCTTCTTTGTTTCGCCAAACGCCTGAAATTTTGATTCTCGTTTCTGGCTTTCGAAACATAAAATTGATTTAGGGGTTTTGTTACCCATACAATTTTGAATCATAAGTCAAATTTTGGTTCGATTTCGTTGTATATTTTGTAAGAATTTGTCAGTTTTCTTCTCGGGTTAGAACCTTTAAACCCGTTTTTGATCTCACAATTGAGCCATTCTTTTTCGAAATTACTTTGGGGGTTTTGTTTGTCTCTAGATTTAATACAAATCTGCACATTTTGAGAACGAACCGTTGGAAAACTATGGAGAATTTTCGTTCTTTTCTTCGCGGGTTCGAACACCTAAAAACGATTTTTTTTTATCTGTGATTTCTCTCAATGGAACCGATCTTCCTTGAAATTTCTTTGGGGCTTTGGACCGCCATGTCACGGCGGTCATATGGTAGGAAAATCGTGGCCTTCCGCCGCCTGAATCTCCGGATATTGCTTCGGGTAGAAACTGGGTCGAGTTCGACCCGTTTACAGCAAACCGGGTGAAGGTGGTGATGAACAGTACTCGCCGCGCCTGCCCACTCGCGGGGCCAGGCGCGTGGGGGCGCGTGTACTACATTTTGTGGCCAGAAAAATTTTATTTTTTATACCAAAAATTAATTAATTAATTTTCTAAATTTTTGGTATATTGTTTGTAATTTTTGGATGCCTGGAGGTATTTATTTTAATTATTTTGAGAGTAATTTATAATTTTGAAAATGCTACTCTCAGATTTTTGGCCTGAAATTTTTTATGTATATTTCATATTTTATTAGAGAGTTTTTGGCATATTTCACTCTCTCTAGTGGTGACCCATCAGTCAGTTCATATGACAGACCCTTCCCTCCGTACTCTGTCTTTTTGGCGTCCTACCAGGAAGAGAGCAATTACTCTCACTTGCAACCATAACCGAATGATTCTCTCATTCCAGGTACACAATTCCAATTCTATTATGGTATTGTATTATATGAACATGCTTATTTGCTGTATCTATTTGAAATTGATCTGGGCAAATATATATATATATATATATATTGGTGTTTAACTCATGTCAAATTTTTTATTTGGTACCCTATCGGTATTAGAATTTTGTTTTGGGACATGAAAATTATATATTGTATCATTTTTATTTCTTATTTATTATGATTCGGGACCCTTAGGCGGGATCATTGTAAATAAGAAATTTTGGTTAATGGGGCATCTTATTATTTTGGCTAGACACACAGATTCATTTAATTTTGTGTTAGCATAAAATATTATGCATATTAAATGTTTCTTTGTTATATTTTGGTGTTAGCCTCTATGCTCATTTCTGTTAATATTTTGAATAGGACTTAATTTTAGAAAATTCTTTTATTGAAATAATTTGAATTGAATTGTGTAAGGTGATGGACATACCCTATCGGTATGACATTGCTTGACATGATCATTGTGTGATAGAGAAAATAATTTTAAATATTTTTTTTATATATGATTTTCATATTATATGATTTATTTAATTACTTTTCTCTATCAAGTGGGAGAAATCTATATATTAAGTTATGATTTTGTCAAGCAAAATTGTAGTATTTCTTCTCTCTTTAAAAAATTACATGTTACCCTTTATTGTCAAGACTTTATATTGAGGATATTGTTTGTTAAGTCTCTTTGAGAACATTATAGTTAAACTCCATGTTATTGTCTTATATTATGGGTACCAGACAATATGTTGATGTCCCAAATTAACTTGTTATTGTTTGAAGAGATTAATTTCTCTATTGCATACCATTAATCTTTCTTATAATCGATGGTATGTCAAACTATAGACTTATTAAAGCTATTTTGAAATAACAAGTATCATTCTTAAAATTTTGGGATATATGGATGAATTTTGTATATAATACAATATTGTTATCTTGTAATTTTGTAATTATAAGAACAATGGGAGTTAGAGATTTCTTAAATCTTATTGTATCCTCAATAATAGTCAAGGGTTTTATGCACTTTCGTTTCCGCTTCCGCTAAAGAGTGCTTTGCTATTATTGTTTAAATTGTAACACTTGAGTCATGGGAGTGAGTTGTTGAGTTTTTCTATGATCTCATTTTGAAATATATTAGAGATTATAATCTCACTCATGTTGGCAATTTTTTTTTTCAAATAGCCATCATATTTTATAAAATTGCGTGATACAATAATTTTTTAAGGAGATTTTCTATTTTGTAATGTCAAGTGGACATTTATAATTTCCTTCATTTTGTAAGCAAAGTATATGGTTAACTATGAAACTCCTTTGCAAAACCATTATTATGGTTTTATGTTGAGTTTCATATTCTGTTATGTAATCATTTCTGTTGACTTTGCTTCAATATGTTTCTCTCTAATATCAAATTTTGAAGAGAGAAAAATTGTGAGTTTTAGACTCATAATGAGTACCTTAGCAAAAATTATAATCCCACTATTAGTTATTATAACATTAGAGTATTTTAATATTATTTGACTCTAATGAAAATCCTAGTAATATTATATTATTATGGATTAGTGGGAGTACACACAATTGGTTGTCATGAGATAATAGCATTGCTATATATCTTTGTGTGCACTTTTGTATTAAAATAATATTGTTGAGCTTTTTTTGGTTGTCATATGTATGTTATTATGCGTGTTTAATCATATGACATGCTCTTAGAGATTTTGGGAAGAAATCTCATTTCGTATTACTGAGATGTATTTTTGTGCACAAATTGTTGGTATATATATTTTTATGTGCAATTTTATTGAATCTCAGTAAGGCACACTAAGTGTACGCTAAGATTATTTTGTTGGTATTGCACATTTGACTTGCAATTTTATTGTGCTTCTCTCTTGATCAACGTTCCACATTTTATAAGGTCACAGATTTGCGAGTATCTTATATGAAATTAATACTCCTATCGAGTATGATTTCTTGGATCAATAAGGTGCTTGTAAATCTTATTATTTGGACCAGTAAAGTGCTTACTCATTGATGCCATTTTGTATGCCCATTTTGTAATTACTTTGGTTATTGGGTTATGCCCATATGTAATTACTTTAGTTATTTGTTATTGGGCTATTATAGGCACTTGAGTTTATGTGGACTATGTTATTATTATTATTTTGGTCATTGTATTACGAAGGACACTTTGATTATTTTAGTATGCAACTTTGTTGTAATTTTCTTAAACCGATATTCCACGTTTTTCATAAAGTTAAGATGTATGAGTATCTTGCATGTATGATATCAATACTCCTATCGAGTATGATTTTCTGCATTGTTGAGGTACTTGTATTCTTTTGTTTGAACCAATTGCTATAAGTGCTTGCTCATTGTTGACATTTTTTGTCTATATTAATCTTGAGTTTTATTTTGTTTAAACTAAGAGTCTATGTTGTTCAAGTGGGAGATTTATTTAAATTTATTTATTCTATTTGAACATGCATAGTCACTTATATAGTAAAACTCAGATTAATTAAATGTCAACTGTTCTCGAGCATTCTTGATTTAGCCCAAGTGTAATTACTTTTGTTATTGGGTCTTCCCCTATGTAATTACTCTTGATACCGGGCTATTGTGTGCACTTATACTCATGTGGATAGTGTCGGGTTTGTGGCTTATTGTGATGGTGAAAGGAGCTGTTTTGAACTAGTGTCGAAAAGACATTAACAGCAACTATCACGTGTGTTGAGCATTTTAGTAAATCCACTAACCAAAGACTTGATTATTGGAGTTTTTTTTTCATAACTCATGTATATTTGTATAAGTCTTTTGGTATTTTGGGTTAGTGGGAGTTTGTTTTGTATTTGCTCAATATTATGAGATATGTGTTAGTTTACTTTTATTATCATATCTCTTATAGCATCTATGATGCTGGGACCATTTTTGGATAGCATATTGTTTCATTGAATTATGCTTTCCATTATCCATCATTTTATGAAATATAAGCATATGGTATGTATCCCTATCGGATGCTATCTTCTATATTGTTAATGCTCTTATTTCTTGGAATTATTAAAGTTATGTGCATTAGCTATAATTGATACTTTGATTTTAATAATTCCTAATAGTTCTGATAATTGACTAATGTTATCCAAGTGGGAGAATGTTAGATTATTCCCAATTTGTATTTTATGGATTAACATTAATCAATTATTTAGAATTATATTTATTGAATTATTAATATCAATTATAGATTAATTATTTAATTATAGCACATAATGTAAAGATGGATTATATATATTGGGCTTTTATTGTGAATAGCCCGTGATGGGTTAGGCTGTTCAGTTCAGTAGCCCGTTGAGAGGTCCCTGGTCTCTACTGGTAAGATATAGAACTGGTAACCCATTAGTCAGTTTATATATGACAAACTCTTCCCTGTACTCTGGACTCGTGTTCTGTCTTTTGGAATCCTACCAGGAAGAGAGCAGCATTCTCTCACTCTGTTCAAGACAAACACCATGGATCCTTCTCTGATTCCGGGTACGCAATAATTTCTAATTATTTTATGAAACATGTTATAGCTTGTATCTATCTGAATTGATCTAGGCTATTTTCGTTTAAATTTCATCAATATTGGCTCTTGGAAGATAGGAAATTGTAAAAAAGTCCTTGAGAAATACTAACGTCAGTCAAAATGGTCCTTCTAACATAAGTGCATACGTGACTGAAAGATTGAACGTATTCAAAATAGTCCCTAGTTTGAACTATCTGATGTGGTAGAGAGCAAAGGATTGAAATTAAGCAAAATGGTCCCTGCTTCACTGAAACGTCAATAAACCTTTCCCTCCAAACCCTTTCACCTTGTAGTTGAAGTAACCATCTGTGAGAGGGATAAGGGTTTCTTTTTCTCATCAAATCAATGATTCATCGGGCGTGGAAGCTTTCTAGGGTTTCATCGTTGGATAAGAAGAAGGGGTAGTGTACCGCCTCGGTGTTCGTCCCACTACCGAACACCCCCTATACTCACTATTGGATAGTCCCAGCTAGTGGGCTGGAGAGCACTTTATGGCCCAAACGGGACTTGGACTTAAGGAGGGCAGATAACTACCCTACCCACGAGAGACGTGCTCGGAAAACTCGGGCAACTTCACCCCTACGCTGAGTATAAGTAAGGGGATACTTAGTAAAAAAAACTCAACTGCTACTGGTTCACTGACGGCTAAGTATAACCCCAGAGTACTCGGTCGTCGGAGGCCTTTTTGAGAACAGGTAGCTGTGAGGCAAGAGCAAGCTTTTGTTGAACTAAGCGTATCACCGTTGAAGGTACGGTGATCTACATTACTTTTTTTCTTATAATAATTTTTTTGTGTTCTCAAACCTCTGCTTTTTGTCTTGATGGTTGCCGTGTGTTTTTTAAAAGTATTTCATGATGGTTATGATATGTTGTCTTTGATAGTGTAGTTATTTTAGGAAAAAAATTTCAGTGTTGGTTAAGTGAACCCCAAGTGCTATATTTGTTTGCTTGTTTTGTAAATGTGAGATATGTTTGCTATGCATGGTGGATTATGTTTGCACACGATTTTGGAAGGCATGGAACGGTAATGTGGTCCCCTAAATCTAGAAAGCTGTTAGCGGTGCAAATTTTACTAAGTCTTTTTTATCCAATAGGGCCTTGTCGATTGAAAGAATTCGAAGGACTGATACCTATGGAATTGAAGGAAAGAGTTAAGATTTATCAGTCTTTGAGGATATGTTTTTCGAATTTTAACTTAGCCAAAATTGAATGCATGTTTGTTTTATGATATATATTTTTTAATGCAATTCGAGAAACATGGTGATTTATGAGACATGAGATGATAATCATTCGAGATAATTTTTCAAGTTGTATTCGAAAAGATGATAAATTTGTTGGATTAGTGAAATTTCACTAAGTGTTTTATGTCTGATAAAACATTTTCTATTGGAAGGATTCGAAAAAGATGATACATCTTTTGGTGGTAGAAATTTCACTAAGTGTTTTATGTCTGATAAAATCTTTTTTGTTGGAAGAAAGATGATGCATGTAGAATCTAAGAAGAGATTTAAAAGTTGTCAGTCTTAAAAGCATGATGTTTTTGAATTCAACTAAGTAAAAACTGAAAACGTCTTTGTCATTTCTGAAGCATCTTTTTCGAATAAGAATTCGAAAAACAGACTTTTTTCAGACAAGAGTTTCATCAGACTTAATTTTTCTAAGGCAAAGACTTAAGATCTTTTCCGAAGATATAGAAAAAGCACACCTAGGACTCCAAACATTAAAATGAACAATATGAAAGTAGACATGTCTTGATTATTAAATTTACTTGGAAAATATACTATGACATGTTTTTTCCAACTTGACATGATTCACATTTTAAGCCCTTTAGATTCGAAGAGATGAAGGACCGTTTGCTTTAACTTGTCCAAACTTGAATAATCTAGATAACGATGATGGGTATTAAGATATTAGGCATCAACATATATAATGGTTAAAGAAGATTAAAGGTAGTAAAGATCTCGTGATTTAAATTTGGCTTTAATCCTTTATCTAGTGCACTCTGATCCTATACAATAAAAGAACTCTGATCCTATACAATAAAAGAATAAGAAGTAAAGCTTATGAAACAATTTATAGAACAGAGTAATAGAAATCAAACTAAAGGGCACCTAGATACAAATAAGACATAATTTAGAGACAAGGATGGAAAAAGTGAAGCTTGATAAATACCAATGGCATGTCCCTTAGACCCATTAACAAAAGTGATATGGTGAGGTGTTTTAGGAGTTGAAAAAATAGAGGAAAAAGAATAATTACCAAATAATCAAAAGGAACAAAGTCCAAAATCTATGATCCAAATCCAGAATATTTAGTTCATTTTTTAACAATAATTGTTTCTTTTGACGGTAACAAATTTTAAAATATATCGGTAATAAATGGGCAATAAGTTGTATGTAATATGTTTCTAAATATATATTGTTGAAATTCTGGTAAGCGTACCAAAATCCCAGCAGTATAATAGTAAGAGTATCGTATCCACAGGGAACGGTTCAACTTATAAAGATTAGTGGTCACAACTATCAAGTAATAGCGTATAATTTGTTGGTTGTAGAGAATTGCGTAAGTAAATAAAATTGAACTAGTAGTGAGATAGAGATAGTTACTTGGACTAAAATTGAACTTCGTATCATCACACCCCTTTCATATGTGAACCCCAATATTATTTATGAATATATAATTATGATATCCTAGCCAAACTATATTATTTTACCCTGGGCTAACAGTGATAAAATACTCAGAAATAATTCATGCGGGTTCTCCCAAGCGACAAATTACCTCGACTTTAATGATCTGATTTTCCGTTTGTTAAAACTATCGGTTCGCCCTATAGCTCGATCCCATATTGACTACTTTGAGTACTTTTACCAATCAGAATTTAAGTTTCCTATCTCTAGGCTCCCCCAAACTCGCTATTAATTCTATAGAACCACCTTTCGAATGCGCCCTATAAAACTAACCTATAACTCCGGCACTCAGGCGGAAGTTATGCATTAAGCAAAGTGTAAAAATACCGATATCATAAAAATAGGGATTCATAAATAATAAAGAGAATTCACATACAATCGGGGATTGAATCAACTACATCCAATCCTATTGGAGAGTTTAGCTACGCATGGTAGCCATTACACACCAACGGAGAAACTGTCACACTTTTCTCCAGCCCTAGCTTCTACTCTATCGTCTCTCCAAAAGCTTCGGGCCTCCTTTGATCTTTGCAAAAGGTCCTTTTTATAGAGGTTGGAAAACCATCTGAAATCTGGAAGGAATATGATTTGAAATCCTTTGAAAAACTGATCCGTATTCCTGCGCTCAGCGCGTTTGAAGCGCAGGATCCATAATGTATTTTAATTGCTGCGCTCCATCTACGCTCAACGCAGGTGGAGCATGATACACGATCCAGTTTTCCCTGATTTCCTCTTTTTCATCTTGATCTCTTCATGATCTTATCCTTATTTGCTTTGCTCTCCTTATTTCCCTCTTTTTAGCTTGATCTTGTGCTGATTTGATCTTCAATTTGAATTTAGAATTTAATCTGCAGAATCCTTATCCAAATAATTGATGATTGTATCTTGATCAGCTGCCATTTAAATCCTTATATTGCAGATTCTCTTTTCAAATAAATGCTATCTTGTTTCTTCATTTAAAACGTGCCCTTTTATCTGCAAAATCAACGGATTTTCTATCAAAATAGCATCATATTCAAATTCAAATCAAATAATTACAAAATATGCATTTATTACTAAAAAGAGGTAATTTGGGGTATAAATTTACTATTTTACCCTTGATAAGTGCAGTAATTATACAAGAAATTATCATATATTTTTCATTTATCAAATTCCCCCCAACTTAGCTTCTCGCTTATCCTCAAGCAAGAAAACCTTTTGCAATAAAAAATGGATTCAATCCCCATGTTATCATTCTCAGAAAGTAAGGAAATAATTTCATCACCTCTTGCTAGGCAGCTGTCACTTTCCAAATATCAGATTAAAAATCAGAATCAAGTGATATTACCAAGACTTAATTAGAACAGGATAAAAATACATTCAAACTTTTTCAGAAATAGTAACCAAAACAATAAGTGAAGAAAAAAAATCAAGGAATTCCCTCATGCTCACGGGTAAGTGTTTCCCTCAATTTTTCACAGCAGTTGAACAACTAAAATTGATAGTCGTTTCTGGTTAATAAACATGCATATGGTTAACATGGATCAAAAGGTCTTTCTTGGTTGTAATGAGGTTGGGCTGTCAAGAAATTATGGTTTTTCTGGGTATGCAAAGAGAACACTAGAATAGAGAGCATCTTTGAATATTTTTTGAACTTGGAATTTCTCTCCATTTTCCATTTTATTCTTGATTTGTATCATTCAACTGGCATCTTTCCTTGTTTGATGATTCACTCCCCCTAACTTATTCACTTTCATTCACTTTTTCTTTTTGATTTTTTGAGGGAGTGATCTTCTTTTTGCTTTCTTGTGTCTTCTCTTTGTATTTCTTCACTTTCAAGTAACCAACCAATTCTCCCCATTTTATCAAATTGCACCTTTGCTCTCTTTCCCAAGTGTAAGGGACATGATATAAACATTAAATTTGGCTGGGGTGCATAAGAAGAAACATTAAAGCTCAAATGGGTTACCAAAAAATTGAAAAAATTTGTATGGGTTGACTTTTTGGCACTGAGCAAATAATTTATAACACAAAATTTGCCTTTATCACTTCCAAATTTTCCATGTGCAGAATAAAATCCAAAAACTCAAGCAATAACAGTTGACAAACAGTGGTGAAAACTCTCATATCAGTGTTTGGTCTCACAACTCACCGGCTTTTGGCTAAATTTTCCTTGATGGAATCACTTATTGAAATTAGTTAACTACCCTGATATATTTTCCTGCATAATATCCTAATCCTAACTGATTATGGATTTAATCACAAAATTCCTATTTCTTTTCTAATTTGGTTAGTTAGACTGCCTAGCTTTGAGATTTTAAAATTAATTCCTTAAATCCATATTCCTAAAACCTAAAAAAATTGAAATACAAAACAAAAATCCCAATTAACTAAAAATAATCATAAAAAATAAAAGAAAATAGAAAATAAAAAGAACGAAAAGAAAGAAAAACACCAATATCAATCTTCGTCCTCTGTATCCTGTAAGTCCTCATCCTGCTCTCCTGCTGCTGCTGCTCCACCTCCCCCTGGATGAATAGGCCTGTCCCTAGGCCACTGCAAGAATATCCAGAACTCTTCAAGCAGCATGCATGGGTATGAGTCTGGTAACTCCTGATTGGTTTGAGGTCAACTGGTCTTGTCAACACAAAGTTGCATGATTTATGAGCTTCATACTTTGCCGAAGCCTGTGCACTCTTGAATCTCATGAGATCATAATGGGGTTCATCTCTGACCCTCTTTCTCATACCTTTTCTTCGTGAGCTATAGCCACGAGAAAGGCCAGCAATGTATTTAATCCTAGGCATCTGAAAAGCCAAAAAACAAATTTATTTCAATGATGCCTTATTGCAAACACTAATTCATGAAGAACATGGAAGCCTATCATTAACCAATTTGCATACATAATTCAAAATGCTTTCAAAAGAATTAATCTCTTCACAACAAAATTTCATTGCACTTGGTAATGGCTTCCTAAAAACAAAACATACCCATTTGTTTTGCAAGCATTCAATCAATCCATGGAAAGTGAAAGTTCAAAATTTTTGAAAGAAACAAAGCATAACACTTTCAAATTCAATAACTCACAAAACAAAGAGCATTTCAATAGAAAACTTGTTCTTCATATTCCACATAGCCATAATCACATCCAAGATAGCAATTATCAACAGTATACACATTCACAATCCTAAGGTTGCTATCCTAAAGTTCAAACCATAAAAACAGAGTAAATGAAGATTTCAATTGGTGAAAATTAAAGAAAACATACCTGAAACTTGAAAGTTTCAAAATTGGAGGTTTGTGAGTGGAAAGAGTGAAAAGAAGAGCTTAGGAAGTAGAGAGACGGTACAAGAGAAAACAGGTGAGGAAGAACGAATTACTTCCCCCTGTTTTTAGTTCAATTTAAGTAACAGCACGTACCTGCGCTCCACCTGCGCTCAGCGTGAGTGGAGCGTAGGTTTCAGTTTCAAAAACCTGTACCACTGCGCTTCGCCTGTGCTCAGCACATAAAACAGTGACTAAAATTGCAATTTTGCGCTTTACCTGCGCTCAGCGTAGGTGAAGCGCAGAAAACAGAATGAAATTTGCAATTTTAAGTCAAGTTTTCTGCTACTTCCTATTGTTTAAAAATTTTTATTTTCCACAAACTTATTCCAATCAGTTTTGAAAATTTCCTAAATCCTAAAAAAATGAAAAATTCTAATTAACAAACAAAATAAAACCGAAAACAATTAAAAACTTAAAAATCTATGGGTTGAGTCCCAAGAAGCGCTTGTTTAACGTCATATAGCTTGACGCCTGTTCTTTCAAGGTGGGTGATACTGGAATCCTTTTGCCAGCCTCTGTGTTGTACCCTTGATTCCTTTTGGTAGTGTGCCTACCCATATTCTTGCCTTGGACCAATTGTGAGTGAGATTTGAATCTAACCACTTGGTCTTGTGTCTGGAGTTAGACCATGTTGCTGACTCCTTTGGCCTGACTAAGATAAAAAAAGATAATAAAAAAGAAAAGAATAATAAGGCTTCTTTCTGGAATTAGTCCATGTTTCTGACTCCCTTGGCTTGACTTTTCTTTTCGTTATTATTTTGCTCTGATGTGCATGAGTCTTCTTCTCCTGAAGCTTAGATGATTCACAGTCGATTGTTCTCCATTTCTTTGCTTCACAAGGGTCTTTGATATGAAACACACCTGACCACTTTGTCTTCAATTTGGCTCTAGGCTTTGAATTTGATTCTCTTGACCTGATTCTTTCTCTCTTTGCTCTGGTCAGGTCAATGTATTCGCAGGCCTTTCTTTTGTGGGGTCTGGAAGGTTTAACACTTGCACCATGTCTTTCTTGATCTTCCTTTGGAGGGCTAGTTGGATAAGGCAAGGTCTTTGGTCTTGATACCACTTCCCTTCCTTTCTCGGGCTTTGACTCACTATCTCCATGTTCACTCTTTTTCTCATTTTCTTGATCTTTTTCATCATGTACACTCTCATATGTTTTGTTCTCTTCCTCCCCTTTCACAGTCATTCTCTTCTTTAAGCACATTTTTCTCTGTTTCATCCTCTCTTTTTTCTTCTTCTTCTTCTTCCTTTTCTTCTGATTCCCTTTATTCAGCTTCTCTTTCTTGTGTTTCTTTAGTTTCCTCTTCTTTAGGTTCCTCTTCTTTTTCTTTTGCTTCTTCTGGTTCCTCTTCTTTAGCTTTCTCTTCTTCATCAGCTAGGTTGTCATTGGTTTCCTCCCCTATCAGTTGAACACTTATGGTGGTCATGTCATCATACTGTTCTTCAGGGTTGGGTTGTGCATTTTCTGAAATTTGTTTTGACCGATATTTGGTCATATTTTCTACTATCTTAGCTAGCATGGGGTCAGCAGATAGTTCTGCTTTTTCACAATCCTTCTAAAATTGTATCAATTCTTGCAACTTTCTTTCAATAGGATCTTCCCCATCTGAATGCCATGGTGGAACTGAAGAGTAGCTTTGCTGCTGTTGGGAAGAAGGTTCCACACGGAATGAAACATCATCTTGGTGCCACCTACAATTTTGATTATGGCTTTTTCTCCAATCTTGTAAGTAATTGTTTGCAAAGTTGTTACTGTTGGAGAAGTCGCCTAATCTTCGTTGATGTCCCTTATAATCAACTTGCTCTTCTTGAGTGCATGGATAAGAACAATCTCCATTGGGATGGGCACCTTCACAAAAATCACAAGTTAATTATGGGGACTGGCCAGGATGAGACTGCACTGCTTGCAATTGTTGAGGAAGGTTATCTAGCAGCTTGTTGAGTGCTTCTATTTGCTGCATTATACTCTTATTCTGTGCCTTGAGTTCATCTGCAGAAGTTTGCTTATGCGACGGAACAACATCTTGTTGCCACCCAAAATTTTGATTATGGTAACTTCCCCAATCCTGTGAAAAATTGTTATAATTAGAGAAGTTACCTTGAATCGGTGTGTGGGAGAAATATTTTGGCTCTTGCTGCCTAACATAATCTCCAAGGGTTCTTCTTGGTGGATTTTGATAATCTCCAGGTGTTCTTCTTGGTGGATTTTGTCATTCAGTACCCATTCAACATTTACTTCACTTGAGATATTTAAACAGAGAGCGTTGAGATTGTCTCCTAAAGCTTATCCTTGCCCCCTTTTCTGTTTCTACCTTTGTTCCTTCTAGATGTCCCTTCTATCTCAGGATCAAATATCAATTGATTTTGAGACACTTGTCCTCACAAGAGCATAAATCAAGAAGCTCAAACAAATATTAGCTCGGAAGAGAGGAACAAAATAAAAAATATTTTTTTTAAAAAAAAATAATAAGTAAAATAATAACAATAATAATTTTTTTAATAAATCCTAAATAAAAAGAAAAGAATTAAAATAAAATAATTAAAAATTAAAATTCCTAAAAAATAAATATATACAACTTGATAGAATAGACCTCCCAAGTCTTTAAAAATTGATTCACTGTTTCCCGGCAACGGCGCCAAAAATACTTGTTGAAATTCTGGAAAGCGTACCAAAACCCCAACAGTATAATAGTAAGTAAGAGTATCGTATCCACAGGGAACGGTTCAACTTATAAAGATTAGTGGTCACAGCTATCAAGTAATAACGTATAATTTGTTGGTTATAGAGAATTGCGTAAGTAAATAAAATTGAACTAGTAGTGAGATAGAGATAGTTACTTGGACTAGCATTGAACTTCGTATCATCACACCCCTTTCATATGTGAACTCCAATATTATTTATGAATATATAATTATGATACCCTAGCCAAACTATATTATTTTACCCTGGGCTAACAGTGATAAAATACTCAGAAATAATTCATGCGGGTTCTCCCTAGCAACAAATTACCCCAGCTTTAGTGATCTGATTTTCCGTTTGTTAAAACTATCAGTTCGCCCTATAGATCGATCCCATAGTGACTACTTTGAGTACTTTTACCAATCAGAATTTAAGTTTCCTATTTCTAGGCTCCCCCAAACTCGCTATTAATTCTATAGAACCACCTTTCGAATGGGCCCTATAAAACTAACCTATAACTCCGGCACTCAGGCGGAAGTTATGCATTAAGCAAAGCATAAAAATACCGATATCATAAAAATAGGGATTCATAAATAATAAAGAGAATTTATATACAATCGGGGATTGAATCAACTACATCCAATCCTATTGGAGAGTTTAGCTACGCATGGTAGCCATTACACACCAACGAAGAAACTGTCACACTTTTCTCCAGCCCTAGCTTCTACTCTGTTGTCTCTCCAAAAGCTCCGGGCCTCCTTTGATCTTTGCAAAAGATCCTTTTTATAGAGGTTGTAAAGCCATCTGAAATCCGGAAGGAATCTGATTTGAAATCCTTTGAAAAACTGATCCGTATTCCTGTGCTTAGCGCGTTTGAAGCGCAGGATCCAGAGTGCATTTTAATTGCTGCGCTCCACCTATACTCAACGCAGGTGGAGCGTGATACACGATCCAACTTTCCCTGATTTCCTCTTTTTCATCTTGATCTCTTCCTGATCTTATCCTTATTTGCTTTGCTTTCCTTATTTCCCTCTTTTTAGCTTGATCTTGTGCTGATTTGATCTTCAATTTGAATTTAGAATTTAATCTGCAGAATCCTTATCCAAATAATTGCTAATTGTATCTTGATCAGCTGCCATTTAAATCCTTATCTTGCAGATTCTCTTTTCAAATAAATGCTATCTTGTTTCTTCATTTAAAACTTGCCTTTTTATCTGCAAAATCAACAGATTTTCTATCAAAATAGCATCATATTCAAATTCAAATAAAATAATTACAAAATATGCATTTATTACTAGAAAAAGGTAATTTGGGGCATAAATTTACTATTTTACCCTTGATAAGTGCAGTAATTATACAAGAAATTATTATATATTTTTCACTTATCATATATTGGTAACAATATTTTAGAATAAGATAAGTCTATCATGTTAGGATATCTTATCATTTTCTCCAATATAATTAGCCATGGAGATATCCTTCTCTTCATCAAATTTAACCTTCTTAGTGCTTTTGTCCCTGAGGTCTTCCTCCTCACTTGAAACAACAGTGGAGGAATCCATCCAAGAAGGATGAGGTGGGATGCAGGAGAATCTTGGGTCACGGTGGAGAATCTTGGAGGGAGAAAGAAGCAAATTTTTGTTTAGTTCTCTCTCTAAGCACATAATCAAAAGTAACAAAGTCCAAAATCTATTATCCAAATCCAGAATATTTAGTTCCTTTTCTAACAATAATTGTTTCTTTTGACGGTAACAAATTTTAAATTATATCGATAATAAATGGGCAATAAGTTATCAGTAATAAATTTTAAAAGTAACAAAGTCAATGAGACTCAATTAAAGATCATATTCTGGATTTTGTTCATAAGGTTTTTCTTAATCCAAGCACAATAGGTATGGTTAATCAAACTTCTATTTCACTCATCCCCAAAGGTAATGTTCCTGAATACCCTTCTCATTTTAGTCCCATTTCCCTTTGTAATGTATCTACAAAGTAATCTCTAAAATTCTTGCTAATAGAATTAAACCCATCCTTCCATATATTGTTTCCCAACATCAAAGTAGTTTTGTATATGGGCGCCAAACTGTTGATAATGTTATTATCTATCAAGAAACTATTCATTCCATGAGAGGGTTAAAAGGTAAATCTGGGTTTATGTCTATTAAACTTGATTTATCTAAGGCTTATGATAAAATTAGGTGGCAATTTGTTTATGAATCCCTATCCCTTGCCCGTATTGATCCCTTGCTTATAGACATCATTTACCATTTTATTTCCACTTCTTTTATGTTCATTAATTGAAATGGTGAAAAAACAAATTGTTTTAATCCTGTTAAGGGTATTAGACAACGGGACCCCCTTTCCCCTTATCTTTTTGTTTTATGTATGGAAAGATTGAGTCTCCTTATTTCACATTGGTTAATTCGCATTATTGGATTCCCTTAAAATTTGGAAGGGAAGGGGTTTCTCTTTCCCACCTTTTCTTTGCGGATGACATTGTTCTCTTTGGTAAAGCTTCTTTCAATCAAGTGAACATAATAAAACAAGCTCTTGATGAATTTTGTCTTGCTTCTGGTCAAGAAATTAATCTTTCTAAGTCCAATGTATTTTTCTCAAACAATGTTGATAATGATCTTGCTTCTCAACTTGCTTCATTATTAGAAATTCCTAAGACGGATGATCTTGGTTTATATCTTGGTTTTCCTACTCTACACTCTAGACCTTCTAAAGACACTTATTCCTTTATTGTTGATGAGGTTAGAAAAAAATTATCTGGTTGGAAAGCTAATTCTCTTTCCTTTGCAGGAAGGGCTACCCTTAATCAATCTTGCCTTTTTAGCATTCCAAGCTATGTTATACAAGCTGTTATTCTTCCATAGTCCACTTGTGCAGAAATTGAACAAATCTGCAGAATTTTCATCTGGGGCTCATCACAATCACAAAGGAAATGCCATCTAATTTCATGGGAAAAGATTTGCAGGCCTAAGGAATCTGGGGGGCTGGGCTTCAGATCATTAAGAATAATTAATGATTCCTATATGCTGAAACTTGCTTGGAATTTAATTGCTTCCCTTGAAGCCTTTTGGGTTCGTATTCTAAAAGCTAAGTATGGGTTGGGATACCTTGCTATGCCCTCTGTTTCAACAAACAGCAGAGCTTCTATATTATGGAAAAACATTATCAGAGTTTGGAGACATTTAGAGAAGTGTTCCTGTTGGATCATTAGAAATGGTCTGTCTACTCGTTTTTGGAAGGACAATTTTGTTCCTAATTTTGGTTCTTTGGCTAATCATTCTCTTGGAATTATTCCTGAATGGAAACTTGATCTTCCTGTTATCTCCTTTGCTATAAATGGCTCATGGAATTGGGATCTTTTTGTTGTGCTTTTGTCTCCTCAAGGTATTGCTGCCCTTGCAAACATTAAGCCTCCTGACAGTGATGCTGGTCCTGATGCTCCTGCCTGGCTGCTTTCTGCAAGTGGCGTTTTTAGCTTGAAGAGTGCTTACCTTTATTTTATGGACTCTTTTGGTTCTCTTCCTCCTCTAGACCAGATTTTCAAAAAAAAAAAGGCTTGGCAAGGTTCTCCAAGGATTTCCTCCTTCCTGTGAAGGTTTATCATGGGAGACTTCTCACTAATTTTGAAAGAAAGAAAAGGGGTATGGCTCAGTCTAATTCTTGCCCCAGGTGTGGTTCTGAATCGGAAATTGTTATGCATTCTTTGAGAGATTGTGAGGTGGTAGTTGAGCTTTGCGAATCTCTAATTGATCAAAAGAATTGGGCCTCTTTTTCCAGCATGGGTGCTGATCAATGGATGAGGTTGAATTTAATGGATGCTTCTCATTCTATGGTTGGAACTCCTTGGAGTTTTATTTTCCCTATGGCTGTGTGGCTTTTATGGAAGGATAGAAATAATCTTATCTTCAACAACAAGACCAATCTTCCTGGGAATTTATTTTTTCAGATTGTTAGTTGATAAGTGAAAATCATATGATAAATTATAGCACTTTTTAGTTCACTTATCAAGGATAAAATGGTATTTTTGCCCCAAATTAATCCCTTTTTATTTAATATTAGATAAATTGTATTTATTACTCTTGGATTTGAATTCGATGCTATTTTGATATAAATTATGCTGATTTTTGCAGGATATTGCAAAGATTTGATATGAAGGAAAGATAGTATTAAATAAGGAAGATATCTGCAAGATTTGAAGTTTAATTGAAGACATTTAATGAAGATAGGAAGATTATTTGAGAGCAATTAATGAAGATATCACTGCCAATTAAACAAGGATTCTGCAGACATCATTCCCAATTAAATCCAGGATTCTCAATAAATGCAAGATCCCATCAAGAAAAGGGAAACAAGGAAAGACAAATCAACCAAAACTAGTCTCGGGGAGAGATCAAGTTAAAAAGAGAAAGATTGAAGCTGTGCAGAACGCGTTGCGCGCTTCAACCTGCGCTGTAGCGCAGGGTGAAGCGCAACTCTTTGGTTTCTGCGCTGCAACCTGCGCTGTAGCACAGGGCGAAGCGCAGAACACGTGATTCTTGCCCTGTTGCTGTTTTTAGATAGATTTCTCCCCAATTTTCTTTGTCTTTCCTTAGCCTATAAATAGGACCCTCTTGCACCAGATTAGGTGTGCACGATTATTGTAATTCAGTTATATTTCAGTGATAATGCACCAGTTCTAATTTTAGAATAGGAGAGGCAGAGCGCTGCATGAGGATTGAAGATGGTGACAACATCTTCGGTGGTTTGTATGGCTACCATGAGTAGTTAACTCTCCAGTAGGATTGAATGTAGTTGATTCTATCCCCAAGTGTATGTAAACTCTATTTTATTATTTATGAGCTCCCTATCTATAATATTGGTAATCTTATTCTATGCTTAATTCCTAACTTTCGCGCTTGCGCCGGAATTATAGGCTAGTTTCGACTAGGATTGAGGATAGGGGAGCGGATACTGAAGAAACTCTTTCTCTGAGTGAATCAGAGTACTCAGTAATCAGTGACCGACACATGAGCGTTACTAATGAGTGATGGGTAGTGTGAGTATCATAATGAAGGGCGTTCACAGGATTAGGCCTGTTTATCGATAGCAAAGGTTAGTTGATAGTAATTCCAGATTCCGACACATGGTCGTATCTAGGGATTGATGGGTAGTGTGAGTATCCTAATGAAGATGCGTCTACAGGATTAGGCCTGGTTTATTAATGAGTTCCTTTACAAACGGAATAATAAAAGCAAAATAAGCCGAGGGTAAGTTTGTCGCTTGGAAGAGCCCGCACGGATCACCTTTGAGTGGTGAGGCTGCTGGTAACTCGGGGTCTTAGCAAATTAGTTTGTCTACAATATTATAGAGTAAACCTAAAATAATAAATAGTTTTTACATACACAAAGGGTGTGATGATACGGAGTTCAATCCCAATCCAAGTAAAGTGTGTCTAACTCTTCCTTTCTATTTTTATTGATTATTAGTTCGCTATTTACAATTTCCGCACAACAATATTCTCACAAAACCTGTTGTTTTCTCTTGATAATTAGATCACGATTATACATGAATTGACCGTTCCCTGTGGATACGATAACTCTTCTTACTATTATACTACTGGATTTTTGGTTCACTTTCCAGAAACCCATCAAGTATTTTTGGCGCCATTGCCGGGGAACGGTTTCCAATTCGTGTAGACCTTGGCAGGTCTAATTATCAAGTGTATATATTTAGGAATTTCTCTTTTAATTTTATTTCCACACTTACGTTTTTCAAGTTTGTTGCCTCAAGCTAGGTGAATAAACAAGTGGAAGTATGGAAGGCACTCAATCACAAAGAACCCTGGGAGACTACATATCACATCAAGGGATGCGATATCGCTTTAGTATTGCCCTTCCAAATACCACAAAAGGTTTCGAGTTCAAAGCATCACACCTTCAACTTGTTGAAAATCACCAGTTCTTAGACTTAGATCATGAAAATCCAAATGACCATCTTTCTACATTCTTTGGGCTAGTTGACATTATGGGGTTTCATGAAGAGGACAAAGAGGTTGTATACTTACGTTTATTTCCCTTTTCTCTTACAGGTAAGGCTAAGGAATGGTTAAAATTTCACCCCAGTTAGAGTCTGACCAAATGGAAGGAAGTTGAGGAAAAATTTCTGCGAAGATTCTTTCCCATGGAGCATTAC
The DNA here is from genome assembly GCA_026901365.1 of Sesbania bispinosa. Lineage (NCBI taxonomy): Eukaryota > Viridiplantae > Streptophyta > Magnoliopsida > Fabales > Fabaceae > Sesbania > Sesbania bispinosa. The sequence continues at coordinate 626,477 of QLOH01000075.1, forward strand.
ATTCAAGCTAAAGCAGATATATCCACATTCAAGCAGGAAGCAAATGAACCATTGTATGCGGCTTGGGAAAGATATAAATCCTTGTTATTCAAATGCCCAAACCATGGTTTTGATGACATTACCCAACTCAATTTCTTCTACAATGGACTAAAGCCAAAATGCAAATCTTTCATAAACGCTGCAACAGGAGGCAAGATTTTATCAGCAGGGGCTAAGCAAGCACTCACAATCATTGACAATTGTGCTCTAAGCAATCAATAAGATTTATGCTGGGATCAATCAATTCAGAAAGAGGAACTGCCTAAGCAAGATTCGGTCAAAGTTCTCGAGCAAATGGAGAAATTAAGCCAGCAAATGCAATTGCTCCTCCAACAACAACAAGTGATGCAAACTGTTAACGAAATAGCTCAAAAAATGGTATGCGATTTTTGCAAAGGACATCACTTTAATGGACATTGCTCTTATCCTGAAGGCCGAGTGGAACAAGTCTACTTCCTAGACAGTACAGGGAGCCATGACGAAGCCTCTAAGAATCACAGTGAATACCAACAAAATGACAACTCAGCGCCGGATATCAACTCCAGAATTGAAGAAAAGCTCAATAAGCTGACACAAGAAATGATAACCAGTCAAAAAGCAATGCAAGCAACGTTCATTCATCTAGCAAAGCAAGTGGAGGAGATAAGAGGGGAGTTTGATGAGCAACAAGCAGTCTATAAATCAATCTCCACCAGAAGCGGCAAGGAGATAGGAAAGGGTATTGGTGATAACTTGACAATAGAAAGGGAAGTCTTAGAAAGAAAGGAACAAGAGGTTGAAAAAGAGGAAGATGAACCAGAACACCAGGTGGAATCAAGAGATAAAAAAAAGAACCTTCACCAAAGTTTCATCGCCGAGAGTTACCTTACCCCAAGACTACCACCAAAAGGAGTCAAGATAGGGAATTTTTCAGTTTTTTGGATGTCATGAAGAAACTGAAGATCAATATCCCTTTACTGGAGGCCGTGAATCAAATGCTCACTTATGCAAAATTCATGAAGGAGATATTGACCAAGAGGAGAAAAATCCCTGAAGAGACTGTAGAACTGGAAGCGAGATGCAGTGTTATCATTCAGAAATCAATACCACTAAAGGCAAAGGATCCTGGAAGTTTCACCATACCAATAACAATTGGAACCTTACTAGTTGGAAGAGCATTGCTTGATTTAGGAGCCATCATCAACTTGATGCCCCTATCCATACTAAAACGGATAGGAGTCTCGGAGGTGAAGCCAACAAGAATGACCTTGCAATTGGCTGATAGATCTATTAAATAAGGGAGATATCTGCAAGATGTGATGTTTAATTGAAGACATTTAATGAAGATTGGAAGATTATTTGAGAGTAATTAATGAAGATATCACTGTTAATTAAACAAGGATTCTGCAGACATCCTTCCCAATTAAATCTAGGATTCTCAATAAATGCAAGATCCCATCAAGAAAAAGGGAAACAAGGAAAGACAAATCAACCAAAACCAGTCTCGGGGAGAGATCAAGTTAAAAAGAGAAAGATTGAAGTTGTGCAGAACGTGTTGCGCGCTTCAACCTGCACTGTAGCGCAGAGTGAAGCGCAACTCTCTGGTTTTTGCGCCGCAACCTGCGCTGTAGCACAGGGTGAAGCCCAGAACACGTGATTCTTGCCCTGTTGCCGTTTTTAGATAGATTTCTCCCCAATTTTCTTTGTCTTTCCTTAGCCTATAAATAGGACCCTCTTGCACCAGATTAGGTGTGCACGATTATCTTTGGTGGTTTGTATGACTATCATGAGTAGTTAACTCTCCAGTAAGATTGAATGTAGTTGATTCTATCCCCAAATGTATGTAAAGTCTATCTTATTATTTATGAGCTCCCTATCTATAATATTGGTAATCTTATTCGTTGCTTAATTCCTAACTTCCGCGTTTGCGCCGGAGTTATAGGCTAGTTTCGACTAGGATTGAGCATGGGGGAGCGGATACTGAAGAAACTCATTCTCTGAGTGAATAAGAGTACTCGGTAATTAGTGACCGACACATGAGCGTTACTAATGAGTGATGGGTAGTGTGAGTATCATAATGAAGGGCGTTCACAGGATTAGGCCTATTTATCGATAGCAAAGGTTAGTTGATAGTAATTCCAGATTCCGACACATGGTCGTATCTAGGGATTGATGGGTAGTGTGAGTATCCTAATGAAGATGCGTCTACAGGATTAGGCTTGGTTTATTAATGAGTTCCTTTGCAAACGGAATAATAAAAGCAAAATAAGCCGATGGTAAGTTTGTCGCTTGGGAGAGCCCGCACGGATCACCTTTGAGTGGTGAGGCTGCTGGTAACTCGGGGTCTTAGCAAATTAGTTTGTCTACAGTATTATAGAGTAAACCTAAAATAATAAATAGTTTTTACATACACAAAGGGTGTGATGATACGAAGTTCAATCCTAATCCAAGTAAAGTATCTCTAACTCTTCCTTTCTATTTTTATTGATTATTAGTTCGCTATTTACAATTTTCGCACGACAATATTCTCACAAAACCTGTTGTTTTCTCTTGATAATTAGATCACGATTATACGTGAATTGACCGTTCCATATGGATACGATAACTTTTCTTACTATTATACTACTGATTTTTGGTTCGCTTGCCAGAAACCCATCATTAGTTATGCCAGAAGAATTATCTCAGCTGTTGCAGCTCCTTACCCGATTTCTCAGAGAATTTACAAGAATGAAGTTCTTGTTAGTTGGTCTAAACCCCCACAGGATTTCTTCAAATTGAATGTAGATGGTTCTGTTCTGCAGAACAACCACCTAGCTAGTTGTGGGGGTTTAATTAGAAATGCAGAAGGTGAATTCTTATGTGGCTTCAAAAGCAATATTGGAGTGTGTTCCTCTCTTAAGGCTGAGCTTTGGGGGTTTATATCATGGTATCCGACTTGCTAAGGACAAAGATTTCAAAATCTGATTATCAATATGGATTCTAAGGTGGCTCTCCAACTGATAAAAAATGGCTGCAAAAGGACTCATCATTGTTTCCAGATTATTAGGAGAATTAAGGATTATTTAGATGATAATCCATCTTTCTTTTTAATCCATGTATATAGAGAATCAAATAGAGCTGCTGATCACTTAGCTATCTTATTAGTTTTTCTGTTTTAGATTCTCCCCCTTTGTCCTTAATCCCTATTCTTTGTGAAGATGTTTAAGGGTGTGAGCCTTCCTAGGATGATTAGGAGTAGGTAGTTTTTTTCTTTTTTCTTTTTTTTTTGCCTTTGGCCCCTCCAATTATAAAAAAAATATATGTTGTTTTGCTTTCTAACGATATAACTTTCAACCGGAAAAAAAAGAAATAAAAAGGATCACCATTCTCTTAAAAATTTTAATAACTTGGAAATATCTAAAACCTACCTTGAAGCATATATTAGTTGAGAATATCAGTAGCTTATTTCAAAATAATATATTTCAATTTTAAAAAAATTGAAACAAGTTCTAAAATATATCAGTATTGAGTTGTTGGTAATATGTTTTTAAATAGAGGAATGCTATGGACACACCCTCTAACACACTCTCTTGGACACACTCTCATACATTAAGCCACGTCACATATTTTTTCTGACCCATTACTTGTTACCGATTCTCCCAGTTTCATGTTTTTATTTTATATTAATTTATTCTTTTTATCATTGAGTCATAAGAATTGTTCCCCCGCGTCGTCGAACCGTCCACCGCTCACGCCATGGAAAAACTTGTTTATCTAAAACATGAGCACAGTGAGAATAAAAAAGTGAAGGTTTGTCTTTTTTCCATTCAATTTGTGTGAATCCTTATTACCAGATTCATTAACAAAATGTTGTCCATTGGTATCAACAGAATCCGTGATTTCCTAACATTGTAAAATAGATATAATAAGAGATACAATATATAATAATAACTAAGAGCAATGATAATTCATCATTATAAACAGAATAGTCAACAAAGAAATCACATTAGGATGTGTAAAAAAGGAGAAAATAAAAATGGGAGAAAACAAGGGGTTAGGATGTGTAAGATTAAAAATGGGATCTATAAAAATCAAATCCCAAGTGGAAATTACATTATCAGTGGATCCGTGATAGACCGGCCCATTAGTTAGACCCAATGGAAACCTGGACCCTATTTGTATTTGACCCAAAAAAAAAAAAAAACTGGAACCCTAATATACCTTGGTGGAGAAAACCTGCGCTGGTCGTCCAGGAGAAGAGAAGAGAATAGAGCAGAGCCGCATTTTGCTTCCATTCCAATTCTCAAGGTATGTTTCTATATCATCTTCATCATTTCTGATTCTTCTTGAATTTTCTTCCACTCCTTCCTTCTCATTCAGTTCTTGTCATGTGCATATTATTATAGTGGACCATAGGAAACAATGGCTTACGCTGCAATGAAACCCACTAAACCCGGCTTGGAAGAGTCACAGGATCAGATCCACAAGATTAGAATCACCCTCTCCTCTAAGAATGTCAAGAATCTCGAGAAAGGTATCTATCCCTGCTTTCACCGTTTTTCTTTGCTCTTTTGTTGTTGAACGCTCATCATATTGTTGTTCTTACTGGTAGTTTGCTCCGACTTGATTCGTGGTGCCAAGGACAAGCGCCTCAGGGTCAAGGGACCTGTTAGAATGCCAACTAAAGTTCTTCACATCACCACTAGGAAATCCCCTTGTGGAGAAGGTACTTTTAGTTTAAATTTGTGCTTCAACTTCTCCATTTTGTTCTGTGCTTCTTGCTTGCTAGGTTTTAATCTGGAATACAGTTTCGTGATTTTCATATTGTTATTAAGAAGTAAAAACTGTCTAGTGAGTGCATATTGTGGTTAGTAATGTTGCCCAATGTCTGTCCATTTTAATTAGTTATCACATGCTTCACATTTGTCTGTACTTTATCTTAATACAACATGTCATTAGGGTAGCAACATAGCATAAGATTGAAAGAGCAATATTGTTGCAGTGCCCGTTTGGTTTACGGTTGAGTAGAATTGATTCTATAAATCAATGGTTGAAATGAGTGATACATGTTTTACGAAGCACGTTAGACGGAAGTGATTTAAAATTAATTCTGCAAAACCGTGGTTTTGAAAAATACAACGCCTAACCAAACAGGCTATTATAATTTAGTAGGATTGATTTTAGAATCAGTGGTTGAAAATAAATGATGCACGTTTTACGAAAAACATTGGTTTAATATCAATTCTATAAAATTGATTTTGCACTGTTACTAACCTGTAACCAAATGGGCCAGTAGTCTTGGTCTTTGGTACTCTAATTTTTGTGACCTATTCAATGATGCCTCTCGCTTTAGGTACCAACACATGGGACAGATTTGAGCTGCGTGTGCACAAGAGAGTCATTGACCTCTACAGTTCTCCTGATGTGGTCAAGCAGATTACCTCCATTACAATTGAACCTGGTGTGGAGGTTGAAGTGACCATTGCAGATGCTTGATTTTGGCCTGAATTATTTTTTTTCTTTGCATCCTAGTTTAATTTGTAATTTAGCCTCATGGCTAGGAGTATGTTGAGTCCAATACATTAGGGTTAATGTATTTCCTCCTGCTGTTTAAAATTTTGAAGTTGATTAATTGTGGCAGGGGAATTGACTTGATCAAGTTATCTTTTGTTTTACTGTCAACATTGATGAATACCCTGAGAAATGTCATGCTAAATATGTCCTAAAATATTTCATATCAAGTATTTTTAGCTTTGGTTTGAAGCTAGTATGGGAACCTGGCTTGCGAATGGGCTAGAGCCTAGAGTCTCTGTGTTAACTAATAAATTGTTTACATGAGGCTCCCAAGATTTAACCTGTTTGGTTTTTTGTTGCGAAGATCCCAAACAGTAGTTTGGCCAAAAGTTTGTCTTCTGTAGCTTTTACCCAAACCATGAAATCGGGATTCCTAAACACAGTTCTAGCGTGTTAGGTTTTCAATGGATCCACGTTACAAATATGGATCCGTGCCAATGTTACATTCATGTTTAAAACGTGGTTTTGATGGAAACCAAACACATACGGACGTGTTTTTGGGTTCTTTTCTCTTGCAGTAAATTCTTTCATTTTTTTTGTATGCTTCAATGTGTTTTTCTAAGAATCAGTAATCTCTTGTGAGAACTCATGTTAACATCTCTTCTGCCATTCCTTTCATTATTGAAACTAACAATCCCTGATTTTCATTCTCCACGATTTCCCTATTGCTTGTTTTAACATGGTTTATGCGAAAGGGGTAATTGCTGCAGTTCATGATTTTGGTATGTGATGTATGTTAATCATGATTTGGCTCATATAAACTATGCCTTTGAGATTCACGGTACCATGCGATGATCTATTTTGGAATTGGAATGAAGTAAAAGAGCTAAAGCTGTTATCCCGTTACTTGTAAAGCTTGTTCATTGTCTCTTTATAGGATCTGGTTTTTGGTTCTATTTTTCTACGTTAGTTTTTTTTGTTGGATTGGAGGCCAAGGCAAACACATTGAAAAAAAAGGAGCAATTGATCACGCCCCACTTACAGTGAGAATTCATCTGGAGTTGAGCAATTCATCAACCACGGACGAAAAAGAGCAATGGATAAACCAAACACGTGGCATGAATCGTAGCTGTTATAGTTGTTTTGAAACTCTCTGGAATATAAAGGAATACAGATTATATAACAATTTGTTATATTCCTTGCAAATCTAACACTGAGGTTTTGTTTTAAAATAAATCTAACACTGAAGATGAACCTAGTGCGTGTAATTTTACTTTGGAAGAAAAGGAATAAGAACAGCCCAAAATGTTATGGCGAGTTGCTAAGTTTTGGGTACTTCTCTACTTTTTTACAATAACACGATGTGGAGGGAGAAAGGCATTCGTTTTGGAATATTACTACTTAAACTTACAACCAATCACGGTTAATCTTTGCATTATAAAATTTGTCTTTCTTTGCAAGAGAATCACACATTGGTATTCAACGATGAGAGAGGATTCAAGTCCTATCTGATATGGGGCGTGATAGGTAAATGTGTTGTTAAATATTTATAATCAATTGTTGCTTTAGAATAAAAGTTTAGAAGTGTTAAATATAATTAATAGTCGACACCAAAAAAATATGATTAATAGCTAATAAATAATTGATAATGTTATATGCATATATTAACTATGTTGGGATATTAAATGTCAATCCCACCTTAGATAAGAATGGGCAAGGAGAGCAATATGTTAAAGCAGCAAGATCCATGAATCTAACACTTTAAGGTTTTGGTTTGGATGTGGTGTTTAGCTCACTTGTAAGATTTTCTCCTTAGCTCAATGTTGGAAGTCTCCCCAGTACTTTAGGCTTCATTTACTACCTAAATGCATTTGTCATAACCTATCACTCATTCTAGGACACATCAGTTAAGAAAATATTAACCCAAGGTTTAGGTTAGTAGTCAAACAAGTTGACTTGTTTCTTTGGTGTTTTTAATATTTTTACACCCTTTTTTAAGTGTGAAAAAATAATCCTTAAAATTCAATAATTTAAACTTATATTCTCCATTGATAATACACGTTATTCCATTGACTTGTTTATGCAAACTTTGATCTGGAAATTATATTGGGCCTAGAACAAGGCTCAACCCATATTTTTCCAAAATTTTTGAATTACTTACTTGACTCCCAAATCATGAGGGAATTTTCAAATCATCCATTTCATTATCTTGAATCAAGGAAATTTGCATGGTTATACCATGTAGTCCGCCACTAGCACAAACAAGTATTGAAGTAGTTTAATAAAAGCATTTACAAAGAAAAGGTAGTAAATGGGTCTTTACTCTTTACTAATGCATCCAAAAGTGAAAATTAGAATGACAAATGCATAACTAATGTACATTCCCTCTTTATAAAGACACTTTCAGGAGATTACTATCTTCAGTTCCTTAACTCAAACTTTTTCTCCTCACAACAAGATTCGATGTATTGCAATTAATGTGGTTTTATAAAATAATTTATTTCCTAAGTAAGAAAAACATCTAACTTGGATTCTGGATCATTCTATAACAGGTAGTTATTTCCGAAAAGTTATACTTCCGAAATTTAACATATGTAAATTAAATAATAAATTTTTTCTGAAAATTATTTCCGGAAGCAATTTTTATCATTTATCTATAACCGACAAAATGGGTTAGCTCGCTCGAACCTGCATTTTTGCCAGGCTCGGACACTAAAATTAGAGGCTTGACTTTTTGGCGGGTTTTTTAGCCCGAAAAAAATTAGCTCACACCTAATTCGGGTTCGGGCCGGGTAGCCCAAATGGGCTTTCAGGCTACCCGGGTATATTAAAAAAAATTTAAAAAAAAAATAGGTGAGTCACTAACTCAGTGAGTGTGTGTAACTTTCTAATTGAAATTGAAATTGAAAAACTAAACTCATGAAAAAGTATTATTGTCAATTATTGTCTTTGTTCTTAAAATTTAGATTTCATAGTCTAAACAGTTACACAATAGATAATATCATCGTAAGGAATCATTAAGAAGTTTATGTGTCCTTGAATCTTTATGTATATATGTCAATTATAAGCCTTGACTGAGCGAAACTTCCCTGATTCCTGTTATATATCTTTGCACCATTTAAAATTATGTGTTATCTAAGGTGCACAAGTAAAAAACTTGTGCACCGGTACACGAATATTGTTGGACGTCTGAAATATTATTTTTTAATTGAATGCTTCAGATCATTTTGGTTCACTTGGTCATTCAGTCACCATCTCCACCCCTCTCTGCTCGTTTTCTTCCAGCTGTTCTCGGAGCCTCTCTCTCTCTGTTGCACCGCTGCCACGTCTCCCAGCAGTCACACCATCTTGCGATGTTCTAGTCTACAAAGCCCAACTAGCACCTCCCTTCTCGCAGCCGTGGGAGGGAGCTCCACCACTGTCACTATGCCCCCTTTGTCACTGCAAAAACGTTGCGTCCCTTGAGATGTTGGCTGCAACACCACCAGACAATCACCCTTAGCCACCGTTGACTGCATTACCCCTCAGCCGTGGACATCACCGCGGTGATGCTTCATATAGACTTCAACTTTGTTCCTTGTCAAGCACAGACCCCATGTGACCACCTCTCTTCTGCCACTGTAACCTCAAGCCATCACCCAACAAAACCACCAATTGTTTGAAACCAAAAATAGAAAAGGAAGATTAGAGAATGAAGACAAACCAGAGAAGAACGAGAAAGAGGGAAAACCAGAAGGAAAAGAGAGGCACCAGTTGCATACCCGCGACTGTGAACCATGGCCGTTTATGCCCCTTCCACCATGAGGTTGCTTTTCGTAGTCAGCCCTTCACCCACCGCACCATACCCACAGCCATTGATGGTCGCCACACCGCTGCCACGCTCGACGTTCCTAGCCATGTCTCTCGCGTGCCGCTCGTTCCCCATCCTTCCCAGTCGTCTCGCTTGAATCGAGGGATTCCCCTCTTCGGAGAATCACCACTTTTCCATCACCAACCCACTGCCCCTCGCCACCTTCGAATCATCAGAGCTCTCGAACTTCTATCCATCACCAACAAAAGGGTATATGATTTGCTTTCCACTAACTTCCATTAGAGAGAGAAAGGAGATGACGAGTTAGTGAAGTTCACGTTGGTGAAGTTCACCTTGGACGACACTGGAGGACTCGACTTCTTCGATGTCAGCTTGGTGGAAGATGGATGGTGGTTCTGCGGTATGGTGCTCAACTACTCGAGAAGATGGTGGCCGGTGGCCACCCATGGTTGTCGCTCTCAGTCTCGTCGCATAGGTCACCGGCTTTGCTCCCTCACCACGCGTTCCACCACGGCGGCCATGGCGTCCGTTACACCTCCTTTTCCCTCCCCCTATCATCTGCTAATTTAAAAATTTTTAAAAAAATTGTTGCAACTGGCACGCCTTCTATGACAGGTATTTTGAACTTGTCTACCGGTGCACAAGTTTTTTACTTGTGCACCTTAGAACTCACCGGTTACATTCGATCAATAGAGACAATAGATAATTAAAGTGTTGAATGTAAGCTAAATAATACTTTTTTAGACTTGTGTGCAACAGAGACAATCATAATTCATTTTGTCTCAGAGGTGCACAGTAGCAGTAAGCTTCACATGTCATTGAACATCTTGTCAACTACTTCCATATGTGTCACCTAGGAAAAAAAAGAGCAATAAACAATATAAAATCTTTTACAAGCGCCACATGCCCCATAGAGTTTTGCTATGGGATGTTGATGGGACTAAGGCCATCTCCATTCTAGCAATCCTTAAAAATTTCTTAAACCAATATTTTATAATTCCTCACATTTTTCTATACTATTATATTATTTTTATTACTTTAAGCAACTCAATCACTTTTTATCTCCAACCCAACAACTCTCACAAATTTCTAAAATGGACCCCACAATTTATTTTCACACCTACCTTTTTTTATCTCTAACCTATTATTATTATTATTAAAAAAACTCTCAGCAACCCACTTTTTGGGTTGCTGCAGTGTCTTACTGTTGTTGGGATCACATACCGCTCCAATGCAATAAATTGTCATCGAGTTTCTCTTTTACTGACAGCAATTGGCATAGCAACTCCATTGGAGTTGCCCTAAATCCATCAAATGAGAACTAGAGTTCACTCATGCTTAGCATGCCTATAAATAGGAGCCTTCTTTTATACTCATACTAAAATTTTGTGTCAATACATACTCATTTCTGGGTAGAGTGTCTTTGCAGATATATCACCATAGTATGCCTCCCTCTTAAGCCACCAATTGCTAGACTTCTAGCCCAAAGTCCAACCAAGAACAATTCCTATACATAACATTCATTGATTATTGAATCCTTTTCTCTTATACCAATTGAGGTTATCAATTCATCCTTTCAAAAAAGAAATGAAGAAAGAAATTGCAAATTTGAAGGGACAATAGACTACTAATAAGTTAACTGAAATTCGGCATTGTATGCAGTGAAGTGGTCTTACTTTGATAAATGATAGTGATAATTCATAGTGTACTAATCCCTCTCATGTTGTGATGTTGGAATTAAAAACAGAACAAGAGACAAAGCACAGCTATATATAAACACTCTTTAAAGAGTGCCTTTATTCAGCTTATGTTGGAACGAATCCAATTTTTGTTACTGATCCTATTAACAAACTAGAGCGTGTACTGACATTTTCCTCCAACCAACCTACATCGTTGCAACCATATCTGTATTGGGATGCGTCTGGACGGACCCCATCACAATTCACAAAATTCAATCATTTTCATGTATGTTGTAATTGTAATCTCATCTGTTTATGTTATGTAGCAATAGTACTAGTAAAGTAAAGCAAGCAAAACTAATTGCCAAGCTCTTTAATTTCCTTTTTCTGATTTTTTCCTTTCACTTTAAACATAAGGAATTACTTGCCCTCCTTTTAATGAATTTCGCCGCCAACTATATAATTTTAATTTTTGAAAAATTGAGGATATAATAATAATATACTACAGAACCATACCATCGATGGAGGTGTAGAAAGGGAGAGAAGAAAGAAAGGGTTATAAATGTTGATGAAACAAAAAAGAAAAGAAAGAGTAAAAAGAGCAAGGCAGAAGGGACAGAGAAGGAAGGAAGGAATCCTTAAGTTTATGATGGAATCGAAGGGAAGGGAGACGTGGATGGATGGGTGCATCGATCATCCATCCAACAAGGCAACACCCAATAGGTGGCTCGGACCACAAATTGCAGTGCGGTCCCCTCTTTCAATTTTCAAACTAAAACAAAACAGCACATAATAAGGTAAGGGTATAATTTCCCCGGAAATCCCGAACCTACCCCTATCCCTTCATTTTCCCGCGCAAATGGATGAGGAATTCTCAAAATCAGATGACGACAACCACCATCATCAATGTAAATCATACCCTCTCCTCTCTCATTTCCTTGGGCCCCACACCCCCCTTCACTTTAAGAATCTAACTGTCCTCCATTACCCGCAAATCAATGTCCCCAAAAATATATACATTTTTTTCTTTCAAACAAAAATACACTACCACTCCTATACGGCTATATTATACTAGTATTATATCCTAATAATTCTTAGTCAGTTAAATATTTAGAAGTATAAAAATCCTCAGTTCGAACGGGGTTTCATCCATGGAGGATGAGTTGTATTAAAATTACGATTTTTTTTAATTTGTGCAATATTATTTATGATGATAAATTAAAAGTAAAAAATTTTTATTAAAAATTATAATTATCACAACATTTAATACATTAATAATATAAAATATTATATTTTTTAATAAAATGTGTTTATTTTTATTTATTATCTAAAGTAATATTACACCTGTTAAAAATATCATTAAAATTATATTATATTTATTCCCGATTCCATTCACAGTTGCACACTGTTGTTTTTACAAATTTCTCCTAAAAACAACAAAAAAATTGGAAAGCTTTTGTGTGTGTATAAAGGAGCTTCACTCGCTGAAGCATCCCATTTTGTACTTGGGAGCTCTCACCTCAGTAACCCCACACCACAGACCCAGTTACTCCCTCCCACTCTCTCACACACAACACAATGTGGAACGGCTTCTCCGCCACCACATCGCCGTCGTCCACGGCGGTTCTTTCCTTCACCTTCCTCCTCTTCATCCTCTTCCTCGCCGCCGGTCCGGTGGCCGGATGGAGGCCGTGGCCTGAGAACAGCAAAATGAACGTGACCGATTACACGTTCGGAGACTCAAAGAAATACGAAGGGTCATCAGAGTTCGTGAAGCTGAGGTACCACATGGGACCGGTTCTCACCACCAACATCACCGTCCACACCATATGGTACGGAAGGTGGGAGAGGAACCAAAAGAAAATCATCCGCGAGTTCATCAATTCAATCTCCGCCACGAACTCTCCACACCCTTCCGTCGCCGGCTGGTGGCGAACCGTCCAGCTCTACACGGACCAAACCGGATCCAACATCTCCAAAACGGTGCGTCTCGGGGAAGAGAAAAACGACCGGTTGTACTCACACGGAAAAACGCTAACACGGTTATCGATACAGTCTGTGATAAAAAGCGCCATCACAGCGAAAACGAAACCGTTACCAATCAACCCAAAGAGCGGTCTCTACCTTTTGCTCACAGCTGATGACGTGTACGTTCAGGATTTCTGCAGGTCGGTGTGTGGGTTTCATTACTTCACGTTCCCTTCACTTGTTGGTTATACGCTGCCGTATGCTTGGGTGGGTAATTCCGCTAAGTTATGTCCTGAACAGTGTGCGTATCCCTTTGCTGTACCCAAATATATCCCTAATCGGAAACCGTTTAAGTCCCCAAACGACGACGTTGGGGTGGATGGGATGATTAGTGTTATTGGACATGAGATGGCTGAGTTGGCCACAAACCCTTTGGCGAATGCTTGGTATGCGGGTCAGGACCCGACTTTCCCCGTCGAGATTGCCGATCTCTGTGAGGGTATTTACGGAACCGGTGGAGGAGGATCCTACACCGGTCAGGTATTGGACGCTCATGATGGTGCCACGTATAACATGAATGGGATCAGACGGAGGTTCTTGGTTCAGTGGGTGTGGAGCCATGTTCTCAATTACTGTACTGGTCCTAATGCTCTTGATCACTGATCATCTCATCAGTGTATGTAAAATGAGATATTTCACATCTCTGTTTTTTTTTGTTACCTTTTGGTTTGGGCTTTTGTCTTGTGGGTTTGTGGTGGTGCTGTGGGAGTTTGGTAATTTTGTTAAGGTAGTTAAGCTTGTTCATTAATGCAAATAATGTAATTTTATTGTCATAGTATGATATAGTTATGATATATAGTTAAGTTATTTGTTGTCACCGCGGTGGAATTTATGTATGGAATGGGAGTGAGTATGATATGAATATTCGGAGAGTAGGTGATAACAATAATAATGGAATTAAAGAGGATTAGGTATGTTTTTGTTTAATTTTGGGGAAGGAAGCAGAACGGTGGAAATGAATAGGCATTGATAGGAGTATGATTGAATGCGATGGACATTGGCATAGTTTCGTTGGTGTTACTGATGGACGATTTTGGTCCTTCAAAACCTACCAAGGACCCTTCTTGCACTAAAAACAAAATAACAGTAATAAGAATAATGCTATAATTGCTCCTATCTGCTCTATAGCCAGTTTGGATCAATTTATTTTGATTTTTCATTTGAAAATTTAAAAAACTGGTTGTGTCTTTTTAAGCCGGATGTACTTTAATCTCATATTTTTTTTGGGTTAGGAAATGAGTGTCCTAACTCCTAAGGTTAGTTATTAGATACTCCAATACTCGTTTTATTTATGAGATAACTTAGAAAAATACACAAATTTAAAAGCATTTATATATGTGATTGTTGATCATTAAAACTTTTAAATTGAATAATGGTAGTGGAATTTAATTTTATATATGGGTAAATGTATAATTTTGTAAAGAAATTTTTTTAAATCGATACATTAATTGTTTTTCTTAACATGTGATTTAGTTTGAATTGTCTTACTTACGATTTAGTAAAAAAATGTCTCAATTTACTTGTCGTTTTCTAATACCAATACACTATTAAATGACTTTTTCTAATTCCACCCTTATCAATTAATTAATGTGTATTTCTTGCGTGACGTGTTTTTAATATGAGAGATAAGGGGTATAGTAGGGAATTAGTTTATAATTTTTATAAAACTTTGAGTATTAATGATATTGCTTAATTTTCGTGTCACAACCTTAAAAGTTAAGTAAAATGGGACGAAGGGAGTATTAAGAAATTGAAAATAGAAAGTTTTTATTGAACAAGTGTAAATAATACCATGATTTCCAATAAAAACCTTCTATATGTGGATGAATTCGGATCCTCTCTAGTCTCTTCAGCCAAGTTTAGCTACGAAATAAATAGGAAATCAAAATCTGTAGTTATTCCGTAGCTAAACTTGGCTAGAGAGGCTGGAGAGGATCCTTACACATATGTGTATACTTAACCAGTGTACTTATGACAATCGTTAACAAGACCCTCTTCTATCTACATAATTAAATTTGAATTCATGGGCATGCGTAATCCCAATTTGATTGTAATAGGAGAAATAAAAACTTGACACTTACCTGATTTTGACGATAACGGAGTGGGTTTGAAATACAAGTATCCACCTCAACCCAAAAATTTCCTTATATATATAAAATTTAGTTAATTTTAATTATAACAGTTGAAAAATAAATTTAAGTTCACAATTTCACATACTTTTATAAAAATATGATTTAATTATTAAGTTTTTTTTTTAAATATGTCCAATACCTAATTTTATATATTAGTTGAATTATAATGGTTTAATATATAATTTATTTTAAAAAAATACTAACGAGTATCCTTAATAAATAAAAAATAATTTTTTATTGCAGTATATAATACTTAATATTATAAAAATAATTAATTTCTTAATTTTCAATAAAAACCTTATCACCGTACTCAAAGCATTTGTTAATATGAACCTTTATTTAAAAATATATATAAATTAATAAATTAAAAAAATAAAAAGGTGGAGTGAGGAACTTGTGAAACCCTGTGGAGTTAGGGTTGGGGATTATAATTTAACCCTAACTCTCTTTAAATTTGTCCCAAACACCCTTAATGATGAAATCCAAACCCATTGCACTCCATTGCCATGTCTACTCACACAATTCAGGATCAAATGAAAACATTACATAATAACTTCTTTGTAGAGTATAAAATTAATCAATCCAATCGTTAGTTAAGATTATAAAATTTCATAAAAATAAAAAACTTAATTGATACTTTATCACATGATTGTTCAAAATAATTTATTTCAACATATACTTTTTTTCTAAATATAAGTAATTTATGATTGTTCAAATTATCAAAAATTTAATATACATAATCATGATGATAATATAACATGACTCAACAGTTAAAATAACAAATTTTACTATATATAAATAATTATTAAATGGTGTAAATTTTTTTTTTTATGATAAAAAATTTAGGGTGAGGGGATGGTACCCCAGTCCAATGCAGGGAAAGCCTTCGGGCTCAAAGAGCACTTATAGATGGACTTGCATTTTACCTCACCACAAGAGGACAAATGAGTGTTCGAATCTGCGACCTGTCAGATACGATACCCTAACTTGCTCATGTCTTAAATGGTGTAACTTTAAAAATTTGATCGCTCATGTCAATTGATCTTCTCTATTAATGTTATTATATGTGTAATCAAAAATTGGAGAGTAAATTAAGATAATTTTCATTGTATTTGTTTAAATTATATTTGCAATAAATTAATTGTACCGCATACACATCTCTTTTTTGAGTTTTTTAAATTATCTAATTTTAAAAAATAATTTAAAATAAAATCTTTGCCAATTTTTCTACTCATCATTCTTCTTATATAAATAAATTTATATAATATTTTATAAAGTATATTTTTTTATCCTATAAATTATCACACTTTTTTTTATTTTTATCTCTTTTGATTGTATAATTTTATTGTGAAAATTTACGCTTCTACTTTTTAAGGGCAATTATTTGGAACAGTAAAATCAAAAGCCAATTTATATGGCAGACTGCGTAATGAAGTATGTGTCCACTTTTAATAATTCCCCTAGTATTATTAACCCAAAGCTAACCCCTGTTAATGTGACAATGGATGTCTTGTCTTGAGTAGATTGGCATTAAAATCATTTTTGTTTGGAATCTTTAAAATGAAAACTTGTGTGTCAAGGAGGACTTACATTGGAATCATCAATCTTGCTTTACTACTTTAATTAAGCATCAATCGTTTAAATCCTTTGAAAAAAATCATCAATTATTGATATCATTCAACTGTTTAGTAATTCAATTCAGTCTAAATTGGTCATTCTTTTAAGCATAATACTTGCTTGATTTGGAAAGATATTATTTCATTTTAATACAAATTACTAAACAACTTTTTGACCAAGTAAAAGGAGAGTGGTATAGTAATAGTATTATCCTTTCTAACTTCTAACCATTGTCGCAGGAGTCAATCCTCGTGGAAATCTCTATTAGGAGAGGCTCTTGTCGTGGTTGTTCGTTTTATTTTGAGGGTCCTGCTAACGAATGTCCTTAGGACACTTGTTAAGGATCTACATATAGAAGGTTTTTGTTGAAAATTACAGCATTGATTGCATTGGCAACATTTAATGCCACACATTCCAATAAAATATTTCTATTTTTGGATCCTTAACAACTCGTTAACATTTTCCTTATTTTAATTAACAATAACAATGAGATTATTTCTTAAGCCTATACCTAGCTATTTAGGGCTATAAGTTTCCTCTAAAAATCATAGTCTACTTAAGCCAACAATTAATCTAGATTATATATATATATATATATATATATATGAGAAGTTAAGCCATCAATTATCTCTACTTATCATCCTTAAATTAAGCAAAAGATTCCATTCACCCTCATCACACACGAGAATTTTCAAATGCAACAATTCATTGAAACATGAATTTGATACGTATACACCCACAGATTCGTTCCTTAACTAGTTACTCACTCCGCACTTGAATATAAGAAAAAAAAAACTCATATTTGATGGACTAAAATATAAGTAAATCTTAACTACTTTTACTCTATTTAATGAGATAAACCCAAAATGGCCTTTGATTTTACTTTCCAACCACTCTATTTAATGAATCATGTGTCAATAGAAAGAAAGTATGTCCACTTGAAACAATTTTCAATAAAATTGAATGTAGGGTAATTTAGTGCTTGTTTGGTTTAAATTCTAAACCATCCAAAATCAATTCTACAAATTGATTTTAAATCACTTCGGTCCAACGTACTTCGTAAAACGTGCATAATCCATCTCAACCATTCATTTCTAGAATCAATTCTACTCAACTGTAAACCAAACGGACCCTAAGGCAATGCAAGTACTTTTTACATGATACCAAGAAAATTTAATGAGTTTAACCAACTTTCTTAATAAGTGTGAATTTAGTTATTTTTGCTTATATTCAAGTCTAGAGTAGTATTTATTTTTGAATTACTCATTAAATTAAATTAATTGTATAAATAATTCTTAAATTTTTAAATATTCATCACATTAGTCCTTTAACTTTCACATTATCCTATATTATACTACCTCTGGTCCTATATATAAGAAACAAAAATGAAAATTTTTTTGGACCTATATTTAAGAAACATAGTACTATTTTTAGTTGCATTAATTGCTAAATACCTTATATGCCCTTATTTTATTGTGGGTAGTTAAATAGGTGCCTATTCATTTATTCATTTAATATTAAGGGTATTTTTGAGAAAAAATTAAATTCATAGCACTATTAATTACCACTAACAGATTCCAATGCATTTCCTTGGTCTTGATGATTTTAGTCTAATGTTTCTTATATATAGGACCGGAGATAGTATATGTCTCTGTTGGAGGATTAATACTGTGATAGATATTTAAAAATTCAAGGACTAACTTTTATTTTTATTTATTTAAGTAGTAAGTAAGAGATAATGATTATTGGAATATCAAAGTAATGGTTTATTAATTTAAAACTGACTGCTAATTCTCACCCTATAAAAAATGCAAATATAGCTTGTCCTTTAACTTGAGTTGTGACAAATGGTTACAAGAATTCTCTCAAATCATAATCTAATGATATCTACAATACAAGCCAACTCTAGAATACGTTTGAACTTAAGCCATCCATGATTCCTGTTTATCCTTAAATTGAGGAAAGATTCCATTGATTATTAATAAATAAGAGAGCATGCAAATGTTAAGTGCATCGAAATATATATCTGAAACTGGAAGAGACGATTCTCACCAAAGGTCTGTAGTTTGTCCTTAAACAATGTTATGGAAACTTTGCTAATTAATCATTCAGCTTGTTCTTTTTGAAAGGATAAATAATCTGATTTCAATTATTACTCCATCGTCTGAATACTTGGTCCAGCTCCAATATTTATCAGCTTAATTAATACTACCATAGTAAAAGATAATTGGAATCAGACGTGTATATATATATATATATTGACGAAAAACGTATATATAAATGCTCAACAATGTGAATATTATAAATATTCATGTGTCTTTTTTTTCCTCTAATTTCAAAATACTGATACGAAAAAAAAAAAAACAGAGAGAGATAGCAAACATCTCAGGGTAAAATTAACAGTAGCTGAACACGTGAATTTGTACTTTAGGAGAATATTATACATTATACATATTATACATATCTTGTCTATATATAAAAATACAAAAATATTAAAGTTATCTTATGAGTTGCTTATGATCCGTAAAAATAAAGGGGGTTCAAGTTCTCAAATCGTTAATTTAGAGAGAATTTTACCTAATTACTATATTCCATTTGAGAGTTAAATGAATGATTTCTGATACAAGACAAAAAAAAAGAGTAGTTTTTCTATGCACAATTTTCTGTCATATATACATGTTTTTTTCAATAGATGTTTAATTACACATAATATTTTATTAGGTTAAATATATTTTTAGTTTCTAAAATTTGATCCGAATTTAATTTTAGTTTCTAAATTTTTAAACCGTTAGTTTGAGACCCATATTTTGAAATCATATAACTTTAGTCCCTCCCCTGATTAACACCATTAACTTTGAATAATAAGTTATTTTAGCATAAGTTAAATTATTATAGAGTACTAATTGTTATAACGGTAGATATTTCACTAATAAAACTCAATGTACTGTTTCAAATATGAAGGGTGGTTCGTACCTCGGCAGATATTTATGCATAGGGTCTATATGAGCCAGCATCATATCATATCATACATTGGCATGGATGTACATGTACTACATATATATGCTTGAAAAACCAACAAAACAGAGGCGTGAGCAGGGTCCCGAGGGGCCTACTCTGTGCCCCTTTCTCAATTTTTTTAAGATAACTTTATGGGGATTTGTGAAGTGAGGCTTATGATATACACTGCTTTTCTTTTTTGAAAATCAATCTTGAAAATGCTTTTGGGGATCTCTTTTTTCTTAAAAGTGGGGCACGTTTTGTTCTGTACTAGGCACTCAAAAGCACCGTGTTGCTCCTTAGAAACCCAACCACAAGAGAACCCATTGCGATGATCTCTATTCTCGATCCATGAGATGAGATGCATTAACCCTTTTCCCTTTATTTAATTACAAAACATTAATTTTCCATACATTCATGTTAATTGATAGATTAGTCCATTTAATTAATACTACACCTTAATGATGAAATTGCTTGTCTCTATGATTTGGTTTTAAAAGGTTCATTATGAAATTTTTAGTAGTAAAATTTAAAATTACTACATACAATTTTGTGAAGTATACTCCTAAGTCCTATTCTATATCATGTACATATTTATTTTAACGTCACATTTTCAACCCTAATAATAATCGCGTTAAAAAATAAAGCCAAACACACCATATAACATTACATTACTCCTATAAATATGATGATCACCTGGCTGTGAGACATTAAAGTTGAAAACAAACTTTTAGGTTAATTTTTGAGTTGATTGACTACAACTATGAGAAATTAAAAAGGGAAATGGGACTGACTAGGCTATCAGTGCATTAAATATGCAGGTTGACCCAAAAGTAAGAAAAAAATAAGGAGACCATTGGTCTATCAATTAACGCATTTTCCGGAAACGCAGCTGGATTTCACTTTGGCATTTGACCTAAAGCCGAAAACAACATATAGAGTAGGTGAAAGGCTGTATGACAAGCCTCTAACCAAATCAAACAATACATGACTGAACTGAGTGACGCTTAAATTAGGGATGTTTATGTTCCCATTGCTTCGAGTGAGGCTTTGAGGTGAAAATAAAGATAAATGTTTTCTTTGGGATGTGAGAAAAAAATAAATGAAAAAAGAGAGAAAAGTAATTAACAAAAATATAGGTAAAGTCCTATATTTGTAATGGGTTCAAATACTCATTGTACTCCATTTAATTCATTTTTTTTTGTCTATAAAAAATAAAAAATATAGGTAAATTTTTATATTATTTAGATTAAGAGAAGATAAAGAAAAGTATGAAAATATGAAAAAAAAGTAATTAATATAATTTTTTGCCATGAATAAAATGAAAAAAAGTGAACCCACGTAATGAGAAAAATAAATGAGTAAAGTAAAAAAGATCAAAAAATAACTTTTTTTTTATTTTCAAAATTTTCTATACATTTTAAGAACACGAAATAAAATAAAATAAGGTGATACTTTTATGATTAAAATTTAAAATGAAAAATTAAAATAATAAATATTTTCACAAGCCAAGCACGTCCTAAAATTTTCTCTCTGTTGATTTGTTTAGTTGGGTAAAATAATGAAAATAAAGAAAATGAGTAGATGTAGTTTACATTGTAGGTCATGTTAGATCGATTTACTAAATAAACCAAGATAAGGATTTTTCAAAAGCTTATTTAGGTTAAAAGTAAGACTTTAGAGATTTGAACAGTCTTTAAGTTTATCATGTTCACCTATTTAAATAAATATAAATAATATGATTATATTTTATTATTGTTATTATTAACATATTTATTTTTATTATAACATCTTAAAATTATATACTTAATGACTTATTTAAAAATTTTAACACATATTGTACTCCACAAAATATTTAAGTCTATATGTTTGTTTAAATATAAATTTATGGTCTATTCAAATGTGTTGTTACAAAGTGAAATTTAAATAAGTTTTCAATCAAAATCAAACTTTTAAAAAGGGCAATTCAAGTGTTAAAAAAATCTATATATCAAGTAAATAGGTTAAACGCAAATTTAGTGTCTGTTTGGGTTACAGTTAGATATAATTATTTTTTTGATAGCACCTTAATTCTCGGATCTAGAAGCAAGGGACCAAAAACACCATTAGAATTCTGATCAAATGAGTAAAAGGTGCAGTAAGGCAGCGACTATATTGAAAGGAAATTGAAGAATAAAAGAGAAAAATGGGTAAGAAAAGGAATGAAGATGAGCGCCACTACAGTAGGCAACTCCCACAGCAAATAAGTTCGGTGCTAGACGCCACTAATTCGAGGGAATCAGATAAGTCTATGGTTTGTTTGAACAAGAACCACCAAGCCTTCTCTACTCACAATGTTGAGGAGGAATTTTGGCATAATGCCGTTACTCATAAATTCAAAGTTACAAAGTGAAGAGAGGTCCCTCCTATTTATAGGAAAAGGGGGCGGCCAAAAGGAGAAGAAGAATGGAAGAAGACTAAAATCTACTCCTAATGGGATTTGAACCCATAACCTCCTACTCACTTAGCTAAGCTATCTCCCAACCAATAAAGCTCACTAAAGTAGCACCCCTATGTAGGCAAAATAAAGGAAAATTACAAAATAAAAAGAAAATACAAGAGAGTCCTACTCTAGGGTGGTGCATAGGACCATATGTCCCATCCCAGTGATAATTTTAAGTGATATTTCATGATGAATTTAAGCATTTATTGTTTGAATTGTGTTTAATTAAAAGTGAAATTCTCCCAATATAGAATTATTGAATCTAACTTCTTTTTCCTAAGATATGAATGAAAATGAACTCCATTTATTCCCAAATGTTTATTTAGTTAGTTTAATTTAGTTCTCACCTTGTACTGATCCTTGCTTTAGTTGTCTTTTGATTTGTGTTATTACGAGGTTTGGTTTTTGTAGATCAGTTATTTTTTCCCCAGGAAATTGAAAAGACGACTAAAAAGAATAGAAGCAAAGCTAAGAAGAAAAGCCAAGGAATTCAACAAGGAGAATCTTCTAACTCTCAATCCACATCCACTCAATCAAATCCAAAACCTGAAGAAATGGCTGGTGAAGGTCCTAATCCACCCAGGAGGACACTTGGTGATTATGCTATGCAACAAGGACCTAGACATTTTTCAAGAAAAACTGTTCCACCAACCACCAGAGCCTTGGAGATGAAGCCAGTTTTCCTTAGTTTGATTAGTTCCCATCAATTTACTGGAATGGATCATGAAGATTCATATACTCATCTATCTACTTTTTATGAATTGATAGGAACTATGGGTTTTGATGAAGAAGTTATAAAAGTGGTTTATTTAATAATTTTTCCTTTTTCATTGGCAGGTATACCTAAGGAATGGCTTAAATCTCATCCAAACCAAAGTTTGACCAATTGGAGTGATGTTGAAGAAAAATTTCTAAACAGATTCTTTCCACAACCCAGATACATCAATGCCAAATTTGATACTTCAACATTCAGGCAAGGACCAGATGAACCTTTTTGTGAATCCTGGGAGAGATTCAAATCATTACTCAGAAGATGTCTTAACCATGGATTTGAAGATATAGCCTAGCTTAATATATTTTGCAGTGGTCTGAGGCCTGATACAAAGATGATTCTAGATGCAGCAATAGGAGGAACAATGATGTCTGTAGATGCAGAACAAGCTAGTAAAGTTATTGATGTCTTAGCTTCTACAGATAATCAATCTCAGGATAATAGGCACACTGTTCAGAAAAGAGGAGTGTTAGATCTAAATACTACAAATGATATTCTTGCACAGAATAAGATTCCAACTCAACAGATTGAAACTCTTACAAAGCAAATGGCCAAGCTTCCTCAACAACTTCATGTTGTGAATTCTAATCCTGGTTCTCAACAAAATCTCAGATGTGATTTCTGTGGAGGTGATCATCCTAATGGTCACTGTTCTTATCAAGGAAATGCACAGGAAGAAGAAATCAATTATATGAGCAAGCAAGGAAGACCAGGTAATTTCTCCAATAATTCTTATGCTAACAATTTTTCACAGGGTTGGAGAAATAATCAGAATCAAAACTATGGATGGAAGCAAGATGTTGGTCCTTCTAATAGGCAACCTCCCTATCAGCATCAATAGCATTATCCTTCGGTCCATGAGAGAACATCTAAATTGGAGGATACTTTGGATAAATTTATGCAGGCTTCTTTGGCTAATCAGAAAAATACAGAAACCTCAATCAGAAATTTGGAGACACAGGTTGGACAGTTGGCAAAGCAATTATCTTATCAACATTCAAGGCATTTCTCAACCAACACACAAACCAATCCTAAGGAGCATTGCAAATTTGTCATTACAAGGAGTGGTAAAACAATAGGAAAGGGAATTGGTGACAACCTGGCTGTTGAGGAGGAGGTATTAGAGAGAGAAGAAAATGAGAAAGAAAAGATTGAGTGTGAGGGAGAGGAAGAAAAGTATAATGAGGAAGTTGTAAATAAAGAAAAATTGAGAGAAAAAGATAAAGAAAAAGAAAAAAGAGAGAGCTGAGAAAAAGAGGGAGAAAGGTGAGGTACAAATTCCACAGCTGAAGAACTTACCATATCCCTATGCTCCTGCAAAGAAAGACAAGGAAATACAGTTTGCAAGATTCATGGATATCTTTAAAAGACTACAAATCAATATTGTAACATCCCAAGTTCTAGCTATTTTCATGAATCAAATTAATAGGGGAAAAGGTTTTTATAAAAAGGATTGGGGAAAAAGGAACTAAGAGTGAAAAATGGGAGTTCAGAATTCTGATACTATCGCTCAAGCAGGAAGGCCTCGCTTGAGCGAGCATATCAGTGAAAAGGATGAAATTGTGTTTTGTCATTTTCGCTCAAGCGAGAAGGCTCTCACTTGAGCGAGAGACAGGGCTGTTTTGGGGGGCTTGATCGAGGTCGTACTCAACCAAATAAAATGAATTAAAGTGCAGTAAGGGTTGGTTAACCCAAAGTCGTTTCCCAAAGAATTCAATCACAAATTCAGCAATTCAAGATCAAAGTAACACACACACTCAGGGGGAGATTGTTTGGATTTTTCAATTCTATGATTCTAAACAACAGAAACTTAAATTCGAAATTAACCAATTGGAGATTAAGATCAGTCCTCTGCACATGCATAACCTGGATATATCATTGGAAATCAAGAGGCAATTTTATCAAACATATATGAATTCGAATTTCACCATGAATTAATCAATAAGCATCAACAACTCATGATTCAAGTTCTTGCATTAAGCATGCAATGTTCATCAATTAGGTTAGTGATTAAGCATCCCTAATTCTAATTGAATCTGAATTTAATTCGAATTTCCAATCCTCAAGCATAAAGCATACTTGAATTCAATTCTACAATCCCTAAATTCACAGTTTTAAGCAAAACCGAAATTCATGTAGGAAGAAGAACAAAATCGGAATTGGAATTGATGTGAAAGATAGAATCCGAATTACAACCAAACCTCAAGATCCAAGCTAGCATTGATACAGAGAAATGACCTTGAGAAGTTAGCCTTCTATTTCCATGGAGGTGAAATCCGAAATTGCAAGAAGAGGAAGAAAAAGAAGAGAGAAAACCGAAATTGGAAGAAGAGAGAAAAAGAGAGGGAAAGTGAAGAGTCTTTTTTCTAAAATCTGAAAAATGAAGGAAAAGTGTTCAAACTACTCAGCAACACACCTATTTATAGAGCCTAAATCATTAACAAACTGATTAGGCCTTAATTGGGCAGAAATGAATTAAAATAGGCCCACAAACTAATTACAAAACTAATCAAATTCGGACTTGTGACAGACAGCAATAGTAGGCGATTTTGAAACAGCAACTGCTCCTAATTTCTTCATGGGAATATGGTCATATAGCATATCAAATTAAAGCCCCGGAAGTTAGCTTTACAATGCCACTGGAATCACTCAAATCGGACACCTTTAGATCCGGATATCATCAAAACAAGACAGGTAGGTCAGTAGGCTTAAAAATCCGAATTTAAACAACATTTACAGTTAAAGCCCAATTTAGTAAATTCCAATTAAAATAGTGGATTTAATCACAATTAGAGCCCAAGAAAGCTAAGATTAATTATGCAAAGTGTGAATAAAAATTTGATCATCAAATTCCCCCACACTTGCCCTTTTGCACTCGGGGCAAAACACCACATGAAGCTAAAAATCAATTAGGGAGCACAATGCAAATACAAGTGGCATAATTATGAAGAGATCCAAGGAATTCATAGGAGTAGGCAAAATACAACATCCAAGGAATCATGGAATCAAGAAAAATATAAATGGAATTCCCTATAATTTAGCAAACAAGAGGGTGAATCAAATCAAAGGGGTGAATCAAGAGTGATAGAATCCTCACAAGACAAACTCTCCAACTCTCAAGTATTTAGGCTTGTGTATAAACACTCAAAGCACTCATGAAAGCAAGCACTACCATAGGCTTGGCAAGACTCTAATATCCACAACAATTGAAACACATGCAAGCAAAGATCAAGAGGACTTCAAATGGGATGTAATGGGGCCAAGGTAAAGGTAGGGAAATTGAAGGATAAGAAGTTAAAAACCAAAGAGAATAGAGGAGCAATGGGGAATAAATCCAAGAAGAAATGCAAGTAGCATACATCTTAAGATTACAATTGAACTCCTCTTTTCTACCTTTTGACCCATTTTTTTTTTTATTTCAAGAACACTTAATTTCTTTGCTATTTTTGTTAATACTTTTCTTTTGAGCTTTTCTTTATTCTTTCTTCTTTTTTTCTTTTTTTCCTTTTCAATTTTTTTTGTAACTAGCCAAAGGTCAACAATATGATATCCACATGAGGAGATAAGATAAGAAATTCAAGTACACCCCCACACTCATTCAAGAACCTATTCCCAAAACAATTCCAAAGCTTCTTTATCCTCTAAGGTAAGGACAATCATGGTTTTTCACTTTCAAGGCTTGTAATGAGCTTTCAAAAACAAGAAATGGGATCCATAGGCTCAAAAGGGCTAGCAAGTGGAAAATCATCAAGGTAGGCTAATATGGCTAGTAGCTCAATTATCAACAAAAATGCCTGAATCATCTCAATACATGCATGTGAACAAAGTTGCAAATCAAAGAGTCAAGCCAAGTTCTAGAGCACAAGCAAACAAGAGTGAAATCACACAAGAAAAAGAGAGAATGGCATAGAATGACCCATCCATCAATAAGGCTCAAAATCTCACCAAGGACAACTCTATCACAAAAGATTCAACCCAATAATTATCAAAACCAACTTATTCACTAAATTATAAGGAATCCAAACAACATAAATCAAGAAACCAATTATCCAAAAATGATGAAAATTCCAACTACCAACACAAATCCTAAAAATCCAATGAAAAACATGTCAAATGTATTTATTTTCCTACTGTCAAAAATTCTATTTTTGCTGTAAAATTTGGATAACTGTCAAAATTATGCTGTAAAAATATTACTGTATAAAATTCTGCTGTAAACAGCAACAATAAAAACGTACAGCAGCCTATAGTAATGCAGAAACAACAACAACAATAGTAAAACAACAAAACAGACAATTTACAGTAATTACAGACAGCATAAAACAGTAACAGCAGCTACAAAATAGCTATGAAAATGCTGACAACAACTCAAGAACAACAAGTTTCCTACAAAAAACACCAAAAATACAGTACAACAATAGTTTTTTTTTTTGCAGTAAAATAGCAAACAGTTTTTTTTATATGCAATCCTAAAAATTACTGACAAACTAACAATATAATCCTAACCACATATTAATTCCTAAAATCAATCCTAAAGTCCTAAAACTACAAATCTCCTCCCCCACACTTAAATCACACATTGTCCTCAATGTAAAAATAATCAAATTAGAGAACAAAGGACATAATGCAATAAAATAGTGGGGAAAGAGACTCCCTCATCAAGGTGGAAAAATTTGCACTTGAGGGAATGTGGGAAGCTCCAAGCTCATCTCCTTAACCGTCTCCTCAACCAAAGCGGGACTCTCATGAAATAGCTTGAGACAGTGGCCATTGACCTTGAAGGTCTTGTTGGTGGACTCACTCTTCAACTCTACAACACCATAAGGATAAACATGAGTAACAATAAAAGGTCCAATCCAACGAGAACGAAGCTTACCAGGCATGAGCTTAAGTCTAGAATTAAACAACAACACCTTTTGGCCTACTACAAACTCTTTTCTAGCAATACATTGATCATGAAATTTCTTAGTCTTCTCCTTGTAGAACTTAGAGTTCTCATAGGCCTCCAGGCGGATCTCATCAAGCTCCTGAAGCTGAAGCTTCCTCTGCTCTCCTGCAGCTGAAGCCTCACTCAGGCGAGCTTAGGCTCGCTTAAGCGCAATTCAATTCAGAATCAGGGGTTTACTCCATGGCTTGCTCTCACTCAAGCGAGGAGACTCTCACTTGAGCGAGACAAAGTGAGAGAGGTTAGGGGTTTTTCCTGGGAGAATTACGCTTAAGCGAGCAAGTTCTCGCTTGAGCGAGAACACAGATCTCCTAGGGAATATCCCCCTCTCTCAAACGAGCATATCCCCACTTGAGCGAGAATGTGCTAAACAAATTTTAATGTTGTTTCTGATTTAGGGCTCCTCATTAATGGTTTTTCCCTTATGTCTAGAGAGACAAGAGTAGAGAGAGAAAGAGAGGGAAGGAAGAAGGTAGAGCCACTCCATCACTTCAAGGTCATTAAGCAAGCTTGGATTCGCCCCTTACATTCCTCCATTACTTCTATTTCTCTCATTCTTGAGGTTAGTATGGTCACCACTCACTTTCATCTTGCTTGTCATATTGTATGCTCCCTATTCTTTTTCCCCTGGCTTCTCTACCTTGTTTGTGAGTGTTATTGGTTGATTCTAGGGCTAGTAAGTATTTCTTGAATTGTATGTGTTGATGCTTTAAAACCCTAGGTTATGCTTAGTTTTCTAAGTTGCAACTCTCCATGGAATAACTATTTGTGCATACAATGCCATTTATATATATTAACTCCAAGCATTTAGGGGCCAATGGCCAAGAAAGTATATGTCACATAGTCTTCGGACTACCACAAGGTCTCTGGACCATCAAAGGCCTTTGGGATAATTATAAGAAGAACGAGGTAACCACATCGATGTCTTGGCCAAAAGGGAAATGGGGGTCCTAAAGTTAAAAATGAAAACAGGCATTACTCATTAATTTCTAATAAAACTTAATCATAGGTGGCCCTGGACGACGGTCCTTGGTCACATGTCCGAGCGCTCAATCACAGTCACAGATAGTGAAAAGACTCCGGATGTCGGGTAAAACCACATCACAGCCGTGTTTGCATCATTTTCATAGTATTTGTATAGATGTTGGAACCATTTAGTATGTTTGACTGTTGCATTTCATTTGTGTGCAACCCTACACTGCATGTTTTACTACGCTCACTGGGACGTTAGTCTCACCCACGTTGCGGGATATATATTCAGATTTGCAGGGTCCTCGTCCAGACGCTTGATCGGGAGATTGCACCTGTTGGTTGGGTCTTATGGTGGCCCAACTCTTTTGATGGATATTATTTTGTATAGGCATAGGATTCTTTTATTTTGATGGGATATGATAGTACCAGTTGGGCCTTCAGGGATACCTTTTATGATTCCAGGACATATGTATCATCATATCCCGTCATGCCTATTTATTGAATATGTGTATTTGAGCCTTTGTTGGCAACATATATGTATTTGTCTTGATGTATTAAATTTATACTTAAGTAACTGTTGGATTAGCTAATCTCTGTTTGTATGTGTATGTCGATATCGATAATGCGCGAAATAATTTCCCGAATTTGAAAATAGTGCTTCCAGCAGGCATTATTTTTTAATTAAGAAATTAGGACATTACAAATATACCATTTGTTGAAGCTATGGAGCAGATGCTCACACATGCCAAATTCATGAAAGAGCTCCTAACAAAGAAAAGAAGATTTTTAGAAGAAACAATGGAATTGGAAGCAGGATGCAGTGTTATCATTCAGAAATCTTTACCTCAGAAATCAAAAGATCCTGGAAGTTTCACTATTCGAGTTACTATTGGTGCATTACCTGTTGGAAAAGCCTTAGGCTTCTAACTTTATCTCGTTCCAGCAAAAAAACAGAACATTGTCCCTACCACAACATGGTCCTTAAGGGATTACTTGTTTGAACTACAAGTAACTATGAATTATAAAGAATGAATGCCTACTCGCTCTAACTCCCAATCTTTCTCAATATTTTAGCCTTGGGTGGGTTCTATTGGTGTTAAAGTGTAACTGCAACTTGGCTATTGATATGATGATGGTCATTGGTGGAGGAACTCTACTTAAGGTCTCCCTACCATTTGTGTTTTGTATCTTAACAATTTCCTAATCATATGGTTGCTAACTGATCTGATAAATGTCCTAACTTGCATTTTCCTTTATAATGTGCTTACAATTGACATTCCTAACTTGGAGAGGTATATGTTACGGTGAGCGAACCCTATTAGTGATATAATGACTTGGTAAAATTTTCTATAGGCTTGGGGTAGAGGAAAGATTTTTATGTATGCTTAGATTGATTGGCCTCTCATGCCCTTTTATTATTTTCTGGGTTCATATCTACGGGATTGGTTTACCTTAGCAAGAGACGGGTATTAAGGGTTAATTCATTATTGAGATAACCACACAATATTCGGTTAGATTAACAATAATCAAGTAAGTACTTAGCATTCAAAACATAGCTAATCAGTACAAAATATTATTACAACTAAGTTCAATGCACGACATACCCTTGTTGCAAGCTTCAAACCTAAGGAAACGACTAGCACATCTATAAAGAGAACAACAATTTCTTTAGTGGCTCCTCCTTTCAAAATCATGCAAACTCGTTTCATTTTCTTTTTCTAATATCAATAGACTAGTTGGAAGAAGGAAATTATAGTAATGTGTGCTATGGTTATCACTTGATGATCTCAAAAGGAACAAAAGAAATCGAGGTTGAGTTGGGGAATTTAAAAAGATTGTTATAATTCTCTATTTTAATGATTAGTTTGATAGAAACAAATGTGAGATTGCCTTAACAATATAGGTCTTTCAATATCAATTCATTTCTAGCATCAGAAGTCAATGGTAAAAACACTCGAAACATGATCTAGGTTTATTATACCAACTAGTGAGGGTGAACAACACTTTATCTATGCAAGTCGTGTTACTGCCGATCACCAAGTAGCCTATAAACAGAAGAACCAAAAAGCCTGAGACACGTAGATATACCCTATCCTTAAGGGTTAATTCGCGGAATGCATAACCCCCCGAGATATAACAGGCCCCTCCTGGATGACCGAGGTATCAGAACAGTGTCTATTGACAAAGAAGAGCAGAGAAGAAGATAGGAGGAAGAAGAATTTCGGTTTTGATAGTATGAAAAGTAGGAAGTAAATAGAAATCTGGTAGGTTAAAGTTGTATTTTAATTTGAATTTCGAAAACCATTTTCAAGAAGGGTTATCAGATAAGACCGAAAAATCAGAAAAGGATAGGATACCAGAAAAATAGTTAGAAGACCAAGTCAAAATAGATTTTCGAAATATAGTCCGTTTCTGGATAAGCATCAGATTTAAAACAAGGTTTGGATTTAAAATTTAAAATTCAAAAAATTAGTTTAAAAATGGAGCCGGAGCAAAAGGCATGTAAGGCCCAATATCACGCGCAGGGGGGAATCCACCGATTTGCACTAAGCTGAACCATCAAGACCCGTTCTCATGCACACGAGCCCAAGCCTTACACAAGTTGTTTGTAAGGTCCAATCACATTTTAATATATAAGCACTCAACCGTGCTCTACTCCAAGCAATGTGGGACTTTGGTTTTAGATAGGTTTTGAAATACTCTAAAACTCACAACAATCCCCCACATATTTCAAAACATTTTCAGAAAAAGAAAGATAGAAAAAAATTGCTCCGCGTTACTTCATAGATGTCAATGCGTCGAATCTGGTGTCTTTTGGACTATGAACCAGACCTAGACTGATAAGACTTAACATACAAGTGAGTTGGTGGAACAAGCTCCATGAACCAAAACACTTTGATGTATGCTAGAGGTCTACCAATCACATTACACCCCCACAATTTCCATTGTTAACGTCGTTTTGCGCTAATAGGCCGTGTGCGCGTCTGGTATTCATGAGTGCTCTAGAGATTTTGCCACAATCTCATACAAGCGGCCCCACTTGACACTTATATAGGTGATTTCATCAAGTGTATCCTGCACTTAATACACCACCCATAAGGGATATGAAAATCAATAGAAGCTTTTAAGCTTATCCTCTCAATAATGCAGTCTAGCACACCTGACACCATAGGGAGGGACTATAAATGTTGTGCTAACAGAACTAACAAGTGACTTGTTTTGACCCATATGAACCTTCTTCGTGGGATCTCCAATCACAAAGGTTGGGTTACCATCACTATTAATTTCATATTGGCCTAAGTCTCATTCCCCTCGATGTTTTGTATATAAATTTCCTTCCCAAAGTCTTTGTCAGAGGATCAACCAAACTCACTTCTGACTTCACATAATCAATGGATATTATTCCATCCTTTAGCAGCTGCTTTACCACATTATGCCTTAATTGCATATGTCTGTTTTTATTGTTGAAAATCTTATTCTTTACAATGGCTATTGCATCTTGGCAATCACAATTCATTGACACTGATGGTGCTAGTTTTATTCCCAAGGGAATATCTGCTAAGAAGTTTCTCAACCACTTAGCCTCACCATCAACCAATTCTAGAGCTACAATCTCTGACTCCATAGTTGATCTTGCAATTATAGTTTGTTTGGCTGATCTCCAAACTACCGCACCACACCAAGTGTAAATACATAACCACCAGCAAATTTTGTATCATCTGAATCTGAGATTCAATTAGCATCACTGTATCCTTCCAATACAGTGGGAAATCCACTATACTCAATACCATAATCAATGGTACCTCTCAAATATCTCATGAGTCTCACAAAGTGCAACCCAATGATCCTGATTAGGATTTTGAGTATATCAACTTAACCTGCCCGCAACATATGCTATGTTAGGTCTAGAAAAATTCATCAAGTGTATCAAACTCCCAATAATTTGGGCATACTTAGACTGAGCAACAGGATCACCTTTATTTTTTTTTAATTGAGTGTTAGCATCATAAGGGGTACTCATTGGTTTGTCATCAAAATGGCCAAACTTCCTAAGCAGTTTCTCAACATAGTGTTCTTGGGATAGTAGTATGCTATCACCCTTCCTTATGATTTTAACACCAAATATCACACTTGCTTCACCCATGTCTTTCATGTCAAACTTTGATGCAAGAAAGCACTTTGTAATTTTCACAATATCATCACAAGTACCAAATATAGGCATATCATCAACATACAGACAAATAATCACACATTCACCATCCATAATTTTTGTGTAGACACATTTATCTACTTAACAGCAGAAAATCAATCATCAAGCAAAGTCTGATTAAATTTTTCATACCACTGTTTAGGGGCTTGTTTCAAACCATATAGGGATTTGAGAAATTTACAAACTTTGTTTTCTTGACCAGAAATGACACGTCCTTCAGGTTGAGACATATATATTTCTTCTTCTAAATCACCATTTAGAAAAGCGGTTTTTACATCCATTTGATGTATGACCAATTTATGAATGGAGGCCAAAGCTACTAAAACTCGAATTGAAGAAATTCTAGTAACTGGAGCAAAGGTATCAAAATAGTCAATATTTTGTTTTTGAGAAAACCTTTTGGCTACCAGTCTAGCTTTATATTTTTTAATAGATCCATCAGGATTATATTTTCTTGTAAAAATCCACTTGCAGTCAATTGGTTTTGCTCCAGGTGGTAAATCAACCAAAATCCAAGTTTTTTTTTTAAAGAGAATTAATTTCAATTTTTATAGCTTCATTCCAAAATTTGACATCAGAAGAAGAAACAACTTCAGAAAAAGTTGAAGGATCATTTCCAAAGGAAGTTTCTTTCCTCTGTCTTTTACTCCTTCTCAAATCTTCATATGAGTGCTCATTATTATTAGTTGCACGAGAAATAGATTCAGACTTCAAAAGAAACACATGTTCTAAAAATTCAGCATTCTTAATTTCCACAATTGTATTTTAATCAAGCACATCACTTTTTAGAATAAGAAACCTATAAGCAACACTATGCTCAGCATAACCAATAAACAAGCAATCAGAAGTTTTAGATCCTATTTTCCTTTTCTTAGGGTCAGGAAGCATAAATTTGGCTAGACACCCCCACATTCTAAGGTATTTTATGTTGGGCCTATAACCTTTCCATAACTCATAGGGTGTTTTACCAGTTTTCTTATGGGGTATTCCATTTTGTATAAAACAAGCAGTGAGCAAGGCTTCCCCCCCAAAGGTTATCAGGTGCTAAGGAACTAACTAACATTGCATTCATCATTTCCTTCAAGGTTCTATTTTTCCTTTCAGCCACTCCATTAGATTAAGGTGAATAAGGTGGGGTAACTTCATGAATTATTCCTTCTTTTTTCGCAGAAGTTATCAAATAGCATGTATTCACCTCCTCTATCAGATCTAACTCTTTTAATTTTCCTATTTAACTAGTTCTCTACTTCTGCCTTATATGTAAGAAACATGTCAAATGCTTCATCTTTACTTCTAATTAAATATACCTTGGTAAATCTAGAAAAATCATCAATAAAGGTCATAATATTTCTTACCACCTCTAGTCATAATTTGTTTTAAATCACCTAGGTCAGTTTGAATTAAACTAAATAATTCAGTTTTATATTGCACAGAAGGATGAGATTTCTTAGTTATTTTAGATTCAATACATACATCACATTTGATTGGGAAATCATTGTTAAGATCAGAAATTATGCTAAGATTTTGCATTTTCTTAATATATGAAAAATTCACATGTCCTAATCTACCATGCCATATAGCAATAGAATCAATCATATAAGCAGAAGCAATTTTATTGATAACTTCAGAAATATTAAGTACAAAGAGTCCCTGATCACAATAGCTTTTCCCAACAAAAACATTGTTTTTGGTCATTACAATCTTATTATATTCAAAAGAGACCTTAACCCCAACCTTTCCCAACAATGATACAGAAACCAAATTAGCCCTAATGGTTGGGACATGAAGTACATCACTCAAAGCCTGTGTTTTTCCATATGTGAGCCTCAGAAGAACCTTTCCTTTTCCTTGAAATACAACAGTTCTAGAATCACCAAGATAGTCCGGTTCTTCTCCATCCCCTACAGGCGTGTAGGAGGTAAACGCATATCTATGAGCACAAATGTGGCTAGCAGCCCCAGAGCCTACCACCCATTTATTCACATCTGTCACAACATTCACTTGAGAAACGACCACAACAGTTATGTCATCTCTTTCAGCCAAGTTAGCCCTCGACTTGGGAAGATTATCGTTCCTCATCTTGGGTCGGCATTGGGGTGCATGGTGACCTAGCTTTCCACAAAAAAAAAAAAAAAACAGAAACCTTTCTTTTTTAAATTGGGGTTAGAAGGTCTAGGCACATAGTGATCATGTCTTTTAGATTCATACCTTTTTTTCCTGAGTCTTGTTTTGAATTAGATTAGCCCGTGCAGCTAAGGCTTTTGCTCTTGTCTCTTTGATCTCCCTTCTGTTGGTGTCTTCAATAATGATGTGGGTAATAAAATTCGCAAGAGATAGTTGCTTGTATTTATGTTTGAGTTTCTATTTGTAATCCTTCCAGGACGCGGGCAGCTTCTCGATCAATAGTACTGCTACGAATTCTTCTTGTAATTCGATATTTTCTCCCTTGAGATCCTCGAGAAGTTTGTGATATTCATTAATCTGCACCTTGATGTCTTTGCCTTCGACCATCTCCCACTTGTAGTAGTTGCCGATGACGAATTTCTGCTTCCCAGCATCTTTAGCAGCGTATTTGAGATTTATGGAGTCCAAAATCTTCTTTGCCTCCTTGTATGAATAATAGACATCGAAAAGGTCATTAGATAAGGTACTAAGGATAGTGTGACGTTATACCTTATTTTTAGTGTTCCAATTTTCGATGACTATAGCGTCCACCGTTTGGGATGGTTTTGGATCGGTGAGAGCAACAGCTAGCCACTCCATGCATGTTAAGGATGGTGTACAATAGTTCTTGCCATCTACGATAATTTTGACCTCCAAAGACTTCCATCTTGGAGATGTCTGAGAACAACTTGGTGTAGTGGACAAGAGTAATAGTGAGAGGTGTAGGAGTAGGTTGAGTCTCGGCCTCTCCACTATTTGGACCGACATTGCTTGTAGAAGGCATGGTTAACCCTTAAGATTGTTGTCGTCAATCACCAAGTAGCCTGTAAACAGAAGAACCAAAAAGCCTGAGATGCGTAGATATACGCTGTCCTTAAGGGTTAATTTATGAAATATGTAACCCCCCTAAGATATAACAGGCCCCTCTCGGATGACCGAGGTATCAGAACAATGCCTATTGACAACAAAGCAGAAGAGAGAAGAATAGAGGAGGAGGAAGAAGAATTTCGATTTTGATAGTATGAAAAGTAGGAAGTAGTTAGAAATCTGGTAGGTTAAAGTTGTGTCTAAATTTGAATTTCGAAAACCGTTTTCAGGAAGGGTTATTAGATAAGATCAAAAAATCAGATGAGGATAAGATACCAGAAAAAAAGTTGGAAGACCAAGTCAAAACAAAATTTCGAAATATAGTTCGCTTATGGATAAGCATCAGATTTAAAACTAGGTTTATCACGCGCAGGGGGAATCCACCGATTTGCACTAAGCTGAACCATCAAGGCTTGTTCTCATGCGCGCGATCCCAAGCCTTACACAAGTTTTTTGTAAGGTCCAATCACATTTTAATATATAAGCACTCAACCATGCTCTATTCCAAGCAATGTGGGACTTTGGTTTTAGAAAGGTTTTGAAATACTCTAAAACTCAACAAGCAGTGGGGTCAACCTCTCAATCAGAATGGAAGGTGAGGAAAAGAAGAGTGTAGGAAATCAAGAATTAATTTCACATCGGGTTTTGTATATTATAGTGTCATTTCAATAAGTGACGAGTGTACAACCAAACTGACACTATCCTCCCAACAATAAATACCCCCGAGTAATGACAATCATGCCCTACATAGTATAGCTTCCAGGTTAACACTATCTGTCACTATGTAAAATTGAGGACTAACGATGCTAAATCATATTTTTTTACAGTTGTCAACTAAATTAAAACCATAAGATTGGTTCCTAAAAAGGTAGTAAATCGCTTGGAACTCATAGCTATTTGATATTTGTGAAAGTAAGGCCTAACTAGTGTAAATAAATTTATACCTTAAATAAAGGCTCATAATCTAGACTTTCAGTTCGAAGAAAATGGTTTGGCAAAATTTTGGACTCAAGATCCTTACATATATACATACACACACACACACACACACATATATATATGCATGGATTCGAGACTACAAATTGTAATTCAGTCCTAGAGAACTATGACATGTACATAAGTGCTAGAGGAATACAACCACATGTTAGATATGAAAAATTTCTCAAAATTAACAAACAAATCAATTTACACACTCAAGTGTCCTATGATGGCATTCAACATACAACGCATATACTGTTGGTATTGAAGTTAAAATTACTTCAAGTGTAAACCGAGTCTAAATAAGCCAACTCATTTTATTAATGGCAACATGGTTACAAGAGAAAAAAAATGAATAAATAAATACATAGATTACACGCGTGGCTCTCTTTCTTCTCGAATTTCGCCACCACATCCTCAGGTAGGCTGATAATCATGAATGTCTTCCAAGATTGGAGGCAAAGGGAAGGATGGGCTACATGGGGAAGAAATAAAGAGGAGTTATTTGAAATGCTCTGATCCTTAGCTTTGGCTGTTCTATTCGACCTAAAAGAGTGCTGATTAGCATTGGAAAAGCTTATGGCATTGGGTACTCCGTCGACCTGATCAACAACAAAGCCATTTGGGACCAGGTCGAACGGTGCAGCCAACATCAGAAACTCCTCCATGTTAAAGGGTGAGATGTAGCGAGTTTGATGAAAACAGACTACTATTTATAAAGGAAAAGGGGATCAACCTGAATTAAATGCTAACTGGGATGGCCCAATCGTTTCCAGGGTCACATGTAATGCAACGAGGAGGACGATGGTCAAGAAGCCTCTTGGTCAACGGAAAAGATAGTGACACGTGGTAAAGACCATGGTCTACGATCATGGCTTCGAGTTCGAAGCCAAATGGTGAGATTGATCTTTGAGTAGCAATTCCCAGTTCGAGGCATGGCTAATGGTGTGTTATCAGGTGAGAGCCAACCTGTTAGTATATGCACTCGAGACATATATGTTTTGAACATCCATCACTTGTATCATGTTATTTTATAAAGGCAATTCATTCTATTAGAATGTAATAAATGTCCTTAGAATAGTAAGCTTAAACTTCATAAGAAATCAAGTAGATGACTTGATCGTGAGATCTTATGAAGAACTATTCTTAAAATAGTTCCTGGTCAAGTATCATCTTTAGGACAAAAGATGCATTTAGACTAGTATGCGAGTTCGTTGATGATCACATCTCACGAATCATGGATATGAGATATCATGTGCTCACATAAGTACATATTAAGAGTAATGGTGTACTGGACAGACCCACCTTAAGAACGTTGCATGGTTGTTACATAAGTGTCATGAACGTTTCTTAAATTGATATGAAGTGCTTCGACCTAAAATTACTACGATTCCTACATAAGGAATTATATGTTTTAAATATCATCAAACGTTGCCTGTAACAAGGTGATCATAAAGTTGGTTTTTGGACATATAATAAATTGTGTGGAGGAATGTGAGTGACCTAGATGGGATTTGTCCCTCCTATGTAACAGGAGTTATATCTGTAGGCCTCTTGATAGAGTTACACTACAAAATGCATGGCCATGCTCAGGAGGATAAACACGAGATGTTTATTTTCTGTATAGTCTACTTGGGGATCAAGAAAACATAAACTGAACTATACAAGGTTGACATATTCCATGTTCTTATGTTCATTTTGATATTTGGACAAAGGGACAAATCATGTAAATTATTATCATAAAATAGGATTAGTCAAAGTTGTTGTCAATCTCAATATTTGGGTAGTGATGTATTGCTAGATACCGCTCACTATTTATGATATTAAATATAAAAGAGTTTTATTTTAATATCATAACCAAATATTAAAAGCCTATTGGGGCACACGCATACAACAAGCCGCTAGGAAAGATAATAATTCTAATTTGATTAGAATTATAACATAATGGGCCATGCCCATATATGTTAGGGTTAATAGAGTGAGGGGCAAAACCCTAGCCACCGCTCTATAAATATAGCATAAGATGCATTACCCAAGACACACAAGCAATCGCTCTTACTCTCTAAACACTACTAGCAGAGTTGAGGAGGGTTTCCTTGTTCGGCTGTTGGCGTGGACACCTTTAGAGACATGGCTGCTATTGCCTCGTTCACAATCTTGAAAAGGTATGTCATTATGTTCATGCCTTTTATGCCTTAATTCGTGTTTTCACATTAACGATCATAACAAGGGAGGGAATCCATTTATTCCGCTGCAACCTGACCACATGCTTGATTCCCTTCAATATGTATCAGAGTGTTGGTTTGCGATAAACACGGTTTAGGCTTCTAATCGTTTTGAATATTGTGATATTCTGTTTACTATTTAAAGCGCAGAACGCAGTTGATCACTGTTATCTGCGCTTCACCTGCGCTGGGCGCAACATACAGGATTTTTATTCTGACACCCGCGCTTCACTCACGCTGTGCGTAAGTGAAGCGCAACTTGCATAATTTAAAACTGGAACCCGCGCTTCACCCACGCTGGGGGCAGGTGAAGCGTTGGTGCGCGTTTCAGTTTATTTTGATTCCATTCCTGGCTGTCTTTGTGCGTGATGTATATATTTATATGTTCTGGTGTTAGAGGGTCCCGTGGAACATGAAGAGTTCATGTCTTGGGCGTCAAAGGGTTCAATTGTTGAAACCTTGCCTCGACTTAAATGTTGGCTGCGATAAACATGTCACTTATCAATTTGTTGACAAGAGCGTATTCGAATGATACAAGGGACTTACCTGTTTACAGGTTCGTGAAGTATTCGTTTGATGCGAGACACTTATTGATGATTGGTTAGATTTTTATCAAATCCAATTTTTGGGCTGGGGCAGCCCGCACCCCCGTGCTAACATTGCGTAGTGTGTTATTTCGTATGCGCGTAATCAAACCTCGCTCAATATATACATCTAAATATATCAGTTGTTTTACAATCAAAATGGATGTTGGTGTTGCACGATGATTGGTTATGGCCTTAGTTATTTTTATTTAAATACGACCTGCGTGTCGTGCCTTACCTCTTATATTCCATTTGTAATTCTTTTCTCATCTCTATCCCCTCGTAGGTTAAACGAGGTTTCTTCTTGTTATGTAATATAACCGAGAGGACATGGAGTCAATGGGCATGTGGAGACATGTGGATGGAGGCTTCAAGATTATATACGTGATGTAATTTTGTATTGAATTTTTAGGAGGCCATAACCATATCATTTATTTGTATAAGATTCATGCTTGTATGTTTTGTTAAATAGTTTAACAAACAAATAAAATATTAAGTCATGTTTTGCCTTCCAATGAATGACACTCGTCAAGGCTAGAATCGATTAAGTGTGGGTCTACCAAAGCAGGGTACATTTATCTATTCTAGTGAGGTGTGATAGGATAAAAGTAATATCCGACTGTTAATAATTGGGTTTTAACTTAACTAGGTATATACAATAGGATTGAAAAACCTAGAGGCATTAAAGCGATCAAATCCGTCAAAGAAAATATTAAGTCATGTTTTGCCTTCTAATGAATGACACTCGTCAAGGCTAGAATTGATTAAGTGTGGGTCTACCAAAGCAGGGTACCTTTATCTATTCTAGTGAGGCGTGATGGGATAAAAGTAATATCCAATTGTCAATCATTGGGTTTTTACTTAACTAGGTATATTCAATAGGATTGAGAACCTAAAGGCACTAAGTTAGGCATTAATTCATAAGATGAATTAGAATAAGAGTTATTCACCTAACTAACCAAGAGTTGTATGAGATGCAATTGGAAAGCGTGTTCCTACCTAAATAACCTTTTCTTAAGCGATCAGCCAAAGCTGACTTAAAATTAGGTGAAATATGGATCTTGGCCCACTAGAAAATCTAGTTTTGGGATTTTCTGATTCTTTATATTAGGGTACTTATTTTGAATCAAAATAATGGGAGGCATATTTAATTAAAGGCCCTATAAAATATTTTTGTTATATGATACTTACGTGCATTGCAACAAACACAACAAGTAACCTTTCATTGCGATCTATCCTTGAGAAGGACAAACTGTCTGGAATTAACTTTCTAAGACTGGTATAGAAATCTAAGGACCGTCCTTAGGCATAAGAAAAGGTTGTATGTCCTGGAAGAGCCCGTTACTGAAACACCCGCTGCAAATACTTCAAAAGCTCACAAGAATGCTTTTAAGAAGCATTTAGATGATGCTCTCGATGTAGGTTGCCTTTTGTTTGCTACCATGAATGCTGAACAACATGAGAACATGGAGGCGTATGATATGATCGGGCATTTAAAGAGACTTTATCAAGGCTAAGCTATGCATGAACGATTCAAAGTCTCAAAGACACTTTATCAATGTAGACTGGCAGAGGGAAGTCCTGTAGGTGCTCATGTACTCAAGATGATTGGGTACATTGAAAACCTAGAAAGGCTTGAATTCCCATTAGGTCAAGAGTTGGCCATTGATCTTGTCCTGCAATCTTTGCCAGAAAGCTATAGTCACTTCGTCATGAACTAAAACGTGAATGAATTTGACAAACCACTGCCAGAATTGCTTTGCATGTTATGAACTGCTGAGCAAAACATTAATAAAGGTAAAGGGAAGGCCATATTGATGGTCTAACCTGGAAAAGGAAAAGGCAAGAAGAAATTCAAGAAGCCCTATTTCAAACGAAAGGACAAAGGCAAGGATAAGCCTAGTAACTCTGTTTTGAAGCCTATGGGCAGGATAGCTAAGGAAGGAACACGTTTCCACTGTGGCCAGTCAGGACATTGGAAGAGAAACTGTACAAAGTTCCTGGAGGAGATCAAGAAAAAGGTAAGTGAGACTTCCGCTTCAGGTATTTATGTTATAGAAGTCAATTTGTCTACTTCTGCATCTTGGGTATTGGATACCGGATGTGGATCTCACATTTATGTGAATGTGCAGAGGAGTAGGCCATTGGCTAAAGGCGAAATCGGCCTACATGTGGGAAATGTAGCAAGAGTTGCTGCCTTAGCCGTAGGAGCCCATTATTTAACTTTGCCAACTGGGACTAGTTATTGAACTAAATAATTGTTATTTTGTGCCTACCATTAATGGGAGTATTATTTCCATTTCTTGTTTAGACAAGAGTGGTTTTTCATTCATAATAAAGAACAATAGTTGTTCAATTTATTTGAATGATATGTTTTATGGTTGTGCAAAGTTGAACGATGGACTATATGTTCTTGACTTGGAAGTGCCTATCTATAACATAAGTGCTAAGAGGGTCAAAACAAATGATTTGAACCCGACTTATCTTTGCATTGTCGCTTAGGCCACATAAATGAGAAACGCATATCCAAACTCCACCAAGATGGTTATTTGGACTCATTTGATTTTGAATCAATTGAGACATGTGAATCTTGTTTATTGGGGAAGATGACCAAAACCCCATTCACTGGAAAAGGTGAAAGGGTCGGTGATCTTCTTGGTCTCATACATAGTGATGTATGTGGGCCCATGGGCATGATGGCTAGAGGAGGTTTTCAATACTTCATCATTTTTACTGATGATTTCAGTAGATATGGATTTGTGAATCTGATGAAACGCAAATCTGAGTCCTTTGAAGAGTTCAAGGAATTTAAGAATGAAGTATAAAACAGCCTTGGAAAGACTATTAAAACACTTCGATAAGATCGAGGTGGAGAATACTTAAGCCAACAATTTGATGACTATCTAAGAGAGTGTGGGATAACATCTCAACTCACTCCCGGTGGAACACCTCAATGGAATGGAGTTTCAGAAAGGAGAAATCAAACTCTATTAGATATGGTTCGATCTATGATGATTCATACTGATCTCCCTGACTCCTTCTAGGGTCATGCGTTGTTAACAACAGCTTTGACACTAAACCGTGTTCCATCTAAGGCTGTTAAAAAGACACCATATGAGATATGGACTGGGAAAATGACCTAGTATGTCTTTTATGAAGATTTGGGGTTGTGAAACTTATGTGAAACGCCAAGTTTCAGATAAGCTAGGACCCAAATTAGATAAGTGCTTATTTGTGGGATACCCAAGGGAAACTAAGGGTTATTACTTCTATAATCCTAGCGAAGGCAAAGTGTTTGTCACTAGAACTGTTGTATTCTTAGAGAAGGAATTTGTCTCTAAGAAAATAAGTGGGAGGAAAGTAGAACTTGGAGAAATTCAAGTACCACAGATTAGCAATGAGCCAATAATGGAACGAGAGCAGATACCACAAAGTGTTGTGGAGCCACCTGCTCAAGTAGCGCAAGACTTGCTTAGGTCAGATAGGGTACATCACCAACATGAGAGATATGGTTTCCTTGTGTCTCAGGAAGGGGATGTATTGCTAATGGATCAAGATGAGCCAGTGACTTACCAAGAAGCTCTTTTGAGTCCATAATCTGAGAAATGGCTTGATGCCATGAGATCTGATATGGATTCCATGTACACTAACATGGTATGGACCTTGATTGATCCACCCGAAGGGATAAAA
Organism: Sesbania bispinosa; assembly: GCA_026901365.1. NCBI lineage: Eukaryota > Viridiplantae > Streptophyta > Magnoliopsida > Fabales > Fabaceae > Sesbania > Sesbania bispinosa. The sequence goes on from QLOH01000075.1 coordinate 670,140, forward strand.
CCCATAGGGTGCAAGTGGGTTTTCAAAAAGAAAACTGACATGGATGGTCATGTAAGTACCTTTAAAGCACAGTTGGTGGCTAAGGGTTTCAAGCAACTTCATATTGTAGACTATGATGAAACCTTTTCCCCATTTGCCATGCTTAAATCTGTTCTGATCTTTCTTGCTATTGCAGCTTACCATGATTATGAAATCTGGCAAATGGATGTCAAGACAGCTTTCCTAAATCGAAGCCTTCTTGAAGATGTGTATATGATACAACCTAAAGGTTTTGTTATACCTGAAAATGCTGGAAAGGTATGTAAGTTGCAACGATCCATTTATAGGTTAAAGCAAACTTCTAGAAGTTGGAATCTTCATTTTGATGAAGCTGTAAAGTAGTTTAGTTTCATTAAAAATGAAGATGAACCTTGTGTCTTCAAAATAGTTAGTGACGACATAGTGGTTATTCTGGTTTTGTATGTAGATGACGTACTCCTCATAGGAAATGACATTCCCACCCTTCAGTCTGTAAAGACTTGGTTAGGAAATTGTTTTTCTATGAAAGATTTGGGCGAAGCGACCTATGTGTTAGGTATTATGATCTATAGAGATAGATCTCAAAGATTACTTGGCCTAAGTCAATGTACATACATAGACAAAGTTTTAAAACAGTTTAACATGCAAGATTCTAAGAAGGGATTTTTGCCTATGTCACATGGTATAAGCCTATCTAAGGCTCAATCTCCTTCCAGTAAAGAAGAGAGAGATCGCATGAGTAAGATTCCTTACGCATCTGCTATAGGGTCTATCATGCATGCCATGTTATGTACTCTGTTAGACAACCAACCTCAAATAACTTAAGGGGGGTGAATTAAGTTAATCAAAATTACTTCATTTTCGCTTACTTCTTTTATCTTTTACTATAATTAAAACTCTTCTTTTATAATGAAATATGAATGCAAAACTCCTAATCTCTTAATATATAATAAATTTGCAATCACAATCAATAAGTAAAAGTTAAGGAAAGAAGAAATGCAAACTCGATTTATACTAGTTCGGCCAACCCCTTGCCTACGTCCAGTCCTCAAGTCACCCACTTGAGATTTCCACTATTCTTGTAAAATCCTTTACAAAGGATGAACACTCACACACCTTGGAACCCCTTTCCCTTATGTTGAGTTTCACCCACAATCCACGAGAGGCACCCTCTCTTTAACGACACAATATAAGAATAATTGTTTGTACACTGATGAACTCTCTTTTAGAGTAGAAGATACAACTTAAAGTTCCTATAAGAATCCTTAATAATTTGCAAGTATTTGGCCAAAATGATTCTTAAATAGATTTCTCACTTTTTGTTATTTCACATTGTAATCTCCTTTTTATTTTTCGAAATGAAAACACATATTTATAATAGAACAATTGAAGCTTTGTATCTTTTGATAAGGAATTGTGTCTCTTCACGTTTTTCTGAAAAATCACGCTGGTAATCGATTACAAGAATGTGGTAATCGATTACACCTTTAAAAATTCAAATGGTTTGTGAAACGTTGTGTCTGAAATTTGAATTTTCAATTTTCTGCATACTGGTAATCGATTACAACATCTGGTAATCGATTAACAGAACCAAAATTTCGTTCCAGAAATTGAATGCTTGCTGGTAATCGACTACAATCCAACTGGTAATCGATTACCAGTTCAAAATATTTATTTTGAACTTAATTTTGGTTCATAAAACATTGTTGCATAAACTTTATTTTAAAGGCCAAATTACTTGCAAAGTCTAGAATTCTTTTAACACAATATCTAACTAGACTAAAACTTATCTAACATCACTTGTAGTCTTGATCTTGCATTGACCTTGCTCCTTGCTCTTTCTCTTTCTTTTGCCAAACTCTTTTGTCAATCTTGTGAACTCATTTTCTTTCCATTGGCATCATCAAAACCTACATATAATATATCTACAAGTATATGCATCTACATACTCGACTAGACATATCATATGCTTTAAACATGACTAGCAGATACCAGTCTGATCTTAGTGAAAGTCACTGAACAGCAGTCAAGAACATCCTTAAGTACTTGAGAAGAACAGAGGATTCATTCTTGATATATAGAGGTGAGGAAGAGCTACTTGTAAAGAGTTACACTGATGCTAGCTTCCAAACCGACAAAGATGATTCAAGATCGCAATCAGGTTATGTGTTTTGTTTGTTTGGTGGCGCGGTGAGCTGGAAAAGTTCGAAGCACGAAACAATCACTGATTCTACCACATTAACAAAATTCCTTGCGCAGCAGAAGCATGAAGGGCACACTAGATCATTAGGCATAAGAGTTATGTCTAAATGGCTCTAGTGCAAGTGGGAGATTGTTAGTATATGCACTAGAGACATATATGTTTTGAACATCCATCACTTGTATCATATTTATAAAGGCAATTCATTCTATTAGAATGTAATAAATGTCCTTAGAATAAGAAGCTTAAACTTCATAAGAAATCAAGTAGGTGACTTGATCGTGAGATCTTATGAAGAACTATTCTTAAAATAGTCCCTGGTCAAGTATCATCTTTAGGACAAAAGTTTCATTTAGACTAGTATGTGAGTTCGTTGATGATCACATCTCACGAATCATGGATATGAGATATCATGTGCACACATTAGTACATATTATGAGCAATGGTGTATTGGACTGACCCACCTGAAGAACGTTGCATGGTTGTTACATAAGTGTCATGAACGTTTCTTAAATTGATAAATATTATATGAATTCCTTCGACCTGAAATCACTACGATTCCTACATAAGGAATTATATGTTCTAAATATCATGAAACGTTGCCTGTAACAAGGTGATCATAAAGTTGATTTTTGGACATATAATAAATTATGTGGAGGTATGTGAGTGACCCGGATGGGATTTGTCCCTCCTATGTAACAGGAGTTATATCTGTAGGCCTCTTGATAGAGTTAGACTACAAAATGCATGGCCATGCTCAGGAGGATAAACATGAGGTGTTTATTTTCTGTATAGTCTACTAGGGATCAAGAAAACATAAATTGAACTATACAAGGTTGACACATTCCATGCTCTTGTGTTCATTTTGATATTTGGACAAAGGGACAAATCATGTAAATTATTATCATAAAATAGGATTAGTCAAAGTTGTTGACAATCTCAATATTTGGGTAGTGATGTATTGCTAAATACCGCTAACTATTTATGATATTGAATATAAAAGAGTTTTATTTTAATATCATAACCAAATATTAAAAGCCTATTGGGTAACACGCATACAACAAGCCGCTAGGAAAGATAATAATTCCAATTTGATTAGAATTATAACATAATGGGCCAGGCCCATATATGTTAGGGTTAATAGAGTGAGGGGCAAAACCCTAGCCACCGCTCTATAAATATAGCATAAGATGCATTACCCAAGACACACAAGCAATCGCTCTTACTCTCTAAACACTACTAGCAGAGTTGAGGAGGGTTTTCTAGTTTGACTGTTGGCGTGGACACCTTTAGAGATGTGGCTGCTATTGCCTCGTTCACAATCCTGAAAAGGTATGTCATTATGTTCATTCCTTTTATGCCTTAATTCGTGTTTTCGCATTAACAATCATAACAAGGGAGAGAATCCATTTATTCCGATGCACCCTGACCACATGCTTGATTCCCTTCACAACCCCCAAAGCCAAACTTGAAACCAATCAACAAATTGGATCCTTATCCAAGTCAGAAAACAGTTATGGGGCAGTTACATCTTCTAGAGCATTTGAAGAATGTGGGGACGTGGGTCTTTGAAGAGACAAATGACGTGGATCCCAGAGACAGTTACTTACAGTTCTTCGGCAGTTATGGAAGATGCCTATAAATAGGATGAATATAGAGGCTCAAGGGTCGGCAGACTGAACACTCAAGCATCCAGAAGCCATAGCATCCACTCATAGATCAAGGCAACCTTACTGCACGGAGCAAGTAGGAACTACTGACCATTTTATGTTTCCCTTGTATTTTCTTTGTTGTAATGTTTTTTACTTTTGATTACGATGCACTTTATATTGTGTTCTTAGTATTTGAATTCTTGAATCAAAGCTATATGAACACATTTCATATCATCTTTCTCTATGTTTTCCTTTTCTCACGTTTACATGCGTAATTAAGCTATACTCAACACTTAAAAGTACCCAAATCTTGAGGATGCGTATCTCATCCCAGATTAATCAAGAGATACATTTGTTTAACCAAATTAAGGGATAAACAAATACAACACCATTTGACAATTTACAAGATATCACCTATCCTTGTAAGTCGTATGAAGGAAATACTCCTGCAAGATATAGTTGTGGGTATTAATTTACGTAGATTTGATTTCAATGTTCGGATATGTTGAATGATAAGAGCTATATGTATGCTTAAGGTTAAAAATATAATGGATAAATTTATCATGAAATTAAACTATTACACATACAAATTTGTATAATATTTGGTCAATTTATTTTGGTTTAACTAAGAGTTAAAAATAAATTAAAATATAGAATAAATAAACTAATATATTTTTTAAAAGATATAATAAAAAAATCAGTTTTATTTTTTTAAATTTTCCTACTTTTTTAAATGTTGTCATTTTTTTCCTGAGATATTTTTTTTTTGCTTTTTTAACAAAAAATTATTAAAGCTTAATTATATAAACTTTTATTTATTTGATGTTTAAAATATTTTTAAATTTTTGTATAAATAAATTTTTAAATATATTTTTATAAAAAGTAATTTTTTCCTTTATAACTTTAAAGAAAGTAAGGTGTTATGAGAGTGTAAAGAAAGAATAACATTTTTTGAAATATAAAGGATAAATGAACGATTATGAAAAAAAAATTAAGAATAAAAATGTGAAAAATAATTTTAGTAAGAAGTTGAAATTTCAAAATGCTACTTGAAGTAACATTTTAAAAATACTAGTAATCAACTACTTAAAAACCTACTTTATTAATGGAGGTAAAATACTTTAATAAATTTTTCAACTCCTAATTTTAACTATAATGAAAATGAAATATCAAATACGCTAAATTTAACTTTTATAAAGCAAAAAATAAATGAAAAAACATTTCATTTAGAGATAAATGAAATATTAAAATCGAATAGAAATAAATTGAATGTTGGATTTTGTCAATAAAGTTGATCACATCGGTGGAAATAGAATATAACTACTAATCAATACTATCTTAATTTTTAGATTTTTTTTTTATATTGTGGAGGGGGAAACCCCTAAAGGAAGACAAATTATAGAGCAACTATTCTAGGGAAAGAAACCCCTACAACATCCCGATATAGAAATGGAATGCAATCAACAGGGGGAGCATCAAGAATACGGAGGCCTAGGGGGAGATTAAAAGCATAAGAGGCCATAAAGTCTATTACAAAATTTGCTTCTCTGAATATATGATATATGTGTATCAAAGAATGTTGATGCTGTAGACAAAAGACTTCTAGAAGGGTCCTAGTCATCAAATCCGTTGCAGCAAATTCCATTTTCTCTCATTTGATTCTTTTGTAATCTTTTGTAATATTCCTTTTTGATATTCTTTGTACAGCTGTATTCTTTTTAGTGGTCTTGTAGCATTTTCTGTTAGAACAGTTCTGTATATATAGGGCCCTCCTTTTCTGTAATCAAGCAGAGAGCAAGTAAATACTTTTTCCTCATCTTTTTGTGCCTTTGTTCATCTCTTTCTCAGTTTTTGTCTCGTCATATGGTATCAGAGCTCTGGCAACTACTTTCAACAATGGGTGACCCCACTCAAGATCAATCTTCTCCATATTACCTTCATCCTTCTGAAACTCCAAGCCTCACCATTACCCCCAACATCCTTGAAGGGCAAAACCATCACCAATGGTCTCGTTCAGTTCGAATGAGCCTTATATCTAAGAACAAAATCAGTTTTATTGATAGAAGCATTCAAGCTCCAGCTCGTACGAGCTCCCTTTTCTCAGCCTGGGAGAGGAACAACATGATGGTTGTTTCCTGGCTCCACAAATCGCTTTCACCCACCATCTACCAGAGTGTCATATGGATGGACACTGCTTTGGCATTATGGAATGATCTCAAGGAGAGGTTCTCTCAAGGAGATATGCTTAGGATTGCAGATTTGCAAGATTTAATTTCTTCTTTCAAACAAGGAAAACTGAGTGTGACTGATTACTTCACAGAGCTGAAGATTCTTTGGGATGAATTAGACGTTTTTCGCCCCTTATCACCTTGCACATGTGCCATTAAATGCACTTGTGATGCCTCATTCAATATTAGAAAATATAGATCTTAGGATCAAGTCATTAAGTTCCTTAGGGGGTTAAATGAAAATTATTCTACTGTAAAGACTCAGATACTTCTCATGGACCCTCGTCCACCCCTCAATCGTGTCTTTTCTCTTGTTGTTCAGGAGGAGAGACAAGTCTTTGGTGAATCAAAAGCCCTGGCAGTTGCTGGAAGAGGAGGAAATTTCGGAAACAATAGTAGATGAGGTGCTGCTTTTGGTGGTTCTGGAAGGGGTAATACAACTCAAAACAAAGGCAGCTATGGTAGAGGAAATAACACCAAAGTCTGCCGTCACTGTGGCAAAACTGGGCACACAATTGACACATGCTACAGAAAGCATGGATTTCCACCGCATTTCAAGTTCAAGAACCAAGGCCATGATGAGAGTCTTGCAAATGTTGTATGTCAACTTGATAATCCTGATGATGATGAGCAGGATGTTGGAGGACTAAAGGCAAATATGCAGCCACAACAGTTTGGTTTCACTGCAGAGCAGTATCAAGGACTATTGAGCCTCTTGCAGCAGTCACAAGTTAGGAACAGTGTGTCAAATTAGGTTTCAGTTATTCCCTCAACATCCACTCATCACAATGACTCCTCATGAAGTGGTAATGTTTCCTCTTCATCCTTTAGTTCTTGGATACTTGACAGTGGAGCTACAGATCATATATGTTCATCCCTTTCTGTTTTTACTTCATTTCACAAAATCAAACCTGTGCATGTTAGGCTACCAAATGGAAATAAGGTCATAGCTAACTATTCTGGTAGTGTCTTCTTGGATAAAAGTCATGTTATACATGATGTTCTTTACATTCCTTTATTTTCTTTTAATCTCTTGTCTGTAGCAAAATTAATTGATTCTCTGTCTTGTATCCTCACTTTTGATTCCACTCATTGTCATATTCAGGACAAGAATTCATTGAAGATGATTGGTTCAGCTAGGTTGCATGATAGCCTTTATATATCCAGGGTGCCTTCTTACCAAAATCCTCAATATAGCAAGCCATCTCCTCATGTTGTGAAGGCAGTTAATTTTGCTTCTACTGATCTTGAGACCCTTTGGCACTTCCGCTTAGGACATACTTCAAATAAATGTATTGATGTAATCAAAACAAATTTCCCTTTTGTTAAGTATAACAAATCCTATGTTTGTGATGTTTTCCATTATGCAAAACAAAAGAGACTTGTTTTCCCTATTAGTGTTTCCAAATCTGTCAAGTGTTTTGATCTTATTCATGCTGACCTTTGGGGGCCATACTCCATACCATCCATTCATGGACATAAGTACTTCTTAACCATTGTAGATCATCATTCTAGGTACACTTGGATTTTTTTATTAAAACAAAAGTCAGAAACAGCAAAAATAATCCAAAATTTTGTTAAGTTAATCAAAACACAGTTTGAAACCAATATAAAAATCATTAGGAGTGACAATGGTACTGAGTTTTTTATGGCTGATTTTTATGCTACTAAAGGGATAATTCACCAAACCTCATGTGTCAATACTCCTCAGCAAAACAGTATAGTAGAAAGAAAACATGGTCACCTGTTGAATGTTGCTAGAGCTCTCATGTTACAGTCCAATGTGCCAAAAATCTACTGGTCATATGTTGTCTTGCATGCTGCACATATCATAAACATGCTCCCTACTCCTGTACTAGATTACTCATCTGCACATCAAATTCTTTTCAAGGCTCAACCAAGCATTTCACAATTAAAGGTTTTTGGATCAATGTGTTTTGCCAGCACCTCTCAGATTGCTAGAAAAAAGTTTGATCCAAGGGCTTGTAAATGTGTCTTTCTTGGTTTTAAAAATGGAACAAAGGGATATATTCTTTTAAACATTCAGACTAGAGAACTCTTTGTTTCTAGAGATGTTATTTTTCATGAGCATATTTTCCCTTATCAAGAAAAACATCAAGATAGTAGAAGCAAAACTAACAAACCCAATACTCATGAGGAAAACATTTTCAGTTATGATCTTGAACATTTAACCCCTACTGATCCTTCTCCTTTGGATATCTCACCTCCTGTTCCATCCTCCACACAAGACAATAACCATTCTGTTGATACAGAAACACCACAAGAAATCCATGATCACATAGACCAGATTGCCACCCAATCCAATCGCAGAAGTAACAGAACAAGGAGACCCCCTGGTTATTTAAAGGATTATCATTGCAATCTTGGTTTTGCCAATAATTCTCCTCACATTAAATATCCTTTATCTTCTGTTATGTGCTACAATAATCTGTCCACTATCTACTCTTCTTTTGTCATGTCATTATCTTCACACATTGAACCAAGTTCCTACACAGAGGCAATAAAACATGACTGCTGGAGGAAGGCCATACAGTGTGAGATATCTGCATTGGAGGCAAACCAAACTTGGAGTACTGTATATCTGCCTAAGGACAAAACTGCTGTAGGGTGCAAATGGGTGTTCAAAATAAAATTAAAAGCTGATGGAACTATAGAAAGATATAAAGCACGACTGGTGGCAAAAGGTTACACTCAAACAAAGGGGATAGGTTACTTGGATACCTTTTCTCTAGTGGCAAAGATGACAACAATAAGATTACTACTGTCCCTAGCTTCTATTTTCAGTTGGGAGCTGCAGCAACTGGATATCAACAATGCATTTCTACATGGGGAATTAAAGGAAGATGTTTATATGGTTGCTCCTCCTGGGTTGCAATCTATTCAGCCGGGGCAAGTATGCAAATTAAAAAAGGCCCTATATGGGCTCAAGCAAGCTGGAAGGGAATGGTTTGCACGTCTGTCCTCTTTCCTTCTCTCGGCTGGTTATACTCAGTCTCAAAATGACAATTCCCTGTTCATAAATTGTTCTGAAGGATCCTTCACAGCCATTTTGGTTTATGTAGACGACATTATTGTAGCTGGGAATGATAAAGATGAGATCAATCGTTTCAAGTATGCTCTGGACAATACCTTCAAAATTAAAGACTTGGGAAATTTGAAGTATTTTCTTGGGTTAGAAGTGGCCAGAAACAAACAAGGGATAGTCGTAAATCAAAGGAAGTATGCACTTAAGTTGCTGTCAGAAGCAGGCCTTTTAGGATGCAAACCGGTGACAACGCCAATTGAAAATGCGAAAAAAGTCTCTTCCATGACAGATGAATGTTTCTCTGATGTTCTTGCATATAGAAGGCTGATAGGAAGATTGATGTATCTCACAAACACTCGGCTAGACATAGCATTTTCTGTACAGCAATTGTCCCAATTTTTGTCCAAGCCATCAGTGACTCATTACAATGCTGCAATCAGAATTTTGAGATATATAAAAGGGGCACCAAGCCTTGGTCTGTTTTTCCCAAGCAACTCAATTCCTCAACTCAAGGCTTACTGTGATAGTGACTGGGGAACCTGTGGAGAATCAAGAAGGTCAGTAACTGGTTTCAGTGTCTACCTTGGCAATTCTCTCATCTCATGGAAATCAAAGAAACAAAATATAATATCTAGGAGCTCTTGTGAAGCTGAATATAGAGCTATGGCCACTGTTACTTGTGATATTCAATGGTTAACTTATCTTTTACAAGATTTCAAGGTCCATTTTGAACAGCCAGCTCTTCTCTACTGTGATAATGATTCAGCCCGCTATATTGCAGCCAACCCAGTTTTCCATGAACGTACAAAACACATAGAGATAGACTGTCACATTGTCAGGGAGAAAATTAAGAAAGGGTTGATTCACTTGCTTCCAATTTTATTTTCTGAACAATTGGCAGACATAGACACAAAAGCATTAAATCCATAATCCTTTCAATCTATTTGTCACAAGCTAGGTCTCTCAAATATTTGCTTCCCAGCTTGCCGGGGGGGGGGGGGGTATCAAAGAATGTTGATGTTGTAGACAAAAGACTTCTAGAAGGGTCCTAGTCATCAAATCCGTTGCAGCAAATTCCATTTTCTCTCATTTGATTCTTTTGTAATCTTTTGTAATATTCCTTTTTTATATTCTTTGTACAGCTGTATTCTTTTTAGTGGTGTTGTAGCATTTTCTGTTAGAACAGTTTTGTATATATAGGGCCCTCCTTTTCTGTAATCAAGCAGAGAGCAAGTAAATACTTTTCCTCATCTTTTTGTGCCTTTGTTCATCTCTCTCTCAGTTTTTGTCTCGTCATAATGTGCACCTCCAAGGAAAGGTTAATTAGCTCCAAAGTGGCACCAACAATCTTGTTGCAAGGGTGGGATGTTGGGCAACCGGTAGTTATCAAAGAAACAACCACCTTTGAGTCAGATTCTATCAAAAGTTTCCTAAAATTAAGGGCACGAGCTATCTCCAAAGTAGATAGAATACTTCTCAGTTCAGCCATAGTAATCGTTGTGTTCCCCAAAAGATATGAGAAGTCCCTTATCCAAGTCCCAATACTATCTTTAAATACACCACCACAAGATGCATATGTTCCTTGACCTTTCACAGCTCCATCCACATTAAATTTTACCCAATCACAAGTAGGAAAACTCCAGCCAATCAGTTACTGTCTATAGGAGATACTTTGTCCAGCAATTAAAGAAACACAGGATATAACGCCATTGAATTCAGAGAGTTTGTGCAAAATCAAATGAAAAATTTCCTGGCTAGATTTGAACTATCTATTAAAAATAGAATCATTTCGTTGAGTCTAAATAGTCCATATAATAACTCCAAAGGCAAACTTCCAGTCGAAACCAAAACAGAGGCGATTAGCATTTTTTTTAAATTGTGAAGAATCCAAACATTCACATCAGTTATGTTAGTAGCTGGAAGGTTATTACCTTGATCAAAGCATTTCCACACTTCTTGAGCTCTCGGGCACTCCCTCAAGCAATGTAAAGAAGTCTCAAGACATTGATTGCATATAAGGCAAATCTCAGACACCTGTAGGCCTCTTCTAGCAAGGGAAACATTTGTTTTTAGACCACCTTTTAGAGTCAACCAAAGGAACTGTTTGATTCTATGGGGACCATTCCATTTCCAAACCGGGTCCCATCTGCTTCTGTTAAGAAAGGAAGGATAGTCCTCAATGATTTCATATGCTGTCTTGGAGCTCAAACTTTCATTATGGGGGAGATATTCCTGAAGGTACAGAAGGTTCCAAAGCCCATTCATTTAGAAATCCGAGACAGTACCATACACCAAGTCATCAGAAATTGGTTTAGAAACCACATCCGCCAAAATAGTTCCATCCTTTAGCCATGGATCCAGCCAGAACTTCGTTGTATTTCCATCCCCAACATTCCACCTCATCCCTTGCAAAATAAACTTCCAGGTTTCATTTATGCCTTTCCAAACCATTGATTGGTTCCTCTTTTCCTAACAAGAGGCAAAGTGGCATCACCTGCACCATACTTAAATCTCAACACCTTAACCCATAAAGCTTCTCTCTTGGTGATTAGGCCCCACCCAAGTTTCACTATGAGAGCTCTATTGAAAGAATGAAGCTTCTTTAAACCCACACCCCCATGAATTTGGGTTTGCAGAATTCTTCCCACTTCATAGTATGCAGTTTTCGCTCCTCAGAATTGTGCCCCCACAAAAAATTCCTAGCCAGGCGCTCTAATATTTGGCATACACTTGCAGGTAAACATGACACTTATGTAATAATCCATGTGTACGTCAACAATGAAGGGAATCAAGCATATGGTCAGGGTGCAGCGGAATAAATGGATTCCCTCCCTTGTTATGATCGTTAATGCGAAAACAAGAATTAAGGCATAAAAGACATAAAACAAAAGGTCGTACCTTTTAAGGATTACGAATGAGGCAATAGCAGCCACGTTTCTAGTGGTGTCCACGCCAACAGCCGGACTAGGAAACCCTCTTCAACTCTGCTAGTAGCGTTTAGAGAGTAAGAGCAATTGCTCATGTGTGTAGGGTAATGCATCTCATGCTCTATTTATAGAATGGTGGCTAGGATTTTACCCCTCACTCACTTATCCTTAACACATATGGGTGGCCCATTAGGTTATAATTCTAATCAAATTAGAATTATTATCTTTTCCTAGCGGCTTGTTGTATACGTGTAACCCAATATGCTTTTAATATTTGGTTATGATATTAAAATAAAACCCTTTTATATTTAAATATCATAAATAGTGAGCGGTATCTAGCTATACATCACTACCCAAATATTGAGATTATCAACAACTTTGACAAATCCTATTTTATGATAATTTATATGATCTGTCCCTTTATCCAAATATCTAATTGAACACAAGGGCATGAAATGTGTCAACCTTGTATAGTTCAATTTTATGTTTTCTTGATCCCCTAATAGACTGTACAAAAAATAAACATCTCATGTTTATCCTCCCGAGCATGACCATGCATTTTGCAGTCTCACTTTATCAAGAGGCCTACAGATATAACTCTTGTTCCATAGGAGGGACAAATCCCATCTAGGCCACTCACATCCCACCACATAATTTATTATATGTCCGAAAATCAACTTAATGATTACCTTGTTACAGGCAACGTTTGATGATATTAAAACATATAATTCCTCATGTAGGAATCGTAGTGATTTCAGGTCAAAGGACTTCATATAACATTTATCAATTTAAGAAACGTTCATGACACTTATGTAACAATCCATGCAACGTTTTTAAGGTGGGTCTGTCCAGTACACTATTACTCTTAATATATACCTGTGTGAACACATGATATCTCATATCCATTATCCGTGAGATGTGATCATCAATGAACTCACATACTAGTCTAAATGCATTTTTGTCCCAAGATGATACTTGACCAGAGACTATTTTAAGAATAGTTCTTCATAAGATCTCACGATCAAGTCATCTACTTGATTTCTTATGAAGTTTGAGCTTACTATTCTAAGGACATTAATTGTATTTTTAAAAGAATAAATTGCCTTTATAAAATAATATGATACATTAAATGGATGTTTAAAAAATATATAAGTCTCTAGTGCATATACCTAACAAGCAAAACATCCAAAACAGCTTGAGTTAGAGTTATACGACCAACCATGTATAAAGAATTGGACCTCCAACTGTTCATTCGTTGATGAGCCTTCTCTACTAGGTAGTTGTAGGTGTTCCTTGTGACTCGACCATGAAGAAGGGGGACCCCTAGATATCTCCCCAAATCACCAGTAAGGGAGAAGCCTGAGAGAGCAGCAAGATGTCTAGCCTTGGAGTTTGGAACACCCTTGGAGAAAAGTTTTTTTCGTTTTATCAGCATTTATTTGCTGTCCAAAAGCTTCACAAAAGACCTTTAAACTGTCATTAATGGTGGAAATTTGATCCACTGAGGCTTGAGTAAAGAGAATCAAATTGCTAGCAAAGAACAAGTGGGACAAAGTAGGACCTCCTCTCCCAAATTTAAAAGGCTTCCAGCATCCCATATTAACTCTAGTTTGAATCAAGTGGCCCAATCTTTCAAGACAAAGGACGAAGATGTATGGAGACAAGGGGTCTCCATGTCTTATTCCCTTGCAGGGGATAAAACCATCTGACCGAAGGCCATTTATAAGGACATGTATAGTAGGAGAAGAAATACAGTTTATAATTAGCTCACAAAAATGCCTATCAAACCCAATATCTCGGAGTGTGTCCTCCACAAATTCCCATCTTAAGCGATCATAAGCTTTAGAAAGATCAATCTTAATTTTTAAATTTTTTCACACTTTACTCTCTTGCATCTTTATGTATGTATTTTTTTTTTTTAATCACATCACTTATGACATTTTCACTCTTTTTTGCTATTTTCTGTTTTTTTTCTCCTCTCTACACCTAATAATAATCCTAACTTTATTCCACGAGAGACTTTAGTACAAACAATCATAACAATTATGTACGCTACACTAAACTATGCATCTATGTCTATCTAAGATTGTCTACTTTCCATTTTCTTCACTTAAATCTTAATGTTGTTAATTAATTGAAATACTTTAGTACATAATCATTGAGATTTATGAGTAGTTGATGGCAGCAGTAGCAATTGGATAAGTGGTGGTAGCGGCGCCTGACTCTTTTCTTTGACCTTTAAGCCCTTTTATACATATAATAATAACTAGCTCCATACTTTCGATCTTGTGAACTTTGTTGATATTATTACCATTATTCATTGTTCATTATCACACACCAAACATTGAATTTGATTGAATCTTTTCGAGCTCCTCATGAGACTAGCCAAGCCATATATAGGTAACTGACTCATGTACTCAACCAACTTGAGAATTCTTTACTCCTTATTATATTTACTCCTTATTATAAGTTATTATGACCCTTTTAACCCAAATATACAGACTAATAAAATAATTAATTTTATTGATTTTATAAAAAGATAATGTAACATTCCAATTTTTCTCTCATTTAACGTTATATGGTGATATTGAAATTTGAACTTAATTATAATTTCCACTAATAACATTAAACTCTCTCCTAGTACTCACAATCTCCCGTTAACTGTAAATGACCAAACCAATAAACAAATATAATGAAAGACTTAAATAAGTACATATAATTAAGGAAAAAGAAAAGAAATGATTATGAGGAATTGTACTTACAAAATCTTTTAGATGGTACTTTATAATCCCTCCATTTCATATTGATAGTCGTTTTAGGAAAATAAATTTTTTTTCATAATATGAGTCGTTCTCTAGTTTCTATGTGAGTATTAATGTTAGTTTTTCATTTTTACCCTCTCACTTTTATGGGAAAAGAAACTTAAAAAACTGTGCACCACACTACTCATTAATATATTTAGGTAAAATGAAAAAAGTGTATAGTAAATTAATAAGGGTAATTTAGTAAGATTACTATGTCTTTTAAGTCATTTATTATTGTTCTTATTTTGTGTGTAGAAACCTTAAACGATTGTCAAAATGGAATGGAGGAAGTAATAAAGACTAGAGGAAGTATATTGAAAGGGCTAAAGATTGTCTTATGAGTACGGGTTAAGAAACTAATTTTTTTTTTAATTGTATAACATTTAATGTTACAAATGCAATTAATATGATGATTTTCAATAAAATCTTTTATTTATTGATTCCTTGACTGGTGCTATTAGGATTCTTGTTAATGGTACCCAAATTATATAATGCAATCAATACTGCATTATTATTTTTTTGACAAAATACCCTTATTTACTTAGACGCACTCTCTCCGGTCCTATTTATAAGACATTTTTTTCGACTCACGTATATTAAGAAAAAATGTTTTAATGCTTTAATTTTAAAAAATCTCCTCTAACTACCAATTTTACCCCTATTTAAAATTAAACTCTATTCAACCAACTCTTGAAAACTACAAAGGTTTATGAAGGGTAAAGATGATAAAAACTAATAAATACTTTTGAAACTTTGTAAATGTCTTATAAAAAGGACCAAAATAAAATTCTCAAGAGGGTCTTACAAAAATGACCCTAAACCCTGATCAATAAACAATACATGTTTTTAATTTATTGATCTTTCTCTAAAGATAATAGGGAAGACTCTTATGTTAAGGTTTTTTTCACCAAGTTTAAGGAAAGTGATAAATATCATTACTAGTGGAATAAATTTACTAAATTAATTATCCTCATTACTTATTACTCATAATTTTTTGTTATAGGCACCAATACTAAATAGTGTATTATCCATTAATTTAATTGAGGTAGAATTGAAATAAAAAAATTTAATAGGACATTGAAAACTTAAAACGTCAATTAAAATTATTGTTTTGCTAAAATGTAAGTCAATTTGAAATGGAAAGAGTAAATCTTAAAAATAATTAATTAGTGGAAAGAGAATAAGAAAAATAGAGTAATTAGGTGAAAAGAAAAAGATAACAAATTTAAATAAGTTCAAGAATAATTATGGAAAGATGATACAAATTCTTGATAAATTTAATGTCACCAACTAAATTTATTAAATTTCTTAATTCTTGTAAAGTAGTTAATAGGTTCTAATAAAAAGAACCAAAGAGTAAAATTTATAGGGAAATTTTAACAAGTTTTTTGAGGACATTAGTTAAGGAAAAAAAGTTTTTATTAATATGTGGAACTACAAATAAAATCAATAACGTGATTTCTAATAAAAAACCTTACGTTTATTGATTTATTAACCAATGCCTACTCGTTTGTCGAACCTATATTTATATTGGTTATGATATTTGGTTTTTATTACTACTAACTCTTGTCTTTTTTTCATAGGAGCTTTTTAGAAGTTAATTTATCTTAGTTTATAAGACTACTTTCAAAATGTCTCCTACTTTAATTATTTTTCACAAAAATATCCTTAATTATTAATTATGTTTTTTTGTCCATAAGCATTACATGCATTTTAATTTATTAGACTACTTCTCTATCCCTTTACAGAGAAGATGAATAATCTCTCTCTTGATAAATGTATCAGTAATTATAGAAAAATGACAGAATTTATTGACAAATTTATTATTATATATTAACAATTTAATCACATCCTTGATTATTGTGCATATGTTAAAAGGGTCTTATAAAAAAATTACTAATATATTAACAATTTAATCACATCCTTGATTATTGTGCATATGTTAAAAGGGTCTTATAAAAAAATCAAGGTTAGTAATGGTTAAGAATAGTGTGATTGTTTACATGTAAAAAGATATAGAATAAAAATAAAGAGAAGTGATAAATATGATGTGATAAAAAAAGAGACAAGGAGATAAATGTGTTACATGGGTGTAGAAATTATAGGGTTGTGTATTAATCATTATTCTTTTGTTAATTTTGAGAAGATAAAAACACTTGAATTTAATTTATCTAAGCAGGACTGTAAGATAATTATGAAAAACTACTCTTGTCCCTATTTGTAGAATAATAAGTAAAATGGGCTAATTTATTTTTGCTAAAATGATAAGTGAAGTGGGATGGAGGAAGTATTATTTTTTTTACAACTATATAGCTCTTTCTCTTAACTGTTAAAATTTCTTTATTTTTCTCTCATTTTTCAATGCATTATATAATATCTTCTATATCAAATACCTCACTTATAAATATTTGTTTTCAATTCAGTACGTATAAAATTTTCCATAATTTTAGCCTGCCATTGTTGTTACCATGTTTGTTTTAAGTATAGTATAGTAAAGTATATGCACTAAAATAGAAATAATATTATGTTTAGTGATTAGAAATATTAGAATATTTAACATAATATTGACAACGCTTCTGTCATGTAAGAGTTTTTTACAAACGTCTTGGTGTCTTCGTATTTACAAGAGCACGATAGAGGAAACAAAATACTTAAATAAAAGAATTTAAAAAAAGAGAATACAAAAAAAAAAAAACTGAAAAAGCACTAGATATAGGGAAAATAGAGAGAAACGTAAACTAAAGCAAAATCATAAATGGTGAAATTAAGAATTAATCTTGAACAGATTTATTGAATTATAAATTAATAAGATTAATCTAATAATTAACTTCATATCGTATTCCTTTTTTTAGGGTTTAAAATTCTATACTATTTACATATTATTCTTTAGGGAATGGAGGGAATGACTTTCTCTGCTAGGAGAGAGGAGAACCCCACCCCACCCAAACCTCCGGATGGGGATGGAGATGGAGGGACTGGAGTGAGTAGTACGACAACCAAGGTCTCGTTTCGAGATAAGGTTCTATGCGGTAAGAAACATGCCCGCTAGACGAGAGACAAAAGATCTTATCAAGGAAAACCTCTTCAGAATTGAAATCCATGATGGCAATCGACTCTTAATTATCTAAATTCTACATGAATGAAAAAGTTATCCAGGAACTTTGCAGACCATGGAAGGATGCACTAATCGTCAAACTTTTGGGGGAAAAACAATGGGCTACATGGTGATGAGGGATAGGCTTTAAAACCTTTGCAGACCATCGAGGGTATGGACATTATGGATGTTGGTCACAGCTTCTTTATGATCAAATTTGATTTAGAGGAGGACAGATCAAAACCTACCAATGGTGGACCATGGATGCTATTTGACCACTATCTATCCATTAGATGTTGGTCATCGGATTTTGTGGCTGCAGATTACAAGATAAAAAGCACAATGGCGTGGGTCAGATTCCCTAGTCTTGGCCTTATGTACTATGATGAAAGTGTTCTTTTAGCCTTAGCCTCAACAGTCGGAAATCCAGTGAAGGTTGACCTAAATACCTTGAATGTTACCATAGGGCGTTTAGATAGGGTGTGTGTAGAAATTGATCTAACCCAACCAGTGGCGGGTAGGGTCTGGATGAATGGGCACTGGTACAATTTGGAACATGAAGGCTTGCATTTAATTTGATCATATTGTGGATGCTATGGTCACCACTCTCGTGAATGCTCACAAGTGAAAACGGGCGACCAAGGAGGTATGAAGGGCGGCGGTGGCTCCTCCAAACCTAACCCTACTGCAACGGAGACAACAAATCAGGAATGAATCTTAGTGAATCCAATAAATCATGTGGATAAGGTGGAACCACAAGGAATAAGCAGTGATTCCCTCCCGCTTTAAGAGGATTGGATCACTATTTCCAAAAATAGAAGGAACAATAAACAGAAACTGATAAACTCCCATAACAAGGCGCAAATGGGGCAGACTCCTTTCCTAATAATTTCAAGGCTTTGGAATCAAAGGGGGTTTCAACACATGCTGATAAACAGAGCACTGAAAATAAAGGAAAAAGTGCCCAGGTGGTGGACCCACAACTTGCGACTAAGCCTACAAAGAATTGGATCAAGAAGAGACAACCTAAAGACTCAACTTCCTCTAATGTTGAGCCCGACAAAGTGGATGTTACGACGACCCAACCCAACCTTGCCAATTCCATGCTTAGCGCCAATCGTGCTTTGAGTAAGGTGATCAACAAGAAGCATATCATTAAGGAGCCTGGGCCCAAGATGAGAGGATTTCATCTTAACATCACAACTTGGGCCGATAGGACATCCACAACCTTACCTCTAGTCCGAGTGGCAAGGAGCCAATTCCGCTTGAAGGAGGGCCCATAATCTTTAGATCAGATTGTAATATCCAACTCAAGTTCATAACTCCCCACCCCTATTTTGAAAACCACTTGACGATGTGGCACATGAGAGTAGTGACGTGGATAGGAATTTGGATGGTAGAATGGTGCTTGCAACCAATGCATGTGGAGAGTCTGGAGATACTCCTTAAGGCTTTGAGCCTTCATCTTTTATCCATTGGTGTTTATGGATCAAGACAACGAATTCTCCATTTTTGTGTGGAACATGAGAGGTGCTAGAGTAAGCGAGGAAAGAGGTTTATGAAAAATTTGCTTCAAGCTCATTGCCCTTCCTCAGTTTTCATTTTCGACACTCACTACCAGTTTCACCTGGAGAAGGATTTTTTGTCATCTTTGGGCTCTGAGGAATATGACATTATTGAGGCACCTAATCACTCAGGTGGTATTTGGATCTTCAAGGAACACACTGCAAACTTCAGAGTGGACATTCTGGACCTCTTTCCTCAAGCTCTTACATTTCGTTGTACTAGTGGCAGGTTTAGTTGGATGGGGAGTGCCATATATGCAAGCCTAGTGCCAACAGTCAAGGAGTCTTTATGGGATCATCTTATTCATATTCGAAGAACCTATCCTCTCCCTTGGGTTCTCTTAGGTGATTTCAAAGGAATTCTACTCTACTCAGAGGTCAAAGGTAGGTCTTTTTGTAGGATGAGGGCTGCTAGATTTGGAGACTGGATGGATACCTGCATCCTCACTGACTTGGGTTTCATTGGAGTTAAATTCACTTGGTTTAGACAAGCAGAAGGGAGCCCCCTACAGCGAAGCGTCTTGACTGTGGCTTGGCTGATGTTGCTTGGCGTCTAAAATACATAGAGGCTTTTATATAAACTGTTCGTATACCATTCTGATCACTCCCCCTTCTTCTTCATTTTCACAAATCTATTCAGAAACAAGGAGACAGGCCCTTTAGGTATCAAGATGCTTGGAGCACCCATGCAGCCTATGAAACAGTGGTGCAAGATGCTTGGAGCTAAGGTAATAGAATTATTTCTTACTGTATTGTTGTTGTTCATGAGGAATCAATTAATTTTAACAGGACCCAATTTGGCAACATTTTCAAGGAGAAGAAGAAAATCGAGTCCAGATTAAGAGGTGTTCAGTTGAGTTAGGAAATGAATGATTCTAACAACCTCCTTACTTTGGAGAAGCAACTTCAAAAGGAATATGGTTTGCTACTTCATAAGGAAAACTTCTTTGGTACCAAAAATCCTAGGAGAAGTGGGTGCGACTAAGGGACCATAATACCAAATTCTTCCATACCCAAACCGTTATGAGGAGGAAAAGGAATCACATTCATGGTTTACACCTTGAGGATGGTAATTAGTACACAGATGAAGACATGATGGTGAGTGAAACCTTAAGGTATTTTAACCATCTATTTGGCCCTTTGGATATAGATGTTTCTTATTTGCTTCCTATTCACCCGGGACCCTGACTGTTCGCCTAGAGCAGAGATTCCCTCTTATTGGAGGTGACTAAGGATGAAGTGTATGTGGCTCTCAAATTTATGGGGTCTTTTAAAGCTCTGGGTCCGGATGGATCCCGTCCCATACTTTTTTAAAAATTATTGGGGTATTGTGGGAGATGATGTTTTTCGTTTGGTTCAGAACCTTTAGGGAGGGGAGATTCAGTGAGACCTTGTGGAGACACTTATTGTTCTTATTCCAAAGGTAGACACTCTCACATCGCATAAAGAATTCCGACCAATTAACCTATGCAATGTTGTTTACAAAATTATCACTAAGGTGCTTGTAAACAGATTGCGTCCTTTCCTTAATGAGCTCATTGGCCCCCTGCAGAGTAGTTTTATCCTAGGTAGAAATGTATTTGATAACTATATCGTGGCTCAAGATATTTTGCACCGTATGCACTGCTCCAGAGCCAAGATAGGTATTGTAGCTTTTAAAATTGATTTAGAGAAAGCCTATGATATGCTTAGATGGGATTTCCTACATGAAACACTTAACCTTTTTGGTTTTCCACATAGAATTGTCAATTTAATTTAATTATGTGGTTTATTAAATCTTCCAAATTATCAATCCTTTGGAATAGAGCCAAACTTGAGAGTTTCGCGCCCTCTAGAGGTTTATGCCAGGGTGACCCATTTTCCCCTTATGTCTTTGTCTTATGCATGGAGAGACTGTCCTTAATGATTAATAAGAAGGTAGAGGACAAAACTGGGCAACCTATCCGATTGGATAGAAGTGATCCCCATATTTCTCATCTTCTCTCTGCACACGATGTCCTACTTTTACTGTAGAGCAACAAGATCTCAAGAGTAAATGGTGACAGACACCCTAAATGACTTTTGCAAAGCATCTAGCCTAAAAGTCAATGTGGCTAAATTCAGGATGATGTGCTCTAAAGGAATTTCAAACCCAACCAAGAGGGGTCTATCGTCACTTTCTTCTATTTGGCTCGTCTTCGATCTTGGTAAGTATCTTGGTTTTCCCGTGATTAGTGGTAGGGTGCAAAGCCAACTTTTCTATCCAATCATTGGAAATATGACACAAAGATTAGCAGGGTGGAAGCACTCTCTCTTGAATAAAGTAGGAAAAACTTTCTTGGCAAGATTTGTTTTAACCTCTATTCCCATACACAAGATGCAGTGTTAGTGGTTCCCACTCATGTTTTTGATGAGCTGGTCGAAGGCTAATGATCAACAAGGTATTCACCTGGTGAGTTGGCACCAGCTAACACTACCTCCCGAAAAGAGGGTGGCTTGGGAATCTGTCAAGCGCGAACTACCAATGTAGCACTTCTTGGGAAACATTTCACATGAAAGCTCATCAATATCTAAATTAGAAATACACTTTAATTTATTTTTTAATATAAATTTATGTTGATTATAAATGTTTTACTTATATTTTATTGTTTATAATTATGATTTCTTACAAAAATAACTAATTAAATAAAATAAATGACTTTTTTAATATGGAATTGTGATTTTATTTATAAAAATTTTTGTTTTAAATTTTCTATTGATAATTCTGAGCTTACGTGGATTAAGGAATACCCTCCATCTATTGCTACAAGCTTGTTATTGAACAATTATCGCTTATTTGATTAATGCAAGTATATTTTGCTATGAAAAAAAATTCTTATAATATTTTTACATGCATGCTTATTATGTTTGTTTTACAATCACATGCTAATCATATTTTTTTAGCTTTTATAGGTCTTTGATTGGGTTTACTATTTGTGTATCATTTATTTATAATCATTATGTAACCAATATTGTAAATATTTATGACATATATTTTGCACATGTTATTACATTATATTTTTTGTGAGTAACTTATTTTATATTTTTGTTTTTTCACTCATGTTTTTACACTCATTTTTATTATGTTCTACTTTGGAATCATGCTAATCAAATTTTCTTTTATTCTTTTCATATCTTTGAATGAATATACTTTTTATGTTTATTTATTTACTAATTATGTAGCAAATGTTATAAATATTTATGAAATATATTTTACATACATAATTACATTTTTTTATTATAGTAATTTATTTTTGGGTAAATTATATTTTTGGTCATTGTAAAATTTAATTAGCGAGTTTTGCTTTTAGTCCATATAATTTTTTTAGGGTTAAATATGTTTTTAGTCCCTGAAATATAGTTGCGATTTGGTTTTATTCCATGCAATTTAAAACCAGTGGTTTTGGTCCTTCAAAAACTGAAAATATACCAATTTTATTAGAGCGTCCTCCCAATTTTTTTTTTACAATTAGTCCCTCCCCTCAATTGACGTGTGTCAGGTGCTGATGTTGTTAGAACCACAGGAAACACTAGAAGGGGGGTTGAATAGTGTTTTATAATCTTTAACAGATTTTTCTTAAAACCTTTTAACAAGCAAACTGAGTTTGAAAATATTTGAGTACCTTCCGAAACTGGAAGTTCAGCAACTTGCTGAGGCAACTCAGAAAGTTGGATAAAAACAATTTTGAAGTATTTTCGCGTGAAGAAAAGATTGTTTCTGAGTGGATTTATGAAACAACTTTTCTTAAACCCTCATTGGATAGTTAAAACAAAATATAAAGAGTTAACAGTTGAGAGAACTTAACCACAGAAATTTATCTTGGTTCACTCACTAACTCAGTGAGCTACGTCTAGTCCCAGGGCAAATACTCCACTGGATTTTTCACTAATCCCGCAAGATTACAAGAATTGTTTGAACCCAGCCTCTTCAGGCTAAACAAGTATTCTTTGGACACAACCTCTCCATGCTAAACTAAGTATTCTTTGGACACAGCCTCTCCAGGCTAGACAAGTATTCTTTGTTCCTCCAAGCCTCTCCAGGCTCTCAGACACTTTACAGTATTTACAAATGTGATAAGTTTAAGTTTCTGCGAAACTTAAACTTTGGGTAACTTGTACAAAGAAATTACTGAGTATAACTCAGGATACAATGAATGAGAAATTCTTAGTACAAGGAAAAATAGAGATACAAGAGTATAGATCTTTGACTGAAGTTCTTCTCTGTATTTTGGTCAGCAGTAAATGTTTCTTCAGAGGGTTGGCTTGATAAATATTCTTATTGAGCTTTTGCCGACTCTCATTTGGGTTTTGCCATGGGTTCACCAGTAGTTCCCCCAGGACTCCCCCCTTCAAAGTCTTTTACGAAGCTAGTTATAGAGACTTGAAATGAATCCGTTGAAGAGAGCTCCATTCACCGTTGTGAAATAGCATTAAATGCTTTTTGAGATGTTGTGAAACACTCTTTTGATAGCTTCTGACTTTTGAGCTTTGCAGGTGTTTCAGTCTGCAACACTGCTCTAACGCGTTCAGCAGATTCCATTTGAGGTAACACGATTTTGACAGCACGAACTAACTTTTGAAATCATTCCTTAAAAGTATCAAACTTGCGTCAGATGTAAATGATGTGTTGTGACTTTAGCAGGCATCTTCCAGGCTTCAGTCAACGGTTATAACGAGGTCTTCAGTAGTTCTTTTAAGATTTTGTAACACTTTAGAAGGTTGGGATGAATTCAGCAGATCTTAGCTCTTTGGAAGATTTTCTGATATCAATAGGTTCAACTTGAGGCTTCTTCTTCATAGCATTTGCTGAAATAGTAAAATGAAAATACCTTCACGTGGTACTGTTCTTATAATAATTAGTCCCTTTTAAATCAAATTTGTTGTCCATTAAAACTTAGGATATGTGAGTCTTGAATCCGATTTGAATACTTAAATTGATTTTGAGACTCAACATTCTCCTTCTTTTTAATGATGACAAATTTGTTTTAAAAAGAAATTCAATAAATATATGAAGGGAAAATAAATGGTAAAGACTTAACGTATACTCCCCTTGATTCTGAGATGTTGCTCCCCCTGAAGTTAAAGATTTATCCCAGAGACATATTCTTATAGGTATCAGAGGGTCTATCGTTAATTTCAGATAATGTTCAGATATTTCCTTTTAATTTCCTTTTCCTTTTTAATACTCCCCCTTTTGTCATTATTCAAAAGGGTGGGTAGAAGCATACATGCACAATAAATGATATTCAATGATCTCAAGGTAGGTAAGCATAATCAATGTTCATGCAAGAGAATGGAATTAATTTAGCACAGAACAGATTAAACACTTTTCAAAGATAATCAATGCACGTAGTCAAGTCATATTGCATATAAGGGTGAGAATATTGTCATATCAAGCAATCAGAAGGTTTAAGATAACACAAAATATGCTTATGAACACATAGACTTTTTGAACTTGGCAGATTAAAAGCTGTTGATCCTCTTGAGCTTTGGCTTTGGTTCTACACTCTGAGTGCAAAAAGAAACATCATTCAATTTCCTCATCATAGCCTGTAGTCTATTGTTCCTTCTTCTTAGCCTTCTGATATCCTCCTCCTTCATTGCAAGCACATCCGCAACATCAGCTTCCTTGAAAATTATGTAAACATGCTTCCAATGAAATGTGATCTCCACAAAACCAACAGGAAAACCATATTCAGCAGGATTGGCCACCAAGCAGATGTAGACAGTTCTAGAATATGGCACAATGGCCCAATCTTGTTCAACATACTCCTTTAGTAGATGATCACAGCTGGGAAAGTTCCCAGGGAACCACATCTTGAACTATTGTACAGAAAGGGAGCTATTGGTCAAACAATCAACGAAATCAAATCTTGTGCCAGAGCAAGATCCTTCCCTTTCTCTCTCAGCCCAGTAGGATTCCCAAATCATGTCTCTATATGTGTGGTCAAAACCCCCATAGGCTTCAAGGACTTCAGGGAGTCTTTCCCATTCTTCTCTGTTGAGAGGTACAGGCTTATCCAGATAAGCAATGTAAAACTTTGGTTCCTTCCCTTTATCATTAGGATCTTCTGCAAAGGGTAGTCTAGGCACAATCCTATCTGGTTGCCTGTAGATCTTTGTGGTTGGTTTGATGGTGATAGGAGTGGGAGGCTTGAATCCCCTGCAGCCTACGTTTTCAACAACATACTTGGCATAAACCTTTGCTTCCATGTTCAGTCTCCTGATAAGGATCCAGTCTTCAGCAGGTATTGATGCTGCATCAGCTGAATCCACATCAATCCTTTTCCAGTAATGTCTCGGAGGTTATACACCTTGTATGATTTTCTCAATCTGATCAGACCTTCCCCCTGAGCTATTGACCATCCTCCTCAATCTTGCATCTTCAATAGATTCTACATCCAGACTTGCTTGCATGGGAGGCTTGAGTGGCAAATGATTCTTGAAGTGCAAAAGCTCTTCATATAGATTAGGAAACCTGGGTAACCTCCTACTTTGTTATCGGCCATTCAGATAATAATTATGAGGGAATTCAGCAACCCTCAAAATATCTTCAAACCCGAGAATAGGAGCAGCCTTATCAAAAGTGGGTTTCCTGGAAATATCCCTTGTCTTTGGCTTCCACATCCTTTCCCTCAAGGACAAGTTTCCTTCAAAAGTAAAGACACCTTTCTCCTTCAGCACATAACTACCTTTAGAATGCCAGTCAATGGCTGCAGAGAGAATAACCCCTTCATATACAACTATGGCAAGGGGATTTTATGATTCTTCATCACTTTCATCAAAGAGAATCTTTGTGAGATCAGCAAGTATGAGATTTATTACATCAACAGGTGATTCAGTCTCCATTAGATCACTAGCAGGTTCCACAACCTCTTCCCTTACAACAACTATAATAACCTTATCAACATTTGATTCTTCATCAGCAATAACCTCTGCAGGTTCTTCCAGGTGGATGACAATAGGGATATCATTATTCTCAGCACAAAAAACAACAACAATCTCAATAGGTTCACCTCTGGTGTTTTCAGTAGGTGCAACCTTATCATCTTTATTTTTCTCAGCAGGTTCACCAGATGGTGTAACCTCTTCAACCTTTTTACCTGCAGTAGGTTGGATTATTTCTGTTGAGGTGGTAGGGGGATCTACCATCTTGAGAGGAACAATGATTGCCTCCTCCATATCCTCCAAGTCTTCCTTACCAAGGTTATCAAAACGAACCTTGATCTTCTTATAAGGTTTTTCAACAGATAAAGACTTCATGGCAGCCTCTTTCATCTTCCTTTGGTACAACTTGGTCTAATCAGGCAGAACAAAAGGTAAGGGTTCCTTTACCTTTCTTTTCACGATTCTTTCTCTCTTCAAGTCCAAAACAGATTTTGGTTTAGCTTGCTTGAGAGCATTTTGGACAAACTCAACATCTTCCTTTGAGATAGACTTACTCCTAGTGACCATAGGAGCAGGAGCACGATCAGCTTCATGAACTAGTGAAAGCAACCTTTTCTTCTTGGCCCTGGTTGCTTTGGAAGGTCTCTTCCTTTTGCTTCCAGTTCTTCTTTCAAATTCCTCATCTTCCAGCATTGCCGTCTGAGCAGCTTCTGAAGGGAATCAAACATGTGGTCAGGGTGCAGCGGAATAAATGGATTCCCTCCCTTGTTATGATCGTTAATGCGAAAACACGAATTAAGGCATAGAAGCCATAAAACAAAAGGTCGTACCTTTTAAGGATTGCGAACGAGGCAGTAGCAACCACGTCTCTAGTGGTGTCCACGCCAACAGCCGAACTAGGAAACCCTCCTCAACTCTACTAGGTAGTGTTTAGAGAGTAAGAGCGACTACTCATCTTTCCATGTGTATGGAGTAATGCATCTTATGTTATATTTATAGAGTGGTGGCTAGGGTTTTACTCCCTCACTCACTTATCCCTAACACATATGGGCCTGGCCCATTAGGTTTTAATTCTAATCAAATTAGAATTATTATCTTTTCCTAGCGGCTTGTTGTATGTGTGTGACCCAATAGGCTTTTAATATTTGGTTATGATATTAAAATAAAACTCTTTTATATTTAATATCATAAATAATGAGCGATATCTAGCAATACATCACTATCCAAATATTGAGATTATCAATAACTTTGAAGAATCCTATTTTATGATAATTTATATGATCTGTCCCTTTGTCCAAATATCAAATTGAACACAAGGGCATGAAATGTGTCAACCTTGTATAGTTCAATCTATGTTTTCTTGATCCTCAAGTAGACTGTACAGAAAATAAACATTTCATGTTTATCCTCCTGAGCATGGCCATGCATTTTGCAGTCTCACTTTATCAAGAGGCCTACAGATATAACTCCTGTTACATAGGAGAGACAAATCCCATCTAGGTCACTCACATCCCACCATATAATTTATTATGTGTCCAAATACCGACTTTATGATCACCTTGTTACAGGAAACATTTGATGATATTTAAAACACATAATTCCTTATGTAGGAATCGTAGTGATTTCAGGTCAAAGGACTTCATATAAAATTTATCAATTTAAGAAACGTTCATGACATTTATGTAACAATCCATGCAACGTTCTTAAGGTGGATCTGTCCAGTACACCATTACTCTTAATGTGTACCTATATGAGCACATGATATCTCATATCCATGATCTGTGAGATGTGATCATCAATGAACTCCCATACTAGTCTAAATGCATCTTTGTCCTAAGATGATACTTGACTAGGGACTATTTTAAGAATAGTTCTTCATACGATCTCATTATCAAGTCATCTACTTGATTTCTTATGAAGTTTAAGCTTACTATTCTAAGGACATTAATTATATTCTAAAAATATGAATTGCCTTTATAAAATAACATGATACAAGTGATGGATGTTCAAAATATATATGTCTCTAGTGCATATACCTAACAGCTTCAGCCAAGGCTCGATCATTTTCTTCTTGCTCCTTTCTTTTTCTTTCTTCTTCTTCCTCTATGGTAGCAACAATTTCTACTACCTTCTGGATCTCAGGATCTGGATGTAGAGCAGCGAGAGGTTTTATTGTGAGTGGTTCAGATGAACTTCCACTCTCAACCCTTTTCCTTCTGAGCCTGTCCCTTTGAAATAAAGGTAGGCTGAGGAGCTTTAGCAGGCTCTTTAGAAGCCTGACCCATAATTTCAGAAGGTTCATTTTGAACTTTCTGAACAGGTTCAGGTTCCTGTTGAGTGAATGTTTCAGTTACCTTCTTAGATGTAGCCCTTTGATTTGAAGCCTTTACTTCTCTCACCCTTTCCAGATCAGTAGGAGAGAGAATTTTCTGAGATATCTTTGTTCTTTGCCTCTTCACCTTCTCCTTCTTCTCAGGAGTAACCTCAGCAGATTTGAACTCCTCTTTATGGACATCACCTTGTAATTCCTCTTCCAGAATTTGCACCATCTCTTTCTGGAAGGCAGCAACTTGAGCCTTTTGCCTAGGCTCAATCTCACCTTCAGAAGGTTTCTTTAGGAGATCCATTTGCTTCAGAGTAGTTGCGTTGAAGACACTAGGGCGTTTGTGGTCGAACAGAGGTTCCACAGGTACCTTGTGGTGCAACAAAATTTTCATAATCAAGGTATTGTGAGGTAGATTTGTTGCAGAGTCTCTTGCCCTTCTTGTCATCCCATATAGAATGACTCATGGCAGATTAATCTTCTTTTTCTGGAGAAGATGAATCACACAGAACCTCTCCAGCTCAGAAATGTGATCCTTCCCACCTCCTTTGGGAATAACACAGCAACCCAGCACAGCAAAAAAAACCCTAGGAAGGTTCAACATGGTAGTCCCTTTAGGATTCGAGGGATCTACAACACCATACATCATTTTGTTGAACTTCCCAACTCCACTATTCTTGGCTTCCCAGTCAGGTACATATGAAGCTCCTTCAGCCTTCACCCCTAACACTTCTTCCAAAATGGCACTATTAACAGTAATCTTGTGCCTCAACACAGTAGCCTTCAGAGCAACTCTTCTGTTACTGTCAACTTCTCTGACCGTTCTCCAAAAATTATACACACTGGCTTCATGCTAGCCACAGTCAATTGCATCAAAGAACGACATCCAGCCGACACACTTGAAGTGATCAGAGACATCGAACCCATTCTCAGCAAGGTTCTTCAAGTTCACACACCTGGATGGAACGATTTTTCCACCAGCTTTGGAGGCAGCACTTACGTTCTTCTTGGAAGCCATCGGAGAGCAGAAGTAAGCTTGAGAGAAATTAGGTTTTCTTGTGAAGTTCAAAGGATGCAGAGAGATTTCACAGCAAGAGAGAGCAAAGAGAGAGTAACTTGAGACTAGCTTCTGCTGAGATATATATAGGCTCAGATAGCACTAATGATGATAGAGTCTGGCTGCGCAGACTTGGGGAGATGTGCAATCGTGCAGATTCAGAGAGTAAGTGAAAAGCCAACCGTCTCGTAGTGCCACGTCATAAAGTGCCAATTTCAGAGAGTATGTGTTTTCAACAGATACATAGATTTCAGCAGACACACACACATCAGAAAGTTCATGCATCTCAAAATGAATATATATATATATATATGCATACAAATTTTCACACATTTTCAAATAGACATGGATATTTGTGTTATAAAATTACACAATGTTACCAGCAGAGATACTTTTGGATTTGAATTGATGATACGTATTTGTTGAGACTCAACATTGTCTTTCAAGATTCCTTTGTTGCTTCTAATGATCAGCTTCATAAGTTCTCTTCATAACTTGTTGAGGTTTCCATCTGGATCTTCTTCCCTTAGCATTTGTTAGATGCTCAACCCGAGGTTGAGCTCTGATACGAACTGTTAGAACCATAGGAAACACTAGAAGAGGGGTTGAATAGTGTTTTATAATCTTTAACAGATTTTTCTGAAAACCTATTAACAAGCAAACTGAGTTTGAAAATATTTGAGCAACCTTCCGAAACTGGAAGTTCAACAACTTGCTGATGCAACTCAGAAGGTTGGATAAAAACAATTTTGAAGTATTTTCGCGTGAAGAAAAGATTGTTTTCTGAGTGGATTTATAAAACAACTTTTCTTAAACTCTCCTTGGTTAGTTAAAACAGAATATAAAGAGTTAAGGGTTGAGAGAACTTAGCCATAGAAATTTATCTTGGTTCACCCACTAACTCAGTGAGCTACGTTCAGTCCCAGGGCAAACACTCCACTGGATTTTTCACTAATCCCGCAAGATTACAAGTATTGTTTGAACCCAGCCTCTTCTGGCTAAACAAGTATTCTTTGGACACAGCCTCTCCAGCCTAAACTAAGTATTCTTTGGACACAACCTCTCCAAGCTAGACAAGTATTCTTTGTTTCTCCAAGCCTCTCCAGGCTCTCAGACACTTTACACTGTTTACAAATGTCATAAGTTTAAGTTTCTAAGAAACTTAAACTTTTGGGTAACTTGTACCAAGAAAATACTGTGTATAACTCAAGATACAATGAATGAGAAATTCTTAGTACAAGGAAAAACAGAAATACAAGAGTATAGATATTTGACTGAAGTTCTTCTCTGTATTTTGGTCAGCAGTAATTGTTTCTTCAGAGGGTTGGCTTGGTAAATATTCTTATTAAGCTTTTGACGACTCTCATTTGGGTTTTGCCATGGGTTCACCAGCAGTTTCCCCATGACTCCCCCTTCAAAGTCTTTCACGAAGCCATTTATAGGGACTTGAAATGAATCCGTTGAGGAGAGCTTAATTCACCGTTGTGAAATAGCATTAAATATTTTTTGAGACGTTGTGAAACACTCTTCTGATAGCTTCTGACTTTTGAGCTTTGCAGGTGTTTCAGTCTGCAACACTGCTCTGACACGTTCAGCGGGTTCCATTTGAGGTAATTCGATTTTTACAGCACGAACGAACTTTTAAAATCATTCCTTAAAAGGATCAAACTTGCTTCAGACGTAAAGGATGTGTTGTGACTTTAGCAGGCAACTTCCAGGTTTCAGTAAACGGCTAAAACGAGGTCTTCAGCAGTTCTTTTAAGATTTTGTAACACTTTAGAAGGTTGGGATGAATTCAGCAGATCTTAGCTCTTCGGAAGATTTTCTGATATCAGTAGGTTCAACTTGAGGCTTCTTTTTCATAGAATTTGTTGAAACAGTAAAGTGAAAATACCTTCAAGTGGTACCGGTCTTATAATAATTAATCCCTTTTAAATCAAATTTGTTGTCCATTAAAACTTAGGATACATGAGTCTTGAATCCGATTTGAATACTTAAATTGATTTTAAGACTCAACAGATGTAACATGTTTTCTCTCTCTTGGATGTCATTTATTGTATTTCGGGCTGTCTTAAACCGCCGGAGGGGGAGAGAGAAGAAATGAATACTTGGTTCACAAGATCCGAGAGACTTCTGCTTTCTGCACCAAGTATTCTTTTCTTTTCTCTCAGGCGGTTTAAGACGTCCAGAAATACAATAAATGATATTTAGGAGAGAGAAAATATTCTACTTCAGCACCTGACACACACCAATTGATGGGAATGAGTCATTGCAAAAAACAAAAAAATTGGATGACGCTTTAATAAAAAATTTTATTGAGACTAAAAGCAAAACTCGTTTATTTTATAGGGACCAAAAACATATTACTCTTTATTTTATAATTTATATTTCTTATTCGTCCCCATCAAAATTATATGTCCCGTGTATGGGTCAACACACTAATTATTTAAAATAAAGCAAATGAGTTTAATGATACCACGAGACATAAACCCAGAAAAAAAACTTACTTTATAATATCAAATGCTAGATTTTTAAATAATTTTTCAAAATAAAAAATATCGTTGAGTCTTAAACAATGTTGTAGTACCACCATTAGTATTTTTGATTTGCAATTAAAGATAACAAAATATATATTATGACATTTCTAAGATGTGCGCGCAGAAGTTATAGCTTCTTAGTAAAAGGGAAAGATCATCATCTAACCTAAGCCAAAGTTCAAAACATGCAAAATCATAGAATAGAAACAAAGTTTAGCATCTAAACTAACTTCATCACAATTAGTACAGAGAATGTAAATGTGTTTATTTTATTCTTTCCAAGATTTGGGTTCGGAGAAGGTCCAACTGGGATCTTTCTCAGGTTCTAGATGATCCACTTTGGGGCTTTCCACTCCCAGATCAGCTCTCTCCAACCACATGTTCAGATTTGTTCTTTTACAATTATTTCTTCGTCAACATAAACATACATATACACACCAGCCTGAGAACTTTTTCTTTTTGACTAGGCTACTAGAACTAGGATGGAACAATTAATAATAAGTATGATAATTACCGTTTTTCAATTTACAGAAAGATATATTTTATTCATTCAAAATGAGTATAAGTACAAAAGGATATATTTATACAACATTTGGATAACAAATAAATTTGAATTTAAAAATTAAATTCAGATTAAAATAATCCTAACCATAAGGAGATAAGATAGTACAACAAATAAATTTGAATTTAAAATTAAATTCAAATTAAAAGAATCCTAACCATGAGGAGATAGGATATGAATTTGAAAATTTAAAAATTAAATTCAAATTGAAAGAATCCTAACCATGAGGAGATAATATAGTAACAACTATGTGAGTACTCCAACACGCCCCCACAAGATGGTAGAGGATGGAAGAACACTAATCTTGGACATGAGAAATGAATGACGAGGTCCTGATAAAGGTTTAGTGAGTAAGTCCGCAAGTTGATGAGAAGAGGGAACATGAGAAACCTGTAGTTCATTGTTTGCAACAAGATCACGAGCAAAATGGTAGTAAATGGCCAAATGTTTCATCCGTGAGTGAAAAACAGGATTAGCACAAAGATATGTTGCACCAATATTATATGAGAAAATGGTCGAGGAGGTAGGGGGAGAGAGACCAAGTTCACGAATCAATTGACACAACCACAATAATTCAGTCGTTGTGGAAGCAATGGTGTGATATTCAGCCTCACTAGAGGAGCGAGCAATAGTGGGTTGCTTCTTGCAGGACCAAGAAATTGCATTAGAGTCAAGATAGATAATATATGCTGAAGTTGATTTTCGATCACCCACATCACCTGCCCAATCTGAGTCACAGAAGGCATTAAATGTAAATTTGGAATCTTTAGTGAGATGAAGACCATGACTGACTGTTCCCTTCAGATACCAAAAAAACCCGTTTCAAAGCTTGCACGTGTAAATCTTGAGGTGCTTGCATATGTTGAGATAATTTGTTTATAGAGAAGGTAATGTCAGGTCGTGTGATGCCTAAATATTGGAGAGAACCAATAAGTCTGCGATAAGTGGCGGCATCACAGGTAAAGGCATCTAACTGTGGAGGAAGTAAGCTTGTTGTAGACATGGGAGTGAATGATGGCTTGGCATCACTCATTGAAGCTCTTTGCAATATGTCTCGAACATAGTGATGTTGGGTGAGAAAAAGACCAGTAGAGGTGGGAATAATTTCAACTCCAAGAAAATGACTCGGATGACCCAAGTCTTTGAGAGAGAACTTCTGGGCAAGAGCATTGCATAACAAATCTAGGAATTTTGAGTTGTTTCATGTCAAGAGAAGATCATCAACATATACAAGAAAATAGGCAACAACATTAACCTTATGGTAAATAAATAATGAAGTGTCTGAGCGGGAGTTGGTGAAACCATAATCAACCAGGAAGGCTTTTAGTTCATGATACCAAGCACGGGGCACTTGTTTGAGACCATAAAGAGCCTTGTTTAACTTACAAGCATGATTTAAGAGGTTGGATGAATGAAGCCTGGCGGTTGTACCATTTAGACATCTTCAGATATGGTCCCATGTAGAAAAGCATTATTGACATCCATTTGACTAAGAGACCAGCCACGAGCCAAGGCATTGCAATGAACCATTTTAATGGTTTGTGGAACCATCAAGGTGTCGTTTGAGTTGAAAGACCCACTTGTTCCCAATAACATTAAACTGTGGCTGAGGAGGCACCAAGGTCCAAGTGCCATTTTTCATGAGGGCATTGAACTCTTCTGACGTTGCTTGTTTCCACTCTGTACTTTTGAGAGCTTGAGATACACATGTAGGTTCCAAAGAATTGGGGAGAGGATATTTGCTGACAGAATATAATTGCTTTGGTTTAAAAATACCAGCTTTTGCACGTGTTAGCATTGGATGAGTGGGAATAAGAGAGGAACTAGGAGGCGGTTGTGCTGTAGGGGGATCCGAGAATTGCGTGTTGGAAGAGGGAGGTGGATTTACCATGTTAGTGGGAAGGGGGATGGGCATTGAAAGGGGTTGAAGAGATAAGGGTTGGATGGACGTGGGAACTAAGGGGGGTGACACATGGGATGGATGTGTTGATAACGATGGTGAAGTTTGTTGGGAAGTAGGGATTAGATGGGATAAGGGTTGGGTGGAGGGCATGAATTGAGGGCTGGGTAAGGTTTGTTGGGAGGTTGAATTTTGGTTGGGATTTTATTGTTGGGATAAGGATTGGATGGGGTGGATGTTGTGTTGTTGTGTGATTTGTGGGTTAGTTAGATGGGAGGCTGTTGGCATGAAATGAAGAGGTAAGTTATTGGAATTGGATGAATTATTGGAATGGGAAGGTGAGTGGACAGCTTGGTGCGTGAGATCCACAGGCTATTTTGGGTGAGGTGAGGTTGAATTAAGTGGAAAAATATGTTCCACAAAGGTGACATGGCGTGAGGCATGGAGAGTTTTGGACTGTAAGTTGTAGCAGAGATATGCACTTTGATGAGAGTTGTACCCAAGAAAAAGACATTGATGAGACCTTTGTTCCAATTTATTATGGGTATATGGTTTGAGCCAAGGGTAACAAAGACAACCAAAGGTTTTAAGTTTGACATAATTGGGTACACGATTAAAAAGGACTTGGTAAGGGGTTTTCATTGTTAGGCCGGGGTGGGTAATCTATTAATGAGGTAGGTCACTGTTTACAGTGCAAAGGTCCAAAATGGTAAGGGTAAAGAGGCATGATGAAGGAGACATCTAGCAGTTTCAACAAGGTGCCTATGTTTACGTTCAGACTGACCATTGTGTTCGGGAGTATGGGGCGGGGTTGTTAGGTGAGAAATGCCTTGAGGCCAATGGTATATTGACCCCTTTTAGCATGCAACATATGTCATGTTAATTATAAAAGGCATTATTGATTATATTAATTATTTAATATGATAAAGTCCTTAGAATGACTTGTTCGTGGCTGTAAGATATCAAGTTTGACTTGATAGTGAGATTCTATTGGCTACTTTAGAACGTCATTCTCAAATCATCCCTAGTTAAGTATTATTATGAAAAAGGACAACAATAATATGTCGAGACTAGAAAGTGAGTAGATTGATGACTATGTCTCACTAGTCATGGATATGTGATATCAAATCTTTCACATGGGTGCACATTAAAGGGTTTTAATGGTGTACTGGATTGACCCACAACGAGAATGCTACATGGATTATTATGTATGTCATTAGCGATTCTCATAGTGACAATGGTGTATGTGGTCCTTTGACCTGATGTCACTATGGTTCCTAACATGAGGAGTCGTATGCTTTGGTGCCATCAAACATCATGCCTAACCCGGTGACTATAAAGGTGGCTACCGAGTATGCCATAAATCATGTGGAGGGATGGGGGTGACTAGATGGGATTTGTCCCTCCCACATAATGGGAGTTATATCTTGGGCCCCTTGATTGAGTGAGAATAAAAAGTGCATGGTCGTGCCTAAATAATATTAGTATGAGATATTAATATTATTTGTTTGAAGTCTACTCAGGAAATCAAGAAACTGAGATTGAATTATACAAGGATGACACATTCCATGCCTTGTGTTCAATCTAGATATATGGACAAAGGGACTATACATACATCGTAACATTGATCGCAATTTGGTTATTTGTCAAATCACATTGACATTCCTATTATTTGGGTAGTAGCAATGTTTTGCTAGATATTATTTGCTACTTGTAATATTAAAATAATATTTTAATGTTATTGTCAACATAATGGGAACCTACAGGGTCACACACTTAGAACGGGCTGACTTGGACACTAAAGCCATT
Source organism: Sesbania bispinosa (assembly GCA_026901365.1). Taxonomy (NCBI): domain Eukaryota; kingdom Viridiplantae; phylum Streptophyta; class Magnoliopsida; order Fabales; family Fabaceae; genus Sesbania; species Sesbania bispinosa. The sequence goes on from QLOH01000075.1 coordinate 706,768, forward strand.
AGATGGTTTTAATCGGGATTTTAATTAGATTAAAGGTCCATGTGATGTGAAGCTCATTTAGTAAGACTAAATGGGCCAACCCATTAGTTTGGGCCTACACATGGGTAGGTATCACTAAAGCCTAAAGCTCACTATGAGGGTTAGCCACCGCAATATATAGGATGTATTGATGGTAGCTAAGATAAGGTGATTACACTAATACTCCAAACACGAAAGAGAAAAAGGGTTTTGTCTAAACCATCCTTCATAATGAGAGAAGAGGCAATCATCCCTTCGTCGCCGCTAGCACTACGAAAGAGGGAGTCCAAGTATCGCGTTCGTGTGGATACCAGTAGAGGCATAACTGCTATTGAATGCTCGTGGTTTGACAAAAGGATACAATTACTTGTCGCACTAAAAGGTATACTCTATAACACAATTTATGGTTTTTGCATGGATCCTTGGAGGGTTTTGGATATATTTAAATTTTAAAAGTTTAGTTCTTCCGCTACGTTTGACCTTCCAAAACCCATTAAGGATTAGTTGGGATAAGGGTTGGGTGGAGGGCGTGAATTGAGGGCTGGGTAAGGTTTGTTGGGAGGTTGAATTTTGGTTGGGATTTGATTGTTGGGATAAGGATTGGATGGGGTGGATGTTGGGTTGTTGCGAGATTTGTGGGTTAGTTGGATGGGAGGCTGTTGGCATGAAATGATGAGGTAAGTTATTGGAACTGGATGATTTATTGGAATGGGAAGGTGAGTGGACAGCTTGGTGCGTGAGATCCACAGACTGTTTTGGGTGAGGTGAGGCTGGATTAAGTGGAAAAATATGTTTCACAAAGGTGACATGGCGTGAGGCATGGAGAGTTTTGGACTGTAAGTTGTAGCAGAGATATGCACTTTGATGAGAGTTGTACCCAAGAAAAAGATTTTTTTATTTTGGTGTTAAACTGATTCTCAACTAATGATTTAAATACTGGAAAAATTGAAGAGACATCAGATTTTAATTTCATGGGATATAGCCACACATATTTAGAAAAGTGATCAATGAACAAAACATAGTAAGAAAATCCATTTATTGATTGAACCGGAGGAGGACCCCATACTATAGAGAATACAAATTCTAATGGATGAGTACTTACTAAACAGGACCTAGAAAAGGTCATCTTATGGCTTTTATTTGAAAGACAATCAGAACATGAAATTGAATCTGAACTAAATGGAATGTGGCTTGACTTAAGAACATGGGTGAGGGTACGATGGGCTCTGTGACCAAGACGATGGTGCCAAAAGGTGAAGGGAGGATGGAGACTGAACATAGGCTGTTTATGGAGAGATGGAAGAAAGGGAGCTTGTACATGTTATTCTCGTTCACCCCTCGCAGCAGAATCTCCCTCATGCTCAATGTCGTTACCCTCAAAATGCTAAGGAAAAAATTCAATGGAAACATCATTAGTCTGGCAAAGCTGAGAAACAGAAATAAGATTTTGGGTAACTGTAGGAACATGTAAAATGGAGGTAAGATGGAGAGGGTGAGTAGAAGTGGGAATTGTAGTGGAACCAACATTTGTAATAGGAAGAGCTTTACCATTTGAAACTAAAAGTTGATCTATACCAGTATAGTCATTCTTGATAGACAGGTTGGAAAGATCACCAGTGATATGGTGAGAGACTCCTGAATCAAGCAGCCAAGTGGGTGGAGGCGGAGGAGAACGAGTCCTGGTTGCCAAGTGAGCCGCCGATGGATTTTGCTTGGGTGGATACCCAATGATTTTGTAGCATTGTTTGGCTGTGTGACCCTTTTTCTCACAAAATTGGCATGCTACCGAGGTATCTGATTAAAAGGGTTTCCTACCAGATGAGAGAGCACCATTTGAGGGATGCTTGCCACGACCATGGTTGGAACGACGATTAGCAAAATGTGCAGTCATCGGGACTGGTGAAGTAAGACGTTCATCACGTTGAAGAAAAATCTCAAAATCAATCAATTTGTCATAGAGCTCATCAAAGGAATGGGAGAGTAACGAGTACGAATAGAAGCAGTGAACTCTAGAAAAGATGGACCAAGGCCGTTAAGGGCATGGATAACAAGGTCCAAGTCATCAATGGGATGACCAATGAGGGCCAACTCATCTCCACTTCTACGAATGGATTGTAGGTAGTCATTCACAGAGGAGGAGCCTTTAGTGAAGGAATTTAAGCGTTCCTTAAGAGACATGATACGAGAACGAGAGTGACTTGCATAGGTCTGTTGGAGTTTACGCCATGCGTGAGCAGACGTATTAGCGGAAGACATGACAGTACAGGTTTCAGCATCACATGATCCAAGAAGTGCAAGATAGAGAAATTGGTCTTGACGTACCCAATAAGAGTACACAGGATTGGGAACATCATTGTCATCTAATTTGATTGTAGGAGGAGGACATGGAGTGTCCTTGGTAACAAAGCCTTCAAGATTCTGAGCAACAAGAAGGGAATGGAGTTGTTTATACCAGGCAGGATAGTTTGTGCCATTAACTTAATGGGAAGATTGGTGGTAGTGTTGAACTCAATGAGGTCTTTGGGGTTTGAAGGTGGAGAGGTCATGATCGAGAGGCTAGTAAAGCAAAAAGACTTCTGATACCTTAAAGAGATTTACAGGAAGATATATTTTATTCATTCAAAATGTGTATAAGTACAAGAGGAGATATTTATACAACATTTGGATAACAAATAAATTTGAATTTAAAAATCAAATTCGAATTGAAATAATCCTAACCATAAGGAGATAAGATAGTACAACAAATAAATTTGAATTTAAAATTATATTCAAATTAAAAGAATCCTAACCATGAGGAGATAGGATATTAGTTTGAAATTTAAAAATTAAATTTAAATTGAAAAAATCCTAACCATGAGGAGATAAGATAGTAACAACTATGTGAGTACTCCAACATTTCAGAGGTCATGAATTTATCCATGGCAATTTGCATCTTGCTACCACTGAAAAAGAGTAATCGATAGTCATGAATAATTATTTACTCAAAAAAATATTTATTGAGTATCGGCAGGGTGAAGGGAATAAAGGTACTTCCAACTCAACCATATCTCTCGATAAAGATGATCCAACTTTAGATATTTACGTATATAAGCCACCCAAATACGAGTTGTCCTCTATATTTTCAAATGTTTTAAGCTGTTGTTGTAACAATTAATATTTATAGAATTTAAATACTTATTTCAAGAAAGGTAGTGATAGTATATACAAAGAGAATAACAAAGAAAAAACAGTTAATAAAAGGAACATGAGAAACGAGTCTCCTGGCAATCTAAGCAGTGATGGAATGGTGAAGTGTGGGTGAAGCTGATGAAGACCAATATCACACATAAATTTATAATTTAAAAAAAAGGAATAGAATATAATTTACTCTGATTAAAAGTCTCTAAGAGAAGGAATAAAAGATGAGAATAGAAAATTTTCTTGTCAGATTAAAACCAATAACAGACAGTTTTTAAACTATTGTTGAATATTTCATCCCATTCCAATAACAGACTATATATTTTAGACCTTTGCTCTGCTATGAGTCACAACCATTTTTGAAAACTTATGGCCTAAGTTTGTTATTGTCTAACTGAATTGAATCATGGCTCACCTACTTTTTTAAGCATCCCCTCCCTTATGTTATTATGTTTATTTTTTTATATTATTATGTTTAATTTTTACGTTTAAAATATACTACTCCGCAATGTCGTAAAAAATGGACCGGTTATCGGCTTGGTCATGATAATGGGTCAATGGATCACTTGTCTTACCAGTGTGTCATTGGTTGAACCGGTTAAACCGGTATATATATAATACAAATATATACACAAATTTATTAGATATAAAAACATGTATTTTTTTAAAATATAAAAATATTATCAAAATTTAAGTTTGATACAACATTGTTTTAAAACTTTTTTATTAATTTTGTATATTTAATATTTTACATTAAGTGATGAAGTATATATTAAAGTTATATAATAAAAGAAAACAATTTTTTTTGTCAGTAAATAAAGGAGCCGAAATCGTCAATAAAAAATATTGTTACGGTAGCTTTGTTAAAGGAGCTCTAAGGTAGCGTTTGGTAGACACTTCAGAACGAAAAAAAACGGGACATATGAGTTCTATTCTATATTTGATGTATTTTAAAAGTAGAACAGAACAAGACATATCATTCAAAGAGTGGAACACTTTGGTTCTATAAAAAAGGTGGAACCAAAGAGAACATAACTAAATATCTCATTATTAATTTTTTATTAACAAAACTACCACTGACTTCTCACTCTCCTAACCTTCTTCCCAAAACTTCTATTCCCCCACTGTCACCTAACACATTTTACCATCACCATTGTCACCTGGCACCCTACACCGCCATCACCGCTATCACCGCCACCACCACCTTTGTCGCTGTCGCCGCCATCTAACACATTTTACCACCACCATTGTCGTGTGGCACCCTACACCACCACCGTTGTCGTTGTTGTCACCGCCGCCACCACTGCAATTGCCATCGCCATCACTGCCACGACCATTTCTGTCACCGCCGCCACTACCACCTAACACCTTTTACCACCACCATTGTCGCTTGACACTCTACACCACCATCGTCGTTGCCGCCACCACTGCCGCCATTATCATCGCTGCCATTGCCACCGCCGCCCTACACCCCCTATTACCACCGTACATTACCCCATATTATATTTTTCAATACTTAATTAAATAACAAATATGATAAGGATATATATGTAATTGAACACATATTATCTTGTTCTATTCTGTAGTTACTAATCACAACTAATAAAACACTTTTTGTCCCGTTACATTATCTTATATTCTATTTCGTTCTATTTTGTCTTGTTCTGTTCATCTACCAAACGCTACCTAATAGTCAAGCCCATCGTTCACAGTGAAAAAGAATGAAACATGCTCTCATGGTGGATTCTGTTAAGATATGAAAATATATTTCGTATATTCTGTTAGATATAATTCTTTATTCTCTTTTGATTTAATTGTATAGTTTCCTGATTTAGGTTGATCCTAATCCCAAATATCAAGGGATTAATTCCCTCATAGCATGTATATATATACCCTGTTGTATTTGCCAATTCAATCACTCAAATACACTTTTCTGTAATCCTACTTCAAGTTGGTACCAGAGCTCTTCTGGTCCAGGGAACCGTTTTTAACCCAGTCGTCCACCTGGGTCATCGTTTATCGTCAGCGATCGCCTGTGTGGACGCCGTCAAAGTGTTCAGAAGTCGCTGATCTGCTACCCCACCGCACGCCGCCTTCGTCATGCGCTCTCACGCGCCGCTTTTCACTAGGTTGCTCGCCAGCGCGTGAGGTCCACGCGCCGCCCTCCCAGCCTCCGTTCGCGATGCCGTTTGTTCTGTTTGGTTTGTCGGCTCTTCCTCCTTCCGTTTTGACCACTTTCAGGTTGTGGGTCACCCTTTTTGGTGGCTGTTCGGTCATTCTTGTTGCTGTTTGGTTGTTTCCGTCGCTGCAAGATTGTTTTTGAGTGTTGTTTGGTATTTATGTTTCTGCAAGACAGTTTTCTGGTATTCTTGTTGCTGTTTGGTTGTTTCTGTCGCTGCAAGATTGTTTTTTGGTTGCTGTTTGGTGTTTCCGTTACTGTAAGACAGTTTTCTGGTGGTCTGTTCGGTTGATTCTACTGTTGTTGCTGTTCTTTTTTTCTCTTTCTACATGGCGAAGATTCCCAAAGTTGATACACCCAAGGAGGATCCAAAACTGAGTCTTCTAAAAGAAGACTAGTGTCTTTTGTTTTTTCTGGTTCACCGGTTATTACCTCTAAGAAGTTGAATGGTAAAAATTATTTAGATTGGTCTACTGCAGTTGAGATATGGTTTTTAGGCCAAGGTCTTTATGATCACCTTGTTAAGAAGGCTTCCGAGGTTGGTAAAGACGTGAGTGATGAATGGCAGCGAGCAGATTATCAACTTGTATCTGTATTGTGGCAGTCCATTGAGCCCAAATTAATGGTGCATTTTCGCCCATACAAGACATGCTATGATGTTTTGACGAAAGCTTAGAATGTTTATGCCAACGACATCCAGAGATTGTATGGATCTGTTCGTGGTTTGGCAACACTTCAAATGGTTGATCATGATTTGCAATCTTATTTGAATCATGCTCAATCCACCATTGATGAGCTGAAGCTGATGTTGGTTAGTGATGATCTTCAGAAAGTGTTGAGAAAGCTCGATAATATGTTCATGGTTTTTATCCTTCATGGACTTCATAAGGACTACGGATCTGTTCATGATCAGATTTTGACAAATCCTACCATTCCTATGGTGGAAGAACTCATAGATCGTTTGATTCGGGTTCGTTCACCAGAGGCAGAATCTCAAATAGTATTTGAGTCCTCTGCTTTTGTCTCCAGTAAAACTGAACGTGGGGGACGAGGTCGTGGTCATGGTCGTGGTCGTGGAAAAGGTGGTAGAGGAAACCTTCATTGCACCTACTGTCAGAGAGATGGACATACACGTGACAGGTGTTATTCTTTGCATGGCTTTCCGAGCAAGACAGCTAATGTTGCTCAATCTCAGACTTCAAAGCCTAAAGTTGAATCTGAGAATACTCATCCAATCTCCTGGTCTGCTGATGATTACAACTGAAGGCAGCCAAACATGCCTCTTCCTCAATTACTGTTGCTCACGCTGGTAATTCTACAGTCGGTCTTTCTCATTCTACGCCTCTTGGCCCTTGGGTTTTAGATTCCGGTGCTTCAGATCACCTAACTGGTAACGCTTCTCTTTTCCCTAACCTATCCTCACCTAAAACTCCATATCATATTACCCTTGCTGATGGGTCAATAGTCCAAGCCACTGGTATTGGCCAAATTTCACCTCTTCCCTCACTACCATTGAAATCAGTTTTATTAGTTCCTGGATGTCCCTTCAATTTAATTTCTATAATCAAGTTAACTCAATCATTAAACTGTGCCATAACCTTCACTTATGATTCTTTCTTGATACAGGACCGGAGTACGGGACGGACGATTGGAGCAGGATCTGAATCACATGGTCTCTACTACCTTCAGTCCTCTGGTTCTACCATATGTGCATCCACTGAGTCTCCTGGTTTACTCCATCGTCGTCTCGGTCATCCTAGCTTAAATAAACTGAGGAAAATGGTACCTTATCTCTCCCAGTTGGAGTCCTTAGAGTGTGAGTCGTGTCAACTAGGAAAGCATGTTAGAGCTTCTTTTCCTAGTAGTGTTCGTGGTCGAGCTGTGTCTCCTTTTGATATCGTTCATTCTGATGTTTAGGGTCCTAGTCATGTTGCTTCTATTTTAGGACATAGGTATTATGTTACTTTCATTGATGATTTTTCAAGATGTACTTGGATCTTTTTAATGAAAAATCGTTCTGAGTTATTCACAGTTTTTAGAACTTTTATTCATACATCAAAACTCAGTTTGGCAAAGTAATTCGTACTCTACGAAGTGATAATGCTAAACAATACTTCTTTGGTTGTTTCACTTCCTTTATGAGTTCCCATGGCATTCAACATGAATCTAGTTATCCTCATACACCTCAACAAAATGGTGTCGCCGAGAGAAAACATAGACATATTGTGGACACTGCTCGTACTCTGTTATTGAATGCTAATGCACCTCCAAAATTGTGGGGTCATGCTGTCCTTACTACAGGATATTTAATAAATCGGATGCCATCCTCTGTTTTGAATGATCAAGTTCCTCATTCCTTATTATACCCATTGGATTCTCTTTACTCTCTCCCCCCTCGTGCCTTTGGTTGTACTTGTTTTGTCCATGGTCTATCCCCAGGTCATGATAAGTTGTCTGCCCGTGCTATCAAATGTGTGTTCTTAGGATACTCTCGTGTCCAAAAGGGGTACAATTGTTACTCTCCCACTACACATCGGTTCTACACCAGTGCAGATGTCACCTTCTTTGAAGACACACCATATTTCAGTGCCTCAGAAGTTTCTTCACCTGACTCCGATCTTTATTCTCAGGTATTGCCTATTCCCCTTTTTGATTCTGTTGAGGCTCCATCTGCTACTTTAGAGACACCTGAGCCTCCACCAGAGTGTCTTCCTCCTCCACTACCAGGGTCTGGTCGTCCCCCACACCGATATGGGGTAACTTATGAGCGTCGGTCACATACTCTGGTTCCACCTCCTAGTACACCGTGTGATCCTGCTCCTGCTCCAATCTCCTCACCCACTCCAGCTCCACCTGTCTCAGTTGACTTGCCCATTGCTCTTCGTAAAGGTAAACGTTCTACTTCTAATCCTCATCCCATTTATAATTTTCTCTCATATCATCGTTTGTCTCCTACCTATTCTGCTTTTGTCTCTGCTATTTCCTCTATTACCATTCCCAAGACAGTACAGGAGGCCTTAACCCATCCAGGATGTCGACAAGCTATGATTGATGAGATGACAGCTTTGGAATCTAACCATACTTGGGATCTTGTTTCACCTCAGTCTAGCAAATCTGTTGTTGGATGTCGGTGAGTCTTTATTGTTAAAGTGGGCCCTGATGGACAGGTGGATAGGTTGAAAGCCCGTCTTGTGGCTAAGGGATACACACAGGTATATGGTTTGGATTACAGTGACACTTTCTCTCCAGTTGCGAAAATGGCCTTAGTTCGCCTCTTCTTGGCCATGGCTGTTGTGCGACATTGGCCCTTATTTCAATTGGACATAAAAAAATGCTTTCTTATATGGTGACTTGGAAGAGGAGATCTATATGGAGCAACCCCCCGGGTTTGTTGCTCAGGGGGAGTCTGACCTTGTGTGTAAATTACGGAAGTCCTTATACGGCCTTAAACAATCATCTCGAGCTTGGTTTGGTCGGTTTAGCAAAGTCATACAGGAGTTTGGATTGATCCGCTGCGAGGCAGACCACTCTGTTTTCTTCAAACGCTCACTGACTCAAAAATTTATTTATCTTGTGGTTTATATGGATGATATTGTAATTATAGGTGATGATCAGGAGGGCATCAAGGCTCTCAAGCAGCACTTATTTGAGCACTTTCAAACTAAGGATTTAGGTCCTTTGCGCTATTTCCTTGGCATTGAGGTTACTCAATCAAAGTCCGGTGTTGCTATCTGTCAGAGAAAATATGCTCTTGACATTCTGGAGGAGACAAGACTCACATATTGTAAACTAGTTGACACCCCAATGGATCCGAATGTGAAGCTTCTACCTAATCAGGGGGAGCCCTATTCTGACCCAGGGAGGTATCGTAGACTAGTGGAAAAGTTAAATTATCTCACCATGACCAGACCTGATAGATCCTTCCCTGTCAGTGTTGTAAGTCAGTTCCTTAACTCTCCTTGTGAGAGTCATTGGCATGCAGTTGTGCGGATCCTCAGATATCTCAAAGGGTCACCAGGAAAGGGACTTGTTTACAGTGATAGAGGACATACAAATATTGTTGGGTATTCCAATGCAGATTGGGCAGGTGATGCAAGTGACAGACGATCAACAACTGGTTATTGTGTCTTCTTGGGAGGTAATCTTGTTTCATGGAAGAGTAAAAATCAAAGTGTTGTTGCCAGACGAGCACAGAAGCAGAGTATCGTGCAATGGCTCACACCACATGTGAGCTTTTGTGGCTAAAGTCTTTAATTCAAGAGTTGCAGTTTTGCAAGGTTGGCCCTGTGAGACTAATGTGTGATAACCAGTCAGCCTTATACCTCTCCTCTAATCCAGTTTTTCATGAGAGGACAAAGCATATAGAAGTTGATTGTCATTTTATCAAAGTAAAGATCCTTTCCGGTGTCATCAAGACTTCCTCAGTTTTCTCCAAGGATCAACTTGCAGATATTTTTACTAAATCTTTATGAGATCCTAAGATAACCTATATATGTGACAAGCTGGATGCCTATGATATGTATGCTCCAGCTTGAGGGGGAGTGTTAAGATATGAAAATATATTTTGTATATTCTGTTAGATATAATTGTTTATTCTCTTTTGATTTAATTGTATAGTTTCCTGATTTAGGTTGATCCTAATCCCAAATATCAAGGGATTGATTCCCTCATAGCATGTATATATATACCTTGTTGTATTTGCCAATTCAATCAATCAAATACACTTTTCAGTATTCCTACTTCAAGTGCTTCTTGTTGTTTCTCTTTCATTTTACCCAAATGCTTAGCTGACACATCTCATTGTTTCAACATGAGTTCTTCTCCAATGCCAAAGGTTGCATCTTTTCTTTTATTCCTTCAAAGGGTTAGTGTAGTTGGCTTCTTTCATTTCGGATTTGCGTTTGCATTTGGCTACTTCTCTCTATTTGTTTTGGGGTTTTTTCCCCTTGTTGGTGCCCCATTGCCATCATCGAAGTTAGTTTTAGTGTTTGGAATTGGTAGACTGGTGGATATTGAAATTAAGTAACTGATAACACATTAATAAACCGTTATTTTATAGATTTATTCTGGGTATTTAAGTGGGTTATCTGGCATTTATGGCCATTATTTTTATTTGATATCTCATTTTCTCTTATTTTATCACAGAAATAAAAGAAGAATATTTTAATGAGATTTTAGTCAAGAAAAAAAGATTTGATGAAATAAAGGAGAATCTTTAATAAGAATATATTTGATGATAATTTTTTTGGAGGAAATCAAGTGAGAATCAAAGTAGGACACCGACAACTCTTATAAGATGACATAATCCCAATCTAGATCATCTCATTCATCTATCATCTTCCTACACTATTGTCTTCTCAAGGTTTTTCAAGAGCGGTAGCATTTTGCAATAAGATTGGGAGTAAGGGTGGGAATAGGCCAGCCGGCTTGTCAGGGGCTTGCGGCCTGGCCTGTTTATGGCCTGGCCTAGCCTAACTCGTTTATTAAAAAGGTCAGGCTAAGGCTTGTTAAAAGGCTCGTTTAGTTAAATAGGTCAGGTTTCAGGCCTATGAAAAAGCCTATTAGGCTTGACAGGTCGGCCTGTTTAATATAATAATGTATAATATATTAAATTAATTATTAAAATAACTATAAATATAATTAAAAAACTAGAATATATTAAAATAATTATATAAAAAAGCATGCTTAAAAGGTCTGTTGGCCTACATAGGCCTATAGGCCTGTTGGCCTGTTTGTAGGCCTTGTTATAAAACAGGCTTCTAAACAGGCTTACGGGCCAGGCCAGACTTTTACGCAGGCCAGGCTAGGCCTTAAAAAAAGTCCTGTAACAAGTAACAAGCCCAGGCTCACGCTTAAGAATTAGCAGTCAGGCCAGGCTCAGGCCTGCCAAAGCCTGGCCTGCTCCCACCCCTAATTGGGAGCAACTCTTGTAGTGAAGCAATTCTGTCAAAGGAGTTTTTCTCGTTTACTTTTTACTAGTAGTTATGGAATTCTTAGGAATTTTAGTTTTGGTTGATTTATGTTTTATTATGAGTAACTAATTAACTAGCCAAAGGGCTATGATGGATCTTAAGTTGTGAACTTGATTTGAACTCTTTTTCCCTTTATAAATGATTGCTTTCTCTATATAATTGTGTTTGACTTATTGTTTTACTATATCAAGATTTGATCACCCTTGGTAAATCTTAGCTGGTTGGGTAATAGGCGATCCTACCATTCTCAATTAACAGATCTATAAGGTAAACTGGATCTGGGATTTTGTAGGATCATTCTTAAGTCTAGGTTTCCAATCAGTTATTAGATTAACAGACTTATTGGTTCTTTATGCTTTTGTTAATCAATTATCTTGAATGATCATTGGGGATGATGTTATAAGAAGAAGATTATCAATATTGCATGACCATTGGGTATTGATAGTATTAGATTAAGTGATTGGCAATCACTTAATCTAACACTATCAATACTCCAAATCTTGATGTTTTCGCCAATAGCATCTTCATTCCTCAAGTTTAGGAAAATAACCTTGATTTAGAGCCAGCTTTGATCAACATGATCCAGAACTCATTGCAGTTTGGAGGGACACCTTTAAAGGATCCAAACAGTCATATTAGAAAGTTCCCCAGTCTGACGGACACCGTTAGATTTAATGGTGCATCTACCAATGCAATTAGATTGAAGCTCTTTCCTTTCTCTGAAACAGAAAAGATTAATGATTGGCTGAACTCTCTACCTAGAGGCTCTATCACTACTTGGGATCAATTGGCTCGCCAATTCCTTACCCTATACTTTCCACCAACACTTTCATCCAAGATGATGGAACATATTGCTACTCTCATTCAATATGAGCAGGAGTCCCTCTATGAGGCTTGGGAACGTTTTCAAGATCTTCTTCGAAAGTGCCCACACCATGGCTATCAAGAGCACTAACTGGTGCAACTTTTCTATAAAGGATTATCTATTGCCAATCGTTCTATGATTGATGTTGCTTGTGTGGGAGGTATTATTTGGAGACCTCAAGCTAAAATTTTCAGAATTATGGGAGATTTGTCGTCCAACACCCATCAATAGGCTTTGAAGGTTGCGAGCACTAGAGAAAATCTATTTCATGGTGTGGTTGGCTCTGCATGAGTCCTTAACTACTAGAACTATTTTCCGTAGAAGACATGTGATTGATAATGGTACTTGCGCACGTTGTAGGAGTGTGCTAGAAATAGTTTTGCATTGTTTCCGACACTGTGCATCTTCTATGATAATTTAGCAAAGATTGGGATTTCTAACTGATGATGGGTCCTTCCAGGAATCTCTTCTTCACTAGATCAGGACTCATGTGAGAGGTGCCCATGAAACCCTCTTTCTTTCCACCTTATGGTGGCTTTGGAAATGGAGGAACAATACCGTCTTTGAAACGCAACCTTGGAACACAAATTTTATTATTCGCCAATTAATTCTTACAAATCATGAGTTAACCCACTGTGTTTCTCTTGGTGATCATACAGAGCCATATTACCCTTATATATCTTTGGTGGAAGTCGCCCCCTGCTGGCTCCACCAAATTAAATCTAGTTGGTAGCTTCAGCCATGTGAATAGAGTTATGGGTTTAGGAGGTGTGATGTGGGATTCAAAGGGTGTATCTTTGGATGTCATGGTCCTGGGATAGCCCTTCAAGCAGAATTTCTAGCCTTGCGTATTGGTTTGGACTATGCTTGGAACGCTAACTATCGAAGAATAATTTGTGAGACAAATTCTCTTGAGATTGTTCACCTTTTTCAGAATGGCCTTAAAGCCTTCAACAGATCCATCTTGAGCTTTCTTTACAAGATTAGAGAGCTTTTATCTCGGAACTGGGAGGTCCAGCTTATTCATACTCCTCGTGACGCTAATATGGTTACTGACTATTAGGCTAAATTAAGGAATGGGGAGTCTCCGGGTGTTTCTTTTGGGACACTCCTCTATTAGAGTTGATTGATGCTCTACATTCTGATAAGAGTAAATTGTCAATTTGGTCCCTGAAAGTGTTGCTCGTTGTCAAGTTAGTCCCTGAATTGGTAGAAACTAAAAATTAGTCCCCGAAACTATATTTCATCCGTCAAAGTAGTCCCTCTATTAACAGAAGTATAATTTAGTCCCTGTAAGTTGATACTTACGTACTGTCATTTTAATCCTTCAAATTTTAATACGTAAATTCAAATAAGTTCCTAAAACTAACAAACCACTATCAAAGTAGTCCCTGAAAGATTTGTTTTTGTTAACAGATGGACTGCTTTGACGAACGAAATACAGTTTCAGGGACTAATTTTTAGTTTCTGCCAATTCAGGGACTAACTTGACAGCGAACAACACTTTTAGGGACCAAATTGACGATTTACTCTTCTAATAATCTAATTTAGTCTCTTTTCTGTTTTTCTTTGCAATTCCTCTGTAACAAAAAAAATCATATAATTATCTCATTCATATGGTTTTATTCCCACACCTACAAAAGTGGAAATAATTTTTTTAACTTTTATTTACAATTTCAGACTGGCCATAATTTATACATGAAAAATATTTTATCTTACGCCAACTATGAAAAGTTTTTATGTCTACTTTGCTTTCCTAAGTTAAAACATTCTTAGTACTAAATACCACATTAATTAATCATATTATTGGATGCTTTAATTGAAAGACACTAATTAAGGTATATATTCTATTAAATATTTCTATATACTAAAAAAATAAATATTAGATAATTTTTATATTTTAATATAATAAGTATTTATTGTTTTGTTAAATATAATTTATACTCTTATTATTTTAATAAGTACCATAAAATACTCGTTTGCGCCTTGTTAAATAATAACGCAGACAACTAAAAGTCCAAGCAATTCAAACCATTTTGTGAAAACCGATATATTCATGGATGCTTTTCATATAAAGTGATGCATTAAAAATTATTTCAAAGTCAAAAAATTGGTAAGCGCATGCAAGCTCTATGTCTTTTGCTCCCGTTCTAGATTTTCTTGGACCTTAGCCAAGAATTTGGTTTTTCAAGGTCCTTGAATTCGAGTTGCGAAAAAACAACTAAGATGATCAATGTTAATTATATATATATATATATATTTAATATACTTTTTATTATGTAAGATTCGTAAGTTTATAACGTAAAAACAAAAAGAAAGATTCGTAAGTTTACGTGAGTTTATTTTTCTAATTGATGAGAACCATCTTTATTTCAGTCAGCCAAAATTAAAAAAACAAAAAGAAAAAAAAACCCATGTCGTCTTACCCTCGTGGCTCCGTTGCAAAGAAATTATGGGCCACATTTAATTTCATTGATTGGGACAACAGCCAACTGGCTATTAGTTATTGCGGCTTCTATACAACGACCATATGCTAGCAATCCAAGAAATGTTTTCTTTCCCTTTAATACAAATTATCATTATTATAATATATTTTTTTATGTGAATTAAGGGTATTCTCAATCGAGAGAATAATCCCCTTCAAAATGTAGAAATCATTGAAGTAAATTTTATCTCTTTTAAGAAATTCTTTATCATATACATTACAAGAGATCGAATTTCTATCAAGATCCATGTTTAAGGGATTCAATTTCTCTCAATTATGCTGAGTTTTATTGGTTTATTATCATCATAACTTTTATATATATATATATATATATATAAATAGAAGAGGGATCAACTTACATCAGTGTAAGTTACACCAAGTCTTACAACCGCTAATAACCCTAGATCATACATATAAAATTTTACTTTAATCCGAAATTATTTGATATGTTATTGAGATGTCTCAAGATTAACGTGATATATACATTTGAAATTTATGAAAAAAGGGACCATTTGATTATCAGTTTATTAGTGTTCAAATTTTATGAAATTTTACACAGATAATCAAGATGATGAATAAATATAATACAGCGGTTGGATTAATAAAAACCACATTCGATCTAGGGTTATTAGCGGTGTAAGACTTGGTGTAACTTACACCAGGAGGGATCAACTTACACCAGTGTAAGTTACACCAAGTCTTACACCACTGAATAACTTTTTATCAGATCATTGTATTAAGTAATCTACCGTTGGATTGAAAGTTACTATCATATAGATCATACATATAAAATTTTACTTTAATCCGAAATTATTTGATATGTTATTGAGATGTCTCAAGATTAACGTGATATATATATTTGAAATTTATGAAGAAAGGGACCATTTGATTATTAGTGTTCAAATTTTATGAAATTTTACACAGATAATCAAGATAATAAATAAATATAATACAACGATTGGATTAATAAAAATCACATTCGATCTAGGATTATTAGCGATGTAAAACTTGGCCTTTTAATGCCTAATCTCATTCACATGCATTTCTGATTTTATAGGTTTTGAGGGAGAAAGGTAGAGATCAGAATCAATTACATACAGAAGTATCATTGTACTAGTATATAGGATGGTACGTATAAGAGATTTTGGAATGATAAAAGAACATGCGGGAAGTATATAACTATAATAAGTAAATATTATTAGAAATTAAACCTCGTGAATCGCATAATGATTGAATAGTATAAAGAGAAAAGGTAGGCTATATTGTTGATTGGTATTCATTATAAAATGGTACATATTACCGATGAGGTTAAAATTAAAGAATGTGGGACATGTCAAAACTGTGAATTATGTAATTAGCATCATGCACCCACCTAAAGTTAGAGACATGAGGAGATAGTTACTGCGAATTTCTTGGCGTGAGATGGGGAGAAGAAGGAAGGGAATTAAGAGAGTAATAATTAGAAAATGGAATGGGGGGCTCTGCTTCATCTGAAATTTCACAGGTGTTTAATGGATGGATACACGCAACATTTAATGGATTTTGGCATTTTAGACATCTAAGCCAGCTGCTATTAAAACCAACTTAAGATTGAGTGGTCCACACAGACCAAAAAAATGGTCCTAACTCATTACATTCCCTTTTTTTCTTATTATTTTTAAATTTCCTCCCTTTTTTAATTATGTATTTAGATTCTCAAAATAATATAGGATGATATCGTATGTAAATATCATCACTTTTAATTTGATGGGTTATTATAAAATATCTCATTTTAAACAATCCCTCTAAGCTTTATGAAAAGTGTTTCAAGCAATCTCAAAGAAAATGCAAATATCCGATGGGATGGTTTAAGTGGTACAAGTTTGATTCCTCTTAAGTAAGAATGGAATAAGAGGGAAGACTTAGGGTAAAAACCAAGGTTTTAGAGTTTCAATATTCTCGCTTGAGCGAATTATGCAGCAAAAATGGTGAAAATGAGTTTATGCATATCTCGCTTGAGCGAGAGCAGACTCGCTTAAGCGAGATACAGGGTAGTTTTAGGGGACTCTCTGGACATTTTTCGTTTGAGCGAAAAGGGGCTCACCCAAGCGAGAAACTTCTAGAGAGGAGGTAATTTCTGGTCCATTCTCGCCCAAGCGAGAAGCCTCTCACTTGAACGAGAATGTGAAGGGAAAGTTATACCCCGCACCTCTCGCTCAAGCGAGAGCGAGAACCCACTTTTAGAATTAAAAGTCTTCATTAGGGCACCGAACGAATCAATTTCTTTCTTCCTTCCTTTTCTTTTAAAGAGAGATAGAGAGATTCTAGAGAGAGGGAATGTCCATTGAAGCTTGGAGAAGGATCCTAGGTCAAGAACTCATCGTCCATCATCTTCCCATCTCTTCTTTTCCCCTCCATTGTTAATCTTGAGATGAGTACAACACACACACGCTCACTTTCTGTGGTTGTATGTCTTGAGCATGATCCTCACTCTCTAATTCCTCTTCTTCATGCTTTGTAGATGTTGTTTGATAGGTATTATGTGTAGTTTGTAAATTAGTAAGGTTCACGCATTGAGAATGTGAAACCCTAGGTTGTGAAACTTAGGAAATTAGGGCTTTGTTCGCATGATAATTGTTCATTTGATAATTCATTGAGAATATGAGCATTGAGTTAATCTAAGCCGGTTTCGACCGTGAGTTTATATAAGTCGGCTTCAGCTGTGAGTTAAAATAAGTTATTGTATGAAAACTTGACTTCGGTCCAGTAATGGGTGGGATTCGTCCTCTGGGGAGACGTTCCCCGTAGTCTGAGCTCAGTTCTAACTCCAGTTAAAGTGATAAGTTGCATTTACTTTGAATTGAATGTGATGTATAAGTTTATGCCATAACTGTTTCATATCGTTTAATTGTGATCCCCACACTGCATTTGCATAGTTGTATTCATTGAGACAATCGTCTCACCACACGTTTCGTGAACACAATCTAGATGTGCAGGTACCGCCACGCACGAACCCTTGAGCTAGGAGCAGGAGTTTTGCCTTGAGTTGAAGACTTAGCCTTTTAGTTTTGTATAATTGTATATGTGTTAACTCTTATTTTGAGATGATGAAATTGTAGCCTTCGGGCATGATGTATATGTTACTTTTCACAAATAGTTCAAGTTATCGTTGGTTATTTAACAATTATGTGGATGTTTCCGTTATTCAAAATGGCGCGAATAAATTTCAGAATTTGGGATTTGGTTTCCAACGAACTAGATCCTTAATTAGAAATTAGGACGTTACATCAACCGAATTCAGAATCCAAGATAAGACCAAATTGTTGCAGCGCTCCCACGCATCAAAAGTTGGATCAAAATCGTGAGGCATTCGCAAAGATCCATTGACAAACTTAAACTTATTTTTCGAGATTAAAGAGCGCTTCATTCCTCTGGACCAATTGTGATAAGGCTTAACTGTGAGCAACGGAGATACTAAGTCCATAGAAGGATTCTCGCCAGGATTAATGTAATAGACACTGAGTGGGTTCAACGTTGGATCTTGCAGTGGAGGGTTAGGAGGATTCCCACCACCACCATTATTACCACCGCTATTGCTGGAGTTTCCTCGTGCCATTGGAAATGAGGTCTACAGAGCTCTTGAAATTCAAGAGCTTTGATACCATAAAATGAAAAATAGCATAAGAGAAAGAAGATTATGTATGATAATTTGATTGATTAGTTCATTGAATTGATTATTGAAGAATACAACATATATATATATATAGATGTCGATTGCCCAAGGCCAAACACGCAAAGGGAATCAAAATAATAGAAAGATAAAATAACAGAAAATCAACAAAACGAATAATAGCTACAGCTGGCAAGTTTGTTACAAGGCTAGGGTAGTGGAGAATCAACTAAGGATCATCGATGTGGGACTCAGCCAATTGTAAAGAACACTTAAATTAGTTAACTTTTGCTTATATTTTAGTCCACCATAAGTGCGTGTGTTTTTTTGCTTATATTTGAGTTCGGAGGGAGTACACACTTATAAAAGGTATATTTATTATTTATCGTAGAAAGAGAATGATACTCCCTCTTGTTTCTTTTTAAAACAACTTTTTGGAGAGTTTTATTAGTCTTTTTTATGAAAACATTTTCAAATTATCTCCTACATTTGTTTTTTTATAAAAATACCTTCATTTAGTAACAATTTTTTTTTCTGATCAATACATATATAAGTGTTATAAATTTCTTAATCTCTATCTAAATATAAGAGAAAAGACTTTTCATATATAATGTACATCATTTCTCTTCACAAGTGAGTATTCCATCCGATTCAAAATAATAGTCCATTAAGGTTTTGACACAAGAATTAAAGGATACAATTAATATTCTTAATTTTTTAAAAAATATTGTTTATTTCTCTCTAATTTTAATTGCTCACTAACAACTCATTTATTCTTTCTCTTTGAGGGGTAATAATTATCTCTAAAAATAAAATTGGTAAAAAGAAATTCTATGTTAAAAAGGTAAATGGACAAATAATTTGAAAAACAATTGCTAAATGGACTATTATTGTGAATTGAAGGAAATAATTAATCACCGGATAGATAATAAAATAATAAAGTAATTAGATAAAAAGAGAAAGAAAATAAGTTTTAATAAGTTTAAGAATAATTATAAAAAGATAATAAAAATTATTTAAAAATTTAATGTCGCCGTTAAAATAACTTGATTTCCTTATTTTTGTGAAATGGTTAAAACTTTTTTATTAAAAGGATCAAGTGACTAATTTCTTAAAGAATATCCTTTCCATTGAAAAGTTAAAAGATAAATAGTTTCTCTAAATAAAAAAAGGAAAAACATGTTTCATTGTATAAATCACCAACATAATAACATATCATGGCGGTTCAAGGCCTGTTCTTGAGTTAGATCAATTGGTTCAAAGTTCACCTTAAGTGTGAATATCACAAAAGCTAGAGGGTGAAAGGATGATTTATATCTAGGCACTTTATAACTTAAGTCAATGCGAGAGAAAGATCGAATAGAGAATGCATCATGCATATCAATGAATATTTTCATAAGTTTGCAAATCGGGATTTGTTTAGAATCTTATCTTGAAATGATGATACAAAGAGGTTAGGTTTTATATAAGGGATGAGGATTCTCATTATAAAGTTCATTACTCGTTTGGACTATCACTACAAGAAAATAGTGAATTAGATGCAAAATATTAGCGTTGGGCATGACACCAATGCTACTAGTGTCGGTCTAGCCTACACAATGTCGACGCTAAAGGTATCATTGTTAAAAAAATAATTTTTTTTTATTTTTAAATGTAGTGTCGGCTAGGCCTACGCTACTTAGTATAGTTAGCGACGACCTGACCGACGCTAAAGGCATAACCGTTGAAAAAAAAATCTTTTTATAATTTTTCTAAGTAGCGTCGGCCTGGCCGACGCTACTTAGTAAAGTTAGCATCGAACCGGCCGACACTATATGAATAACCGTTGAAAAAAAAAACTTTTTAAAAAAAATTAATGTAGCACTATATATTACAAGAAACACAATTAGCGCAACGGTAATGCTCTTTCTTTCTATCATGTGGGATGTGAGTTTGATTATCACAATTGATAAGTTTGGGAAGAAAGGATTTTTTTTAAGAAAAAATTATTAGCGTCGGCCTCTGATGCTAAAAGTCGACGCTAACTTAGCGTCAGCCTAGCTAAAGTGGCGGATTTTGTGTCGGCAAAACTGACGCTAATTAGTGTCGTCTTTCTTAATTGGACGCTATTAATTAGACTAATCTATGGTGTTATGCATGGACCACCGGAAATGGAATATATTTATTAAAAGTATAATATTTGATGTATTAATTATTTAAAAACTACGCTTTTTAATGAATAATTTTATCTTTTTTCATAATTCCATATTGTTAGGAACTTATTAGTATGTCTTTTTAAAATTAAAATCCAGAGTCAGCTCACTCCAATATGCATTGTTATAAATTAAAAAAACAAACAAATAACACATTCATTTTGATACACTCTTTAACTTGGATAAAGTTTATTTAAAATCCACTAAATTATGTGAATTTTATTTCCTATTTGATATTTAGTAAAAATCACATCAATTACATTTAACAGTACGGAATATGGGATGAGTCTAAGGTGCACCAATACACAAACCAATTTATCCGGTTTGGCAGGTTTCAACAGGTTACAAATTTATTTTTTAAACTTCTTAAAATTGATTAATGGTCCCTTTTTAACTCCTCCGGTTTGCATAATTCACACCTTCTCTATAGATTTTCATTTTTAAGTATCCCTTTCTTCTCTTCCATGTCTTCTATTTCTAAGGAGGAAGAAGATAAGAAAACAACAAAGAGCAAATTAAAAAAAAACAAACATAGTTCACCTTATTTTTTATGGTAAATTCAGATCTACATGCTCGTACCCTTTTCCTTCTCTCTCTTTTTATTTTTTTTTCTAATATCTATGGGCATGGAGGTTCTGCGACCATAGAATTGCTTGATTGAACGTATCAGAGCTGTGTCGCGCAAGTTTTTTTGGGCGGAGTGTAACATCCCAAACTTAGGACCTAGAGAATATAGAGGAAGCCTTAGGTTGTGAATCCCACCAAGTGAAGGAAGTTAGCATAGAAGGAGAATTCAGGAGTTTGGGGGTAAAATAAGAGAGAAGATTGGGGATTTATTTAGAGATTAGAGTGTTCGAGGGAATTAAAGGAAGGAATCAAGAGTTAAGCTCCAAATACCCACCTTGAAGAGACTTATGGGAAACCAAGTTAAGATCCAAAAATGTAAACTATAGATGTTAAGGAAAGAAGAGTGATAGGCTTGGATTAAGGAATTTGGAGTGAATTAATGAGTTATAACATGGTTCACGTGAAGTGTACCCCGTTGGACTTCAATCAAGGTTGTTGCTTAATTGTAGATTTTCAGCCTAATGATCTTTGTACACTAATTCGATGATATCTAGAGTTTTAGGTGTCCGATTTAGGTGTCCGATCTCATTTTCACCTTCAAACAGGCTCATTCTCGCTCAAGCGAGAAAATCCCTCGCTTGAGCGAGGATATCGGTAGAAACAGGGTATGCTCTCTGACTTTGCACCCGCTCAAGTGTGTCAGGGGTCGCTCAAGCGAGCGCAAAGTCATAAAGGGGGGATGCCCTACTGGGCTTTGCTCGCTCAAGCGAGCAATCACTCACTTGAGCGAGCCCCAACTCAGAGAATGAGGTTTTTGCTCGCTCGAGCGAGCGCATGTGATTTCTATTTTTAAAAACATAGAGCTAGGGCTTGTTGCCCTCATTTTCTCTCATTTTCTCTCTTTCTAGAGAGAGAAGCTAGAGATAGAAGGGGGAGTTTGAAGGGAGAAGCTTGGTTTGAAGCCACCCACACCGTTCAATGAGCTTGGATCTTCATCCCCACCCCTCCATTCTTCCCATTTGCTCCATTAGAGGTGAGTCTGGTTCTCCACTCACTTCCATTCTTCAATGGATGCCCATGTATGTTCCCTATTCTTACTTCCCTTGCTTCTATTGTGTGATTGTGATTGATTAGAGACAAATCAAGGATGAACTGTTGAGTTGATTGGTTGTATGCTCATGTATTTCAAACCCTAAGATACGTGATTTGGGGATTTTGGATGGATGATTATATTTACCATATTTTTAAGCATTCATGGGCCATTGGCCATCATAAAGCATGTTTAGTGTCTTCGGACCATCACAAAATATGTCACATAGTCTTCGGACTATCACAGGGTCTCCAGACCATCACAGGCCTTCGGGAAACCATGTATAAGAAAGAACGAGGTAACCACATCGACCTCTCGTCCAAGAGGAAGATGGGTTCCTCAAGCTAAAAGTAAAAGCAAACATTATTCATGGATGTATAATAAAACTTAATCATAGGTGGCTTTGGACGACGATCCTTGGTCAGATGGCCGAGCGCTCAATCACAATCACAGATTGTGAAAAGACCCCCGGGTGTCGGGTAAAAACACATCACAATCATGTTTTCTTACCTTCATGTATTTGTACTCTGGATGAAATTATGGATATATGTGTGTGTGTGTGTGTGTTGCATCTCATTTGCTTGACTCCCCACATTGCATGTTTTTATCACACTCACTAGGACGTTAGTCTCACCCCATGATGTGGGAATTATATTCAGATGTGTAGGGTAACCGTCCAGCTGTTGAGGGAGAGATTAGAGCTGGTTGTTGGGCTATGTTGTTGTACAACTCTCTTCTTATTAGGATTGTTTTGTACAGGCATAGATTTCCATTCTTTTGTGCGATAAGGTTATACATGTGGATCTTTTGGAGATGTTTATTATTGTTTCAGTACATATGTATTTCCATATCCCATTATGCTTATTTACTGGATGTATGTATTTTGAGCCTATATTGGCAACATTACCCTCGTTGTCTGGATGCTTGGTTTTCGCTTAGGTAAGTGTTGGAATTAGCTAAGCATTGTAATGAGTTGTGTGTTGATATCATTAATACGCGAAATAATTTCACAAATTCTAGAATATTACTTCCAACATGCATTATTTCCGAATTTAGAAATTAGGACGTTACACAGAGAAGATATGGAAATTTCTATAATAATAATAATAGTGATAATTTGTATGCTAGGAGGGGCAACTAGAAGTTGGCGACCTGACCAAAGCAGGGGAAACTGGTGGTGGTGGAGAGAATGTCGAGCTTGGTTGATTCAAAGGTGGTAAGGGGAAACGAGTTGATAATGGAGAAGGTGACGAGATTATCCAGAGGCCGTCGCTACACAAGAAAAAGTCGTCACTACAAGCTGCGTAGCGACAGCTTAGAGACGGCCACATGGACGTCACTAAGTGGCTCGTCGTAAATACAGTAGCGACGGCTCACGTCAGCCGTCGCTACCTAGAGACGGCGTAGCCGTTGCTACCTAGAGTCGACGTAGCCGTTGTTGAAGCCGTCTCTCAAAACATGGTTGTCGCTAAGAGTAATTTTTTTAATTTTTTTTATCTAGAGACAGCTGTAGTGACGGCCACGACCGTCGCTACAACAAATTTTTTTAAAAAATTAAATTTATTATGATTTATTTTATTTTAATAATTTATTAAATTTATTATTTATTAAATTTAAAATTATAAAAATAATACTAAAAAAAGCATATATATATATAATATACACAAACTCTGTTAAAAAATAGTACAATAAAACATAAACATAAAGAAATCAATGGCGGTGGCGCTGGTGTTAGTTCCACAAGCAACACTAGAAGGGGGTTGAATAGTGTTTTATACATTTTTTATCATTTTGAAAATATGAAATTATACTTCAAGCATATTAAGACAAAATAAAATGAGAGACTTAAAATCAGAGTTAACTTGAAAATTGCGGAAGATAAGAAGGACGAATTTTGACACAGTTAGAGACTAAGGAAAGTTGAACGGAACGCTGACTAATTAGGACTCTTAATTAATTAATCTGAATCATTCAGATTCATCTCAAGATACCCTCTGAAGGATACTACAAAGAACCTTTTTAGAACCATTTATGAGCTACTTCAGATGATTGATCATCGTCTGAAGTGTACTTCTAACTTCTGAACTAAAACTGTTTCAGATCCATTTCAAGATGTTGTTTCAAACGT
This sequence comes from Sesbania bispinosa, assembly GCA_026901365.1. Lineage (NCBI taxonomy): Eukaryota > Viridiplantae > Streptophyta > Magnoliopsida > Fabales > Fabaceae > Sesbania > Sesbania bispinosa. The sequence goes on from QLOH01000075.1 coordinate 731,090, forward strand.
TCTTCAAAGTAAATTCTTTGCAAAATTCCAAATGATATAGGATTAACTGAGTGAGTTATTATCTTGGAAATCTTAGTCTATTTAAATTGTGGTGTTAAGTTTATTATAAAAAAATATTGTTCAATCCCCATCAGAAATATAAAACTGTAAATTAAGGAGTTTAAGGGATAGAAAACTTAGCCACAAAATTTATCCTGGTTCACCCACCAACCCAGTGAGCTACATCCAGTCCCAAGGTAAACCACCACTGGATTTTTCACTACATGAAATCACAGATACAAGTATTCTTTTCTATCAAGCCTCTTCAGGCTCTACACAAGTATTCTTTCATTTTCAACTGCCTCTCCAGGCAACTTAGTGCAGTATTCTTTTACAGACAAGCCTCTCCAGACTCAACCACAAGTATTCTTTTATTTTCAACTGCCTCTCCAGGCAACTCAGTGCAGTATTCTTTTACAGACAAGCCACTTCAGGCTCAACCACAAGTATTCTTTTACAGACAAGCCTCTCCAGGCTCTCAGACACATAAAGTGTTTACAAACTAAACTAAGTTTAAGTTTCCACGAAACATAAACTTAATTTCATCCTATACTTACAGTTTAACTGAGTACTACTCAGGATATATGAAATGAATTCTAAGTACAGGGGTAAGACTGAGATACAAGTGTATGATTTTGGGTACAATCTCGTCTTCTGAGTGAGGTATAACCTTCTCAAGGAATTGGCTAAGTAAAATATTGAATTAAGCTTCAGCCAGTTCATTCTTGGCATAATCTCTGCCTTGGGCTTCAATGTCAAACCTTTCTGGTTGACATCTTGTGGATGTGATACTAAGACATTGGCTCAAACTTGGTTGTCTTCTTACAATCGACAACCAGTCGGCACCATCAGATTCATACTTGAGGCTATTTATATTCTGATAGAATATAGCCGTTGAAGATGGTTGATAATACCGTTGAGATGTTGATGATGTGGCTCATATAGCCGTTGTGTAATAGCTTCTCAAACGGTTGCTTCTTCTTAAGCAAAATAAGTGTTCAGACGATCTTGTTCTGACACTTCTATTGATGAGCTCTTTTGAGAGATTTCCTTGATATTTGTATGCTTACTATCTCTCTTGATTTTCTTCTGCTTTCTTTAGCTTTCTTCTTCTTTCGTCTGTTTTCTTCTTGAGTGTGTATGAGGAGGTATCCGTTGGATTTGTCCATTCGGTTATTTGTATATACTCCTTTTCATTTGCTCCTGACACGGTTTCCTCTTTCCTCTTTGAGTGAGATGTCATAAAGACAATAGCTGTTTTTGCCATTTCCTATTTGAATGAAGACATATGATATTATGGCTGTTGAATCATATGGTCTCAGCTTCTGTTGTGACTTCTTCTCTGTTGAAATCTGTTCCATGTGTTCAGAGAGCCATTTATAACTTCCTTCAGATGATAGCTTCAAGCTTCTTTTAATTCTTCATATTGAAATGCTTTTCAACTCGCTCCTCTCTTCTTGCAATATGATTCTTCTCTTCTTCAGATGATCAAAGCAAGATGCTTCTTCTTCTTAGCAGAAATCTTCTTCTTTCTTACTTCAGCAGAATGTTGCTTCTTTTGCTTCAGGTGATCCTAGCTTTATTCATCTTTGACTCTTCTAGTTCTTCTGATATTTGAATAGATGTTGAATTACATAGTATTAGTTCACACATCTTTCTCGATATTTTCTTGTCCAGACTTCTGATTTGCTTTTGGACAGTAGCATGTGCAGTATGTCTGCGTATACAGTATCCTTTTGATTACAGATGCAATAGTCGTTGCAGGAGCAGAAAAGTATGCCTAACTTTTGTGCCGAAATGAAGCAGTCCATTGGATACAGTGTTCTTCATGCTTTGGCAATATCTTCATGAGAATATTTCTTGGTTCTGACGCCTTCAGTCCTTCAGTTATACAAAGTGCTTCTGATCAGCTTCCATTCTTCATATGATAGTTGTTCTTGCGACGATGAATAGTTTATTCAGATGATAGATAAGTCTTCAGTTTGTCTTCACGTCTTCAGATGATAGTCATTCTTCAGTTTGTCTTCATATCTTCAGATGATAGTCATTCTTCAGTTTGTCTTCACGTCATCAGATGATAGTCATTCTTCAAACAGAGGATATTCTTCAGATGATGATAGGTCTTGAGACGGTCTGAGCCTTTCATGTCTTCAGATGATTGAGTCTTTTCTGATTCTGTATTTCTTCATCTTCTGATTTTTCTTCGTTCTTCTTCTGATTTGTTCTTCTTCTTCTGATACTTTACCGGTTCTTCTTCTTCTGATTCTTCTTCTTATTTGTTCTTCTTCTTCTTATACTTCAGACGAATATTCCAACCTGAAATACAATCAACAAAACAATACCTTTCTTAGTAGCACCTGTTTTCTTTGCATCTAGTCCAATTTGTTAATCATTAAAACCAATAATAGTGAGTCTTGAATACAATTTGAATACTTAAATTAATTCTGAGACTCAACAGCTGGGGCTGTGGGGTGGGCTGCTCGTCCTCATCATCCACCGATTGGTTATCCATGGCAGAATCATAATGGGAGTACGGCTGTGCCTGAGCCTGAGCTGCAACCTGAGCGTCCAGGATCTGCTGCATCTGTCGTCGGAGTCGTGCTAACTGATCCTCCAACACATCAATCTTTGCCATGGCCTGCCGAGACTGCTCATTTGCTTCAAGGACTTCCTGGCGCAGTGCCTCCTCAATAAAATGCCATGACTCGGACCCGTCAGTACTCTCGCTTGGGTGAGCCCGGGACTTTTGAGTCAAACTGGTCACACCTGGACGAATGTTGGAGGCCAAGTCCCTGGTGCCATAATACCGGCCTCGGGTCTTGCCACTCGCAACATCCCTCCAGATCTCCAGCTTGGTGGAGGCATCAGTCATGGAGGTGTCCCCCATCTTTGACTCCACCTCCCTTAGGCGCTCCTTGTAATTTGTTTGTTGAGGTTAAAGTAAAATTAGTTATTAGTTATATATTCAATTGCATAAATATGAAATTATATAAAAAAACACTTATAAATAAACACTTACACAGGTGGACCGGGCCCAGTCATCTACCTAGCCACCACCCATTTTGGTGTGGGTGGTAGCAAAGAACTTGTCCAACTCGACCTCCCGCCCAAGCTGTCGTCGCTACACAGGAAAATTACACAAATTAATTAATTTAACAACAAATAGAAACATAATACAGAAAAGTGTTTGTTTATACATACCATATCCAATGCCACCTCAAGGTGGGCTCTGGGGCCCGTGGTGTGGACTGCCCCCCGTGTTGAGAAGCCCGGTTGCCCTTGTTACGAGCGAACTTCCCCTTGAATTCCTCAAAGGCCCAATAGGCCAAAAGACCCTCCTAGACCTCCTCACCACACCACGTGGGCCTCTTCCCAGCCTTCCGAGCCTTGTTCATCATATCTCGAAGGCAACGAGCAACCCTCTGCTCGTAAACCTTCTTGATTTGGGCCTCGTCAGAAGGGTCCCAAGTAACTCGGCTCTGTAAAATAAAAATATAGTAAGTCCAGCACAAATTGACATGTCTTAAGAAAAAATTTAAAGTGGATAGGGTTTTTAATTACCGTGAACTCCTCCCACCACCTGTCCCTAACATCCTTCGGGGTGACCTCCCAAAGGTAGTGAGGACCGTGAAACTGCGAACGGATCGCATGACCAATGGTTGTGATAGGTGGGGCGTTAGACACCCACCTGCAAAATAAAATATTCATTATCAACAGTTAAAACAATTAAAAATTCAATATTAATATCAATTCTAAAGAAGAAAAAAATAAACAAACTCACCCCTTGCCAAATGGTCGGATAATAACCCGACCTCGAGCGTCTGCCTCATGAGGTCTGTTTGAGCTGACACCCTGGAACCGAGCCGGCTCCTCATCAGACTCCTGGTCAGCATCCCTATCTAGGTTATCCTGAGCTACGTCAGTGTCTATCTCGGGCACAACGTCCTCCGGCACTGGAGGCATCTGAACTAATCCCGGTGCCGGGATGAACCTCATACCATCGAACTGCGCCGGAGCAGATGGTGGAGAGGAGGAAGAAGAAGAAGTCTGCATGGCGCCCGTCGGCGCTGAAGTAGATGGATGCTCTGACATCTGATCAGCATGTGAGTGAGAGAGATTGGCCCTCTCCCGCATCGCGCGAGCTGCCTGTTGTCGTAGCTCGCTCGGAGGGATGAACCTCCCTCTACTCGGTGGGATCTTCTCTCCACCTCTACCACGCATCATATGCACTAATGACTATAGACATTATATACAAAATAAATAATTATATAAATTAAAAAAACTAATTAGATATTACTAATATACTAATTAACAAAATAATTACTAATATACTAATTACTAATAAAATTAATAAAACTAATTATAATTACTATAGACATTATATAAAAAAAATAAATAATCATATAAATTAAAAAAACTAATTGCTAATTGTTAATTATTAATAAATTAAATAATTACTAATAAATTAATAAAACAAATAAACCTAAATACAAATAAATTAATTAAAACTATTGATTATAAATAAACTATTATTTACAAATAAACCTAATTACAAAAAAAAATAAATTAATAAAAAAAACTAACTACACATAAACTATTAATTACAAATAAACCTAATTCCTATATCACATTAATAAATTAATAAAACAAATAAACTATTAATTACAAATAAATTGATTATAGCTTTAAAAAAACTTACTTGTTGCGACTCCGAAAAAGGAATAACTCTGGAACAAGCTCTAACGTCACCTACAGGCAACTATTTTGAAAACTAATCGGTTCAAAATGATCCTATGAAGGAGAGGAACGTTTTAATCGGTCAGTTTTTCAAAATAAAAGGGGTGATGGGACAGAAATAGGGGTGGTTGTATGAGAGGAAAAGGGAGTTTGGAGGAAGAAGAATTTGGAAATGGAGGAAGAGGGGAGAGGGAGAGGTTTTAACGCGTCCAGTTTTTTAACGTAGCGACGGCCTAATCGTTGCTATGGTTGTCGCTACGTTTTGAAAAAAATTGCGCGCGCAAATTAAAAATTCATTTTTAATGTAGTGACAGCCTGTCATCTCTAAAGCCGTCGCTACTGTCAATTCCTAGCGACAACTAGGCCGTCTCTAAGAATTAATTGCACTGAACAGTGCATTTAATGCTGTAGCGATGACATAGCGACGACCAGGCCGTCGTAGAAAAGCCGCTAATAACTGAATTTCTTGTATTGAAGAGAGAAGGTGATGATTTGGTTGTCATCGAGACGCAGAGGTTTGGATTCGACCTGGAGATGGTCTCTCGAAGCAGTTCACACGATCAATACGTTTACACCAGATCGACGTTTGCAATGTTGTCGTCGTCGAGCATGCTTCATCTCTGCTGCGGTGGTTGACGACTATACCGCACGAGATCTGAGGCACATCATGTGAGCATGGAGGTTATGCAGTCGTAACATAGGACTGCTTGATCGAATAGATCAGGGTAGCTTCCAACGATAAATGTGCTGCATTCTCACACAAATGAAAATGAATTCCTGTTCTTTTGATTAAGGATGTGACAAAATCTGGATAAATAGTTGGACCTCGTGTCTTGGAACACATGGTTGATGTTGTTTTACAAAAAAAAAAAAAAAAAATCTTTCATTAAAGAGCTTCATTGCAATTTTCACAAAACCATTAGTGTTACCTACAATCCTTTAACAACATTTGATATCCACCATTCATTTTAAAATAATATATCCAATGCTTAAAATATTTACTTATGCACCTTAAACAATCCCAGATATGTTAAAAAAGTGACTTAGCTAGAAAGTATGTTGTACGTAATTATAGTGAATATTTAATGCATTTACTCAGATTAAATAATGTCATGTAAGTAGTATATGTATTAGAACAAGACAGAATATGATATATAAAAAGACACTGTATTTTACTTTTACTATATAAATAAATGCTATCATAAAATTACATGCACTTCGTCATCTCTATCTCAAACACACACTTGCATAAATCCATTTTAAGCACAAAGACTTCGCAGGCATATTAATTATATATTTTTCTACCTATTAAAGAATTAACTACGTAGATATAGTAATTTTAAAAATCATACTGGTAATTAAATCTGTAAAAGCACTAATTCACGGTTCAATGATTCAACCGTGGTCGAACCGTTATTAATTAAATATATATTTTTAATATTATATGATATTTTAATTAATAAAATAACACGAAATTAAAAGAAATTAATATATATATATAATTGTAAATTCATATAAATAATCATATTATAAGTTTTATAAAATAAAAAATTAATAATAATTGATAAAATAATAGATATCTATGTATAATTCTCAAATATATTTCTTTATTTATTTTAAAAATATTTTAGATTAAATAAAACTTTTAAAAAATAAAAAAGATTTTATTTTTAAAAAAATCGGTTCAACTAGGTTTTAGAAACCGGTTTTTACCGGTTTTTTGACCTATTTGACCGATTGTCATTGATTCTGAAATCCACTGATTTTTTTGGTTGAATGGACCGATTACCAGGTTGTTTTCCGATCTAACCGGCCGATCCGGTCTGATTTTTAAAACTATGGCATTTTCAGAACAATAGAAATAAAAAAAATTATGACATGTGTGTGGATGGAAAATACAAATGTGCTGTAACTAAAAGTAGCATTATCCATATTCTAAATTAAACAAGGACTGCGCATTTGATGTGGACCACACGAATCTTCCATCATCCATCACACCTACCGGCCGCATTGCGTTGCATGGGATGGGAGTGTTGTGTTCTGCAAAACATGTCCCTTGTCTTGCTTAGAGTTACCTTCATCCTCCGCCGTTTATTGCTTTGCTTATTTTTAATAATACAAAAAAGTTTAGAATAAAGGGATTATTTATTAAATTTAAAATTAAAATAAGCGTTAATTTCAGCAAAAATTTATAGGTAACTAGTAATATTATCTGTGTGATGTACGAATAGTTTATATTATACTGTATTACATCAGATTATACATGTTTTACTTAAATTATTTAATTTTTATTTATATATTATAAATTGTAAATTATATACACACATACTTATATTTGCTCATCATGTTTCTAACGGTTCCATTTCTCTCCAGTACTGGATACTTCCAGTAGGGGAGAGATAGAAACATACTAGTGTGGGGTTATGTTTTTATCTCTCTTACTGGAAATATCCAGCAAATGGAGAGAATCTATTTCCATTTTTAACCCGATAATTAACTTTTTTTTTCTAATTTTTTTACAATAAATTATGCTATTACTTATTATTATTTTACTTTTTACTACTTACTTATAGCCTGTTTAAGATGTCATCCTTCCAAACTTGCGTCTGTACTTTATGAATTGAGAGAATGTACATCGAAATTAGCAAAAAGACGTTTGCCACTATTTTCCAAAAATACACATAATTAAGCAACTATATTCTCAAACCCCTTAATTCCAAAAATTTTATTAAATAACAACTCCACATTTATATATTTTGTTCACATTATGAGATGAAAATTAAGCAAGAAGCTCCATATTTATCTAAGTATTAGTAATTAGTAGGGCTGATCTCGGGTCGGGTTCACCAATTTTTGGACCCGACCCGAGAAGTTACATGGGTTATGGGTCGGTTCGGGTGATAGAAAATGATGAGTGTGAACCCGACCCGAGAACCCATGGGTCGGTTTCGGGTGGGTTCTCGGGTTAAACTATTTGGTTTGGACCTGTTGGGCTGTCATAGAAAAATGAAAAAAAAAAGTTCCTGTTGGACCATTACAATCATTTATTTTCCTGTTGGGCCATACATTCATTTTTTTTCCTGTTGGGCCATATATTCATAGTTGTTAAAATAATTTAATAAAGCATGAATATATATATATATATACACATATATATAAAGGGGTCGGGTCGGGTTATTCGGGTCTACAAACACCCAACCCGCTACCCGACCTATTAAGACAAATTTTTCAATTTTTCGGGTTTGGTCTACCCGAGAACCCGAACAACCCGACTTAATGGGTCGGGTCAAACCCAACGGGTTGGTCGGGTTGACCCAACCCATAATCACCCCTAGTAATTATTCGAGCACATATTCTAATGATGCTCTCCTTCTAGGTGATTAACAATGCATGTTAAGGGCATATATTAAGAACCTCTAATTGGAGGTCACCTCACACACACATATAATGTATGCCCCTTTTTTTTATATATGGGTGTGTGAGTAAAACAAACCAGTGCTAATATCTATACGTAATTTGCTTTTAGAGATACATGACCCAATAAAATGGAATTGTAGTTATTATTTTCTATTTTAATCCCAAACAAGAGAAATAAGGGTTAAATATGTTTTTAGTTCTTGAAATATAGTCGAGATTTAATTTTAGTCCCTGTGGCTATAATTCAAAATCGGTGGATTTGGTCCCTGAAAAAGTGAAAATCTCATTTTTTTAGTCTTTATCGATAAAAATTCGTAGCTAGTCCGTAGCAAAACTGCTCAATAAAGGGTAAATTGGTGTATTTTCAATTTTTGAACGATCGAACAAAATCACCGATTTTGAATTATAAAGACTAAAACTAAATATTGACTATATATCAGGGACTAAAAACACATTTAACCCTAGAAAAAATTTATGTAATAATTTGAAAACAAAATAAACTCATTAAAAATCCAATTAATAACTCCAAGTTCCAACGTGTAAGAATTATAAAAGTAATAAAAAACAAAATACAATACTTGTTTCTTTATTTAATAGTTAAACATAAGAAATTTAATATAATACTCCATCCGGTACTATTTATAGGACTCTCTTCGACTCAAACACGCATATCAAAAAAATATGTTTTAATGCATTGATCTTAAAAATCTCCTCTAACTACCAAATTTATCCTTATTTAAAATTAAACTCTATCCAATTCCCCACACTAACCAACTCTTGAAAACTACAAATGTTCATTAATTATGAAGGGTAAATATGATAAAAACTAATAAATGTTTCTAAAACTTTGTAGAAGGTCTTGTAAAAAGGACCAAAATAAAATTCATAAGAGGGTCTTACAAAAGAAACGAATGGAGTAATAAGGGAGTTAAATTTAACACCCCTTTATGCTATTCGCACCCATTTCTGTTTTTTTTCCAAAAATACCTTCATACATTTTTTGGAAGTGTGTTTTTGGAGACCTCCGGAAATCAACTTTCGGAAGTTAAAACCCCTTCCGAAAGGTAAATTTCTTCCGGAATTAATTTCTGGAAAAAATTTAACTTCCGAACATTAAAATCCGGAGTATAAATTTATTTTCGGAAACTTTCGAAAACTTATTTCTAAAAGTGTCATTTTTTTAAAAGTGATTTAGTCATTAGCGATGAGCTTAGTTTCCGTATCAAAGTCCAAATACTTGAAAGAAAATGTCCGGAAGGGGGTGAGGGGATGTTGGGGAGAAGAGGAGTTGGGAGAAGGAAGGGGGTGAGGGGATGGTGGGGAGGGAAAGAGGGAATGGGGAGAAGGAAAGGGGGTGGGATAGGGGTAGGGGGAGTGGGTGTGGGGAGAGGAAGAGGGAGTGGGAGTTAGGGTGGGGGTGGGGCGGCCATGGGGTTGGAGGTGGGGGTAGGGAAGGGGGAGTGTGGAGAAGGAAAGATGGTGGGAGTCGGGGAATAGTGGGGAGAAAGAAAGGGGGTTGGATGGGGGGATGATGGGGAGAAGGGGAGGTGGAGAGTAGGGGTGGGTGGCGGCCATATGGGTGGGTGGGGGTAGTTTTCGAAAATAGGAGGGAGAGAAGATGCAAAAAGTAAAAAAGGGTATTAAAAGCAACTCTCGAGTAATAATTTAAACTTGAAATTAAACTAATTTCATATTTAAATAAATTATATCATATTTTAAATGAAAATAAAAGTGAATAAAACAATGAATTTATATAATAATTGAAATAAAATCCTATAAATAATACTACCCTATTTTTATAAGAGTATTTTTAAATTTTAGATTTTAAAACAAGAAATAGTCACACTTTATAACATTGTTTTTGAAAATCATTTGTCAAACAAAATTTTTAATTTTTAATTTTTAAAAATGCAAAACATTTTTTTAAAATAGTAAAGATGCCTTAAAAATGAAAAATCATTGAAAGAGAAAGTGGGCGACCAAAATTTTGCATAACATAAAAAGGAAAAAGGATAGTAGAGATCCAAACTTCAAGGAACTAATCATTAAAATAATGACAAAACAATTCATATAGGATGATATTACTCTATTACCATGTCATAAATCAATTATCTCATTCTCATTAGATGAAGTTACATTAATAATTTTATATTATATCATACTACAAATACAACATTGTGATAAGTTAGTTTATCCTATTAAAATTTTAACAACAAAACCCTAATGGGATGAAAGAAAACAGTAATAAAATCCAAGAGGTTAAATTAAAACGTGAAGAATAGATATCAATATGTTTATATACCTTTAAATCTTAGTGTACAGTTCTTTTATGGTTGGTATCAATTGATTCGATCGGAATTGATTTTAAACCATTTCCATCCAATGTAATTCATAAATCATACACAATTCATTTCCAGTCATTAATATTATAATTATTTTAAAAATAATTCTAACTAACGGTAAACAAACAGATACTTAATCATGTGAATAACTTGAGATATTTAACTAAAGCAACTTAAAAAGAACATTATTTTTCAAAATAATTGTTTCCAAGGTGCTGACTCCTTATTAAAATGAATTGGTGAAATTAGATCACCCAACTAAAAAATTTTAGGCAGCCTCCGAACCATCTGAATAGGTGGGATGTCGCAGTGAGGGAAGCTCTACCCTATCAAATTGGAGGATTCAAGCTTGAAACATGGGCCTGTGGGACAGTTGTTAGAAAATGGAGATTGTTACCTTCAATAGATGATCTGGTGGGGGCTGGAACGAGCAATTCCTTTCGATACTCTATTTGCATCTTCATGGGATGCATGAACTTCTTGAATTTGATACAAAATATGGGCAATTTTTTTTTTTTTTTGTTTCATATGATTGAAAACGCTTATTTTATGGAATATTTTCATTAAAAGTCACACCAACTGACAATAGCAAAATTGGTGAATTCATATTCTTAACCATTAAAGTGCTTGATGATTGGGGGTTTTTATTTTAATAATTTGTTTTGATCCAAACAAGAATAACTCATTTTGCTTCTCTGGTGAAAGTAACCCACTCATCGGGAGGTTACCCAAATTATTTGAGTGAACCTTTGGAAATTTCCCAAGTAACTTGCGTGTATTCATCAAATAAGTATTCTAGACATATATAAAACGGATATGTCTAGAATAAAGAATTCAAATGAATTAAAACTTAGTACCAAATTACTTATATTCTTCCTATTAACTTATCAAATTAAACAATTATGCATGAATGGTTTTTTCAACAATAAATAGTTTTTTTTTCGACCAAAAAAAAAACAATAAATAGTTTTCATTAAAAATATGTTGCTGAATTTTTTTTAAAAAAAAAAAACCATGTGTTGTTATTAGATTTGAAAATTTGATGACAAGGGTATATAAGAAACTTGATCAAGGTTTAGTCTTTTGAAATAATAAACATTGAAAAATTATACATATTACTATATTAATTAAGGATAAAAGGAAGAAATAAAGGAGTTATTTTAATATAAAGGAAGATGAGATACAGTTTTTATCTATCATAAAGATTGAAAGTTCAAGCCATATCAAGCATTGCAGTTTGTAGGTCTACTTACAAATGACAATGATGCACAAAAGCGATGTCTTTAATCATATACATGTTGGAGCAACAAAGGTTCTGAAGAAGGAAAAAAACACAAAAGAACATGCCTAATTAAGACACTTTGGATTTGGAGGATTGGATGAGGGTAACAATCATGGCGAAACTAGGTGATTCATCATGTCACTAAACCATGAGTTAAAATGAAGAATGTGGAATCAATTTGGCTTAATTTGAAAAGGATCAATGAAGTAAAGAAAATCCTAACGAGTGCCTTAAGGACACAGACACTTGTTAAAAAACCAAAAATAGAAATGTTTTATTGGAGTGCGTGACATTTAATGTTACAAAAGCAATCAAGGTTATAGTTTTCAATAAAACCTTTTGTTTATGGATACTTAACCAGTGTCCTAAGAGTACTAGTTAGCAGGACCAATGAAGTAAAACATGCACGCACAAATTTAGAGTTGAGTCTGTGGAATATGTAACCGCTATATAAAGGAGGTTACCTCCACTCATTTAGAGCTTCTCAAATCCTGGCATCCTGCTTTACTTGAGCAGTGAGTAGGTACACTATATTACCAAATATTCACTGAGAGTTAGTTATGTTAGTTAAGAGTTCGTTATAGTTTGTTAGAAGGAGTTTTCTAGAGTGAAGTCTCTGAGTATTCTGTAATAGAAGTTGAGTCCATTTTCTGCAGAGCATTCTCACTTGCTGGTGCAGAAATTTCAGTATGGGAATCAAGTGCTTCATTGGTCAACGTGAGATGAGGTATAAGTGTCATCATCTGTTTTTGGGTTGGAACAAATAGAAAAAGGAAAATGCTGCTCATAGAAGACAACATTCCTGCTGGTAAACAACTGATGAGACTTGAGAACTCAAATCATACAAGAAATAACCTTTAGTGCCATCTTTATAACCCAAAAATACTCCTTTTCTTGCTCTTGGGTAAAACTTGCCTCTATGTGCTTCCAAAGTACTGGGATACGCCAGGCGACCAAAAACCTTAAGATGGATCAGACTTGGCGGTTCTCCATACATCAGTTCATAGGGACTCTTATTCCCAAGAAGTGGTGAAGGAATCCGATTGATCAAGTGCGCAGCATGCTTCGCAGTAAAGGTCCAGAGGTTTTTGGGCAACTTGGCTTGATAAAAGAGTGCTCGAGAAATGCTTAGAATATACTGATGCCTCCTTTCAACTACCCCATTCTACTGGGTGTCTCCACACAAGAGGTTTGATGAACAATGCCTTTGCTGAGGTAGAATTCAGGCATGAGAAATTCAGGTCCATTGTCGCTCCCGATGCATTTAAGGTGGCTATTAAATTGAGTTGCTACATGACTCAATAAATACAGGATATGCTAGTTTCAGATCATTGTAAGTTAGTTATGTTAGCTAAGAGTTTGTTAGTTTTGTAGAGTTAGTTATATATTCTTTTCCTATTCTATAATCGAAGTTGAGTCCATTTTCTGCAAACTTGAGAATTGAGATACTACCCCCACTCCACACTCAGCACCACTATAATAAAACTTCTATAGCTCTAAATTACCAACTTGAAAACTGAATCAGCTCATGTACTAACTATCATAATCGTAGACAATAACATTTTCCTAAAACAAAAGGAAATCTTGCATGCAAGTGTGAACATGCAGAAATAATGTGCAAAAAATTACAAGTGTAGAGGATAAGAAGAGGGCTCAATGTCAGGAAACCTCAAGCATACCCAAACCTCTCTGCCTCTGTCTTTTGTCAGACAAAAGGTCCAGTTAAATTGCATGGAGGAGGTCATAGTCTATTCTACAATGCTAATTATAAAGGCTCAAAAAGAGAAATCAACTTTGTCAAGACAATTTTTAATAACCTATTTGGAAATTGATTTAAAGCAAAGCAGCAATACTAGAGTTTGATGAGGACGCCTACCTAAGAATATTCAAAATCCAAATAGAACTAAGTTAAGATACTGAGGTTCATAGCTTTAAAAAAGTGATCAAATTACAACATGGGATGAATCCCTCTCAAAAATGTCAGTTATGAAGGCATGTTGGGTTGTTGCTAATTAAGGATCCAATAGAATTGGTCCTCACTGGATTCTCAAGACTTCACATAGCCTTCTTGCCACCTTTCATTGTGATAACAAAAGGGAATAGAACTTAATTGAAGGCAGAGTATGACTGCAATTAGTGTCACTCATAGTTTTGCCCACATCTGCAGGTTTTCAATATTATATTTATACCTGTCTGTCTGTCCTATTATTTCTGATCCTTGATGTTCTCATTCTGCAAATATTTAAACACTCCATAGGCAACTGCTCCAGCAACAAACAAGAAAACTGTAGGAGTAAACGATGGGTAGAGATACTTGACAAACAACTTGTCCCACTCTTCTGGTAAGAAGCCTGCACGCACAGCACAAATTATTAAAACAACAAAAAAATCAGTCCCAATGTAGATAGACGTAAAAAGACACTAAAAGCCTATTTGGTTAAGAGTATGTTTGGTTTAGCGTTGAAACGTATTAAAGTCACGTTTTCAACGCTGGAATTAGTTGCGTCAGGAATCCAAACTTGAGTTTGATCAGTTTCAACGACAAACCAAACACATACTTAAATTCCAAACACTCTAGAATCAATTCTACCGAATTGATTTTAAGCCTCTGCTTGTTTCATCGTTGCTACAGTAGTTTTGCAAAATTAATTTTAAATCATTTCCGTCCAATGTGCTTCGTAAAACGTGTACCACTCATCTCAACTATTAATTTCTAAAATCAATTCTACTGAACCAAACAACTACCGTCTAATATGCTTAATAAAGCGAGCATACTAATTTTTAACAATTAACTCTAAAATCAAATCTACTATAAACCAAACTAGGACTAATTAATTTAGTAATTTCGAAATACTAGAACAAATGAGACATCCCTGTACCTAATTTAATTAAATTATATTACAGAAGGAGGTTTGGTGTGGTACCTACCGGATGCGGCAAGAGTAATGCCCTCAACAAGAATGATGGAGCCAAAACCGAGCCATGCGAGAACGAAAGCGGTTTCATTTACGCTCTGGCTCTGCTCAACAGGTGGTTGTTGTTCGGAAACAAATGCAGGTTTTTCAAGTGGGGTTCGCCGAATTATGGAGGCTCTTTCTCTCTGCCCTTTCTTTTTCTGTTTCTGTTTCACATTCGATGATGGCCCGAACCCCACCCCAGGACTTTTGGGAGCTGAATCAGAATCGGAGGATTCAGAGGGCTTCTGGGATCTGATTGTGAAGAAGAGGACTCTGTGTTGAACATTAGTGGTGAAGGAAGAGAGTAATTGGGTTTGCAGCGCCATTTTCTGTTTAGAAGAAGTTGGACTTCACAAGTGTGGTTGGAGTTGGACCTCTCCTCCTCAGTCCTTACCTCAACTCCACCACATAGTCATTCTCTTTCAGATAATGCCACTCATATCCTAACTTTTCTTTAATTTATTATTTTATTTCAGACACTACCATAGCATAGCATGATTGTGTTGTGTATGTGTTGTGCTTGTGGGTATATATGAAGATATGTATTAAACACACATTAGATGATTTTGATACCCCATATTTTTATTTAAGTAATATAAGAAGATTTAAAAAAAATAATAAATAGTCTTAATTTTATTAAATTATTATTTATTTAAATATTATCACTCAATTAATATTTTTATTTTATTTAGTGTAAATTACCAAGAAATAATGAAATAACTAAAGAGAAATGTTAATGAAGATACTTATTCAAGAATTAAAAATGATTTTTTATTACGTGTGATATTTAATATTACAAAATATAATTAATGTAATGATTTTTAATAAAAATATTTTATTTATTAATTTATAATGAAATGATTGTCCTTTGAAAACTGATTAATATTCATACTTCAAAAAATATTTAATAATTTGTTGTTTTTTTTTAGACTAAAGACAAATTGAAGGAAAATTGTTTTTTTTTAAAAAAAAAATCTCTATATTTTGAAAGGGAAATAATGATGATATGTAGTATGACCTTTTTTATAAATGTATTTGAAGAAAATGATAAAATTGAAATGTTATAGTATTCTTTTATAAAATTAATAAAGTTAACTACTTTTATTAATCAGTGTGATTAAGTTAAAAATGTCTTATAACAAGGATGAGAGGGAGTATTATTATTTTGTTGGTCAAGGTATTAAGACATTTGTATGAAAAAACAGGGAAACACTAGAAGGACGGGTTGAATAGTGTTTCTATAAAACTTGAACGTTTTTGGAAACATTTTTCTCAACAAAGCATTTTCTAAAAACTTTCTGATAACTTGCTGTTATCTGAAGTTGAAAGTACTGTCTGAAGATCGTTCAGACAGATAAAAATATTTCTATGAGAAATTGATTTTATGTTTAAACTTTATGTAAACCAATTCAATTCCCTTCTTGTTAGCTTAAGATTGAATTTAAAGAGTTAAGGGATGAGAGAACTTAGCAAGGTATTTATCCTAGTTCACTCACCACCACTGTGAGCTACGTCTAGTCCCAGAGCCAAACACAGCACCTAGATTTCCACTAATCTTCAGAAGATTACAAGTATTCTTTTCTTTCAAGCCTCTTTAGGCTCTACAACAACAAGTATTCTTTCCTCACAAGCCTCTTCAGGCTTAACCCAAGTATTGTTTAACAAACAAGCCTCTCCAGGCTCAACACCCAAGTGTTTAAGATATAAAAAAATTTAAGCTGAAGAACTACACAAGTTCAAAGCTCAAACAAGGTATAGTACAATATGACTGAGTTAGACTCAGGATAAGAAGATGTTTGTACAAAGAAAATTATCAGAGTGTTTTTACAACAAAAAACTTGCAGCGTATGGGCACTTTCTTTCTTAGCTTGTTCTCTATCTTGCATGGGTTTTGCATGAAGCTATTTAAAGATGATGAAGAGAAGTCCATTGAAATCACCGTTGAGAAATAACATTAAATTCTATTAAACCCGTTGTGATACAGCTTCTGATAGCTTCTGACACAATACAAGGTAGATGTGCAGCGCTGTCTCTGCTCTGAGCACTGCAAAAACTGCGTTGCAGATATTTCCTTTTTGGTGCATATATTTCAAACATGCTGAAAAGTCTTTGTTCTGCATGCCTTAGAAAGGATAAGCCAAAGACTTGTTTCAAAAGGCGTTGAAAATGACTTGAAATCTGCAGAGGGCTTCACTCTTGAGATGGCTTCTGACTTTAGACGCTTTGCCACGTCAGACGACTTCAGATAGTCTTCTAGCTTCAGATGGTTAGACCACTTCAGATGATTCTACTTCTTTAGACAGTAGAACACTTCAGATGGTTTCTTGACTTAAGAAGATCAACTTGCTGAAACCAGAAAATACGTTAAAAGCATAGGCAATTTTTGCAAGTGATACTTTAACAGAATTTGTTATTCATTAAAACTTAGGAAAGTGAGACTCAATCATTATTAAATACTTAATGATATTTTTGAGACTCAACATTCTGCCCCTTTTTAATGATGACAAATTTGTTAAACTAAAAAAATCTTAACAAGGTTGAAATATAAGATAAGTTTAGAAATTTCTCCCCCTCAATCAGATACTTAAGATTTTCTTAATGCTCCCCCTGAGTAAGATGCTCCTTTTTCTGTAAACACTTTACACTTCAGATTTTTGTTAGTTTGTACTCCCCCTTTTGTCATCAATCAAAAGGGATACCAGAGCATTAAATACATGAAGCATCAAAGCATAATAAATATAAGAGCAATAACAATGTTCAGAGCATTTATGCCTTAAGATCATAACAAATTATTGAATTCAGCGCAGAACAAGAATAAATCAAACTCATGTAAAAATATCATAGCCACAACGTAAGCAAACTCATATATTAAACATGAGCATAAAAAATATTGTTCAAGAGCAACAAAACATTGTCTGAAAAGATTTTTGGCTAAACATCATAGACTATGGTTCAACTACCTCTTCTGCCCAACAAAGCTTCTTCAATTAGAGCCTTGATCTCAAGCCTGTGCCTTTCCAAATCAGAAAGAACAGCTGCCCTGAAATCTCTTTTCCCTTCTTGCAATTGCTGTTGAGTAGCTAAAATCTTATCAATCTTTTGCATTAGTTCCATGTTCTTGATTTTGAGTTGCTTATTTTCTTCTTCTAGTACAACAACTTCTTCTTCAAGATTCATCTCATAAAGAACAATAGACAAATGCTTGCAAGAGAATCTGAACATTTGAAAACCCTTAGGCAGTTTGAACTCATCATGCTTATATACAGCACAGAAGTATTGCTGATAGGGTCTTGTCTGAATCACCCATTCGTCATGCAGCTCACGATTAGATAGAGGAAAACATCCTGGAAAGAATAGTCTGAACTCCTGGATGTATAAGCTTCCAACAATTTTTGAATCTTCATCATTCCATGAAGATCCTGATGAAGAGCCTTCCTTTTCTTTCTCACTCTAGTAGGATTCCCAGACCCAATCTCTGTAACCATGATAAACTCCTCCTCCATGCCTTAAGATATAATCTGGTAACTCCTCCCATTGCTTAGGTGTTAGAGGTTTAAGAGGACTAGAGAAAGAAGAATACACCTTTGGTTCCTTCAGCTTTTCCTCTATGAGGGGATATCTGGGCAGAATTCTGTCAGGCTGAACAAGGATCCTAGTGGATTCTCTTATAGAAATAGGTCTTGGGGGTTTGAATCCTCTAAGACCTTATGAGAACATAATATCTCTTTCAAACATCTCTCCTTCTGTGCTCAACTTCCTTATGATCCACCATTCTTCATTTGAGAGTCTGTGTTGATCATCTGAGAAGGGATCAATAAGGCTCCACTTGTGATAGGGCAAGACACCCTTTCTGATCTTCTCTAGCTGATCAGCAAACAGTTCTTCCTCATTGCCTTGTTTCATCTAGGTCTGCAGTATCTTCTCTCTAGCTTCTGCAGCAGTTTCCAATAATAAGCCTCAGGGCCTTGAGAGTGAGGGATTCTCTCTTATGTACATCAATTCTTCATAAAGATTAGGTAATTTTTGTGAAGTCTATTAATCAGTTTGAGCATTCAAACTTGACTCAAAGACTTAATATCCTTTAGTTTTAATGATTAACAAATAAGATTATAAACAGATTCTACTGAGAAAGGTATTGGTTTGTTGATTGTGTTTCAGGATGAAATAGTTATCAGAATCAGAAGATTAGGATCAGAAGAACAAATGCAGGATCAAATATAAAGAAGCTGTCTGAAGAATGCAACTCGTCTGAAGTGCGCAAACTTTCTAAAGACGTGAAGACCATATGAAGACAACATAAAGCAGTCTGAAGAAAAGAAGCTGTCTGAAGCAAGGAAGCTTTCTGAAGCAAAGAAGCTGTCTGAAGCAACGAAGATGTCTGAAGAAGCAGAACTCGTCTGAAGAGTTGAAGCTGTCTAAAGTAGTTCAACCCGTCTGAAGTATCAGTGCTGTCTGAAGTCTCACTTATGACGTGGCACCATCTGCTGAAGTCTGTGAAGACTTTTCTGAACCTCTGGTGCACGTACCTTTTCAAACACGTTTATGGCAAGGAACACAGAGACCTTTCCTGGTGATTTTGAATTTCATACACCACTGAGGAAATCTCTGCAACGCAGAAATTGCAGCAACAACGATGGCAGCTTTATAGCAGCACCAACGTTGTACTCTGTCAGAATTGTGAAGACACCCAGAAGCGTGTCTCACGATGGATTGAATAGCATTAAATGCTTTCTCTAAAGGGTGGTATCACAACGGAAATATCATCATCACCAATCCAAAAGAAAGCACAAGAAAAGCTCAGGAGACTAAGCAGAAGCAACAAAGAGAAATGTTTGAATAACATATTCAAACATATTTTATCATCTACAAGAAACAGCCATTGAAAAAGACACCTCACTCAAAGAAGAAAGGAGAAATGGTGTCAGGAAGCAAACAGAAAAGGAGCATATACAAAATAAGCAAGAGGACAAATCCAACGGATACCTCCTCATATACACTCCTAAGAATAGCAGAGAAAATCAGAAGTCAGCTGAAGAAAAATAAAAGGATATCAAGAGAGAGAACATGCAAAATAATATCAAGAAAATCTCTCTAAAAGAGCTCATCTACAAAAGTGTCAGAACAAGACTGTCTGAACACATATCTGCTAAAGAAGAAGCAACCGTTTGAGACACTATTACATAAAGGCTATATGAGCCACATCATCAACATCTCAACGGTATCATGAATCATCTTCAAATGGCTATATTCCAACAGAACATATAAATAGCCTCAAGGAAGAATTTGAAGATGTTGAACTCATTCACTTGGTTCAATCAGTTGATCAAGATGCATCAGAAAATTCTATCTGTGTTAACCACACTTACTTGAATCAACTATGCTAGTCAAAATAACAGTTGTTCAGTTGAACAACCTACCAGGCTGTGCTTAATCTCATATGAACCAAGAATGGTTTGAAGCTGCAAGTATGCCTTGGTTTTTCCAATGATACGGGTGAGAATGTAACCCATGGAAACCAATGGCTGGAGAACAAGGCTGGAGCTTAAAGTCAGTATCTACCTAGCCAATTCTTAGAGGATGTTAATCCTCAGATCAAAGACAGGGATTGTACTTAAACCTATATACTTGTATCACTGTCTTACCCTTGTACTTAGATTTATCCATTGTATCCTGAGTAGTACTCAGTTATCTCTATGTACAAGTAGAATCTAAGTTTAGAGGTTCTGGAGAACATCTAACTTGGATTGAGTAGTGAAACTACTCAACACTTTATGTGTCTGAGAGCCTGGAGAGGCTTGGTGGAAGAAAGAATACTCTACACTTGGATAAGTGTCTGAGAGCCTGGAGAGGCTTGGTGGAAGAAAGAATACTCGTTGTAGAGCCTGGAGAGGCTTGATAGAAAAGAATACTCGTTGTAGAGCCTGGAGAGGCTTGATAGAAAAGAATACTCGTTGTAGAGCCTGGAGAGGCTTGATAGAAAAGAATACTCGTTGTAGAGCCTGGAGAGGCTTGATAGAAAAGAATACTCGTTGTAGAGCCTGGAGAGGCTTGATAGAAAAGAATACTCGTTGTAGAGCCTGGAGAGGCTTGATAGAAAAGAATACTTGTTGTAGAGCCTGGAGAGGCTTGATAGAAAAGAATACTTGTTGTAGAGCCTGGAGAGGCTTGATAGAAAAGAATACTTGTTGTAGATCCTGGAGAGGCTTGATAGAAAAGAATATTGCAATGAGTTGCCTGGAGAGGCAGTTGAAAACAAAGTAATACTTGTGTAGGCCTGAAGAGGCTGTGAATAATACTTGTATCTGTGGATTCAGATAATGAAAAATCCAGTGGTGATTTGCCTCTGGGACTGGATGTAGCTCACGGGTTTGTGGGTGAACCAGGATAAATTCCTTGTCTAAGTTTTCTTACCCTTATCTCTTATTAATTCTGTTTATACAATCAAAGGGTCAGAATAATTAATCTGATATTTTAAAAAGGGGCACAAAACATCTTTTAAAATTAGTTTTTACCAGCCGTCTGAAAACTTCAGACAACCTCTTTAAAAACCTGTCTGAAATCTCTATGCCCAAGTTTTTCTTCAATCTCTTTACCTCCAGTTTTCATATTTAAGTTGGAACTTGAAAAGTATTTTCTATAATAAACTTAACACAACTATTTCAATAAAATAATTTTTCATATGAACAAAACATGAGATATCTCTTATATCATTTGAAGCTTTACAAAGAATGTTCCTTGAAGAATTTCTGAAATAAAATCTCAGAAGTAAGTCTGAAAGAGATCAGTTCAAAAATCAGGAACAGACTTCAGACAACCTCTAGTAGTCTGAAGTATTTCAGAAACTGCGCTGAAAATACTCTTTGTAATAATCTTCAGAAGATACGTTGAGAAGCCTCTGTTTAAAACAATCTTAAGACTTATTTTTAACGGTGCCCATATTCATGTTTAAACCAAAAGATTTCCAAAAACTATCAAAAAGTAGAAAACACTATTCAACCCCCCCTTTTAG
This sequence comes from Sesbania bispinosa, assembly GCA_026901365.1. Taxonomy (NCBI): domain Eukaryota; kingdom Viridiplantae; phylum Streptophyta; class Magnoliopsida; order Fabales; family Fabaceae; genus Sesbania; species Sesbania bispinosa. Next base: position 752,873 of record QLOH01000075.1, read on the forward strand.
TGTTTCCTGTGGTTCTAACAATTTTGGTACCCTAAATCTTTCTTCCACAGGCACAGGATATGCCTTGTGGGGAACTTCCTTAGCAGCTGTGATATGATAAGAGGCTGATACCTCTGGTGCAGGATCAAAGGTAGGGGTTCTAGTCAGATACCTAATCTTCTCCTTCAGCAGAATGTACCTTGGAAGATTGCTTCCCTTCCATATACAGCCAGAGGGTTTAGAGAGTGAATTTTTTTCTTCTGTCTCCACTTTTGAAAAATCTGATGATGATGATGATGATGATGATGAGTGAATGGAGAAGGTTGAGGTGCAGAAGGTTTAGAAGATGGAGACTTTTCTTCTTTAGAAGGAGTGACATTCCCAAAAGACAACATTGATTTTCTTGTAGGGAACAACTTCTTGTTGATTTTTCTCAGTAGCTAAATTTGCTTTCTCTTGTTTCTTTTTCTTGAGCTCTTCTAACTTCTTTCTCCTCTCAAGTTCAGCAGCTTGCTGAAACTTGATAGCATCCTCTTGTTGTAATTTGCTTCTAGTGATCATTTGAGGAGCTTCTGGAACAGGAGATAACAACCTTCTCCTCTTTAACTTCCTGGACTTGCCACTTGCTCTTCTTCTCTTCAGCTTAGTGGTCGCTTGCTCCAACCTCTCATCTTCTAAAAAAGCTTGCTGCGCAGCAACAGTAATAGCATGATCTTGAGCCTCTTGTTCCTTGGCTCTTTTGGCTTCCTCTTCTTCCAAAGCAGTGGCAATGGTAGCTACCTTCTGCAGTTCTGGATCAGGATTGTTGGCAGCCAAAGGCATTGCATTCATAGTCTTTTCAGAAGAATCATCAGATTCTAAATTAAAAACTATTGTTGCAGCACTATGCTGATCATAAACTATAGCTTGTCCCTCATGGATAGAGGTAGGCTCAATTTCTTGAGCAGCTGGAACCTCATTGGTCTAACCCAAAATTTCAGTTGGTTCTGAGAGGACCTTCTGAACAGGTTCAGACTGTCTGAGTTGTGCATTCACACCTTCAGACTGTCTCACTTTAGCAGTTTCAGTAGGTGTCACCTTCTGAACAGTGGAATCTTCAGCAGGTTTCTGAAGTTGCTTGGACCTTTTTCTTTTGATTATCTTTGTTGGGGTAGTCTCCGTAGGGACAAACTTACTCATGTGAGGATCACCATGCAGTTCATTCTCCAAGATATCAAGAGTGTTGCGTCAAGTTGCTGCAACTTTTTCCAATACAAGAGATTCTTTGAAAGTAGGCTCAGCAGGTGGGCGTTTAAAAAAAATGCCCATCTCCTTGATGTTGGCGATGGAGAAATAAGTTGGTGCTTTATGGTTGTACAACTTTTCAATAGGAACCTTGAAGTACAGTAAAATCTTCATAATCAAGGTTGTGTGAGTGAAGCTGCATGCTGAATCACTAACCCTTTTCAACATGTTGAACAATATGATCATAGGAAGATCAAGCTTATTCTTTTTCAACAAGTGAATAACGCAGAATCTCTCTAACTCAGAAACATGGTTTTTGCTGCCCATTTTGGGAAGAATACAACACCCTAAAATGGCATACAAAACCCTAGGCTTGGGATGCATGAGAGAGCTTCTCATATCTTCAGGCTTCTCAATCTCGTACAACATTTTGTTGAATCTCCTGGGTCCTCCATTTCTATGTTCCCATTCAGGAACGAAAACTTCTCCTTCATACTTAACTCCAGTCACCAGACAAATAATATCAGTATCAACAAACACTTTGATTCCCATGACAATTGCTTGAATGGAAGAATATTTCCAATCCTTGCTAGTCACCACTTGTGCAGACTTCTAGAAATCAACAATACTCTGTTCATGCCAGGCGCAGTTTATAGCGTTGAAGAATGGAGTCCAGCCAGCACTATCAAATGTTTCAAGCAAATCTATACCACCATTCTTGACAGCTTCAAGGTCCACAACCCTACTAGCAACAATTTGTCCTCCAGCAGATTTCTTAGGAGCCATAGCAGAGAGCTTGAAGTAGCAGATAAAGAGATGAACTTGAGACTTGAAACTAGAGAGAAAACTGAACCTTCTTGAGTGCAAGAATTCAGAGTGCAAGAAGCTGAAATGGCATAAACATGCAACTGACTTTACATGCACCTATAAATAGTCGTCACAGAAGCAATAATGATGGTAGTTACAGGACTGCGTAGACATCTGGTAACCGTGCGACGTACTGGAGGTTTTGAACAGTTGGAAAACCAAACGTCTCAAATAGCCACGTCACTCAGAGAGTGACCTTTCAAATAGTGCAAAGTTCAGATAGTTCAAACATTTCAGAAGGTTGCATATATTTTAGACAATCATGTTTCAGATGATACAAACATTTCAGATAGTACAAAGGTTCAGACAACCAAGCATAATTATTTTTCATAGAATGCATGGATGTTCAACTAGGTGTTTTGTGAATATATCTACCCATTGGTTCTCCGTATCAATGAACTTAATATCAAAAAACTCCTTTCTGAACATAGTCCCTAATGAAATGATGCTTGATTTCTATATGCTTTGCCCTTGAATGTTGGATTGGGTTTTTAGATAGATTAATAGCACTTTTATTATCACACATAACAAGAATAGAATTTAATGCAATATTAAAATTTTCCAGTTGGTATTTTACCCAAAGCATTGTGAACAACAACTTGCAGCATCAATATACTCAGCTTCAGCAGTAGAAAGTGCAATTGTGCTTTGCCTTTTGGTAGACCAGCTAATCATGTTATCACCAATAAAATGACATCCTCCACTGGTTGTTTTTCTTTCCACTCTATCTCCAGCAAAGTCTGCATCACAGTATCCTACTAACTTGCAATCCTTACTCTTCTTATAGCACAGACCAAGATCAGTAGTACCATTTAAATATTTGAAAATTCTCTTAACAACCTTGTAATGAGTAATTCTTGAATCAGATCGAAATCTTGCACAGAGACAAACACTGAACATAATATTAGGTCTGCTTACTGTAAGATACAATAATGAACCAATCATTCCTTTATATATTGTTTGATAAACAGATTCTTCTCATTCATCTTTACCTAAGATGGCAGAAGGATGGATAGGAGTTGACATAGGCTTGCAGTCATTCATGTTAAACTTCTTAAGCATTTCTTTTGTATATTTCTCCTGATGGATCCATATACAATCAGATTCTTGCTTAATCTGAAGTTCCAGAAAAAATTTGAGTTCACCCATCATACTCATTTCAAACTCAGACTTCATAAGCTTAGAAAACTCTTTACATAAAGAAGGATTTGTTGAACCAAAAATAATGTCATCAACATATATCTGAACAAGAATAAAGTCTTTGTTAGACATTTTTCTAAAAGGAGTTGTATCTACTTTTCCTCTTTCAATTTGGTAAGAAAATTTCTCAATCTGTCATACCAAGCCCTTGGAGCTTGTTTAAGACCATACAGAGTCTTTTTCAATTTAAAAACATGTTCAGGCAAAGCAATGTCTTCAAAACCAGGTGGTTGTTTAACAAATACTTCTTCCTCAATGAATCCATTAAGAAAAACACTCTTTACGTCCATTTGATATAGTTTGATGCCATTATTGCCTGCATAAGAAAGTAGAATCCTAATGGCTTCAAGCCTAGCTACAGGAGCAAAGGTTTCAGTGAAATCAATACCTTCTTGTTGATTGTAGCCTTGAGCAACCAATCTGGCTTTATTTCTGATCACTTTGCCTTTTTCAGATATCTTATTTCTGAACACCCATTTGGTTCCAATAATTGTTTTCCCATGGGGTTTAGGAACAAGGGTCCAGACATCACTCCTCTCAAATTGATTAAGCTCTTCTTGCATGGCTAGGATCCACCCTTTATCACGTAGAGCTTCATCAATGTTCTTTACCTCAATTTCAGAAAGCAGAGCAAGAGTATTCACATCTCTGAATCTTGATCTTGTTCTTACACCTTCTGAAGTATCACCAATGATTTGCTCCCTGGGGTGATGAGACCTATATCTCCACTCATTTTTGTGAGGGAATATGTTCTCTCTCTGAGACTCAACATGAACTGTCTGAAGAGGTTCTACTTCAGAAGGTTGACCAGAAGGTTGTCCAGATGGTCCTTCAGAAAGTTCTTCAGAAGGTTCTTCATCTTTGACTTCTTTCTTTTCAATTGAAGGATCCAGCTCCATTCCTACAAAGTCATCTTCAAAATCTGATAGTTCCCTATCGGTCTCTTTCTTATCATTGAATTTCACATGAATATATTCTTCAACAGTTAAGGTTCTAGAGTTGTAGACTCTGTATGCCTTTGATGTTTCAGAATATCCAATGAAAAATCCTTTATCTGATTTTACATCAAATTTTCCAATATCATCTTTAGTGTTAAGTATAAAGCACTCACATCCAAAGATATGAAAATAAGATATGTTGGGCTTTCTTCCTCTCCACAATTCATAAGGAGTCTTTTTGAGAATTGGTCTTACCAAAATTCTGTTTTGAATGTAACAAGCTGTGGGAACAGCCTCTGCCCAGAAAGATCTTGGTAAGTTGCTTGAAATAAGCATGGTTCTTCCCATCTCCTGCAAGCTTATGTTCTTTCTCTCAACAACCCCATTTTGCTGAGGTGTTCTTGCCACTAAGAAATTGTGAGAGATCTCGTTCTCATCACATAACAGTTTAAAGCTTGAGTTTTCAAACTCCCCACCATGATCACTTCTTATAGCAGATATGCAGAATCTTTTTTCATTCTGCACCTTCTTACAGAATTTTGTGAAATTCTCAAAAGTCTCATCCTTGCTTCTGAGGAATATCACCCATGTAATGAAGTAAATATTGCAATCACAAGAAGGGGGGTTGAATTGTGATCTCTTTAAAAAAATCAATTTTCTTATAATACTTAATTCTTCTCAAGTTAAATACTTGGCTGATATTAGAAGTTCAAGGGTTAATTCTCACAATATGGATTATATTTATAATATGCAGAAAATATGGTTCCTTTTAACTTGAACCTTGTTGAAGTAAAACTTACTAAGGAATTATATAGGTTTTAAAAGCTTTCCATGCAAATGTTATGACAGTTATAATATAAATGTTGCAGCAGCAGTAAAGAGTTTAAGGAATAAGAAGATTGCACACAGTATTTTTACTGGTTCACCTCTTAACCTTGAGGCTACGTCTAGTCCCTACTCCTAGTAGGATTTTCCACTATATCAACCTTGATACAATGACTTCTTGGGTGCTTCTCACCACTAGTATTCTTTTGCAGCCTCTTCAGGCTCGCCCAATATTCTTCTACAGCCTCTGCAGGCTCACCCATTATTCTTGTGCAGCCTTTGTAGGCTCACCTAGTATTTTTCTGCATTGTAACATCCCAAATTTTATAAATAAAATAAAAGAAATAAATAATAGTATTAGTAATATTAATATTTTTATGAATAATGTTATTTAATAAAATAAGAATGAGTGGGTTGAGGGTGGGCCCAACCCAGTTAAGTATTTAAGTAAGGAGGGGTTACCAATTCACCCTAATCCTTATTGTTCAAAACGTCAGAGAGCGAAACCATAAGGAGGGGAGAAACGACTCCACAAGGAGAAGATGTTGCAGAGTAGACCAGTAAGATGGAGCCACCATTCGCTTTTGGGATTGTCATCTCTAAGGTACAGGGGGAAGAGTGCTACTTGTATGTGTATGTAGGAGTTCTTGGATAGTGAGGGCAACCATAAGACCCTCTAAGACTTTTAAATTCGAATTTGTTATGTGCATCATGTGTTGTGTGATGAAAATTTGTTTGCTTTGATGTTTAAACGTGCTAATCTTGATGAATCTTGATGAATTGATTGATGATAGCGAGAATAGCGAAAAGGGATAAGTAAGGGTTTAGTGATGAGGAATCATAATGGATTAGATGTGTTAATTTGTAGTAAAGATTGATGTTTTCATTGAATTTGTTCGGTAAAAACGTGTTGGATTGAAGTATTAACAATGAGGATTGATTAGGGGTTGAAGAAAGCGGTTTAAAAGGGGTAAAAATACCAAGAACTGTCGTCTCGCGTCGCTGGTAATCGATTACAGCAGTCTGTAATCGATTACAGGATTTTCTAGGCAGCGTTGGGTGAGTTTGGGTTGCTGGTAATCGATTACAAGGGGCATGTACTCGATTACCAGAGAGTTGAGTTGCTGGTAATCGATTACAGCTGTGTGGTAATCCATTACCAGACTTTGACAACTTTCTCGCCTGGAAAAAATGTGTCTGTTAAGGGTGCAAATGAGCTCGGAATAATTTCATATAGCATATCAAACTGAAGCCCCAGATCATAACTTTCTAACAGATGCAGAATTATTTTAATTGGACATCTAGAATTCTAGATATTTCCAAATTAGTGCACCAAGGTCGTTAAGCTTAAAACTTGAAGACTCCAAAATTGAGTAACGGTCTCTGGTAATCGATTACAGCTGTGTGGTAATCGATTACCAGGCCAAAAATGAGTATGGGAGTGTTGTTTAAGTGGTGTTGTGATCCTTTTAATTATTTGTTGATAATTATGTGAATTATTTGTGGAATTGATAGATTAATTGGATGTATAAAGTGTATAGATTGTGGCATGAGTATGGTGGCGTAAGTATCTTATGTGATGTCCTATGTTATAATAATTGTTATGTGATGTGGTGAGATGTGGTGTGGTGTGATTATAATAAAAGAGATTGTATGAGATATATGTATAAATGATGATTGATGTATTGAGCATGAGTATATGAGATGTGACTGTATGAAAGGGCGTTGATGTAATGAGCATGAGCATAAGATGTATGAGATATGTGAGATATATGAGTAGCCGAACGTGGCTTAAATACCCTAGCCCAAGAGAGGGGCAGCGAGTAGGGTTCGATGACCATGATGGGGACATTCTATGCACGGACCCATAGAGGGGGTGCAACCTATCGGCCAAGAGAGGGCATTAACGGTAGGGCCATCATTGCGAGGCGAATGTCTCTGCACGAGCCCAAGAGAAGGGTGTTTAACTGTGCAACCTATTGGCCAAGAGAGGGCATTTAACGGTAGGGCCATCATTGGTAACAACTAGGGAGATTGATGAGGTGCACCCATTGTGCGGAGTTCCAAGTCATGATCCTTAGGAAGAGTTTTTGTGCATGAGCATAGAGTGAGTTTACATGGCATTTTATGATGTTGTTAAAATGTGAATTTATGTTATGAGTATTATGTGTTGAGTGAGGATAGTGTGTTCTTGATGATTGTGTAGAGTGTGAATTATATATTTGTGATGATTTTGTCATTATGAAAACATCTAAAAATATTTTCAAAATTATAGTATACTCAAAATTTTGTCAACTCAATTTGAAACATTAGTCCATATACTCAAAATTATAGTAAGTATATTTTGATAATTTTGTCATTATGAAAACATCTAAAAGGGATTCATGGACCTTACAATCTCCCCCCTTTTAATTATGACAACATTTCAAAATATAGTTACATAATTTTGAGATCTTTAAAAATAATCTCCCCCTGAATTTGTGTTTTATTTCCTTTTTGGATGATTAATGCAAATAAATTCAGAATAAATAGTAATGAGCAATAATCAGATATTTTAGCAAAAGAAATCATGATTCATTTCTCAACTTGCAATCATGAATTACACAAATAATGTCACAACCACAGATAATGTCACAGCTACAATTAGTAACAGAATTATAAGCTTGCTCTGCAGCTACAAAATAATACTATACTACTTATACTACTTCTCCCCCTTTATCATCATTCAAAAAGAACAGAACATCATAATTAGGCATAAAGGAGAACCAGAATCATCATCTTCTATTTGGAAGGAGTGGAATGATCAGAGGATGATGAAATAGCAGGCTGCAGAATGTCAGTTGGAGGCTGGAAATGTGCAAAAGGCATTGGTGGAGCTTGAGAGGCAATAAATGGTAACACAAAGGTATTAAACCAGAACTAGTGCTGTGTGAACCTCTCAATCATTTCATTTACTGTGTTTTGGAGGGTGTTGACATTAATAAAGAGCTTCTTTATATCTGCTTTTATTTTCCTAACTAGCTTCTCAACAGAAGTAACGTTAGGACATTCAGAAGCATCAGAAGGTTCTGCCATCTCCTCAGTAATAGTTATCTTCTCAGGTTGAGAAGGATCAGTAGATTCCTTTTCATGGCTCAGCTGTTGCAAAAAAATATTCATGGAGGATAAAGATGCAGAAATGTTAGGAATATCTTCCTTTAAAGGTGCAACAAAAGGAAGGTTGGAGTGAAGGATTGAGGTGGCTAAGAATTGATTAACCACATCAGTGGTGAATGTTCCTAGAAGGAATAGATTGTTCATCTCCCTTGGGTTCTTCTTCTTCTTTTGAGATGTGAAGCTCCTCTGTCCTAGCAGGAGAATCTCTTCTTTGTTCCACTTCTTTAATTCTGCTGAGAGAGTGCTGATGATGCTCTAGATTTTGATTTTTTGGTTGAAGGAGTGGTAAGGAGGTATCAAATGAAGGTGGTTCAGAGTAACTTCTGGCCAACATAGCCAAAGCATTCACTGCCATATCTTCTGCAGGGTTGCTGGCACCTGTAACTTCTTTTGTGGCAGCAACCTCCTGAGAAGCACCTTTCAAGGCCTCTTCAGCACTTGGGAGATTCACAGAGGCATCCCTTGAAGGTGAAAGCTCTAAGGGTTCATCTCTGGCATTATCATTAAGGATTTGCAAGTTTTCTGCAGGATCATGATCTGAGACTTGCATTTCACTTTCTTCTTCTTCATAGGAAAAGGATGTAGGAGGTTCTATTACAAGAGAATCTATCTTCCCAAGGGTTGGTTCAGAAGGACCAGCTTCCACTTTCTTGCTAGTCCCTTCTTCTTCACTCCTTCTCCTCTTTCTGCTGAAGTTCTTAAGCTTAACTTTTTGCTTCTTAGACCTGTGGCTAAAAGAAGCCACTTCATCATCTTCTTCTTCTTCTTCACTATCCATATACTGAGAGGGGTCTGGTTTTCTAATATGCATATTCCTAATATTAGACCTATCAAAGTAGGTGTAATCCTCTATTTTCTGTTCTTCCTCTAAAGGCACATTATGATACCTAAACAGTAAGGTGAGGAGCATGCCATATGGGAGGCTTGTGTTTACTTTGACAGGGTTAACAACATGGATCATATTTCTGAGAATTAGTTAGGCTAAAAAGAGAGGTTTACATTATAGGAGATGATACATGATTAGAAGATCTTGATCAGTTACCTTCTCTAGAGTTCCACCTCTTGGGAGTATTGAATAGCATCAAATTTTGTGAAGGATTATGCAAAAAGGAGTTAGTTTGCTGGCTATGAGTCTGGGGCTGGATGGACTAAGAACTTTGATTATGACATATTCTTTGGTTACCCCAGCAGCTGTATACCATTGTTCTTCATATCGCTTGTTCTCACAGTGAGGTAGTCCAAGAGCTTCCTCAATTGATTCTGGTGTTAGAATCATGGTGAATCCCTTCAAATCAACCACCAAGGAGTTTCCATCACTCCTGTAGTTGCGGCAACAGTGTAAAAGGCCTTGACCATTCTTGGATAGACAGACTCTTTAACCAGAAGAAAGCTATCCCAACCTTGCCTTCTTATAAAATGGTCAGCTGCCCATCCTTCCTTCTTAATCTCATTTAATGGAAATATTTTCCCAGGGATGACCACCTTCCACTCCCATTTCTCATAGAAAGATTTCATCAGCTCTTTATCACAAAACAACTTTTCTACAAACTCTTCTTCTACATCTTCTAAAGGGTATGTCTCTACTTCCTCTTCTTCTTCCTTAGAGGAGTGGATTTCAGAAGAAGTCTCTTTACTTTCTTTAGCCGAGAGTTCCTTTTCTGAAGAGCTGGTACTGGATGCATCAATTTTGATAGGTTTCTAGCATACTTCATCTTAACAACTCTAGAACGAATCCTACCAGACCTTCTGATATATACAAAAGGGATATTAGAGGGGGGTTTGGATGAAGATGGTTTTAAAGAATGAGATTTTGGAGAGGGAGGTAGTGGTGCTGAAGGTTTGGGTGAGACGAGTTTAGGTGAAGGAGATCTAGGTGAGATAGGAGGAATATCTGCTTCAACAATGGCTATGGGGTTTTCTTCTTCATGACTGTTATATGAGCAACCTGAAGGGCCAGGAGATGTTGCATTCTTCCTTCTTGCAGTTGTTTTGATTCTCATTTTGTGGTTTTGAAAGGAAGCAACAAAACAGAGTACGAAGTATCAGCAGAGAAATGGCACTTAGAAATGGAGAGGTTGAGAGTCTTGAGTTTACTTGAGGTGTCAAAGGAAGAATGGAATAGCTTCTGGATGCAGTGGGTGTATTCCCTTTTCTACTGCAACTAGCCGTTTGAGAGATTGAGAGAAAGAAAGAAAACCTATTCACATGCGCGCAGGTTTCTATGATTTTTCAATTTCATTCTCCAACGGGCAAACCTTTAATTTCCTTATTTGTGATAGTTCATGTTTCCTCTATTTAGGAGACAAAAAGGTTCTTTCTGTTTGCTTTGCACAGGCAGACCTTCCTAAGCAAGGATCAGTCTCCTTAGTTGACTTAAGCATAAGAAAGTTATTTTCCTAAAAAGGTGATTCCTGGGGAGTCTTGAATGAGAATGACTTATCCTAAGTCATAGAGAATGAGGGATTAGAGATTGTGTTGGATTTACCCTAATCAATTTTTTAGAAAATAATTCTAAGATTTTCTTCTTCTGATAAGAAGAAACACACTCCTTCCTTCTTTAGTGAGGATTGTTATGACCAATCTTCTTAGGAAGAGAATGTTACTGAATCTTCTAAATCTTAGAAGATTGTTTAAGAAGATGAATTTAAGACTTAGAGAAAGACTTTTCAGATCAAGTAAAGGACCAGAAGATATCAGTTTCCTCTCTTCTTTGTCAGAGAAGAAGGATTTTTTTATCTTCCTTCAGAAGAAGTTTGAAAGTTATGTTTCTTAGAAGATACAATACACACATACATAATTCAATTTAGTGTTATTCAAATAGGACCGGACCGGCCGGTCCGACCGGTTGAACCGGAAACCGGACCCCAAACTGGTCCGGTCAGGTCCTTGGATCGGTTCTGCATTCAAGCCGGACAGAACTGATATTAACTCACTTGAACCATTGAAAATCGGCCGGTTCCAGTTCAACCAGTTTTTTACAGCTTTTCTTAACAAAAATGCTGAAAGTGGAGCTGTTGGGAATCGAACTCGCGCGCTACAACACTCATTGCATCCTTACTTACCACTGAGCTAAGCACGCTCTTGCTATATAATGTGCGCATTTTAATATATATTCCCTCATGCAGTTAGCAAATTGATGTCAAATTGAAAAATTTATATGAGAATCGAACCTGATTCAAAACTCATAAAACTAACAATACCAGTACACCAGAATAGCCTCTATGATACAAACATACATATAATTATATAGATACATTTTTAATCATATATTTTATATATTTTTATAAAATATTTTATTATCACCGGTTTAACCGGTTCAACCAATGACTCACTGGTTTGACCAGTGACCCATTAACCTGGTACCTTGACGGAGTCAATCACTGGTCTAGTTTTAATAACACTGATTCAATTCATATCAATCTGCACATGTGTAATTTTTCTTTAATAAAATTGAATCTATCTTCTACAAGAGGTTTTGTAAAGATATTAGCAACTTGCAACTTGGTTTCAATGAATTTAAGCTCAATATCATTCTTCTGAACATGATCCCTTATAAAATGATGTTTTATATCAATATGATTTGATCTAGAATGCTGAATTGGATTCTTGGACAGATTAATAGCACTAGTGTTATCACAGAATATAGGGATTAATACCTCATGTCATATTCTTCCATTTGGTGCTTAATCCAAAGCATTTGAGAGCAGCAACTTGCAATTGACACATATTCAGCTTCTACAGTTGATAGAGCAATTGTTGGTTGCTTTTTGCAAGACCAGGATATGAGAGATAATCCAAGAAATAGGCATCCACCACTTGTGCTTTTTATATCAACTCTATCTCCAGCATAATCAACATCACAATATCCTACAAGATCAAAACTTGTACCTTTCTTGAACCAAAGTCCAAGGTCAGTGGTTCCAACAAGATATCTAAGGATTCTTTTGACAACAGTAACATGAGATTCTTTGGGATTAAATGGAAACCTAGCACATAGTCCTACTGAATATAATATGTCAGGTCTACTAGTTGTCAAGTATAGTAGAGATCCTATCATTCCTCTATATTCTTTCTCAGGAACTGATTTTCCATTTTCATCAGTTTCAAGTACTGCAGAAGGATGCATGGGGGTTTTCATAGCTCTTGCATCCTCCATTTTAAATCTTTTTAGAAGATCCTTGGTGTATTTTTCTTGACAAATAAAAATCTCCGTATCTTGCTTAATCTGTAATCCTACGAAAAACTTAAGCTCACCCATTAGACTCATTTCAAACTCCCCTTTCATTAAATCAGAAAAATCTTGACACATTTTTTCATTTGAGGATCCAAAAATGATATCATCAACATAAATTTGAACAATTAGAAGATCCTTCTTTGAAGTCTTTTTGAACAAAGTTGTGTCAATTTTTCCTCTTGAGAAATTATTTTTCAGTAGAAAATTACTCAACCTTTCATACCAAGCTCTAGGAGCTTGTTTAACCCCATATAGAGCTTTGGAAAGTTTGAAAACATGGTTTGGATGTTTTTTATCAGCAAAACCAGGAGGTTGGTGTACATACACTTCCTCATTTATGAATCCATTTAAGAAAGCACTTTTAATATCCATTTGGTACAGTTTAAAGTTTTTATATGCTGCAAATGCAAGAAGAATTCTAATAGCTTCTAATCTAGCTGCAGGTGCAAAAGTTTCATCAAAATCTATACCTTCTTGTTGGTTGTAACCTTGTGCAACTAACCTTGCCTTGTTTCTTACTAATTTACCTTCTTCATTCATTTTGTTTCTGAAAACCCACTTGGTTCCTATGATTGAATGATCTTCTGGTGGGGGAACAAAGGTCCAAACTTCATTTATCTCAAATTGATCTAGTTCTTCTTTCATGCCTTTCACCCATGAATCATCATCAAGGGCTTCATTGATGTTTTTAGGTTCAATTTGTGATAACAATGTTTTAGCAGTTTCATTTCTTCTGACCTGAGACCTAGTTCTTACACCTTGTGAGGTGCTTCCAATGATTTGGTCATGAGGATGTGCTGAGACTAGTCTCCAGCTTTTTGGAAGTTCTTCTCTATTTTGATTTTCTAAATCATGAGAGAAATTTTCCTTTCCACATGGTTCTTCTATTGGAAGTTCTGTCTCAGAAGATATCTTCCTATGTAAGATAGCTTCATCAGATTCACCATCTAAATTAGTTTTAGATTTTCCTTTAGAAGATAGGTTAGAATCATTGAAAATAACATGCATACTTTCTTCTATGGGTTTGGTTTTTAATATTGTAAACCCTACAAGCTTTTGATGTGGTTGAATAGCCAAGAAAGATAGCTTTTTCAGATTTGGAATCAAAATTTTCAAGATTTCTTTGTTATTCAAAATATAACAGTCACATCCAAATACATGAAAGTATGAAATGTTAGGCTTTCTTCCTTTCCACAATTCATGTGGAGTCTTGTTCAAAATTCTTCTGATAGAAACTTTGTTTAGAATATAGCATGAAGTGACAACTGCCTCAGCCCAAAAATACTTTTGAATACCACTATCACTTAAAAGAGTTCTTGCCATTTCTTGAAGAGTTCTATTTTTCCTTTCTACAACTCCTTTTTGTTGAGGAGTTCTATGACAAGAAAAGTTGTGAGAAATCCCATTTTCATCAAAAAATATTTTGAAGGAGAAATTTTCAAATTCACCTCCATGGTCACTCCTAACAAAAGCAATTTGTTGACTGCTTTCATTTTGTATCTTCTTAGAGAAGATTCTAAAAGCATCAAAAGACTCATCCTTAGTGGTGAGGAATAATACCCATGTGAATGTAGAATAATCATCCACAATGGCAAGTCCATATCTTTTCCCATCAATAATAGGAGTTTTGGTAGGACCAAATAAGTCAATATGTAGAAGTTCTAGTGGTCTTTTGGTGGTTATAGCATTTTTAGGATGAAAACTTGAGTGTGTTTGTTTTCCCTTAACACATGCTTCACATACTTTGTCTTTATCAAACTTGATTTTAGGCAGTCCCCTCAGCAGTTCTAACCTTAGTAGTTTTGAAATAGTTTTATATTCAAATGTCCTACTTTTCTATGCCAAGTCCATTTATCATTTTCAAAAGAGGCAAATCATGTAAGATAAGATAATTCTTCTAACTTTATGCTTTAGAGATCTTTATTCCTATTTCTAGAAAATAGAACTTTCTTAGTGGATGATTCTTTAATCACACATAATGTAGGTTGAAACATAACTCCATAGCCACTGTCACATAGCTGACTTATTCTAATAAGATTATGCTTTAAACCTTTCACATAATAAACATTATTAATTTGGGCAGAATCTGTCACACCTACCTTTGCAATACCTTTGATATGGGCCTTGTTGTTGTCTCCAAAAATGACTGTTCCACCTTCTATTTTGTGAAGTTGGATGAACTTTGATTTATCCTCTGTCATATGTCTGGAGCAGCCACTGTCCAAGAACCATTGCTCTTTCTTTTTGGAACCTTTTATTGTTCCCTGCATCAACTTTAAAGAAGGATTTAGGTACCCAAATTCTGTTGGGTCCTTTCTGGTTATATACCTTTCTTTTGGTGCTTCTTTTCTTCTTGAAACAGTTTTGGACTGTGTCCAAACTTGTTGCACCAAGAACATTTTGAAAGCTGCCTTTTGGCTAGAACAAAGTAAGTCTTGACTATTCTTTGGTCTTGATTATATCCTAATCCAATTTTAACAGAGAATTCCCTGTGGGTTCCTATCAGTTTTTCCAGATTATTTGTTTCTTGAACAAATTTTGCTAAGTCCTGATTTAATTTACTGATTTCTTCTTTTAACTTGTCATTTTCATTTTGCAGAAAATGATTACTACTACTGGCTTCTTCTGAAGACTTTAATCTCAAGGACTTCATCTGTTCAGAAAGTTTAAAGTGAGATTGTTGCAGACATTGATTTGTCTTGAACAGTCTCTCATTGAAACCTTTTAGTTTCTCATTCTCTTCTTGTACTTCTGTAAGCTGTACTTTTAATAAGCCACTTTTTTGTGCAAGTGTGTGAGAATCAGATAATAAGTTTTCAAAATCATCTTCTAATTCTTTATAAGGAGAGTTGGAGTCAATTACCTCATCATCTTCTTTTCCTGCCATGAGACACAGATTTGAAATTTCTTCTTCTGGATCATCTTCTGATGAACTTTCTGAATCATCCCAGGTGGCCATCATGGCTTTCTTTTTCCCCAGAAAATTCTTTTGATCTTTCTTGAGTTGAGGAAAATCTGCCTTCATGTGTCCTAGCCTGTTGCATTCAAAGCAAATTATTTGTGTTTCTTCATTCTTTTGACCTTCCTTCTTGAAGGGGAGACCTCCTTTTCCTTTTGCTCTTTTTCTGAGCATTCTCTGTATCCTTTTGGAAATGAATACAAGTTCATCATCATTTCCAGAGGTGGGTTCTTCTTCTTCTAGCTCATTATCTTCTGAGGAGTTTATACTTGAGCTAGTTCTTTTGGATGAACTGGCTTTTAGTGCAATTGTTTTTCCTCTTCTTGAAAGTATTTCATCCATGAGTTCTTGCTCATGAACTTTCAGAGATCTAAGAAGTTTATCCAGTTTCAAGACAACAAGGTTTTTTGCTTCTTGAATTGCTGTTACTTTAGGTCTCCAAATTTTTGGAAGACTTCAAAGTATTTTTCTAATTAACTCTTGGTTGGTGTAGCTTTTTCCAAGAGATTTTAAGTCATTTAGGATGACCGTAAATCTGCTGAACATTTCATCAATAAATTCATGTTCATGCATGTGGAACATTTCATATTGATGAATTAATATGTTTATTTTTTATTCTTTCACTTGATCTGTACCTTCATGTGCTAATTTGAGAGTATCCCAAATTTCTTTAACAGTGGCACATCCTTCTAATTTATCATATTCACCTCTGCTTAGAGAACATAGGATATAGAAGTTAGCTTTGGAGTTCAGAAGATATCTTTGCTTATCTTCTGAGGTCCATTCTTCTCTTATTTTTGGTTGTGGAGGTTCTTCTTGAACTTCAGATTCTCCTTCCTTTGGTTGAGCTAATATTCTGGTTCTCCTTAGTGTAGGAATGAAATTCCCTTTCTCAATGATATCCCAAAGATCAATATCTTGAGATTCAAGGAATAATTTTATTATGTCGTTCCAATAGTAATAGTCTTTTCCATCAAATGCAGGGGGTTTGTTTATGGAGGATCCTTCTTGGATAAACATTCCATCTCCATTGTTCACCATCTTCCCTTGATCTTTTTCCTCTCACACTTTTGAGTGTGTTCAACCCTAGAGACAAGCTCTGGTACCAATTGAAGTAAATATTGCAATCACAAGAAGGGGGGTTGAATTGTGATCTCTTTAAAAAATTTCTGCAATTTTCTTCTAATACTTAATTCTGCTCAAGTTAAATACTTGGCTGATATTAGAAGTTCAAGGGTTAATTCTCACAATATGGAGTATATTTATAATATGCAGAAAATATGGTTCCTTTTGACTTGAACCTTGTTGAAGTAAAACTTACTTAGGTATTAGATAAGTTTTAAAAGCTTTTCATGCAAATGTTATGACAGTTATAATGTAAATATAGCAGCAGCAGTAAAGAGTTTAAGGAATAAAAAGATTGCACACAGTATTTATACTGGTTCACCTCTTAACCTTGAGGCTACGTCTAGTCCCTGCTCCTAGTAGGATTTTCCACTATATCAACCTTGATACAATGACTTCTTGGGTGCTCCTCACCACTAGTATTCTTCTGCAACCTCTTCAGGCTCACGCAGTATTCTTCTGCAGTCTTTGCAGGCTCACCCAGTATTTTTCTACAGCCTTTGCAGGCTCACCTAACTGATATCTGCAAATAGAAGGAACACCTCATTCTTGTAGACTTAACCTATCTATCTCTGAAAAGAAATCACCTCCTTTGAGATTTACAGAATTGTGTGATGAAAAATACAAAGAGTAAAGGCTCAAAGTTTACAATAAATTAGTATACAGCTAAAGTAATTGAGCCAACACACACTTTTCTCACTTTCCTAACTATTTTAACTCAGAATGAAGAGATTTGTAGAAAGTGAAAATTCTGCAGAAGGTATGATTGTAATTTCACAGATTTCTGGTATTTATTTTGCTTGTTCAGTTGTGTGTTAAAAATGGAGGAGAAAGCTTCCTTTTATAGCCAAGGAGAAGGATTATAGCCGTTGGAAATGCCTTGGAGACCAAGTCAATCAACCAGCTGGAAGTGTAGCAACTGTCACTGTCATGTGCAACTTTTTCTCTTTCCTTGGTTTGACTGGTCCTTTCTTCTAAAGCTTGTATCTTCTCCAGCAAGAAACACATTCAATAGTTTATTTCCTTTTTAATTTGTTCTTTGATTTGGTGAAATAATTACTGGTTCTATATGTAATTATGTATGATGAGGAGCACACCCAGTAATGTTTTAAACAATCTCCTTGAATCAGTCTCTGCTTCTTCTTATGTATGCTGTTAAGAACTTTTCTTCTGGAACTGTTACTGTGACAACAACTTAGCTTTTTTTTATCAGAGAGCTTTCTTCTTATCACTGAGTGACTTTAGGAAAATAGAAGATGTCATGAGAATTTTGAGTTTTTCAAACTTGAGTGTATCTTCTGAGAGCTTCATGACATATTGTTTCTTCTGAAGTTTAATTAGAGATATCTTCTTCTGATTCTTCTCAATAGCTTTCTTTTTTTCACCTTACTTAACTCTTTCTTTTCTTTATTGTAAGATGATATTAATTAAGTGGTTATCTTTTCTTGCTTGAGTTACTTGAAACTGAGTCTGCAACTTCCTTTGTTTCTTCTGATATGTTACTGCAGTGGTTCTTCTTATTCATTTTACCCATTCCTTCTTAAACCAACTCAATTTGAAATATTAGTCCATATACTCAAAATTATAGTAAGTATATTTTGATAATTTTGTCATTATCAAAACATCTCAAAGGGATTCATGGACCTTACATGTAAATCTAGTATAGTCATCCACTATGACCAAACCATATTTCTTTCCACTAAGACTTTCTGTTCTTGTAGGACCAAACAAGTTAATGTGAAGAAGTTCTAAAGGTCTGCAGGTAGACACAACATTCTTGCTTTTGAAAGAGCTTCTCGTTTGCTTTCCCTTTAGACAGTTTTCACATAAAATGTCATACTTGAATGAGAGCTTGGGTAAGTCTTTAACAAGGTTGTGTTTGTAGGAACACAGGGAAACACTAGAAGGGGGTTGAATAGTGTTTCTGAATATTTTAGAAAGCTTTTCGCAAACAGGTGTTAAAAACACGATTTCAGACAGGCTCTTAAAGGGCTGTCTGAAGTTTTCAGATGGCTTAAAAAAATACTGATTTTAAAAGATGTTTTGTGCCTTTATAAAATATCAGATTAATTACTCTAACCCCTTGATTAGTATAAAAAGAATTGACAAGAGATAAGGGTAAGAAAACTTAGCCAAGGAATTTATCCTGGTTCACTCACTACCACTGTGAGCTACGTCCAGTCCCAATGCCAACTAGCAATTGGATTTTCTCTTAATCTTTCAAGATTACAAGTATTCTTTTACAGTCAAGCCTCTTCAAGCTCTACAAACCAAGTATTCTTTTACAGTCAAGCCTCTTCAGGCTCTACAACCAAGTATTCTTTTACAGTCAAGCCTCTCCAGGCTCTACAAACAAATACAGAGAAGATAAAATGCTTAAGCTTACAAACTATATCAGTCTTGAAGCTTAAACAATTACAGATGTACAGAAAAACTGAGGTATGCTCAGGATATTACAATATGTGTAGAAAGATAAGTGTTATTAGAGTTGTTGCAGCAAAAAACTTACAGAGTTTTTGTTCTTTTTCAAAAAAATTCTTCTCTAGGGATGGTCTTCAAAGGAGGGGTATTTATACCCAATCTTCAATCCGTTGAAATTCCACCGTTTAGAGATAGCATTAAATGCTATTTAATCCGTTGTGAGACATGCTTCTGAGAGCTCTGATATTTCTGACACGGTACAAGGTTGCTATTGCCATAAAGCTGCTACAAATGTTGCTGCAGAGGTTGCGTTGCAGAGATTTCCTCAGTGGTGTATGAAATTCAAAATCACCAGGAAAGGTCTCTGTGTTCCTTGCTATAAACGTGTTTGAAAAGGTACGTGCAGCAGAGGTTCAGAAAAGTCTTCCCAAACTTTAGCAGAGGGTGCCACGTCATAAGTGAGACTTCAGACGACTTCAATACTTCAGACTAGAGGTGCCACGTCATCAAAAAAACTTCAGACGACACTGATATTTCAAACGGGTTGAACTACTTCAGACAGCTTCAACTCTTCAGACGAGTTCTGCTTCTTCAGACAGCTTCAACACTTAGTCTTTTTATGTAGGCTCATAGTGACTCTTGCTGAAATCATAGATAAAACATTAAAGCATGTGTGTATCTATGATAAGTAATTTAAGTCAAATTTGTCAACCATTAAAACTTTGGGAATCTAGTTGTCTCAAAACATCATAAACAACCTTATGATATTTTGAGACTCAACATTCTCCCCCTTTTTAATGATGACAAATTTGGTTAAAATATACAAATCTGTAATCAGTTTTTAAGAATAAGAAATCTCCCCCTGAGATAGAAATATCCTTTAACAGGTTCTGTTTAAGGTATATTTCACTCATTTGTTCAAGTTTCTCAGAAAAACATATGTACTCCCCCTGAGTCCTGTAATCACTTCAGATTCAGATTTTGTACTCCCCCTGAGTCCTGTAATCACTCCAGATTCAGATTTTGTTAGTTTTAATACTCCCCCTTTTGTCATCAATCAAAAGGGAATATCAGAGCAAAAACAGTAACAGAGCAATAAATTCAGATAAAACATATATCATAGCATTAATAATCAACTCACAAAAATATGAGATAAGCCACTGATTGTATTTAGTGAATGTTTAGATAAAGAAACAGACAATCAGACACTTGTCATAAACATGAAAATAAGCAAAAGACAATGGCTAAAATTAACAGTTAATCTTTCTTCTTCAGCAAGGCCTCAGTCAGAAAGGAAATCAAGTCGTCCTTGGCCTTGTTTATTGCTGCTTCCACTGAGGTTTTCAATTCATGCTGACCAGATCTGATAAGCTGCTGTTCTTGAAGAATCTGCTCTTGTTGAGCAATTAGATGCTTAGTCTTCTGCTCTTGATCAGCATACTTCTTTCAAGTTTCTAACTTTGGACTTCAGCTTCAGATTTTCCTCAGTCAAGTCTTGCTCAGATTCATAGAAGATGAGCTAGATGTAGGGGCAAACAAATCTAAGCACTCCAAATCCTGGCTGCAATCTGTATTCAGATGGCCTGAACACAGGGCAAAAGAAGGTGCCAATAGGGTTCAGCAGAACCCAATCTTCATTGAAAGAGTCAGCAGGTGGGGGAAAGTGATCTCTTAGATAGTGATATTTGACATTGGTTGACTTTCCAAGTCCAACATCAGAATCAACATCAGGACCAGTTGATCCCGAAGAAGATCCAGCATCTTCTCTGATCTTCCAGTAGGAGGACCACATCCAATCTTGACGTAGATGATCCAGGCCTCCTCCTTGGTTTCTGATGAACTCTGGTAAAGATTCCCACTCTGATGGACTCATCATTTCAGACAGAGATGAAGATACAGAATAGACTTTAGCTCATTTGATTTTCTCATCCTGACCTTCCTTTAAGGGATACCTAGGAACCATTCTATCAGGTTTCACCAAGATTTTAGTGGTTTGGCCTGATTAAACAAGTTCTAGGTGGCCTGTAGCCTCTCATCCCAACTCCCTTGTGCAGATCCCTCTAAAACAGCTCAGACTCAGTGTTCAGCTGCCTCACAAAACTCCATTCATCATCATTATTCAGCCTAAGGGAATCATTTGAGAATGGATTGATGGGAGCCCAAGTATGTGCAGGAGGGACAACACCCTTCCTGATCTTTTCTAATCCACCTGAAAAGAGCACTGTATTGATTTCTAACTTCAGCAGCAGTTTTCCTGATTAAGCCATGATGCAAGGATACAGCAGGTGCTGGTCTGAAATACTGTAGCTCTTCAGACAGGGTGCCAAACTTGGGCAATGAGCAGGGATCCGAAGGAAGGAGAGATAACTGTAGAGCATCAGCAAGCACTTGCTCTGCTTCAGCAGAGAGCTCTTCTTCCAGAGAAGGTGTAGGTGGTGGAGGTGATAAAGGTAAGAGTGGTATCAGAGCAAGGTCATGGGTTGTGGGGAAGGTAATGTAGACTCAGAGAGTTGATTCTCTGAAGGTTGTGGTGAGGTAGGTTCAGAGGATTTGGAAGGTTCAAGGGTAGGTTTTCTATTTGTGGAGGTGGTGATGGTTGTGATAGAGGTGAAGATGGTTGTTTTCAGGTGATAGGGGTTTTGGTGAAGGTTGTGGTGAAGGTTGATTAGGTGTTTGTTTTTTCTGGTGAGGAGGGTGGTGAAGGAGTTACATTATCAATCTCACCTTAATTCTCTTGTAGGGAGGCTTGGTTACCTCAGATTCTTTTGCCTTTTCTTCTTCCTTCTCCCTTTGTGCTTGTTTTTCTTCCCTTTTCCTTTTAAAATACTGTTGAGCTTTAACAAAATTTTGATACTTCTCAGCTTCATCTTCTGCTATCAGCTGAGAGGCAATACTTCTAGTCACCCTAGGTTCAGGTGCAGTCTGAAGTAGCTTGCTTTTGGTCCTCCTTCTCTGAGGTGCACTTGACCTCTTCCTTTTCTTTGCTCCCTCAGCTATGGTTGCTTGCCTATCATCTTCAACATAGGCCAATTGTGAAGCAATAGCAATAGCTCTATCAGTCTTCTCTTGGTCTGCTTTCTTCTCCAGCTCCTCTTGCTCCAAAGCAGTAGCCAATGCTGCCGACCTGAATGAGTTCAGGATCAGATGGGCATGCAGCCAATGGCTCAGCTACAACTGCATCAGTTTCATCTGCCTCTGAGCCTGTCCTTCCATTTCAGAAGTAGGCGTGTGGAGTCTGTACAGGTTCAGACAACTGACCCACAATTTCAGATGGCCTTTGTGATGCCTTCTGAACAGGTTCAGACACCTGACTCTGCACAGATGCAAATGCTACCTTAGCAGCACTCCTTATAGGTAGCTTCTTCAATTTTGCTTGAGGAGAGGGTTTTGATAGCTTGAACTCATGCCTCCTTATGTCTCCTCTGAGATCATTCTCAAGAACCTCCATTGTTGTCTTCCTTCTTGCAGTTTTCTCAAGAAGAAGGCTCTCCTTCATGGACGGAGAGGGAGGTCTTGGAGTCAGCTTCACTCCCATGCTCTTGAGTTTGATTTTCCAAACACAGGTTGGTGAAAGGCGATCAAAAAGCCTCTCAATGGGGACTTTGAAATGCAGCAAGATCTTGGTGATGATGGTATTGTGAGGGAAGCTGCCAGCAGAGTCTCTGAGACGCTTCTGCATGTGGTACATTATGATATTGGGGGAGGTTCACCTTCTTCTTCTGCAGTAGGTGAATCAGACAAAATCTCTCCAACTCAGAAACATGGTTTCTGATTCCACTCTTAGGGATTACAGAGCACCCTAGATGGCATGCAAACCCTAGTCTTGTCTGACATATGCTTTGCATCCAAGCTTGCCTGGTTCAGAGGTGCCATACAGAAACTCTGTGAACTGCTTCTGTCCTCCATTTCTTGCTTCCCAGCCAGGAGTGAATACAACTCCTTTAGTCCTGACCTCCACAGATGTGAGCAAGGATATCTTCATCAACAAAGACAGGGACACACCACGTACTGTGGCCTTGATGCTAGTGTAGATACCCTGAGGATTGGGTATTCCTCTGGCAGTAGCCCAGAAATCCAGCACACTCCTGCTCATGCCACTGTGTCAAGTTGTGATTGAAATACGGAGTCCACCCAGCTGCAATCGAACTCAGCAAATAAGTCCATTCCCAGAGATTGAAGATCCTCCAGAACTACAACCCTTAGTCTTCACGATGTTGCTTCCAGCAGATTTCTTAGGAGCCATTGAAGAGTTTCTGAAGAACTTGAGAGAAAAAAAATTGCTTGTAGAAGAAGGATCTCAAGAGATGAATACAGAATAGTGAAACGGTGAATTCTGTGACCCACTAGCTTCTGTATTTATAGATCCATAAAGCAATGATGGCATGTACTTGGCTGCGCAGACATAGGAAAACGTGCGAAGTGGAAGAGACAAAATAAATGGAATTAAACCGTTTCATAAAGCCACGTCATTTGTTTACTTCAGACAAGTGACAGATTTCAGACACCCAAAATTTCAGACAAGTCACTTGTTTCAGACAGCTGAAATTTCATATACATCATTTTTAACAGATAAGATCACACACACTCAAAATGCATGTATGTTCAGATTATTTCTAATGAACTTAAATCAATTTTCAGTCATAGGTTTTGTGAATATATCAGCCCATTGATGCTTTGTATCAATAAACTGAATATCAAAAACACCTTTCTGAACATAGTCTCTAATGAAATGATGTTTTATTTCTATATGTTTAGCCCTAGAATGTTGAATGGGATTTTAGACAAATTAATAGCACTTGTATTATCACAACAAACAGGTTATAGCAAATATAGTAATGTTAAAATCTTCTAACTGATACTTCACCCATAACAGTTGTGAGCAACAACTGGCTGCTGAGATGTATTCTGCTTCAGCTGTTGATAAGGCAATTGTGCTTTGCCTTTTGCTTGACCAGCTAATCATATTTTCTCCAAAGAAATGACATCCACCACTAGTGCTTTTTCTTTCAATTCTGTCTCCAGCAAAATCAGCATCACATAACCTATTAACCTGCAATCCTTACTTTTCTTATAGCACAGACCAAGATTAGTAGTACCTTTAAGATATCTGAAAATTCTTTTTACAGCTTTGTAGTGAGTACTCCTTGGATCAGATTGAAATCTATGCACACAGACATACACTGAACATTATGTCAGGTCTGCTTGTTGTTAGATATAATAATGATCCAATCATTCCTCTATACAAAGTTTGATTCACTAGTTCTTCCTTCTCATATTTATTTAAAGATGCAGAGGGATGCATTGGAGTTGACATGGGTTTGCAATCATGTAAGTTAACTTCTTAAGCATTTCCTTTGTATATTTTTCTTGATGGATCCATATACAGTCAGAATCTTGCTTAATCTGAAGTCCTAAGAAAAATTTTAGTTCACCCATTAAACTCATTCAAATTCTGATTGCATTAACTCTGAAAACTCCTTGCATAATGAAGAGTCAGTTGAACCAAAGATAATGTCATCAACATATATCTGAACAAGTATAAGATCTTTGTTAGAACTGTTTTCTAAAGAGAGTTGTGTCCACTTTTCCTCTTTCAAAACCATTTGAGATTAGAAAACTGCTCAATCTGTCATACCAAGCTCTTGGGGCTTGTTTCAGACCATAGAGAGCCTTTTTAAGTTGAAAACATGTTCAGGAAAGGCAATATCTTCAAAACCAGGGGGTTGTCTAACAAAGACTTCTTCTTCAATGAGACCATTGAGGAAGGCACTTTTAACATCCATTTGATATAGCTTGATGCCATTATTTACAAGCATAAGATAAAAGAATTCTAATTGCTTCTAACCTGGCCACTGGGGCAAAGGTTTCAGTGAAATCAATACCTTCTTGCTGGTTGTATCCTTGAGCAACTAATCTTGCCTTGTTTCTGACTACCTTGCCTTCTTCAGACAGCTTGTTTCTGAACACCCATTTGGTTCCAATAATAGTTTTCCCATGGGGTTTAGGAACAAGGGTCCAGACATCACTCCTAGCAAACTGATTCAGCTCTTCTTGCATGGCTAGGATCCACCCTTCATCATGCAGAGCTTCATCAATGTTCCTTGGCTCTATTTCAGATAGGAGAGCAAGAGAATTCAGAATCTTGAATTTTGATCTTGTCTTAACTCCTTCTGAAGTGCTGCCAATGATTTGCTCTTTAGGATGATGTGATTTGTATTTCCAATCAGGTTTCTGAGGAGGTATCACATCTGTTTGTTCTGTTGAGACTCAACATTTGTCTGAAGAGGTTTAGTAACAGTAGGTACTTCAGACAGTGCTCATCCTTCAAGCTGCTGTGGTCATTCAGCTCCATTCCTGCAAAATCATCCTCTAGATCTGATAGTTCCCTATCAGTCTCTTTGTTATCATTGAATTTAACATGAATAGTTTCTTCAACAGTTAAAGTTCTAGAGTTATACACTCTATAGGCTTTAGATGTTTCAGAATATCCAATGAAAAATCCTTTATCAGACTTTGCATCAAATTTTCCAGATCATCCTTGGTGTTGAGTATAAAACATTCACATCCAAAGGTGTGGAAATATGATATGTTGGTTTCTTCCTTTCCACAGTTCATAGGCAACTCTTTTTCAGAATTGGTCTTACCAATATTCTGTTTTGAAGGTAACATGTGTGCTAACAGCTTCTGCCCAGAAGGTTCTTGGTAAGCTACATGAGTTGAGCATTGTCCTTTGCCATCTCTGCAAACTTCTGTTCTTCTCTCAATAACCCCATTCTGTTGAGGTGTTCTAGCCACAGAGAATTGTGTGAGATCCCATTCTCATCCCAGAACATTTGAAAGTTTGCATTCTCAAACTCTCCACCCATGATCACTTCTAATAACAGAAATACAGAATCCTTTCTCATTCTGTACCTTCTTGCAGAATACTATGAAATTCCTAAAAGTCTCATCCTTGCTTCTTAGGAATAACACCCAAGTAAATCTAGAATAGTCATCAACAATGACCAAACCATATTTCTTACCACTAGACTTTCTATTCTAATAGGACCAAACAAGTCAATGTGTAAAAGTTCTAGTGGTCTGCTAGTTGAAACATCTTTACTCTTAAAAGAGTGTCTTGTTTGTTTCCCTTTCAGAACAGCTTTCACATAAATGTCAGATTTGTATGAAAGCTTGGGCAATCCTTTAACAAGATTGTGTTTTGCTAATCTTGAGATTAATCTCAAGCTGGCATGCCAAGTCTTTGATGCCAAATCTGTTTTTCATCTTCAATAGAAATGAAACACTTTACATTTTGACTTGCTAGATCCTCTAGATCAATTTTGTACACATTGCTGTGTCTCTTAGCAGTAAAGAGGATTTGCTCAGAGGAGACTTGACTATGCATCCTTCCTTAGTAAAGGATACCACATAACCACTGTCACATAATTGACTT
This sequence comes from Sesbania bispinosa, assembly GCA_026901365.1. Lineage (NCBI taxonomy): Eukaryota > Viridiplantae > Streptophyta > Magnoliopsida > Fabales > Fabaceae > Sesbania > Sesbania bispinosa. The sequence continues at coordinate 779,236 of QLOH01000075.1, forward strand.
ATGCTCAGTAAATTATGCTGTAGTCCCTCCACTAGGAGTACATTTTTAATAAGGATGAAGGAGATATACCTACAGTCCCTATTCCAATGATCTTCCCTTGCTGATTTCCACCAAAGGTGACCACTCCACCAGCTCTAGGTCTAAGGTTTTGGAACAAAGACCTTTCTCCTGTCATGTGTCGCGAGCACCCACTGTCCAGGTACCATTTGTGGGGGTCTCCTTTGTCCTGTTAAACACATCTGCAACAGGAATAATTAAGTTTTTAGGTACCCATATTTTTTTAGGGTCCTTTCTTGTTAGCTACGGGCCTTGTCTTTCTCTTGTGTTTGCACTGAGCCACATTGTGTCCAGGCTTACCACAGTTAGAACACCCAGTAACTTTCTTTTAGAAAAATTTAAGACAGTAGGAGGTTCAGACAAGTTATGATCACAAAAGCCTAGTCCAGTTGTGTCAAGGGAATGCCTTTGATTTCCAAGCATTATATTCAGATTTTTAGTTCCTTTGACAAATTTGGCCAGATCTTTTGTCAGTTCCAACAACCTGCTTCTGAAGTTTCTCATTGTCTTCAGACACGGCTTGTGAATTGCAGTTTTTAGTCTCAAGAACTTTTTCTTTGAGCATAAATTTTCTATCTCAAGTGCCTCATATTTGTTACACATTTCTATGTGGGCTTTGGATAGATTCTTATACTCTGGAAAAGTTCTTGAGAACTTTCAACCAGATCATCATACACCTCTTGTAGAGTGAGAGGAAATACCTCAGCTTCAGAGCTGTCTGAAGATGGTAGACTAGCCATGAGACACAGATTTGCCTCTTCTGAAGTGTCTTCTTCTTCTTCTGAGGTTGATTCATCAAGTCTTCCCATGTTGCCATTAGACCTTTCTTCTTTTGAAAAACTTCTTCTTCTTGAAGTTGTTTTTCTTCAGTCTTGGGCAATCAGCCTTCATATGTCCTGGTTGCTTACATTCAAAGCAAATAATTTTATCAGAGTTAGACTCTTTACCTGTCTTACCTCATTTGGATGATGAAGGTTGGTTCTTTCTGAACTTTCCTCTGTTCTGCAACATTCTCTTGATCTTTCTGCTTAAAAGAGCAAGATCATTTTCATCTTCTGAGCTGTCTTCAGAATCTTCATCTGCTTCTGAAGTTTCCTCAGCTTGCATAGCCTTCATGCTGCCATGCCTAGACTGTTTGGCCTTGGAGTTTAGAGCTAGAGACTTCTTCTTGTTGTCATCTTCTCCAAGCTCAAGTTCATGGACTTGAGAGATCCCAACAGTTCTTCCATTCTCAGAGAGTTCAAATCTCTTGCCTCTTGAATGGCAGTGACTTTGGGTCTCTAGGACTTAGGTAGACTTCTTAGAATCTTCCTATTGTTGTCTCCAGATTCATAGGTTCTTCCTAAGGACCTGAGTCCATTGGTTATGGTCTGAACCTCCCAAACATTTGGTCAATAGTTTCAGTCTCTTCCATCTTAAACATCTCATACTGATGTATAAGCATGCTGATTTTGGATTGCTTGACAATTTCAGTCCCTTCATGGGCTGCTGCAAGAGTATCCCAAATCTCCTTGGCAGAAGTGCATCCATGGACCTTCTCATATTCTGATTTATTCAAGGAACATATCAGATAGAGTTTGGCTTTAGCGTTCATCTAGACTCTAGTCTTATGCTCCAAGGTCCATTCAGTCTTAGGTATAGGCAGACCATTTTGCATAGGCACATAGTCTCCATCAGTGACCACATCCCAAACATCAATGTTGTTGCTCTCAATGAACAACTTCATACGATCTCTCCAGTAGTGGTAATCCACTCCGTTGAATGATGGGGGTCTTGTGATAGAGGCTCCTTCTGTGATGTATTGTCTGTTGCTGTTAGAAGCTTCCATTTGGATCTTTCAATCCTCAAACACTTGTTAGGTGCTTCAACCCTGAGTAGAGCTCTGATACCAACTGTAGAAACACAGGGAAACACTAGAAGGGGGGGTTGAATAGTGTTTTCTGAATATTTTAGAAAGCTTTTCGCAAACAGGTGTTAAAAACACGATTTCAGACAGGCTCTTAAAGGGCTGTCTGAAGTTTTCAGATGGCTTAAAAAAATACTGATTTTAAAAGATGTTTTGTGCCTTTATAAAATATCAGATTAATTACTCTAACCCCTTGATTAGTATAAAAAGAATTGACAAGAGATAAGGGTAAGAAAACTTAGCCAAGGAATTTATCCTGGTTCACTCACTACCACTGTGAGCTACGTCCAGTCCCAATGCCAACTAGCAATTGGATTTTCTCTTAATCTTTCAAGATTACAAGTATTCTTTTACAGTCAAGCCTCTTCAGGCTCTACAACCAGTATTCTTTTACAGTCAAGCCTCTTCAGGCTCTACAACCAAGTATTCTTTTACAGTCAAGCCTCTCCAGGCTCTACAAACAAATACAGAGAAGATAAATGCTTAAGCTTACAAACTATATCAGTTTTGAAGCTTAAACAATTACAGATGTACAGAAAAACTGAGGTATGCTCAGGATATTACAATATGTGTACAAAGATAAGTGTTATCAGAGTTGTTGCAGCGAAAAACTTGCAGAGTTTTTGTTCTTTTTCAAAAAAATTCTTCTCTAGGGATGGTCTTCAAAGGAGGGGTATTTATACCCAATCTTCAATCCGTTGAAATACCACCGTTTAGAGATAGTATTAAATGTTATTTAATCCGTTGTGAGACATGCTTCTGAGAGCTCTGATATTTCTGACACGGTACAAGGTTGCTATTGCCATAAAGCTGCTACAAATGTTGCTGCAGAGGTTGCGTTGCAGAGATTTCCTCAATGGTGTATGAAATTCAAAATCACCAGGAAAGGCCTCTGTGTTCCTTGCTATAAACGTGTTTGAAAAGGTACGTGCAGCAGAGGTTCAGAAAAGTCTTCACAAACTTCAGCAGAGGGTGCCACATCATAAGTGAGACTTCAGACGACTTCAATACTTCAGACTAGAGGTGCCACATCATCAAAAGACTTCAGACGACACTGATATTTCAGACGGGTTGAACTACTTCAGACAGCTTCAACTCTTCAGACGAGTTCTGCTTCTTCAGACAACTTCAACACTTAGTCTTTTTATGTAGGCTCATAGTGACTCTTCTTGAAATCATAGATAAAACATTAAAGCATGTGTGTATCTATGATAAGTAATTTAAGTCAAATTTGTCAACCATTAAAACTTTAGGAATCTAGTTGTCTTAAAACATCATAAACAACCTTATGATATTTTTGAGACTCAACAGTGTTTTGTTAGCTTTGAGATCAATCACAAGCTGGCATACCCAAGTTTCTGATGCCAAATCTGTTTTCATCTTCCTCAAAGAGAAAACATTACACATTTTGACTTGAAAGTTCCTCTAGATCAATTTTATACACATTATTGTGTCTCTTAGCAGAAAAGAGGATTGATCTGAAAAGTCCTTGACTATACAAACTTTTTTTGTGAAAGATACAACATATCCACTGTCACATAATTGACTTATGCTCAGAAGGTTATGTTGTAGTCCTTCAACTAAAAGAATATTCTTAATAAGGGATTGAGGAGATATACCTACAGTCCCTATGTCAGTGATCTTCCCTTGTTGATTGCCTCCAAAGGTGACCACTCCTCCCTCCATGGGTCTAAGGTTTTGGAACAAAGACCTTTCTCCCGTCATATGACGTGAGCATCCACTTTCCAAGTACCATTTAATGGGTTTCCTTTGTCCTATTAAAGACATCTGCAACAGGAACAATTAAATGCCTAGGTACCCCATATTTTCTTGGGTCCTTTCTTGTTAGATTTGGGCTTTTATTTCCTTTTGTGTTTACATTGAGACACATGGTGTCCATGAAGTAGAAATTCCAATCACAAGAAGGGGGGTTGAATTGTGATCTTTTAAAAATTTCTGCAATTTCTGCTAATACTATCTTTGCTCAAATATAACTTGGCTAAGTATTAGAAGATGAAACTAAGAAGAGAAGAGTTATGATATGTATAGTATGCTGAAATATAATTCCTTTATAGGAACTCTTGTATGTATCACTTACTTAGGTATTAGGTAATTTTTAAAACATTTTTATGCACATGAAATATGTATTAAGTAATACTGAAATCTAAATATAAAGAGACTAAGGAGAAGAAGATTGAACACACAGTTTTTATACTGGTTCACCTCTTCCAACTTGAGGCTACGTCCAATCCTTACTTTCAGTAGGATTTTCTTGATCACTTTGGTATTACAACTTCCTTGGGTACTCCTTACCACTAGTATTCATCTGCAGCCTCTTCAAGCTCTTCACTGATTTCTTCTGTAGCCTTCAAGGCTTTAGAACAATTCCAGCTTCTTCTGGAGAGTTTACAGACTCTAAAAGCTCTTTGCAGAAACCTTCTGCAAGCTCTATACACACAATATTGCTCACTAAAATCCTGTAGCAGCTTACAAGTATTGTCACATACACCTTCTCAAGAAGCACTAATACTTAAGGACTTCTTGAGAGTTTACAGAAGATAGAAGTGATAAATAATGTAACAAGGCTCAAATTAATTACAAATTAAGCACAATAGAAATATATTGAGCCAGCTCCCTCTTTCTGAACTTTATGAAGCATAATCTCAGAGATTTTGAAGAGAGAGAAAATTTTCAGAAGGTAGAGAATGTAATTATGAAGACCGTTGCTTCTTCTGGTATGTGTGTTGTGTAAAATCCTGAAGAAACCTCTCTTTTTATAGGCAAAGTGAGCCACTAGCTATTGGAGAAAACTTGGAAAAGGGGAAAGACATCCCAGCTGTCCAAGTACTCATTTACAACTGTCATAAGTTGACTGGTCTTATCTTTTGGGAGGTTTCTTCTGCAGATTTGATTCCTTCTGTAATCATCCCTTTTTCTTCTGGAAAGGGTATTTTAGTCATCTGAAGATGAAGGAATAATTCTGGAATGAAATTCAGCTGCTACAACACAAGGAAGCTTGAAGAATATGAATTTACAGGAAATTGCTTCTTCTGCAGACTTCCTGACAATGAATTCTTATGTAACAGCCTCTTGGACAAAGTTATGATTCTCCTATGACATCTTTATTTTTATGCAGATAGTGTTTTAAGAAGTATATATGCAATTACCTGTTCTTAAAAGAAATGATCTTGTGAAAATCACAATTCCTTAGCTTCTTCTTCAGTTTTACTGCAACTGTTTCTTCTTCAGTCTACTGCAGATATTTCTTCTGTAGATCTTTCAGATTCTTTCTTCAAATATGAACTGTTTGCTTCATATACTTCTTACTTTACCCAATGATGTATAATTTCTGATTGCATTCTTTCTATCAGAAGATGAATCTTCTGAGATTCTATTCTTTCTGCAGTATTTTTCAGAAACTTTATGTTGGTTCTTCTCAATGGCTTTCTTGCTTTCTATTTTTCAATCCTTTGATTAGATTGATGTTTAACCTTTGTTGAGAGAGGGCATTTCTATTTATTCAATGCAGTCCTTGAAGCCTTATAACTGTTATCTTCTGGGTTCTTTTACGTGCTTATTTTTAAGACAACTTAATGGAAAACATTAGTACCTTTATTTAGAATTATATAAGGTATTTTGAGAGTAGTCATTATTAAAACATTATTAGAGGATTCTTGGATCTTACAATCTCCCCCTTTTTGATGATGACAACTAATTCAAAATATTGCTTATATGATTCTGAATCCTTTTTAATAAAGCAGCATGTGCCTCATGCAAGACTGGACTTAATATAGAGCTCCCCCTGAATTTATGCTTTGTATGAGATTTATCACTTTTAAACAGATTTCATGTGAGAGAATTTAATCATTTATATGCATCAAATTAATCACTCACTCAATATAGCTAATTTATTCAATATATTAGAATTCTCAAGCATATCAGATTAGAAATCATTCACTGTATTGTTCAAAAACGATTGCACACATATTGTTCATAGATTCAGAATTGTTCAAATTGCATCCTACTTTCTTCCCCTTTGTCATCAATAAAAATATCATTAAGTACAAGGAGAAAAACACATCAGGTATCTACTTAGAAGGAGAGGAATGGTCAGAGGATGATGATGTGGTAGGTTGCATAATGTTCTAAGGAGGCTAAAATGGAGTAAATGGCATAGGAGGAGCTTGTGGAGCAATGGCAGGAAGAACAAAAGTGTTAAACCAAAACTGATGTTGAGTAAACCTCTCAATCATCTCATTGACAGTGCCCTGCAGAATATCCACATTGGTGAACAACTTCTTAACATCAGCCTTGATCTTCCTGACTTGAACTTGAGGATTTAGGATCAACAGCAGAGGAACTCTTTTCTGTTGCAACAGGGATGTCCACAGATTGTGGAGGAGAAGAGTTATTGCCCTTTTCAGTTGTGAGCTGCTGGATATAAGTATCCATGGAGGACAACTTAGTGGAGATGTCAGGAATGCTTTCTTTGAGAGGAATGCCAGATGGAATGTGGGAATCCATGATAGGAGAAACAAGAAAGTGATTGATCATCTCAGTTCCAATAGTTCCTACAGAAGGAACTGACTGTGCTTCCACCTTTGCACTTCTTCCTCTTCTTCTGATAAGTGGAGTTCTTCTATCTCTTCAGGAGACATGGTTCCATCTGCATCTTCTTCAAGCTCTGCATACCTTGCAGGGGATTGGACTTGTAGGATATCTAATGAGGTGTCAAATGAAGGGGATTCGGAGTAGCTCTTGGCTAACATGGCCAAGGCATTAGCAGCCATGGCTTCTACAGAGGCAATTTCAGTACCTTCTATAGAAGCATCCCTTGCTTCTTCTTCTTCTGCAAGGGGATTCTCAGAAGGAAGCTCCATTTAAGATGATGCTTCTTTTCCAAAGTTTACAGGAAATCCTTTATCACCTTCTTCATAGGTGAAAAAGTTAGGTGGTTCAGGAATGAGGGATTCTTCTCTATTCATAACAGGAGTCTCAATTTTCTACATTTTGTTGGGTCCTCCTTCTCCAGTAAAAGCAAGAGACTCTTTCTGAACACCTTTCCTTTTTCTCTTAAAGGTCAGAAGCACCTCTTTTTGCTTCTTTGTTCTGGGACCACTAGGAACTTCATTTACATCCTCATCATCAGTATCACTGTAGATGAACTGAGAAGGGTCTGGCCTACTAATATGCATCTTCCTAACATTGCTTCTGTCAAAGTAGGCATAATCTTCTGTTCTTTCTTCCCCCTAAAGAGATACTTGGAGATAATGGAATATGCTTGTTAGCAACATTTCATAAGGGAGGCTTGCATATACCGTTTGTGGATTGGCAGAAGAAATCATACTCCTAAGAATGAGATAAGAAAGGGATAGAGGTTTACCACTCAGAAGATGATACATAACTAGCAAATCTTGGTAAGTTACTCTTTCTAAAGTCCCAGTCCTTGGAAGAATGGAATAACAATAGATTTTGTGAAATAATCTGTAAATAGGAGTGAGTTTGCTTGACAACAGCTTGGAGTCTGGTTGACTAAAGATTTTCTTAATTACTTCTTCTCTGGTAATGCCTGCAGAAGCATACCAGTTGTCATCAAACAGTTGATTTGTGCAAGAGGGGATACCTATAACTTCTTCTATAGACTCTGGTGTAAGAACAATGGTTGAGCCCTTGATTTCAACCACCAGAGAGTTGCCATCACTTCTGTATTGACTTGCAGAAGCATAAAAGGCCTTCACAAGCCTGGGATATACAGGTTCTTTTATCAGAAGATAGTTTCCCAACCTTACTTCTGAAGAAAGTGCCCAGCATCCCAACTTTCCTTCCTTACTTCTTCCAGTAAGAATATTCTTCCACGAATGACATTCTTCCATTCCTATCTCTCATAAAATATTTTCAGAAGTTCCTCATTCTGAAATAAGTCTCTATTGACATCTTCTCCTTCTTCAGAACGATCATTTTCCATATTGCTCCCTTTTTCCTCATTTGGTCTTCTTGAATCTTCTTCCTTATCACTAGAGGACTGAGAGCTTCTCTTTGATGTAGAAAAGGGAGAATCCAATCTGATGGGTTTGTCAGCCTCATTCCCAACAGTGTGAATGGTAGTCGCAACACCAGCTCTTAATCTACCTGACCTTTTTACATGAGTATTGGAAGGAGAAGGTTTTTGCTCTGCTATTGATGAAGATGGGGCTTTGGGTGAAGAAGTTTTTGGTGGAGGAGAAAGAGGTTTTACAGATAATGGCTGAATAACCAATGCTTTAGGTTGAGGAACAATCTCCATATTTGGTTGAGGAATAGTGTCATGGCTACTGTAGAACACCCAGAGACAATAGGTGAGGTAGTGTTCTTCTTAGAAGCAGTGGTTTTGATTTTCATTTTTCTTGATCAGTGATTAACGAAAAATAGGGGACAAAACGTTTTCAACAAGAGAGCTATTAGAGAAGAGAGAGTTCTCAGTGAAAATGTTATAGGCAGCAAGAGGGAACGCAATGAGTTGTGATAATCCTTTCTGAATGAGTCTTATTGAGCAGGCAAATTATCCGTTGGAGAGAGAAACGAAGAGACAAAGAAACGCACGCGGTTTTTTAGGCACAGTGATTCAACGCTTCCAACGGTCAGAAGTGGATTTCATCTTTTATGTAATGACTATGCTTCCCATAGCTTGAGACAAAAGGACCTTTTTGCTTACTCATTTTCAGAAATCTATCCTATTGGTAGGACATTTTCCTAAGTTGACCTTTAATAGATTATGAATTTTTATAGAAGGTCATGTTGAATTTTGAGACGAGGACAGAGAAGCTTTCATAAGCTTTTAGAAGGAAAAACAGCTTGAGTAAGAAAATTCTGAAAAACAGCTTGAGTAAGAAAATTCTAATTTTCTGGACATTCCTCCAGAAGATATAATTTTCTGCCAGAAGAAGGATGCACCAGATTTGTGCAAAAGAAGCACATTGGACTAATACCCCATTGATTACCCTTAAATACACACATATATCAATATTTGAATCTGCACATTTGTAATTTGTTCCTTATAAAGTTAAATCTATCTTCTACAAATGGTTTAGTAAAAATGTCAGCAATTTGCAATTTGGTTTTAATGAATTTTAGTTCGATTTCATTCTTCTGAACATGATCTCTAATAAAATGATGTTTTATGTCAATATGTTTAGACCTAGAATGTTGTATAGGATTCTTGGATAAATTTATGGCACTTGTATTATCACAGAAGATAGGAATTTTAGAGTACCTCATGCAATAATCTTCCATTTGATGCTTTATCCAAAGGATTTGTGAGCAGCAACTTGCAACAGAAACATACTCAGCTTCTGCAGTTGATAATGAAATTGTAGGTTGTTTTTTGCATGACCAAGATATGAGTGATTCTCCAAGGAATTGACATCCACCACTTGTTCTCTTTCTATCTAACATTTCTCCAGCATAATCAGCATCACAATATCCTATAAGATCAAATTTATACTTTTCTTGTACCAAAGACCAAGATCAGTAGTTCCAACAAGATACCTAAAGATTCTTTCATAGCTGCTACATGTGATTCTTTTGGAGAAGATTGAAATCTAGCACATAATCCTACAGAAATAAAATATCTGGTCTGCTAGCAGTTAAATACAACAATGATCCAATTATTCCTCTATATTCCATTTCAGAAACAGATTTTCCATTTTCATCGGAGTTTAATATTGCGGAAGGATGCATAGGAGTTGCCATGGGTTTTGATCCTTCCATTTTGAATCTTCTGAGAAGATCTTTTGTGTACTTTTCTTGGCAAATGAAGATTCCAGCATCTTCTTGCCTTATTTGTAATCCTAGGAAGAACTTAAGTTCACCCATTAGGCTCATTTCAAATTCACCTTTCATTAACTCCGAGAATTCTTGGCACATCTTTTCATTTGATGATCCAATGATATCATCAACATATATTTTCACAATTAGTAGATCCTTCTTAAGTGTTTTTCTGAATAAAGTAGTATCAATTCTTCCTCTTGTGAAGTCATTATTAAGAAGAAAAATATTTAATCTTTCATACCAAGCTCTAGGAGCTGCTTTAAACCATATAATACTTTTGTTAATTTGAAAACATGATTTGGATGTTTTTGATTTTCAAAACCAGGAGGTTGGTGTACATACACATCCTCATTTATGTAGCCATTTAGAAATGCACTTTTAACATCCATTTGATATAATTTAAAGTTGGGAAAAATATGTTTTTCGTCCCTGTAGTTTCGGTCAACTTGGGTTTTCATCCCTATTTTTTAAATCCTTGGTTTTTTGTCCCTGTACTTTCTAAACCCCTAAACATTAGTCTCTGCCGTTAGTTTGGACCGTTAAACTGTGACGTGGCATGCTAGGCAATTAACACGTGGTATGCTAGGTAATTGACACGTCACAGGTTTAATGGTCCAAACTAACGGCAGGGACTAATGTTTAGGGGTTTATAAAGTACAGGGACAAAAACCAAGGATTTAAAGTATAGGGACGAAAACCCAAGTTGACCGAAACTATAGGGATGAAAAACATATTTTTCCCTTTAAAGTTTGTATATGCAGCAAATGCAAGAAGAATTCTAATAGCTTCTAGTCTAGCTACTGGTGCAAAAGTTTAATCAAAGTCAATACCTTCTTGTGGGTTATAGCCTTGAGCTACTAACCTTGCTTTGTTTCTGATCACATTTCCTTTTTCATTCATCTTGTTCCTGAATACCCATTTTGTTCCAATGATGATGTGATCTTCTAGAGGAGGAACAAGTGTCCATACTTTATTTCTTTCAAAATGATCCAGGTTTCTTTCATGGCATCTATCCATGAATCATCTTCAAGAGCTTCATTTATACTTTTGGGTTCAATCTGAGATAGAAAAGTTGCACCATTTTCATTTCTTCTTAATTGAGATCTGGTTTTTACTCCTTCTGAAGTACTTCCAATGATTTGTTCATGAGGATGACCTGTAATTAATTTCCAGCTTTTTGGAAGATCCTCTCTTTCAAGATCTTGTGTGCAGTTTTCTTCTTTTGAGTTATCTGTGAAGTTTTCCTTCTCTGATGTATCTTCTGAAGGGTCTTTTCTGTCAGAAGATATCTTTGATGCATATCAGATTCATCATCTGATTCACTTTTGTATTTTCCTTGAGAAGAAAGGTTAGTATTATTGAAAATAACATGCATGCTTTCTTCTATGGTTTGATTCTTGATATTATACTCTATTGGCTTTTGAGGTAGAAGAATATCCAAGAAAGATACCTTTTTCAGATTTAGCATCAAATTATTCAAGATTTTCTTTAATATTCAAAATATAGAAAGCATTCCCCAAAAACATGAAAATATGCAATGTTGGGTTTTCTCCCATTCCACAGTTCATATGGTGTTTTGTTTGAGTATGCTTCTAATGGTGACTTTGTTAAGTATATAGCATGATGTAGCAACTGCTTCAGCCCAAAGATATTTTTGAATCCCACTATCACTTAACAGAGTTCTGGCCATTTCTTGGAGAGTTCTATTTTTTCTCTCTACAACTCCATTTTGTTGTGGAGTTGTAGGACATGAAAAGTTGTGGGAAATTCAATTTTCATCAAAAAAAATTTTAAATAAAAAGTTTTCAAACTCTCCTCCATGGTCACTTCTTACAAAAGCAATATATTGACCACTTTCATTTTGTATCTTAGAGAAGATTTTAAAAGCATCAAATGACTTATCTTTGGTGGTGAGAAACAGAACCCATGTGAATCTAGAGTAATCATCTACTATAACTAAATCATATCTTTTGCCTCCTAAGCTGGGTGTTTTGGTAGGACCAAATAAATCAACGTGCAATAGTTCCAATATCCTTTTAGTGGTTACCACATTTTTATGATGAAAGCTTGAATGAGTTTGTTTACCTTTGACACATGATTCACATACTTTATCCTTTTCATATTTAATTTTAGGTAATCCTTTAACCAATTCCAACTTAGAAAGCTTTGAGATGGTTTTCATATTTAGTGTCCTACTTTTCTATGCCAAAACCATTTGTTGTTGAGTCTCAGAATTAATTTGAGTATTCAAACTTAACTTAAGACTCAGTATCCCTAGGTTTTAATGATTAACAAATAAGATCATATAAGCAGGTTCTACTAAGATAGGTATTGTTTGTAGACTGTGTTCAGGATGTAGTATTCATCTGAAGCCTAGAAGACAACAAAGGAAGAGGAAATCCAAAAGATAGATGAAGCAAATCTGAGCAACAAGAAACCGAAGAAGCTATGGTAGATTATCTGCAGAAAAGCACAGAAAGTGAAGAGAAGAGGAATCTCAACTATCTGAAGACAAGCTTGCGTCTGAAGAGTGACTATCATCTGAAGACTTGAAGACAAAACTGAATATTTGACTCCGTCTGAAGGATGACTATCGTCTGAAGATTTAAAGACAAAATGAAGACTTGACTCCGTTTGAAGAGTGACTATCATCTGAAGATTTGAAGCTAATATGAAGAACTCTGTATATCTGAGGAATGAAGGTGTTAGAATCAAGAATTGATCCCTTGAAGTCATTGCTAAGTGTGAAGAACACTCTACCCAATGAACTTCACTTATTTCAGCATAAGAGTCAGAACTACTTTATTGCCTCGATCAAGATTTTGCACAAATAAGGAAATTCTGCAACGCCTACTGCACCTGCAATGAAAAAGCATTGCGTGCGCAGACCTACTGCATCTACTGCTGCCCAGAGCGTATCAGAAGACTGAATAAAAGAAATGAGAAAGATGTTTGAACTAAGTTTATTAAATTCAACATCTTTATCCATCTGAATCACAGAAGAATAAGAAGAGACAAAGAAGAACAGAGCTGTGATCATCTGAAGAAAAGAAGAAGTAATTTTTGCTAGAGAAAAGAACTTGCTAAAAGCATTCTTAGTGTGAAGAACTAAGAAATGCTTGAAACAATCATCGAGATAAGCATATGTTGATGCTGATTACATCAAGCTTAAACAATGCAACCATCTGAAAGCTCACTAATTATCTGAAAGTATTTGAAGATTAAAACCTTCTGAACACATACTCTCTAAACAAGTTGATGAGATACATCAGACTATCTGAAGACATGAAGACTTTCCAATTTGACTACGTGGACAAATCTCAAACTACGGGAAGTCTCAACAAGACAAAGATCACATGTTCAACAGCTAGATATATTCAAATTTTCTTAAGAGAGAAAAAGGAGAAAACGTCAGAAGCTCAGAAGCTAAGCAAAAATGAAGATAGCCCAAATGAGTCAAAGGACAAATCTAACGGATATCTCCTCACACTCACAGAAAAGAAAGGTGATGAAGAAAAGAAGATGCAGAGAGAGAAAGAAGTATCTACCTATTAAAGGAAAATCTCTCAAGGTTAAAGAACTCATCAAAAGTGTGTCAGAGCTAAGCTATTTGCACACTTATTCGCTTAAGCAGAAGCAACTATTTAAGAAGCTATTTTCACAACGGCTATTTGAGCCAAATCATTTCTTCTCAACGGTAACCAAGCAATCTTCAACGACTATATTTTATCAGAACATATAAATAGCCTCAAAATAATTTGAAGATGTCGGTCAGTTGTCCATCAGTTGACCAAATTTCTCAGCAACACATCCACAAAATGTCGACCAAAATAAAAGGGTTGTATTGAAGCTCAAGGATGAAATATACCAAGAAAGAATCGGCTATATATCAAATCCAATATCCTATCAGTCATCATTCAAAAGAAGTATCCATCACACAGAGATTGAAGTTTAAGCCCATTGTAATTCAAACACTTGTATCTCTGTTGTTTCCTTGTACTTAGAATTCATTTAATGTATCCTGAGTTAGACTCAATAATCCCTTGTACAAGAAGAATCTGAGTTTATGTTCTTAGAAACTTAAACTTAGTTTATGTTGTAAACACTATATGTGTCTGAGAGCCTGAGAGGCCATGGTGGAAGAAAGAATACTTGTTGTTGAGCCTGGAGAGGCTTGTCTGTAAATAACACTGCATATGTTGCCTGGAGAGGCAGTTGAAAACAAAAGAATACTTGTTGTTGAGCCTGGAGAGGCTTGTCTGTAAAAATAACTGCATATGTTGCTGGAGAGGCAGTTGAAAACAAAGGAATACTTGTTGTTAAGCCTGAAGAGGCTTGTGGTAAAAGAATACTTGTATCTGTGTTCAGATAATGGAAAATCCAGTGGTGGTTTGCCCTGGGACTGGATGTAGCTCACTGGATTTGTAAGTGAACCAGGATAAATTCATGGCTAAGTTTTCCTTTCCTTAATCTCTGTCAATTTAGTTTATTTATCAGTTATTTTGAAAGTTGTTTTAAATATCAAAACTTATCTTTAAACCCACGTATTTTTAAAACTGTACTTGTGTCAGAAATCAGTTCAGAAGGTACAGATGAACTTGAGATGATCTCTATCGTCTTAAGTATTTTAGAAACTGATCTTTAAAGATCCTCTGAAATAACCTTCTGAAGTGTTTCAGGTTTTTCTCAAATAACTCAGTTTGTAAATCAGAGCCTAAATTACTTGTATGTCAATATCAACCATTTTCAAACTTCTTGTTGTATCCTTGATGTTTAATTAAATCCTTTTTAAACAAAGTCTGATAAATATCTTTTTATCCTCTGAAGTGATCTTAGAAAATGTAACAGCTTTATCATTCTTATCATATCATTGAAAAACTATTTTCTTATCTTCTGCAAATCTCTGATAACTTTAATTATCTTTCAATTAAGTTTTTCATAACAATTTATCTTAATTCATTTGATGTTTTTAAATGGTTTCTAAAATTTCTTAAGTCTTTAAAACACTATTCAACCCCCCTTCTAGTGTTTCCTGTGGTTCTAACATTTGTCATTTTCAAAAGAAGCAAAGCATGTATGATCAGATAATTCCTCTAGACTTATGTTGTATATGTTTTTGTTTCTTATCCCAGAAAACAATAATTTCTTAGTAGATGATTCTCTAATTTCACAAAATGTTGATTGAAACATAACTTCATAGCCACTATCACATAGTTGACTTATGCTAAGAAGATTATGTTTTAAACCTTTCACATATTTACATTACTGATTTGAGCATAATTTTTCATACCTACCTTTCCAATACCTTTGATATGAGCTTTGTTGTTGTCTCCAAAGGTTACTGTTCCACCTTTTATCTTGTGTAACTGGATGAACTTGTTTTTGTCTCCAGTCATATGTCTTGAGCAACCTCTGTCCAAGAACCATTGCCCTTTCTTCTCGAAGGTTCTTGCTTGATCCTGCATCATAAGACAATAGTGTTTTAGGTACCCAAATTTTGTTGGGTCCTGAATGGTTTAGATACCTTTCTTTTGAAACTCTTTTTCCTCTTGTAATAGTTACGAACAATATGTCCAATTTGTTACACCAAGAACATTTAGGAGATTGCCTTTTAACTGGTACAAAGACATTCTTGTAAACTCTTGAGTTATGAGATTGATTGAATCCTAACCCTGTTTTATTAGATATTCCCTTTCTATTGCCTATGAGTTTTTCTAAGTTATTAGTATCATTCACAAATTTACTTAAGTCTTGATGTAACTCATTAACTTTTATTTTCAGAAGATTATTTTATTTCTGCAGCATCTCAGTTTTACTATTTATTTCTTCTGAAGGTTCAGACTTAAGTGATTTTATTTGTTCTGATAATTTGAAATGAGATTGTTGTAAACAGTGATTGTCTTAAAAAATATTTCATTATCACTTTTTAATCTTTCATTTTCTTCTTTAGATTTAGTTAATTGATCTTTAAGTAAAGCACATTTTTGAGCTAGTGTGTGTGAGTCAGATAATAGGTTTTCAAATGCATCTTCTAATTCTTTATATGTTACATCCCCAAATTAGGGCCTAGAAACTATAGTGAGAACTTTAGGTTGTGGTTCCGGCCAAGTAACAGAGAGTTGGAAGTGGTATGAGATGTTGGAGATTTGAATGTGAATTTAGATGGGAAGTTTGGTAAATGATCTAAGAGGATTATGAAGATTTAAGAATGAGGAAAGGATATAAGAGGAAGAAGAACTAAATTGGAAAGGTACGTCATTAGGTGATAGTTAGGGAATCGATCAAGAGTTATGAGTTTTAAAGGAACAAGGGAATGAAGGAGCATAGTCTCATGGATACCTAGAACCCTTAATGTTATCCTTCTTGGAGTCAATTGATGAGTTATAACCTGACTCATGTAAAGTTTAACTCGTTAGGCTTCAACCAAGGTTATTGCTTAATTTTGGGTTTTAAGCCTAATGACCTTGGTGCACTAATTTGCAAATATCTAGAGTTAAGGATGTCCAATTGAGGTGATTCCACTTGGACTAGAAAGATAAGATCCGGGCTTCAATTTGATAGGCTATATGATGGCATTCCGATCTAATTTGCACCTTCAAACAGACTCATTCTCGCTCAAGCGAGAATTTGCTCGCTTGAGCGAAAATATCAGCAGAAACATGTTTCGAAATGCTGTTAAGAATCCTCTCGCTCAAGCGAAAATCTGGCAGAATGCCACCTTCTTGACTTCGCTCAAGCAAAATTATTTCGCTTGAGCGAGAGTACGTGAGACCAGTTTTTAAAAACGGAGATCTAGGGCTTCCAGCCCTCATTTTCTCTCATTCTAGAGAGAGGAACTAGAGAGAGAAGGGGTTAGATTGAAGAGGAATCATGGATTGGAGCCACCCACACCGTTCAAGGAGCTTGGATCTTAATCCTCATGCCTCCATTCCTTTCTACTTCCTCCATTAGAGGTGAGCGAAGCTCACACACTCTCACCACATCTTGTGTGTGTTTCCATCATGATCCCCACTCTTCTAATCCCTTCCTTTTAGTGTATGGGTGTTGATTTATTGTAAGAAAGGATTATTAATTTGATATGTCCAAACCCTAGGTTAGTCTAAGTTGGGAACTTTGTGATTTCTTGTGATTGGTTGCTATGGAATGTTTTTCTTGATGATTCCTTTTATTCCTTGATGATTTAGTGGATTTATATGTAATTTTGACATGGTTATGCATTGGAACATGAAACTAGGGTTTATGTGGAGAAACTGATTTAGGGTTTTAATTAGGAAACTTGTATGATGTTATACCATTGAGATTATATGATTATGTTTCTCTAGAAGTATTCTCCATGCATTTGCATTATCTAAAAGACACGCTTAATTCCACATGGGTCTAGGGCCAAGTCCCAGTAGGTCTTGGACTCGGTTAAGGGAGGTTCTCCTTAGAGAATAATTCACCTTAGGGGGGTTGAGAAGTTCAGGTTGTTGATACTCCTATCCGGACAAGGGCCAAGAGGTAGTGGTCGTAGTTGGGATTTGAGTATCAACCTCACTGACGCCTCTTAAGACCCGCAGATTATCTGAGGATCCACGGGCCGAGTCCCTAGGCCTTTTGGGTCAGGCATGGAAGGTTCTTTTCGGAGAATGATTCACCTTAGGGGGGTGGACAAGTCAAGTTGTTAGTACTCTAATCCAGGGATAGCCCAAAAAGGGGGTTGTAGTCGGGATGTGAGTATTAGCCATATTGACGCCTTCGAGAACCCCAAAGTAATTGGACTTTGGTCCCCAGAGTAATAGCGGGAAACGTCCCCAAGGAAGATGTTCCTTGTAGTCTGAGCTCAGGTCTAGCCCCAGAGTTAGCGAAAAGAACCCGTACTGCCGGGAAGAAAGCAGCTCATGCATCATATAGAATTCAGAGATTTTCAGAGTCATTATGTATTCTAGATCTATATGTACTTCAGAACTTTGATGTGCCTCAGAATTATGATGCATGGCTGAATGTATATGTATGTTAGAATGTTCAAGAATGCTAGAGATTATATGTATTTCAAAACTTGTTACGTGTTCATATTTCAGGAATTTATGATTATATGTTATGTGTTGCATCTCATATGCTTGCCTCCCCATACTACTTGTTGCATGTTTTGCTCACTGAGACCGTAGTCTCACCCCACGTTTTGGGGATACATTTTAGTGTATGCAGAGAATTCCAGCCTTTGTCTAGAGGTGAAGAGGAACTTTTAGAGTGAACCTACACTCCTAGTGACCAGATAGGAATCCTTAGAGCAGTATTAATTATAATTAATAGTTAATGGTGTAATTAAATAGAGTTTTCAGTAAAGGATTAAGTGTAGATGTCAATTTTCGGTAGCTAATGTAGAACTCTTTTAGTTTGGCCATGGAGGCCCTTTTTCCATTGTTATTGATTAGAAATCTGGATATTATGAATTGTACTGGTGTTTTGCTGGTTTTCAGGTGATTCTGGAAATTGGGAAACATCCAGTTTTCAGGGGAAACTCTGCCGGATTTCCGGCATGAGTATATAGACCTTAACACTTCCAAGTGTAGGTTCGTTCCTGGGTTCTAATATCGAATTTGCATGGAGATTCATGATGTATGAATGTGGTGGAAGCCTAAGTAAACATTGGATTACTTGGGCGTTATGTGTGTATGACGATACTCGAAATGGCGCGAAAAAATTTCAGAAATTCGGATTAGTTTTTCCAACGAACATTATTCTTGAATTGAGAAATTAGGACGTTACATTTTGGTATCAGAGCAGCTCAATCCAATTGGACTATGGTTAGGTTAGTTGCCCGTGATTTACTATGATTCCATCGTACCCGTACTTAGTATAGGTACTTATCACCCCTTTACTTGGTGCGTTGGTTAGGGAATCAGGACACTTCTCTAACAAGGTTAGAGCCATGAACTTGATAGATATAGGGAAAGTGACATAAGCCCATTTCCCCATAAGAGGACTTTCACGTTAGAAATCTTATAGAATGTCATCTTTAGTTTTTAGTGGACATGAGGCACCCTCAGAGGAAAGGTTAAAGTAGAAGTTTTTGAGAGAGAGTGTGTAATTGGTTTTGGAAGGTGAAAATGAGAGAGAGGTTTAGAGGGAACAAAACGAGTAGGTTCCCTAGTGGGAGAGTGTTGTGTTGATGGTTTCACCTTGGCAATGTGAGGTTCTTGAGATGAATGGAATGTTTGATTTGTCTGACTGAGTGTAAGGTTTGCTTGTTTGAATAATTGTATGTCCTGTGTGCTTGGTTGTGATTTGTTTGATTAGTCATGATATTTGTTTTGCTCAAATGCTTGCTTGACATGTATGTTTGTTTGCGTTGTTTGGAAGGTCTTGTAAGTATGGAGGTTAATGGTAAATTCTAGGATATGGGTTGAACAGTCTTAGGATTTCGAATTTTGAGGATTAAGGTTCATGCTTGGTCGGTTTGTAGAAGACGGGTGGAATTCATGAGAGGATAGAGGAACTATCACCCTAGGTGTGGAGACATTTTTATTGACTTAGAGCCTTGAGTTAGGATTAAGAGGAGTTAAAAGTTCTCGCTTGAGCGAGTTATGCAGCAAATGTTAGGATTTTGGTTTCTGCAGATTTCGCTTGAGCGAGAGTAGTCTCGCCCAAGCGAGAATCAGGGGATTTTGGAGTGCTCTCTAGATGTTTTTCGCTTAAGCGAGAAAGGTCTCGCCCAAGTGAGAATCTTCCAGAGAGGGGAAAGCTCTCTGGAGTATTCTCGCTCAAGCGAGATATATCTCGCTTGAGCGAGAATTCAAATTCAGAATCTTCTCAACATTCTTGTCCAAGCGAGAAGGGCTCGCTTGAGCAAGAACGCGCGTGCCTGTTTTTAGAAACACAAGGCTAGGGTTATTTTTTTCAATTCCTTCCATTCCTCTTGTTTCTAAAGTTTCCACCATCATTCTAGGCTTGGGTGTTTCCCTTGGCTCACCAGGGCAATTAAATGGTCCTCGAGTGCTAGGTGGCCAGCTCTAAGCGATAGCTCCTGATGTCATAGTTCAGGGCATGTATTCGTACTCAGTCTCCTAGGTGGAAATGATAGATAATTTTATTTTCTATTTTTGTGCACATGATGGAGTGATGGGTACAAGCAGGCCTACACAATAACATGTCCTGTTAGATGAGGTTGGTTTCTCTCCGGATGAACTCTAGGAGTTTGTCCATTATCTATCATATGTGCATCGGAGGAGCACCACTACCTTTTGTCATGGCTCAGTATGCTACACACCCTTGGCTGCAACTCTATATTCTTTTAGTTAAGACCTGTGCGTTGCTGTTTCAGAAACTAGTGAGGAGATGGTGTCGTTTATACGATGATGTTTCAGATCAGCTAGCTTTCAGGAGGCACAGTGTAGTTTCGTGTAGCAGACTTGAACCTTGAGGGCTGTTAGGGAGGGCCAAGCCCTTAAGAGGGGTAGTCTTGTAGAAGAAGACATGGAGACCCATCGTATAACTCAGAAGACCAATTAGGGTTTTTCAAGGCACCGCTAGGTTGTTAGCAACCCCAAAGTTTAAATCACTTTGTAGATGTCAAAACTAGGAACCCCCCAACACTTAGACAACTTCTAGGTACTCCCAAGGTGTGGTGTGCGGATTAAGTATTGAGTTAGGAACCATAACCAGGAGTTTGTGAAGCTTTTTTATGTTTCAACCCAGTTAGGTAGTTTGATTAACTAAAGTAGTAAATCATTTCAGAGTGAAGAGACCAATGTGAGGTCCCTTAGGAATCCAGGTTAGAATTATGGTAGAGGGAGGTTAGGTGTCAGGGTACCTACCAAAAGGAAGAATGATAGAATTGATTGGCTTATGTGTGATTCGGGCATAGAAAAGTTTATGGAGTAGTGACATTCGAGACGTAGCCTAGAATGATCGAACCAAGGAGACGGGTTAGGAAGTACGACTCACTCTAAGTTCCCTTTCGACCACCTTGAGGAATAGATGTATTAGTGATCGAACGACAATTTGGGAGGATTCCAAGTGCACAAACATATTTAAGAATAGGAGTGTGACCCTGCGTTAGGATAATCAGAGCAAATTTTTAGGACAATTTATTTAAGGGGGGTAGAATTGTAACATCCCCAAATTAGGGCCTAGAAACTATAGTGAGAGCTTTAGGTTGTGGTTTCGGCCAAGTAATAGAGAGTTGCAAGTGGTATGAGATTTTGGAGATTTGAATGTGAATTTAGATGGGAATTTGGTAAATGATCTAAGAGGATTATGAAGATTTAAGAATGAGGAAAGGATATAAGAGGAAGAAGAACTAAGTTGGAAAGGTACGTCATTAGGTGAGAGTTAGGGAATCGATCAAGAGTTATGAGTTTTAAAGGAACAAGGGAATGAAGGAGCATAGTTTCATGGATATCTAAAACCCTTAATGTTATCCTTCTAGGAGTCAATTGAAGAGTTATAACTTGACTCCTTTAAAGTTTTCCTCGTTAGGCTTCAACCAAGGTTATTGCATAATTTTGGG
Organism: Sesbania bispinosa; assembly: GCA_026901365.1. NCBI lineage: Eukaryota > Viridiplantae > Streptophyta > Magnoliopsida > Fabales > Fabaceae > Sesbania > Sesbania bispinosa. The sequence goes on from QLOH01000075.1 coordinate 800,496, forward strand.
TTTTAAGCTTAATGACATTGGTGCACTAATTTGAAAATATCTAGAGTTAAGGATGTCCAATTGAGGTGATTCCATTTGGACTAGAAAGCTAAGATCCGGGGCTTCAGTTTGATAGGCTATAAGATGGTATTCCGATCTAATTTGAACCTTCAAACGGACTCATTCTCTCTTAAGCGAGAATTTGCTCGCTTGAGCGAAAATATCAGTAGAAACATGTTTCGAAATGCTGTCAATCTCGCTTGAGCGAGAATCCTCTCGCTCAAGCGAAAATTTGGCAGAATGTCACCTTTTTGACTTTACTCAAGCGAAATTATTTCGCTTGAGCGAGAGTACGCGAGACCATTTTTTAAAACGGAGATCTAGGGCTTCCAGTCCTCATTTTCTCTCATTCTAGAGAGAGTAACTAGAGAGAAGGAGTAGATTGAAGGAGGAATCATGGATTGGAGCCACCCACACCGTTCAAGGAGCTTGGATCTTAATCCTCATGCCTCCATTCCTTTCTACTTCCTCCATTAGAGGTGAGTGAAGCTCACACACTCTCACCACATCTTGTATGTGTTTCCATCATGATCCCCACTCTTCTAATCCCTTCCTTTTAGTGTGTAGGTGTTGATTTATAGTTGGAAAGGATTATTAACTTGATATGTCCAAACCCTAGGTTATTCTAAGTTGGGAACTTTATGATTTCTTGTGATTGGTTGCTATGGTATATTTTTCTTGATGATTCCTTTTATTCCTTGATTTAGTGGATTTATATGTAATTTTGACATGGTTATGCATAGGAACATGATACTAGGGTTTATGTGGAGAAATTGATTTAGGGTTTTAATTAGGAAACTTGTATGATGTTATACCATTGATATTATATGATTATGTTTCGCTAGAAGTATTCTCCATGCATTTGAATTATCTAAAGACACGTTTAATTCCACATGGGTCCAGGGCCAAGTCCCAGTAGGTCTTGGACTCGGTTAAGGGAGGTTCTCCTTAGAGAATAATTCACCTTAAGGGGTGGAGAAGTTCAGGTTGTTGATACTCCTATTCGGACATGGGCCAAGAAGTAGTGGTCGTAGTTGGGATTTGAGTATCAACCTCACTAACCCCTCTTTAGACCCGCAGATTATCAGAGGATCCACGGGCCGAGTCCCTAGGCCTTTTGGGTCAGGCATGGAAGGTTCTCTTCGGAGAATGATTCACCTTAGGGGGGTGGACAAGTCAAGTTGTTAATACTCTAATCCAGGCATAGCCCAAAAAGGGGTTGTAGTCGGGATGTGAGTATTAGCCACATTGACGCCTTCGAGAACCCAAAGTAATTGGACTTCGGTCCCCAGAGTAATAGCGGGATATGTCCCCAAGAAGAAGTTCCTTGTAGTCTGAGCTCAGGTCTAGCCCCAGAGTTAGCGAAAAGAACCCGTACTGCCGGGAAAGCAGCTCATGCATCATATAGAATTCAGAGATTTTCAGAGTCATTATGTATTCTAGATCTATATGTACTTCAGAACTTGATGTGCCTCAGAATTATGATGCATGGCTGAATGTATAGTATGTTAGAATGTTCAAGAATGCTAGAGATTATATGTATTTCAGAACTGTTACGTGTTCATATTTCAGGAATTTATGATTATATGTTATGTGTTGCATCTCATATGCTTGCCTCCCCATACTGCTTGTTGCATGCTTTGCTCACTGAGACCATAGTCTCACCCCATGTTTGGGGATACATTTTAGTGTATGCAGGGCATTCCAGCCTTTGTCTAGAGGTGAAGAGGAGCTTTTGGAGTGGACCTTAATTCCCAGTGACCAGATAGGAATCCTTATAGTAGTATTAATTGTAATTAATAGTTAATGATGTAATTAAATAGAGTTTTCAGTAAGGATTAAGTGAAGATGTCAATTTTCGGTAGCTAATGTAGAACTCTTTAGTTTGGCCATAGAGGCCCTTCTTCCATGTTACTGATTAGAAATCTGGATATTATGAATTGTACTGGTGTTTTACTGGTTTTCAGGTGATTCTGGAAATTGGGAAACATCTAGTTTTTAGGGGAAACTCTGTCGGATTCTGGTAGGAGTATATAGACCTTAACACTTCCAAGTGTAGGTTCATTCCTGGGTTCTAATATAGAATTTTCATGGAGATTCATGATGTATGAATGTGGTGGAAGCCTAAGTAAACGTTGGATTACTTGGGCGTTATGTGTGTATGACGATACTCGAAATGGCGCGAAAAAATTTTCAGAAATTCGGATTAGTGTTTCCAAAGGACATTATTCTTGAACTGAGAAATTAGGACGTTACATTGCATGTGAGAGCCAGAGGCTGATGAGAGCGGGGAGTGATCGCCGGTTGCAAAGAGGCACGGACAAGGAGTGACTCCTGGCAGGCTTCTAAGAACACATGGATGAACCGAACCCACACCCGAATGAGAGGGATCCAGAGGCTGTGCAGGTATCGGACTATACTGTTGAGGATAGCTTAAAGGAAAATGTTATGGAGAACTGTACCAACAAGATGCATCTTCTTTTCGGAAGCCCATAACATAAGAACTCCATAGTTAAGAGTGCTTGGCTTGGAGCAATTCTGGGATGGGTGACCTTCTGAAAGTTTCCCAGAAAGTGTGCAAGTGAAGACAAAGCATATTGGAAAGACTTGTGTTGGTTTGTGGGGACCCTCATCACTCCTGCAAGCGGCTCGGGGGCGTTACAAATGGTATCAGAGCGAGCCTTTCCCAGTACGGTGTTGGTTCGGGGACGAACCAGGCGGAAGCTGGTGGGCATGTGAGAGCCGGAGGGTTGATGAGAGCGGGGAGTGATCGCCGATGCAAAGAGGCACGGACAAGGAGCGGCTCCTGGCAGGCTTCTAAGCACACATGGATGAACCGAACCCACACCCGAATGAGAGGGATCCCAAGGTTGTGCAGGTATGGGACTGTACAGTTGAGGATAGCTTAAAGGAAATTATTGTGGAGAACTATACCAACAAGATGCATCTTTCTTTTCGGAAGCCCATAACATAAGAACTTCATAGTTAAGCGTGCTTGGCTTGGAGCAATTCTGGGATGGGTGACCTTCTGGGAAGTTTCCCAGAAAGTGTGCAAGTGAGGACAAAGCATACTGGAAAGACTTGTGTTGGTTTGTGGGGACCCTCATCACTCCTGCCAGTGGCTCAGGGGCGTTACATTATATGTAGGAGAGTTAGAGTTAATTACGTCATCTTCTTCTTCTTTACCAGCCATGAGACACAGATTTGCTAACTCTTCTTCTGCTTCATCTTCTGAGGAACTTTCTAAGTCATCCCAATTTGCCATCATGGCCTTTTTTCTTCTTCTGAAAATTCCTTGAGTCCTTTTTATGTGGCCTGGCTTGTTGCATTCAAAATAAATGATTTGAGCTTTAGATCCATCAATTTTTTGTACTTCCTTCTTGGAGTTGAAGAATCTTTTTCCTCTGCCCTTTCTTCTAAGCATTCTTTGGATTCTTTTAGATATGAAGGAAAGCTCATCATCATTTTCAGAAGTAGATTCTTCTTCTTCAAAAGCCTTTTCTTCTAATGAGGTTATGTTAGTCCTTCTTGATGTACTAGCTTTTAGAGCAATTGTTTTTCCTCTCCTTGGTGGTAATTCATCCATGAGTTCTTGCTCATGAACTTTTAGGGAACCAAGAAGCTCTTCTAATTTTAGAACTGCAAGGTCCTTGGCTTCTTGAATTGTTGTTACCTTGGGTCTCCAAAATTTTGAAGTCTTCTGAGTATTTTTTCTAACTTGCTTTTGATTGATGTAGCTTTTACCAAGAGACTTTAAGTCATTGATGATGGACTGTGAATCTACTGAATATTTCATCAATGGATTCATGTTTAGTCATATTAAACATCTTATATTGATGAATCAAATATTTATTTTTGACTCTTTCACTTGATCAGTTCCTTCATGTGCAATTTTAAGTGTATCCCAGATTTCTTTAGTTGTGGCATATCCAGCTAACTTGTCATATTCTCCTTTGCTCAGAGCACAGAGAAGAAAGAACTTGGCTTTGGAGTTCATAAGATATTTCTGCTTATCTTCTGAAGTCCATTCTTCTCTGGATTTTGGTTGTGGAGGTTCTTCTTGAATTTCCGATTCTCCTTCTTTATGATGAACCAGAATTCTTGTTCTTTTAATTACAAGAATGAAATTACCTTTTTCAACAATATCCCAAAGATCAATGTCTTGGGATTCTAGAAATAATTTCATTCTATCTTTCCAGTAATAGTAATCCTTCCCATCAAATGTTGGAGGTCTGTTTGTAGAGAATCCTTCTGGGATGAACATTCCAGCTCCATGATTTGCCATCTTCCCTTGATCTTTTTCCTCTCTCACTGTTAAGTGAGTTCAACCCTAGAGGCAAGCTTCTGATACCAATTGAAGTAGAAATTTTAATCACAAGAAGGGGGGTTGAATTGTGATCTTTTAAAATTCTGCAAATTTTTGCTAATACTATTTCTGCTCCAAGTATAACTGGCTAAGTATTAGAAGATGAAACTTAAGAAGAGAAGAGTTATGATATGTATAGTATGCTAAAATATAATTCCTTTATAGGAGCTCTCTTGTATGTATCACTTACTTAGGTTATTAGGTAATTTTTTAAAACAATTTTATGCACATGAATATGTATTAAGTAACACTGAAATCTAAATATAAAGAGAGTAAGGAGAAGAAGATTGAACACACAATTTTTATACTGGTTCACCTCTTCCAACTTTGAGGCTACGTCCAATCCCTACTTTCAGTAGGATTTTCTTGATCAACTTTGGTATTACAGTTTCCTTGGGTATTCCTTACCACTAGTATTCTTCTGCAGCCTCTTCAGGCTCTTCACTGATATCTTCTGTAGCCTTCCAAGGCTTTAAACAGTTCCAGCTTCTTCTGCAAGAGTTTACAGACTCTAAAAGCTCTTTGCAGAAACCTTTTGCAAGCTTTATACACACAGTATTGCCTCACTACAATCTCGTAGTAGCTTACAAGTACTATCACACACACCTTCTCAAGAAGCACTAATACTCTAAAGGACTTCTTGAGAGTTTATAGAAGATAGAAGTGATAAAATATTGTAAACAAGGCTCAATAATTACAAATTAAGCACAACAAAAATATATTGAGCCAACTCCCTCTTTCTGAACTTTATGAAGCAGAATCTCAGAGATTTTGAAGAGAGAGAAAATTTCCAGAAGGTAGAGGATGTAATTATGAAGACTGTTGCTTCTTCTGGTCTATGTGTTGTGTAAAATGCTGAAGAGAACCTCTCTTTTTATAGGCAACGTGAGCCACTAGCCGTTGGAAAAACTTGGAAAAGGGGAAAGACATCCTTGTTGGGAATATGCACTAGAGACTTATATGTTTATAAACATCCATCACTTGTATCATGTTATATTATAAAGGCAACTTATTCTTTTAGAATATAATTAATGTCCTTAGAATAGTAAGCTCAAACTTCATAAGAAATCAAGTAGATGACTTGATCGTGAGATCTTATGAAGAACTATTCTTAAATAGTCCCTAGTCAAGTATCATCTTAGGACAAAGATGCATTATACTAGTATGTGAGTTCGTTGATGATCACATCTCACGGATCATGGATATGAGATATCATGTGCTCACATAGGTACACATTAAGAGTAATGGTGTACTGGACAGACCTACCTAAAGAACGTTGCATGGATTGTTACATAAGTGTCATGAATGTTTCTTAAATTGATAAGTGTTATATGAAGTCCTTCGATCTGAAATCACTACGATTCCTACATAAGGAATTATGTTTTAATTATCATCAAACGTTATCTGTAACAAGGTAATCATAAAGTTGGTTTTTCGACATATAATAAATTATGTGGTGGAATGTGAGTGCCCTATATGGAATTTGTCTCTCCTATGTAACAGGAGTTATATCTGTAGGCCTCTTGATAAAGTGAGACTACAAAATGCATGGCCATGCTTAGGAGGATAAACATGAGATGTTTATTTTCTGAACAGTCTACTTGGGGATCAAGAAAAACATAAATTGAACTATACAAAGTTGACACAATCCATGCAGATTTTGATTCCTTCTGTAAATCAGCCCTTTTCTTCTTCCGGAAAGGGTTATTTTAGTCATCTGAAGATGAAGGAATAATTCTGGAATGAAATTCAGCAACTGCAGCACAAGGAAGCTTGAAGAATATGAATTTACAGGAAGTTGCTTCTTCTGCAGACTTCCTGACAGTGAAATTCTTCTGTGGCAGCCTCTTGGACAAAGTTATGATTCTCCTGTGACATCTTTATTTTATGCAGATAGTGTCTAGGAAGTATTTATGCAGTTATCTATTCATAGAAAAATTATCTTGTTAAAAATCACAATTCCTTAGCTTCTTCTTCAGTCTTACTGCAGCAGTTTCTTCTGCAGATCTTTCAGATTCTTCTTGGCAGCTGTTCTTTCTTCAAATTTGAACTGTTCCTTCACATTTTTTTTTACTTTACCCAGTGATGTATAATTTCTTATTGCATTCTTTCTATTAGAAGATAAATCTTCTGAGATTCTATTTCTTCTACAGTATTATTCAGAAACTCGATGTTGGTTCTTCTCAATGGCTTTCTTGCTTTCTATTTATCAATCCTTTGATTTGATTGATGTTTAACCTTTGTTGAGAGAGAGCATTTCTATTTATTCAATGAAGTCCTTGAAGCCTTATAACTGTTTTCTTCTGGAGTTCTCTTACCTGCTTATTCTTAAGACAACTCAATGGAAACAATAGTACCTTTATTTAGAATTATATAAGGTATATTTTAACATAGTTGTCATTATTAAAGCATTATTAGAGGATTCTTGGACCTTATAGTCCAGGCTTACCACAATGGGAACACCCATTACCTTTCTTCTTACCCTTATCAGGAAATTTTAAAATAGAAGGGTTTGATGATAAGTCTTCTGAGAAGCCTAAACCACTTTTGTCATAGGAATTTTTCTGAGTTCCTAATAATCTATTAAGATTATTAGTTCCTTTGACAAATCTGGCTAGGTCCATGGTAAGTTCCTCAACCTTTCTCTGAAGTTTTTTATTTTCTTTAGAAAGATTGCTGGAATTATCAGTCTCTTATTTCAAGATCTTTTCTTTGAGTATGAGGTTTTCTTTTCCTAAAATCTCATTTCTGTTACTTACTTCAGTGTAAGCTCTTGAAAGCTCCTTATACTCATTGAAAAGTTCTTTGGAACTTTCATCCAAATCATCATACTGATCTTGAAGAGTGTTAGGTATTACCTCAGATTCTAAACTATCAGATGATGGAAGACTTTCCGTCAGGCACAAATTTGCTTCTTCTGAAGCATCCTTCTCTTCTTCTGAAGTGGACTCATCATGATCCTCCCAAGTGGCCATTAGCCCCTCCTTCTTCTTAAAGAATTTCTTCTTTTGGAAGGAAGGTTCTTGAGCTTAGGATAGTTAGCCTTCATGTGTCCTTGCTATTTACATTCAAAATAAGTAATTTTGTTAGTAGATAAGGAATCTTTACCTGACTTACCTTGTCTGAAACCACAGGATTGGTGCTTTCTGAATCTCCCCTTTTTCTGAAGCATTGTCTTTATCTTTCTGCTTAGAAGGGATAGATATTCATCCTCTTTTGAACTAACTTTATATTCTTCATCACCATCTGAAGCTTCTTCAGCTTGCATGGCCTTCAGAGTTCCATGCCTAAGCTATCTGGCTTTTGTGTTCAATGCTAGTGATTTCTTCTTGGATTCGTCTTCGCCAAGCTCAAACTCATGTACCTTGAGAGATCCCAACAGTTTTTCCATTCTTAAAGATTTGAGGTCTTTGGCCTCTTGAATGGCAGTGACCTTGGGTCTCCAGGTTTTAGGTAGACTCCTTAGAATATTCGATTTTTATCTCCGGATTCATAGGTTCTTCCTAAAGACCTCAGTCCATTTGTTATCGTCTGAAACCGACCATACATCTGATCAATGGTTTCAGAGTCCTGCATTTTAAACATCTCATACTGATGTACAAGCATGTTGATCTTGGACTGCTTTGTTGAAAAACATGGAAACACTAAAAGGGAGGGTTGAATAGTGTTACAATGGAAACTTATTTTTGTTTCAAATATTTTGAAGGTTTAGCTTCTGAAAATCTTCAGATGATAAGTATCAGTTTGAAGATATTGATTATCTTCTGAAAAACTCTTAGATAAATAAGATTATAAACTTGACTTGATTCAGATAATAAGTTTTCACTTGAATACTTTTTCAATCCCCTTGTTAGAATAAAATAGAATTGTAAAAGCTAAAGGGATAGAGAAAACTTAGCCAAGAATTTATCCTGGTTCACACACAATCACCGTGAGCTACGTCCAGTCCCAGGACAAAAGCAGCACCTGGATTTCCACTATTCTTGAAAGAATACAGGTATTCTTTCCTTTCAAGCCTCTTCAGGCTCTACAACAAGTATTGTTTCTTTCACCAAGCCTCTTCAGGCTCTCAAACAAGTATTGTTTCTTTCACCAAGTCTCTTCAGGCTCTCAGACACTTATCCAAGTGTAACTCAAGTATTCTTTCAGACAGAAAGCCTCTTCAGGCTTAACAACCCAAACTGTTCTAAGTTTTTCAAAAAGGAATTTAGTTCACTATCTTCAGATGATAGCTACGAATTAGAGAGTACAAAATAACTGAGACTTTCTCAGAATATGAAAGTGAGTAATTGCACATAGAATATCAAAGTTTGATTTTTGCAGCGTGTAGTTTCTTTGATTGAAAATGCTTCTCTCTTCTTTCAATCCTTCATGGGACGTAGTTATAGTCTCCAAGGAGTAAATGCCCGTTATCAAATAGCATTTAATGCATTTAGAATACGTTTGACATAGCTCTGTTCAAAGCAATATGAGCAGAAACAGGTGCAGCAGGTCTGCGCACACAAAGCAATCTGGCAGGAGCAGCAGCGTTGCAGACTTTCCTTAAATGTGCTAAACATTTGAATGAGGAAGAAAAGCAACACCGACTCTTATGCTGAAGTAGGTAAGATCTTGATTTGAACGTTCCTCGTACTCAGCATCATCTTCCAAGGTCAAACCATTGTCCTGAAGACTTCATATTTCAGATGTAAGGGATGCTTCAGATGAACTTCTCTTCTTCCAAGGATAATCACTCTTCAGATGATGTTTGGTCTTCAGACGATCTGAAGCTTCAAATGATGTTTCACGCTTTTTATGATCTGAAACAAAGCAGAATATTGTGAAAGTATATTGCCACAAATCCATCTGAATTTTTATATTTGTTCATTAAAACACTTTAAAGGGAATGAGACTTAAAGTACTTAAGTATATAAATTTTTAGACTCAACAATCTCCCCCTTTTTAATGATGACAAATATAAAATATTCTGAAATCTGAAAAAGGGTTTAAAAAGATTTTGATTTTAGAAAATTCTCCCCCTTAACCAGATGTTCCTTCTGAGATACATGTTCTTCTTCTGAGATAATCGTTCCGAAGCATTCTCTGAAGAACTCATGCCTTTTTCACTTTGCACTTTCAGAAATTTGTTAGTCTTAACAACCAATAATTAATAATCCCCCTTTTGTCATCAATGAAAAAGGGTAAGCAACAGACAGAGCAATAAAGTCAAGACAACAAACATCAACACAAATAAATGCAACAACCAAAGCATGCATTAAACTTGTTCAGAATGTGTCAAACAACTAAGACATAGCAGCATCATTAACTACATGGAAAGCCTTATCAGAGCCTGCTCGAATATGGCTTGCATGGCTTGTTTCTGATTATCCAACTCAGCAACAACTGGTTCCTTCAGTTCATTGTGACTAGCCTTGATCTTTGCATGTGCAGTAATAAGCTGATCTAACCTTTGTATGAAGGCTTTCTTCTGAGTGCTCAGAGCATAGTGCTCTCTGGAAAGGGCAACCAATTCAGCTTCAAGATTTTCTTCATAGAATATCAAGGAGATGTGCCTGTTGGTGAAGCGGTAGTACTGAAATCCATGGGGAAAATTGAACTTTAGAGGATCTTTGACTTGGATGAGATATTCAGGTCTGTTGAAAGGAAAACTTACTACCCATTCAGGATGGAATTACCTGGCAGAGAAGTCAGACATAGGAAATCTCCCCCTGAAGAAGGTAGGTGTCTCCTGAGTGGTATTCTTCCCAACTTTCACCAAAGAGTCAGCATCATCCGACTTAGCTCCAGATGAGCTACCTTCCTTTTCAACCAGGTTCCAGTGGTAATTACACATTGCTTCAGACAGAGAATGATCTATCCCTTGTTTTTCAGCAATGTAGTCATACAACCCTTCCCAATCTTCATCAGATAAGACCCTTGGTTCAAGTTTTTCATCTGATACCACACATTTGCCTTTCCAAGGAGAGGTCTCAGCAAAAGGATATCTAGGGATAATCCTGTCAGGCTGTACCAGAATAGAAGTGGAAAGCTTGGTGTGTACATTTCTGGGAGGTCTAAAATCTTTCTTCCCAAAGGAGCTTGAGTATTTGTCAACTAGCTCAGACTCAAGGCACAACATCCTCACAGCAACCCAGTCTTCATAGGATAAAGAGTGTTGATCCTGAGAGAAAGGATCCAGTACTCTCCATTTGTGACAAGGGTTGAGCACTCCATACTTTATCTTCTACAAAGCATCTGAAATGCTTCCTCCCCCTAAACTGATAAGTTTTCTTTTTCTTGCTTCAGCAGCAGACTCCAAAATCAGCCTTGAGGGTGGCTGTTTGATGATAGGAGCAGCTTCTTTGAAGAACATCAATTCTTCATAAAAGGTTGGGAAATCTGGGAATTCTGGGCCTTTCTTCAAGAGGAACATTGTAAAACTTGTGTGGTACTTCAGCTGCCCACATCAATTGCTTATTGAGCTCAACAGTTAGACTCAAATCAAAGGTGGATTCTCTTCTCAAATCTCTAGATTTCTCCTTTAGCAGCTCAGCCCTAGTCAAAGGAATATTACCTCAAAACCATATATAGCTTGAATCTTCATTATCGGTGTTAAGTTCAGAATATCCTGAGAGAGATGAAGATGAAGATGAATGTGATGATGAAGGTGGGGGGTACTTCTTCTGTGGTGCTTACCACCTTAGGTGGAAGAGGAGGGGCTTCATCCTCTGAAGTGGATACAATGCAAAAAATGACTCTAGGCCTTTTAGCAAGAGCCACAGGGCCTTCATCAGCTTGCTTCTTTAACTTCAGTTCCTCCAACTTCTTCTTCCTTTGTTCCTCAGGTACTTTCTGAAACTCAACTGCATCCTCTTGCTGAATGCTTTTGCTTCTAGTGACTCTCGGAGGAGCCTTATCAACAGGAGCAAACAGTCTTCTCCTCTTTTGTCTTCTTGGTTGAGCACTGGCTCTTCTTCTCTTGAGCCTGTTTTCTTGCTCAATTCTAGCATCTTCCAAAACAGCTTGCTGAGCAGCAACAGCAAGTGCAAAGTCTTATTTTTCTTGTTCTTCCTTCTGCTTTCTTTCTTCTTCTTCAATTTCCTTTACTACCTTCCTGATATCAGCCTCAGGTAAACTGGTAGCAATAGGAACAACCTGAATAGGCTCAGATACATCAACAGCTACAACCCCAAATTGTTCAGATTCTAACTTGTTGTTGTCCTCCTCCTATCCTCCCAGAGTGAGAGTAGGCTGAGTAGAAACAGTAGAAGTTCCAGTTGCCTAACTCACAATCTTAGAGGTGTGTGCAATTACATTCTGAGCTGGTTCAGAAATCTGAACTGAACTTCCTTTTCAGTAGATACTTCCTTCTGAAGCACTTTGGTTCTCTTCTTCTTGACAAACTTGGTGGGAGTATGTGCTGAGACAAACTTGTCTTTATGAGGATCTCCAATCAGCTCTTCCACAAGAATCTTTAAGACCTTCTGAGGGCGCTTTTTCCAGTTCTTCTAGCCTTGTCTTTTACAGCTTCTTCTAACAAGGTCTTCTCAGGTGAGGGCTTCTTCACAGCGATGCCCATCCTCTTAATGTTCACCAGGGAGAATAGGGCAGGACCCCTATGATCATAAAGCTTTTCGATGGGAACATTGAATTTCAGAAGAATCTTGGTGATGAAAGTGGTGTGAGTATAGCTTGCTGCTGAATCATTTACCCTCTTCAGCATGTTGTAGAGGATGATCCTAGGAAGGTTCAGAGGCTTCTTGTCCAGGAGGTTAATCACACAATACCTCTCAAGTTCAGAAACATGATTCTTGCTTCCATGCTTGGGCAAAATGCAGCAACCCAAAATAGCATGGAGAATCCTTGCCTTAGGATGCATGAGAGAGCTTTTTAGTTCCATAGGATCTTCAATCCCGTACAGCTTCTTGGTGAACTTCTTAGTTCCACCATTTCTCAGTTCCCATTCTGGAGAAAACATTTCTCCAGAGTTTGGAACACCCGTTACAGAAGCAATGGTGTCAGCATCCATTATGATCTTCACACCCAGCACAGTGGTCTTCAGCCCTTGATACTTCCCATCCTGAGTTGAAATATCTTCAGCATTTTTCCAGAAGTCAACCACACTTTGTTCATGCCATGCACAGTCTATGGCAGAGAAGAAGTTGGTTCATCCACATGCTTCGAAAATCTATGAAAGATAGATGCCACCAGCTTGAAGTTCATCAAGGCTCACAGTCCTGGAAGGCACAACCTGACATCCCGCAGACTTCTTCGACACCATTGATGAAAGCTTGAGAGAAAGAGACGTTGAAGAGACAGAGAGCTTAGGGAACAAGGAATAGCAAAGACTTGCAGAAGAGAGAGTGTGAGTAGAGCCTGTAACCGTTGACAACACATCTTTAAATAGTCGTCACATCAGTAATTATGGCAGTTACAGTCTTGGAGAACGTGCAGTCGTGCTGAGAGCAGATACTCAGAGAAGGAGATCAAACGTTTTAGCTTGCCACGTGATGGGTTTCTGGAAAGAGAACCAAAAATTCAGTAGTATAATAGTAAGAAGAGTTATCATATCCACAGGGAACGGTCAACTCGCGTATATTCGTGGTCTATTTATCAAGAGACAAATAACAGATTTGTAAGGATATTATGCGTGGAAATTATAAATTTCAAATTAATAAGTAATAAAAATAGAAAGGAAGAGTTAGAGACACTTTACTTGGATTAGGATTGAACTTCATCTCATCACACCTCTCGTGCATGTAAAAATTATCTATTATTTTAGGTTTACCCTATAATACTGTAGACAAACTATATTGCTAAGACCCTGAGTTACCAGTGGCCTCACACACTCAAAGGTAATCCATGCGGGCTCTCCCAGGCGACAGACTTACCCTCGGCTTATTTTGCTTTCTTTTATTCGGTTTGTAAAAGAACTAATTGATAAACGAGGCCTACTACTCTGGACGCACCTTCGCTAGAGTACAGTCACTACCCATCACTCATTCGAATACATCCACATTTCGCTTCCTGGATTGACAATCAACTAATTCTTTGCTTTCGGTAATTTAATAACCATGCCTATCTTGTAGACGCCCTTCATTAGAGTACTCACACTACCCATCAATCACTAGCAACGCCCATGTTTCTGTTCACTGGCTACCGAGTCCTCTTATTCACTCAGAGAATGGGTTTCTTCAGAATATGCTCCCTCATCCTCAATCCTAGTCGAAACCAGCCTATAACTCCGGCGCAAGCGCGGAAGTTAGGAATTAAGCACAAAATAAGATTACCAATATTATAGACACAGAGCTCAGGAAATAATAATATAGAGTTTACATACACTTGGGGATAGAATCAATGACATCCAATCCTAATGGAGAGTTAACTACACAAGGTAGCCATACAAACCACAGGAGATGCTATCACCATCTCCAATCCTTGTGAAGCGCTCCTCCTCTCCTACTCCAAAATTAGCTCTGGTGCATTATCACTGAAATATGACTGAATTACAATAATCGTGCACACCTGATCTGGTGCAAGAGGTTCCTATTTATAGGCTAAGGAAAGACAAAAAAAATTGGGGAGAAATCTATCTAAAAACGGCAACAGGGCAAGAATCAGCATGATTTGCGCTTCACCCTGTGCTACAGCGCAGGTTGAAGCACGCAACGCATTCTGCGCAGCTTCAATCTTTCTCTTTTTAACTTGATCTCTCCCCGAGACTGGTTTTGTTTGATTGTCTTCCTTGTTTCCCTTTTCTTGATGAGATCTTGCATTTATTGAGCATATTGGATTTAATTGGGAAGGTTGTCTGCAGAAGCCTTGTTTAATTGGCAGTGATATCTTCATTAATTGCTCTAAAATTATCTTCAAATCTTCATTATTTCTCACAAATAATCTTCCAATCTTCATTAATTGCCTTCAATTAAACTTCAAATCTTGCAGATATCTCCCTTACTTAATACTATCTTTCCCTCAAATCAAATCCTTGCAATATTCTGCAAAAATCAACAATATTTCTATCAAAATAGCATCAAATTCAAATCTAAGATTAATAAATACAATTTATCTAATATTTAATAAAAAGGGATTAAAATGGGGCAAAAATACCATTTTATCCTTGATAAGTGAACTAAAAAGTGCTCTAATTTATCAACTAATTTTCACTTATCAAAATACCCCCCAACTTAACTTCTTGCTTGTCTTCAAGCAAGAGACCTATTTGCAATCAAAACATCAATTCTATCCCCTGAATAACTAAAATCAAAAACAAATTCAAGGAACTTTTCATCATCTCCTTGTTAAGCAGCAGTCACTTTCCAAACATAAGAAAAAATTAGGATTAAGAGATGTTACCAATCCTCAATCAGAATAGAACACAAACATCAGTCAAACTTCTCAAAAATAGCAATTAAAGCAATAAGTGATAAACCAAGGAAATCTCTCATTCTCACGGGTAAGTGTTTCCCTCAATCTTTTTCACCACCGTTGAACAACTAGAATTGATAGTCGTTTCCAACATCTGAACCTGCAAGTAGTTAATATGGATCAAAAGGTCTTTCCTTTGGGTGTAATGAGGCTGGGCTATCAAGAAATCATGGTTTTTCTAGATATGCAAAGAACACTTTGAATAGAGAGCATCTTGTGATTGTGCTTGGGACTTCTCTCCATCTACCAGGTCATTCTTGAATTGTCACCCTTTTTCAGCTGGCCTCTTTGTTTGAAGAAGTACTCCCCCCAACTTATTCAATTTCCACACTTTTTATGCAGAATATTTTTTTTTCTTTTTTTTTTTTCTTTTTTCTTTTTTCTACATAAACAATAACATAGAGAATTTATTCATGAGGGAGTACTCTTCTTTTTTATTTCTTGTGTCTGCTCTTGAATTTCTTTCACCTTTCAATTCACCAACCTTTTGTCCCATCTTGTTGTGTTGCACCTTGCTCTCTATCCCAAGTGTGAAGGGACAAGATATAATCATTGAGTATGGCTAAGGTGCATTCAAAAGAAATATTAAAGGCTCAAATGGGCAATCAAAAATTGGAAAAATTTAATCAAGGGTTGCTATTTGGCACTGAGAAAAATATTATAATCACAAAATATGCCTTTGTCACTTCCATACCTTCCACTAGCAAGACAAATTTCAGAAACTCAAGCAATAACAGTTGACAAGCAGTGGTGAAAAACTCTCAATTTTAGTGTTTGGGCTCACAGCTCACTGGTTATTGGCTAAAATTCCTTGATAAAGCACTTACTGGTTTTAATTAACTATCCTGATAGGTCCTTCTGAGAAGTATCCTAATCCTAACTGATTATGGAATTAATCACAAAACCCTATCATCTTTCCTAGTTTGGTTAGTTAAACTATTTAACTACGGAGAATTTTGAAAAAGTTACCTTAAATCCTAATTCCTAAGGTCCTAAAAATTTTAAAAATTCTAAATTTTTTTTAAAAAAATATGAAATACGAAATAAAAATCCTAATTAACTAAAAAAATTCTATAAAATAATAGAAAATAAAAGAAAAACTAAACGAAAGAAAACACCAGTATCAATCTTCATCCTCTGTATCCTGTAAGTCCTTATCCTGCTGCTGCTCCACCTCCCCCTCGATGAACAGGCCTGTCCCCAGGCCACTGCAAGAATATCTGGAACTCTTCAAGCAGCATGTTTGGGTATGGGTCTAGTACTCCTGATTGGTTTGAGGTCAACTGGTCTTTATACTTTGCAGGGGTGTGTGCAATTCATGAAGAACATGGAAGCCTATCATTAACCAATTTGCATGCATAATTCAAAGAATTAATATTTTCACAACAAAAGTTCAGTGCACTTGGTAATGACTTCCTAAAAACAATCATACTCATTTGTTTTGCAAGCATTAAATCAATCCATGGAAAGTGAAAGTTCAAGATTTTTGAAAGAAACAGAGCATAACACTTTCAAATTCAATAACTCACAAAACAAAGGGCATTCCAATCAAGCAAATTGTTCTTCATGTTCCACACATCCATAATCATATTCAAGATAGAAATTATCAACATTATACACATTCATAATCCTAAAGTTGCTATCCTAAAATTCAAGTCATAGAGTAAATGAAGATTTCAATTGGTGAAAATCAAACTTAAAAGTTTTAAAATTGATGGAGATTTGTGAGTGGAAAAAGTGAAAAGAAAAGTTTAGGAAGTAGAGAAACAGTACATGAGAAAACAAGAGATTTTTTTAAATTTCGTACTGTTGCGCTACAGCGCAAGTGAAGCGCAGAAGACAGTGACTAAAATTGCATTCCTGCGCTTTACCTGCACTACAGCGCAGGTGAAACGCAGAAAACAGAATGTAATTTTGCAATTTTCAGTCACGTTTTCTGCTGCTTCCTATTATTTAAAAATTTTATTTTTCACAAACTTATTCCAATCAATTTTGAAAAATTTCCTAAATCCTAAAAAATGAAAAATCCTAACAAAAACAAAATAAAACTGAAAACAATTAAAAACTTAAAAATCTCTGGGTTGCCTCCCAGGAAGCGCTTGTTTAACGTCTTCTAGCTCGATACCTGTTCTCTCAAGGTGGCTAAAACTGAAATATTTTGATGAGCTTGTGTGTTGCACCCTTCCTTTTTCTGGCCCATAAACCTCCCCATAATCTTGCCTTGGAGCAATTTGTAGTGTGAAAAGAGTTTAACCATTTTGGCTTCTTTCTGGAAATTAGAACATGCATGAGTCTTCTTCTCCTGAAGCTTGAATGATTCTTAAATGATTGCTCTCAATTTCTTTGCTTCATAGGGGTCTTTGATATGAAACACACTTGACCACTTTTTCAATATGGCTCTAGACTCAGAATCCGATCCTCTTGGCTCAATTCTTCCTTTCTTTGCTCTGGTCAGGTCTGTGTATTCGCAAGCCTTTCTTTTGTGAGGTCTGGAAGGTTTTGTACTATGCCTGTCTTGATCTTCCTTTAGAGGACTGGTTTGATAAGGCAAGGTCTTTGATCTTGATACCACTTCCCTTCCTTCCTCGGGCTTTGTTTCACCATCTCCATGTTCAATCTTTTTCTCATTTTCTTGATCTTTTTCATCATGTACACCCTCATATGTGTTGTTTTCTTTCTCCCTTTCACAGTCAATCTCTTCTGTAAGCACCGTCTTTTCTGTTTCCTCCCCTCCTTTTTCTTTTTCTTCTTCTTCTGCTGCACGTTTTTCTTCTTCCTTTTCTTCATCAACTTCCCCTGGTTCTCTTTCTTGTGTATCTTCAGTTTCCTCTTCTTTTTCTTTTTCTTCTTCTTCTTCTAGTTCCTCTTCTTCAGCTTTCTATTCTTCATCGGCCATATTGTCATTGATTTCCTCCCCTATCAGCTGAACAATGTCATCGCACTGCTCTTCGGGATTGATTAATGCATTTGATGAGATTGGTTCTGACTGTTGTTTGACTCTTGTTTCTTGTAATTGCATCAACAAGGCATCAATATTTCTTCTTGCTTCTTCTCTGTCCTTTTGAAATTGTAGATTGCCTTGATGAATCTCTTTGATACTCTTACAAAGTCTTAACTCCCTTTGTTCTGCTAGCTGCGCTATCAAAGCATCATTTTTTCTTCTTGCTTCTTCTCTCTCCTTTTGAAATTTTATATTGCCTTAATGAATTTCTTCGATACGCTTATAAAGTCTTAACTCCCTTTGTTCTGCCATCTGCTTTAACAAAGCGTCAGTGTTTCATCTTCGCTCTTTGCTCTCTTTCTGAAATTGTAAATTGCTTTGATTGAATTCTTCCAAAAAGTCATCATATTTTAAGTATCTTTGTTGATATGAAGAGTAACTTTGCTGCTGTTGAGAAGAAGGTTGCATGCGGAGTGAAACATCATCTTGGTGCCATCCAAAATTCTGATTCTGGTAACTTCCCCAATCCTGTGAAAAATTGTTAGAATAATTATTATAATTAGAGATGTTACCTTGAATCGGTGTATGGGAGAAATACTCTGGTTCTTGTTGTCTAACATAATCTCCAAGCGTTCTTCTTGTGGATTTCGCCATTCAGAAGCCATTCAGCATTTACTTCTTTTGGGGTAGTTGAACAGAGAGTGTTGAGATTGTCTCCTTAAGCTTATCCTTGCCCCTTTTTTCTGTTACCTGTTTTCTCAAGAGAAATAATCAAGATGCTCAAACAAAGAGAAAAACAAAATAACAAAAAATAATAACTTTTTTAAGAAGAAAATAATTAAAAATAAAATATTTTTATTTTCTTCTCGACTTTTCCCTTGTCTCCTTCTCTTGTTTCTGCCTCTGTTCCTCCGAGATGTCCTCTCGATTTCCGGGTCGAATTGTAATTGATTGGGGGACACCTGGCCTGTCGAAAACATAAACAAGAAACCTTGAAAAAGGTAAGTGTGGAAGAAAAATTTTAATAATAATAGAAAAACAATAAATTTCCTAAAACAAAAATTTCCTAAAATAACAAAAAGAATAATTAAAAGAAATCCTAAGATAGATAAAAAATAAAAGAAATCCTAAGATAGATATTCTTGATAACTAGACCGCCAAGGTCTACACGAATTGGAAACCGTTCCCCGACAACGACGCCAAAAATACTTGATGGGTTTCTGGCAAACGAACCAAAAATCCAGTAGTATAATAGTAAGAAGAGTTATCGTATCCACATGGGACGGTCAACTCGCGTATATTCGTGGTCTATTTATCAAGAGACAAATAACAGATTTGTAAGGATATTATGCGTGGAAATTATAAATTGCAAATTAATAAGTAATAAAAATAGAAAAGAAGAGTTAGAGACACTTTACTTGGATTAGGATTGAACTTCATCTCATCACACCCCTCATGCATGTAAAAACTATCTATTATTTTAGGTTTACTCTATAATACTGTAGACAAACTATATTACTAAGACCCCGAGTTACAAGCGGCCTCACACACTCAAAGGTAATCCATGCGGGCTCTCGCAGGCGACAGACTTACCCTCGGCTTATTTTGCTTTCTTTTATTTAGTTTGTAAAAGAACTAATTGATAAACGAGGCCTACTACTCTGGACGCACCTTCGCTAGAGTACTGTCACTACCCATCACTCATTAGAATACATCCATGTTTCGCTTCCTGGATTGACAATCAACTAATCCTTGGTTATCGGTAATTTAATAACCATGCCTATCCTGTAGATGCCCTTCATTAGAGTACTCACACTACCCATCAATCACTAGCAACGCCCATGTTTCGGTTCACTGGCTACCGAGTCCTCTTATTCACTCAGAGAATGGGTTTCTTCAGAATCCGCTCCCCCATCCTCAATCCTAGTCGAAATTAGCCTATAACTCTGGCGCAAGCGCGGAAGTTAGGAATTAAGCACAGAATAAGATTGCCAATATTATAGACAGAGAGCTCAGGAAATAATAATATAGAGTTTGCATACACTTGGGGATAGAATCAATCACATCCAATCCTAATGGAGAGTTAACTACACAAGGTAGCCATACAAACCACCGGAGATGCTGTCACCATTTTCAATCCTTGTGAAGTGCTCCTCCTCTCCTACTCTAAAATTAGCTCTGGTGCATTATCACTGAAATATGACTTAATTACAATAATCGTGCACACCTGATCTGGTGCAAGAGGTTCCTATTTATAGGCTGAGGAAAGACAAAGAAAATTGGGGAGAAATCTATCTAAAAATGGCAACAGGGCAAGAATCAGCGTGATATGCGCTTCACCCTGCGCTACAGCGTAGGTTGTAGCGCAGGATCTAGAGAGTTGCGCTTCACCCTGCGCTACAGCGCATGTTGAAGCGCACAACGCGTTCTGCGCAGCTTCAATCTTTCTCTTTTTAACTTGATCTCTCCCCGAGACTGGTTTTGTTTGATTGTCTTTCCTTGTTTCCCTTTTCTTGATGAGAACTTGCATTTATTGAGCATATTGGATTTAATTGGGAAGGTTGTCTGCAGAAGCCTTGTTTAATTG
The DNA here is from genome assembly GCA_026901365.1 of Sesbania bispinosa. Taxonomy (NCBI): domain Eukaryota; kingdom Viridiplantae; phylum Streptophyta; class Magnoliopsida; order Fabales; family Fabaceae; genus Sesbania; species Sesbania bispinosa. The sequence goes on from QLOH01000075.1 coordinate 820,836, forward strand.
GCTGTGATATCTTCATTAATTGCTCTCAAATTATCTTCAAATCTTCATTATTGCTCACAAATAATCTTCCAATCTTCATTAATTGCCTTCAATTAAACTTCAAATCTTGCAGATATCTCCCTTATTTAATGTTATCTTTCCCTCAAATCAAATCCTTGCAATATTCTGCAAAAATCAGCAATATTTCTATCAAAATAGCATCAAATTCAAATCTAAGATTAATAAATACAATTTATCTAATATTTAATAAAAAGGGATTGAAACTAGGGCAAAAATACCATTTTATCCTTGATAAATGAACTAAAAAGTGCTCTAATTTTCACTTATCACCACTTCATCAGACTTAGTTACTTCAGATGCACAAGATATTTCAGATGATGTGCATGTTCAGACACAACATACATTCAGATGATGCATGTTCAGATGCAAGCAATCATTTTTCAGACAAAGCTAAGATATTCAGATTATCTCTTTTGAACTTAAATCTATCTTCAGTCTGGGGTTTTGTGAATATATCTGCCCATTGATGTTCAGTATCAATGAACTTTATATCAAAAACTCCTTTCTGAACATAGTCTCTAATGAAGTGATGCTTGATTTCTATATGTTTTGCCCTAGAATGTTGAATAGGATTTTTAGATAAGTTTATTGCACTTGTGTTATCACACATTACAGGAATCGAATGAACATCAAAATTAAAATCTTCTAACTGATATTTTACCCACAGCAGTTGTGAACAACAACTGGTTGCAACAATATATTCAGCTTCAACTTTAGACAGAGCAATTGTGCTTTGCCTTTTGCTAGACCAGCTGATCATGTTGTCTCTAATTAAGTGACAACCTCCACTGGTTGATTTTCTTTCTAATCTATCTCCAGCAAAATCAGCATCACAAAATCCCACTAACATGCAATCCTTACTCTTCTTATAGCAAAGACCAAGATTAGTAGTGCCATTTAAATATTTGAAAATTCTCTTTACAGCCTTGTAATGAGTAGTTCTTAGATCAGATTGAAATCTAGACCAGAGACACACACTGAACATAATGTCAGGTCTGCTTACTGTTAGATACAAAAGTGAGCCAATCATTCCTCTGTACAAATTTTGATTGACCGGTTCCTCTCCTTCATCTTTGTTAAGAACAATTGAAGGATGCATAGGAGTAGTCATGGGCTTGCAATCACTCATGTTAAACTTCTTAAGCATTTCTTTTGTATATTTTTCTTGATGGATCCATATACAATCAGATTGTTGCTTTATCTGAAGTCCTAGGAAGAACTTGAGTTCTCCCATCATACTCATCTCAAATTCAGATTGCATAAGCTTAGAAAATTCCTTGCATAAAGATGAATCAGTAGAACCAAAAATAATGTCATCCACATATATCTGAACCAGAATGAAATCTTTGTTAGACATTTTTCTGAAAAGAGTTGTATCTACTTTTCCTCTTTGAAAGCCATTTTTTATTAAAAAATTGCTCAATCTATCATACCAAGCTCTTGGGGCTTGTTTCAGACCATAGAGAGTCTTTTTCAATTTGAAAACATGTTCTGGAAAAGTAGTATCTTCAAAGCCAGGGGTTGTCTAACATAGACCTCTTCCTCAATGAATCCATTGAGAAAGGCATTCTTTACATCCATCTGATATAAGGTGATGCCATTGTTTACTACATAAGAGAGTAAAATCCTAATGTCTTCAAGCCTAGCTACAGGGGCAAAAGTTTCAATGAAGTCAATACCTTCTTGCTGATTGTAGCCCTGAGCAACAAGCCTAGCCTTGTTTCTGACAACCTTTCCTTCTTCTGACAGCTTGTTTCTGAACACCCATTTGGTTCCTATTATAGTTTTCCCATGGGGTTTAGGTACAAGTGTCCAGACATCACTCCTAGCAATTTGGTTCAACTCTTCTTGCATGGCTAGGATCCACCCTTCATCATGCAGAGTTTCCTCAATACTTTTAGGTTCAATTTCAGAGAGAATTGCAAGATTGTTCAAGCTTCTGAGCCTTGATCTTATTCTAACTCCTTCTGAAGTGTCAACTATTATTTGCTCTCTTGGATGATGAGTTCTGTATCTCCAATCACGATTGTGAGGGAGTACATACTCTATCGGAGACTCAACAATCTTGGTCTAAGAAGGTCCAGCTTCAGACACAGGTTCAGTCTTTTGCTCAGCAGGTCTTTCAGATGATCCTTTAGATTTTACATCTGGATTTATCTGCATACCTGCAAAATCCTCTTCTAGATCTGATAGTTCCCTATCAGTCTCTTTAAAGTCATTGAATCTTACATGAATAGATTCTTCCACAACTAAGGTTCTTGAGTTATATACTCTGTAAGCCTTAGAGGTTTCAGAATATCCAATAAAGAAACCTTTATCAGACTTAGCATCAAATTTTCCTAAATCATCTTTAGTGTTAAGTATAAAACACTCACATCCAAAGATATGGAAGTAGGATATGTTGGGTTTTCTTCCTTTCCACAATTCATATGGAGTCCTTTTGATAATTGGTCTTACCAAAATTCTGTTTTGAATGTAACATGTTGTGTGAACAGCTTCTTCCAAAAAGGATCTAGGTAGATTGCTTGAAATGAGCATGGTTCTCCCCATCTCTTGTAAGCTCCTGTTCTTTCTCTCAACAACCCCATTTTGCTGAGGTGTCCTAGCCACAGAGAAATTGTGTGAGATCCCATTCTCATCACAGAATAGTCTGAATCTTGAGTTTTCAAACTCTCCACCATGATCACTTCTGATAGCAGATATGCAGATTCCTTTCTCATTTTGCACCTTCTTACAGAATTTTGTGAAATTCTCAAAGGTTTCCTCTTTGCTTCTTAGGAATATAACCCATGTAAATCTTGTATAGTCATCAACAATGACCAATCCATACTTCTTTTTGCTAAGACTCTCAGTTCTAGTAGGACCAAACAAATCCATGTGAAGTAGTTCTAAAGGTCTGATGGTTGAAACAACATTCTTACTCTTAAAAGAGTTTCTAGTTTGTTTCCCTTTCAGACAATTTTCACATAAAATATCAGATTTGAATGAAAGCTTGGGTAAACCTTTAACCAGATTGTGTTTGGTTAGCTTTGAGATTAATCTCAAGCTGGCATGCCCAAGTTTCTGATGCCAAATCTGTTTTTCATCTTCAACTGAAACAAAACACTTCACATTTTGACTTGCAAGTTCCTCTAGATCAATCTTGTACACATTGTTGTGTATCTTAGCAGAAAAGAGGATATGATCTGAAGCATCTGTGACTATACAACCTTCTTTAGTGAAAGATACAACATATCCACTGTCACATAATTGACTTATGCTCAGAAGATTATGTTGCAGACCTTCCACTAGAAGCACATTCTTAATTAGGGAAAGAGGAGTCACACCTACTATCCCAATACCAGTGATCTTCCCTTGCTGATTTCCACCAAAGGTGACCACTCCACCTGCCTTGGGTCTAAGGCTTTGGAACAAACACCTTTCTCCCATCATGTGTCGCGAGCACCCACTGTCCAGGTACCATTTGTGGTGTTTCTTTTGTCCTGTTAAACACATCTGCAACAGGAACAATTAAACTCTTAGGTACCCATACCTTCTTGGGTCCTCTTTTGTTAGTTTTGGGTCTTATTTTCCCTATGTACACTGGGACTCCACATGTCCAGGTTTGCCACAGTTGGAACACCCATTACGTTTCTTGGGTCCTTTATCAGGTACTATAAAATTTAAGGATTCAGAAGAAGATGTTTCTGAATAACCTAAACCACTTCTGTCTAAGGAATGCCTCTGAGAGCCTAATAATCAGTTCAGATTATCAGTTCCTTTGACAAATCTGGCCAGATCCAGAGTTAATTCTCTAATCTTGTTTTTGAGCTTTTTTTTCTCTTTTACAAGATTATCAGAATTACTAGGATCTTGCTGAAGCAGCTTTTCTTTGAGAGAGATTTTCTTTTTGCAAATTTTCATTTTCTAAAGCAACTTGGGTAAAAGCTCTTGAAAGTTCTTTAAACTCATTGAACAGTTATCTGCTACTTTCAACAAGGTCATCATACTGATCTTGTAGAGTTTGAGGAATTACCTCAGAGTCTGAACTGTCTGAAGAAGGTAGACTTGCCATCAGACACAGATTTGCTTCTTCTGAAGTGTCATCCTCTTCTTCTGAAGTGGAGTCATCCAAATCTTCCCATGTTGCCATTAATCCTTTCTTTTTCTTGAACAATTTCTTCTTCTGAAAGGTTGGCTTCCTTAACTTGGGGTAATCAGTCTTTATGTGACCTGGCTGTTTGCACTCAAAACAGGTAATTTTGTTAGTGTTAAAGGATTCTTTACCTGACTTACCTTGTTTGAAGTTGGAAGGTTGAGATCTTCTGAATCTCCCTTTTCCTTGTAGCATCTTCTTAATCTTCTTGCTGAGAAAAGCAAGATCTTCATCTTCTGAACAGTCTTCAGATTCAGTATCACCATCTGAAGTGTCCTCTGCTTGCATGGCTTTCATGTTACCATGCCTAAGCTGTTTGGCCTTGGAGTTCAATGCCAGTGATTTCTTCTTAGTGTCATCTTCCCCAAGTTCTAACTCATGGACTTTGAGAGAGCCCAACAGTTCCTCCATTCAAAGAGAGTTTAAATCTTTGGCCTTGGCATTTAATTGAACTCGAGCCTTCTGCTCCATGGTCCATTCAGCTTTTGGTATAGGCAATCCGGCATGCATGGGAACATAGTCTCCATCAGTAAACACATCCCATACATCAATGTTGTTGCTTTCAATAAACAACTCCATACAATGCCTCCAATAGTGGTAATCCACTTCATTGAATGCTGGGGGTCTCGTGATGAAGGCTCCTTCAGTGATGTACTGTCTGTTGCTGGTAGAGGTTTCCATATGGATCTTTGTCCTTTGCACTGATTAGGTGCTAACCCCGAGGATAAGCTCTGGTACCAACTGTTGAAAAACAGGGAAACACTAAAAGGGGGGTTGAATAGTGTTTCAATGGAAACTTTTTTTTTTTTGTTTCAAATATTTTGAAGGTTTAGCTTCTGAAAATCTTCAGATGATAAGTATCAGTTTGAAGATATTGATTATCTTCTGAAAAACTCTCACATAAATAAGATTATAAATTTGACTTTATTCAGATAATAAGTTTTCACTTGAATACTTTTTCAATCCCCTTGTTAGAATAAAAACAGAATTGAAATAGCTAAAGGGATAGAGAAAACTTAGCCAAGAATTTATCCTGGTTCACTCACAATCACCGTGAGCTACGTCCAGTCCCAGGGCAAAACCAGCACCTGGATTTCCACTATTCTTGCAAGAATACAAGTATTCTTTTCTTTCAAGCCTCTTTAGACTCTACAACAAGTATTGTTTCTTTCACCAAGCCTCTTCAGGCTCTCAAACAAGTATTGTTTCTTTCACCAAGCCTCTCCAGGCTCTCAGACACTTATCCAAGTGTAACCCAAGTATTCTTTCAGACAGAAAGCCTCTACAGGCTTAACAACCCAAACTGTTCTAAGTTTAAACAAGAAATGGATTTAGTTCACTATCTTCAGATGATAGCTACGAATTAGAAAGTACAAAATAACTGAGTCTTTCTCAGAATATGAAAGTGAGTAATTGTACAAAGAATATCAGAGTTTGATTTTTGCAGCGTGTAGTTTCTTTGATTGAAAATGATTCTCTCTTCTTTCAATCTTTCATGGGACGTATTTATAGTCTCCAAGGAATAAATACCCGTTATTAAATAGCATTTAATGCATTCAGAATACGTTTGACATAGCTCTGTTCAAAGCAATCTGAGCAGAAACAGGTGCAGCAGGTCTGTGCACACAAAGCAATCTGGCAGGAGCAGCAGCGTTGCAGACTTTCCTTAAATGTGATAAACATTTGAACGAGGAAGAAAAGCAACACTGACTCTTATGTTGAAGTAGGTAAGATCTTGATTTGAACATTCCTCGTACTCAGCAACGTCTTCCAAGGTCAAACCATTGTCCTGAAGACTTCATATTTCAGATGCAAGGGATGCTTCAGATGAACTTCTCTTCTTCCGAGGATAAACGCTCTTCAGACGATGTTTGGTCTTCAGACGATCTGAAGCTTCAAATGATGTTTCACTCTTTTTATGATCTGAAACAAAGCAGAATATTGTGAAAGTATATTGCCACAAATCCATCTGAATTTTTATATTTGTTCATTAAAACACTTCAAAGGGAATAAGGCTCAAAGTACTTAAGTATATAAATTTTGTAGACTCAACATGCTTAACATTTTCAGTTCCTTCATGAGCTGATGCTAGCGTGTCCTATATCATCATAAGTTCATTCATAGGTTTTGGCTTGAGCGCGCCTGAGCTAGAGTACCAGACAGAAAAAGGGTGTTTTTGCTTGCAAATTTCACCCAGGCTCGCTTAAGCGCCCCTAAGCAAGGACGTCAGTAGAAATGGGGGAATTCTGCTCTGGTTTTCTCGCCGAGGCTTGCTTGGGTGAGACTGAGCGATAAAACAGAGTCAGAATGAGCTTTCTGGAATGGAAATTTCGCCTAGTCTCACCTGAGCGAGAAGAGGTTCTCGCTCAGCCTCACTTGAGCGCGCTTGCGCGAGAGTTTGCTGTCAGCATTTCTTAAAAACGCGTTAGGGCTCATTTATTCCACATTTCTCCCATCTTTACACTTTTAGAGAGAGAAACTTAGAGAGAGAAAGAGAGAAGAAGAAGAAGAAGAAGAAGAAGAAGAAGCGGAGCTGCAACCCTACTCTTGGAGATCATCCACAAGCTTGGATTCATCCTCTTCCACCACTCCATCACTTCATTTGTTTCCTCCTTTGAGGTGAGTGTGGTCACCCACTCACTCCCATCTTGGTTGCTCCATTATATACCACTATTTTTCTCTTCCCTTGCTTATTTACTTGATTGTAAGTGATATTGGTTGGTTTATTTGGATTTGTCTTTGTTGCTTGCATGGTATTTGTAAATGCTCAAAAGCCCTAGATTATACTTGGAATTTTGAATTGTAAACCTCTATGAACTAGTTATTTGTGCATACTAGCTATGTCATTCATGCTCATTGTTAAATAGGGTTAGAATACCTTCAAGCATTCATGGGCCAATGGCCACCACAGAATATGTCACAGAGTATTTGGACTATCACAGGGTCTCCGGACCATCATAGGCCTTTAGGCAATCATGTATAAGCAAGAACGAGGTAACCACATCGACCTCTCATCCAAGAGGAATATGGGGGTCCTCAAGCTAAAATGAAAACCAAGCATTATTCATTGATTGTTAATAAAACTTAATCATAGGTGGCCTTAGATGACAGTCCTTGGTCACATGGCCGAGCGCTCAATCACAGTCACATCTAGAGAAAAGACCCCGGGTTTCGGGTAAAAACATATCACAGTCATGCTCTACTTGCTTTCATTAGTTGCCAGCATGTATTTGTATTCTTTGTGGGATTACGTATGATGTTTGTGTGTTGCACTTCATTTTCCTGATTCCCTACACTACATGCTTTTACCACACTCACTGGGACGTTAGTCTCACCCCACGAATTGGGATTTATTTTCAGATGTGCAGGGTCCCCTTCCAGATGCTTGATCAGGAAGTGGGAGCTGTAGGTTGGGTCTTATGGTGGCGCAACCCTTTCGATTAAAGATATTTTATTTAGGCATAGTATTCTTTGTTTTGAAGGGATATGATAGTACATGTAGGGCTCTCAGGGATACTTTTTATTATTCCAGGACGTATGTATCATCATATCCCATTATGCCTATTTATGGATTATGTATATTTGTGCCTTTGTTGGCAATAGTACATATAGATTCTATTGGTATTGACTTATTGTATTTTTCGCTTAAGTTATTGTTCGATTACCTAAGCCTTGTACTGTGATGCATGTGGATATCGATAATGCGCGAAATAATTTCCCGGATTTGTAAGTAGTTCTTCCAACAGGCATTATTTTCGAATTAAGAAATTAGAATGTTACAGTCATTATGCTAACAATCATCCACTAATGGCATGCAAGTGATATGAAGAAATATTTTTGGTAAAATAAACGATTTATGCGTGAGCAATAATAATATTCATATTTGAATTAACACATGATGAAGTGAGACAACAACTTCATCCAATAAGTGAATTATTCTTGAACTAATTAAATCATAGAAAGATATTAACATGTCACGCATGCATATGCATTGAAATTGAAAAATGAATTGAGAATAAGTGAGCTACCCCTGGTGCAGTGGGCATTATGTAACTGGAAATCTATAAGAAAGACATTAGTTATGTAGTCCCACGCCTATATCGTCACAATGAACAACGCTAGCGACCTTAGGTTGTGGTGTGTGTGGCTCTTAAATTCATATTATCCTAACTAGTTATAGTACAATACTAGGTGCGATTGAGAGTGTTCCGGTATATATATATATATATATATATATATATATATATTGATCTTCGGAAAGCTTCGCGGTTGAGGGGCTCGCACAGAGAGGTTGCTTCAGCAGCTGCAACGACGGTGATTCCACGACGGGGCAGGGTGTACCTGCAGGGACTCCGACGCTCAACGTAAGATATCAATTCAACAGAGTAATAGTCTGTAATGATCAAAATGCGTACTTGACTCGTAGAATTTAGGGTATTTATATATATGAGAGTTTAGGCGGGAAAGTTCGTTATAGTTAATAACGGACTTTCATGATTTTCGGGGTCACGCGCTTGTTGGGTCGTGAGGTCACGAGCCGCGAATGGTCGTCGTGTACCCATCAAAGCGATATTGAGTAATGTCGGTGATACTTCAACGTTGTGACGCGTGATCTCGGAATCTCAAGTTGTATCATAGTATCGATCTCGTTAGAGTGTATGTCAGAATCTAGTTGCTGATGTCGGACGTCGAATATGAACATACTCCATAACACACACACATATATATATATATATGCACACGAAGATGGAATATAAATGAAATATGGATTGATATCATTGGTATTAGAACACTCACTCTTGACCCTGCTTTATCTTAATAAAGTGACTCCATGGAGATGAGATTGAGACTTTGGGACAACATGCATATATTTATGGTGAATGACAATGCAAATAATTGATAACTTTCTTATATCTACTTTCTAATGCTCATAGTATTATTTACATGTTTAAGTTATTTGACTAATTAAAGTTGAGTTTCTTGCTCTTTTTTATTTTTTCCTATTGAACTTCTTGAATAGAAATTTTATGATTTCTACACTTTTGCTATGGCTTCTAAGCTACTCATTTGTCATTTAGATGTAAAGATCATGGGAGGATATTGAGAATTTAACCGCATAGATGGAGTATTAATCTACCATGGAATGGTTTGCATCAAGTAGTAGTAACTACTTAAAACAGTATGGTTCATTTATATAAGAATGGGTTCAAACTAAATTATTGGCATTGGATTGATCATGAAGAAATAATGGAGTCACATTAACTAAGGGGATCCATTAAGTGGTACTAGAGTCATGGATAATGAAGATTGATTTGTGTCGTTTGGAACAAATGGTGTATGATTCTTTTGGGCTTCAGTTTGTTGCTTCACCTACCATGGTATGTCCTACGAGAAATAACCACCTAATAAAGAATAAAAATGATTCTATGATTTGTTGAGAAATGTAAGACAATTGTTGTGTGGGGGGACTTCTAAGTCAAAATCATCAATCTTTATAAGGCTTTTAGGATGTAAGTTACTTTGGATTTGTTATATAAAATGTCTATTTTTTTTTAAATATACTCATAGATGCCACACCAACTGCATAATGTTTTCAAATAATTATTATGAGGCAAAATTGTTGGTCTTTATTTTAAGGTTGTATGTGCAAAAGATTGAATATTGTGTTAATGGTTATATGTTATTTTATAAAAGTAGATTGACTTCAATTTTTTTCAAGCTTTAAGGTACGTTCCTTGTAGTATTGGGATGGTTAAGATCAAAGATTTTGCGGTGAAGTCAATATTCTATTTTCTAATCACTCCCAGATTAAAAAGATTGTATGCATCACCCGTGTTTGCACCTAAAGTGAGATGACATTGTGAGAATAGAATGATTTCGGATGTTTTACGCTATCATTTAAATGATGAAACACTGATACTTTGATCAGGTATACGCCTAATTTTATTGATAAGCCAAGAAATTAAGGCTTGGTTTATATTTCAATAGGTTTACGCCCTATATTCAAACATTTTCTTCCCCATTGTCATGTTGACTTGTAATTATTATTCTATACCTCTGTCTCTTATTATTTGTACGGAAAACATTATTAATCGGTGATGGACTAAATCTTTGCTATAAATGCCTTTGTCCATAGTAAGTGCATAATAGAGATGTGAATTAATTTTTTTAAATTAATCTACATGTAAAAATTTTGGAAGATGGGACTTTCTTGGCAAAATATAAATGTGCATGAGAAAATAGAAGTCGTGTATGATTAATTGAGCGTGATGAGAATAAGGAATTTGAACCCATCTTATTCCCCATAAGACCCATTCACACAGACACGTAATATTGAATACACTTGGTTCACGGGAAGCACGTTGAGATTCATTTTAATTCTTTAACAAACTTTCTTCTCTTCCTAAACTGAAAATCCCGCTTCGCTGTCTCCTTTTTCTCCCTCCGCCACCCGTGAAACTCTCACCCCTCCCTCCCTGTCTCTCTTACCTTTCTTTTTCTGATCAACCCTTTCATAAATCAAATCTCTCTTTCTCTCTCTTCTCCTTCACTCTCACACACTCACAATCACAATGCCATGAAGCTAGAATCCCAAACTCATCGTCCATGTCGTCGACCTCTCCACCGCCACGTTTTCCAAAGGTCGATCTCGCATCAGGGTCTTCGTCGCCGGTCTCCGCAAGAGCTAAGAAGCTCCAAAAAATTCCCCCAATCCAAAATCGACAAACCGCAACATTAGCCGATGAAGAGGAGGAGGAAGAGGAAGGTGAAGGTGCCAATTCTTCTTCCATCTTGCTTGCATCGTCTTTGGGGCTCAACCATATTCGAACGCGCTCCTCATCTTCGCCTCTTCGCTATTCTTCCTCGGTTGGCGCCCCTTCCTTCTTGAGAAAGGATGTTGTCACTGTTAATGTCGCCAAAACTAGATCCAAACCTTCACATCCAAAGGACATAGGTCCACATTCTTTTCTTCCTCATAATACACATTTTTTTACTAGCTCATCCCTTTTTAGGTTTTCTAATGTGAAAAATAATTTGGTTTTCTTGTCTTGAATTCAATATTGATTTCCTCTGGGTTGGTGATTATTTCGTTCTTGTTATTCTTTAGGGGAAAAAGGTCATTGGAGTCAATCCAAATCGATGAAAGCTCATTCACAGCTCCTTCCAGTGCTTGAGGTAATATATTATATTTATTCCTTATTATATTTGTGTCTATATATATATGTTATAATATATGTATCTCCTTTTAGTGCATGGGCCTCGACCACCCCGTCAATGTAGAGTATTATTTTATTCTAAAATATAACTTATATTTTACAATTAGAGATTATTACATAATAATAGGGATACCAATTTTATGTATTTAGTATAATTGAAGAAAATATAAAAAATATTGTAAACAAGTAAAAAGCTAAAGTGATGGTTGCTTAGGGGTTTATTTTGTTGTAATGAGATATATATAATGACCCTAAAATGTATTACAATTTGGAAAGTTGACAAAATCTAATATATATATATATATATATATAAACACACAACAAGTGAGAAGATTTTTAATTATAATGTAAATAAATTAAAATATCTAAATAGATTTCTGAAGTTTAAAAAAATATATAAAATAAAAATATCAGTTGGATATAAACAAAAAGCAAAATTAAGACATAATATTTTATATTATTTAGTTTAAATGTTGAAAGGGTATATTATAAACTACATTTGCAGTAGTATTTCAAATGTGTCTTTTATTATCACATAAAAGCTTTTTCAAATAACTATAGGAGATATTTTTTAACATTATAACATGCAATCATTTCTAAAGCAAAAGTGGCTATATAAGATAAATTTCCATACTTTGAAAGTTTTATATATGAGTGAGTAAATGTTGCTTAAAATTTCTCAAGATATATATTTAATTATATCATCAATTTATTTTAGTCATTATATACTCAATTCTACCTCCTCAAAGTTACAAAAGTAAATTATTTTTCATAAACTATAAAGATTAAAAGTTTGTTTATTAGCGTATAGAAACATTTTAATCAAACATTTGAGAGGGTAGTGGAAGTTAGTAGCAATTTTACTATATATTGAGGGGGACAAAAATATGTGCAAAATAGATAAAAATATGTCTAACATGAATAAAAACTTACAAATGTTTTACTCATGTAGGAAAAGTTGTATTAATTAAAATATTGGTTTTATAATCTTATTAAAACAAAGTAATTCATCCAGGGAAAGAAAAAATTAACTGCTTACCCAAATTTATGCCCATATCCGTAAGGAATATAAATATAGAATTATTTATTACAAACAATATATTTATACTTGAATTTCTTAATTGAAAGATAAAATGAAAGTTATCCAATAAATTAAACAATTTGAAGGAAACTTTTATAATAGAACAATCAAATTAACAATAAATATATATATATATACTATTGAAAATTTATGTAATAAAATAAAAATAACTTAGATAAAAAGAATATGATGTATTTAATTTTTATGGTTGATCTTTTACTTAATATTCATATTTATTTATTTTTCTTTTTGTATGTAATTTCTTTCAAGAGGTTATTTGATACATATTATATTATTGATGAACTTTATAACATAAAAGTATGACATATATATAACTTAAATAAAAAGTATAATGCATCTAACTTTTATTTAATATTTATTGTTAATTTTTTCTACTCCCTTCAATTCCTTACTATATCTGCCCTTGGTTAATATCTTTTTTTGTGATTTTGTGCATACTCAATAGCTGGAGAGATGTAGGTAGTTTAGGTTCATTGCATGTGTTTTTGTACAGGGTAATCATGCAGCTTTTGCCAAAGAAATGCAATCCCCACGGTTTCAGGAAATACTACGACTCACAAGTGGACGTAAAAAAACACACCATGATATTAAAAGTTTTTCCCATGAACTTAACTCCAAAGGAGTTAGACCTTTTCCAATATGGAAACATCGCGCCCTTGGCCATTTAGAGGTAACTACTCTTCTTTTAACTTCTTATTGTTTCTTATTATTGTAGTTCATCAATTTAAAAAAGTTTGAATTTCTTAAGGCATCTTTTCCCCCTTAAATGAAATATTGCAGGAAGTCATGGTGGCAGTTCGAGCTAAGTTTGAAAAATTAAAGAAAGAAGTTGATTCTGACTTGGGTGCTTTTGCTGGAGATTTGGTGGGCACTCTTGAAAAAATTTCAGGGTCTCAAACTGAATGGACAGAAAGGTTGGAGGATCTGTTGATTGTTGCTCGACAATGCACAAAGATGTCACCTGCTGAGTTTTGGGTCAAATGTGAAGCTATTGTTCAAAATCTTGATGACAAGCGCCAAGAATTACCAGTGGGGATCCTCAAGCAAGCACATACACGTCTATTATTTATTCTCACTCGGTGCACTCGTCTAGTTCAATTCCAAAAGGAAAGTGGCTATGAACAAGAGCATATTCTGGGTCTTCACCAACTCAGTGATCTTGGAGTATATCCAGAACAAATTTTGAAAGTTGCGGAACAGGCAGAGCAGAAATCCAGTATTCCACCTAGTCAGCATGAGATGGCTGAGAAACTGTTAAAAAAGTCACTTGGAAAAGGACAAGACAAATTGGTAACAAAACAAAATCAAGTGGACCATCATGTCGATGTTGCAATTGACAATTTGGAAGTTACTACAGCTAAAAGTGGTGAATCAACTCCTAGTAGCTATAGGATGTCTTCTTGGAGAAAGCTTCCATCTGCCGCTGAGAAAAAACGCCTTGAAATGGATCAGTTGGTAGTCAAAGATGAAAATACTGAAAATATGGATACTTTGCCATGCCATCCTGAACATTCACAGTCATCATCCAGAGCGCGAAAGGTTTCCTGGGGATTCTGGGGAGATCATCAAAATGTATCATATGAGGATTCAATGATCTGTAGGATTTGTGAGGTTGAAATACCAATCGTGCATGTGGAGGAGCATTCTCGAATATGCACAATAGCTGATAGATGTGATTTAAAAGGCTTAAATGTTAATGAACGACTTGAAAGAGTTTGTGAAACTATTGAGAGGATATTGGATTCATGGACACCCAAAAGCATTGATGCCCCTGGAGAAAGCTTCGAGGTTGTTAGAGTGTCAACATCAAGTATGCATGAAGAGTTCAATGAGTTATCTCTAGAAAGACATAACTTGTCTTGTAGATGCTCTGATGACATGCTTGAAGCTGACAATACTTTTGTTATGGATGATCTGAACCTTTCACATGAAATATCATGTGAAGCACGTATGTGTTTAAAATCCGATCATGGCACAAAAGTATCTTCAGCTGGAAGCTTGACGCCGAGATCACCATTGGTAACACCGCGAACTAGTCAAGTAGAAATGTTACTAAATGGAAGAAGAATAATATCTCAACTTGAGAGTTATGACCAGGTATACACTTTCCTGTGGGTGTTATTCTTCATATTACACTATTCAACAGAAAAAATATTACATGAAAGTATATTATCAACATGTATATATTTTAATTCATGAACTTCTATCATTTTTATCGGATTTTCTGAATGTTATATTGATAATGATATTATCAAATGACAGATAAATAAACTAGTTGAAATAGCTCGTGCCGTTGCAAATGTGAACAATTGTGACTATAGTGCATTGGAGTATATGCTTGATCGTTTGGAAGACCTGAAATACGCAATTCAAGACAGAAAAGTGGATGCACTTATACTGGAGACTTTTGGTCGACGAATAGAGAATCTTTTACAGTGAGCATCTGCATTTTTTGTCACTTTTCTATTACAACCATGTATTTTAATTGATTTCGAAAGGATGTATAAGACTTTCTATAATTTCTTTAAAACTATTGTTGTTGACAAAATATATTTTTGTCTTTCCCTTATTTTTGTGATTTGTTTTCTTCTACTAGAATAATGTTTAAACCCTGAAATCTGCAACTTCGTTGTACAGGGAGAAATATATATCTCTTTGTGGGCAGATAGATGATGAAAAGGTAGACTCACTGACCAGCATGGCTGATGAAGAGAGTTCAGTGGAAGATGATATAGTTCGTAGCCTTCGTGCTAGCCCAATTAACACTTGTTCTAAGGACCGAACCTCTATTGAAGACTTTGAAATAATAAAACCAATAAGTAGGGGTGCATTTGGACGAGTTTTTCTTGCCCGAAAAAGAGCAACTGGTGATTTATTTGCTATAAAGGTTAGCTTCCTTACCCTCTAAAATGATTTCTTTGCATAAAGTTGAGATAAATCGATTATATAAATTCTTTTATTGAATTGTACTTATCAAAAGTGAACAACATGTATCTTGAAGTTTTAAGACTATACTGATATTCATAGTCAAACACTGCCAATTGGCTATTGTTGGGGCTATAGGATACAAAAACCATTGAAAAGTCTTCTTGACAAATTATCCAACTGGGTGATTAGAAAAAGTTTAAACCATATTTTGATATTTTTGTAGGTTTTGAAAAAGAAAGATATGATCCGTAAAAATGCAGTTCAAAGTATTTTGGCTGAGCGAGACATCCTTATATCTACTCGAAACCCTTTTGTGGTACGCAAGACCTATCGTATATTCTTCATTTGCAATGTTGTTGCATATTGGTACACAAATCTAATTTTTGTGTAACTCTAATGAACAGGTTCGATTTTTCTACTCGTTCACATGTAGGGAAAATCTTTATCTAGTTATGGAGTATTTAAATGGTGGAGATCTTTATTCTTTGTTGAGAAATCTAGGTTGCTTAGAAGAAGATATGGCCCGTGTATATATTGCAGAAGTTGTAAGCATATTAGACTTTGTATTTTTATTAGTTTTTAATGTGGATATATATAAGGTCTCACAATATTTGTGTTTCTAATCTTGATCTTATTTTTTTTCTTTCTCTTGGTCGCTCCCTAGGTTCTTGCATTGGAGTATTTACATTCCTTAAATGTGATTCATAGAGACTTGAAGCCAGATAATTTATTGATTGGTCAAGATGGTCACATTAAGGTCAGTGTCATGGATTCAAACCACATATCTTATTTTCTTGTCCGCTTCCTTGTCACTCCAAACAGAAAATAATACTTCACAAAAAAGTCTCTTTCTTTCAATGGTAAAAACATTCTCTCTGGAGGCAAAGCTAATAGGAATAGTTATTTGATTCCCAACATCACATAATATAAACACAAAACACTCATCTGTATGTATTCTTGTCCTTTTGCGTCTATATATTTATTTATGTTATTTAATGTTTACATATATATATATATATACTGGTAAACATTGACATCTATTATTATGATTATGAATAGATTAAGTCTAATTTAATCTTAAAAGTTAGTTCAAGGAAGGTGAGTTGCCAAAAGTCAGCACATACCCTCTCATGTGCATGATTGGGCACATGCACAATGAAATTTTAGAGGACTAAACATTTGGGGGTGGCTCAACATTAGGATTGAGTTTTTGTCCAAACAAATTAAAAACATTAGGATTGAGATAGTTTTTTATTGTAGATTTGAAAGAAGATAATATTTAACTACTTCATTATATGAGCACTTTGCTCACATACCTAGCCAATGTAAGAAGTTAGTACATCCCGTTACACTTAATATTAGACATCTGAATTGCAAAATTTGCAAATTAAGTTATGATTTTTCACACTTCTATCCCTTACACTTTTCACACCTCTCTCTTCCTCCCCCATCACATCTTTCATTTTCTCTCCATTTTCTTTTTCATTTTATCTGTCTCCTCCCTACACCTCCCACACCCTAATTTTGGGGTTTCAACCTATTATTTGCCTTGCAAATTTATAGGTGGTTAAAATTGATAAATGTTTTAATATTATATTAAAATTACAAATGAACCGGGCTTAACTCGTTATAAAAAGTATTTTGTACATATATCCAATCAATAAGAGATATTAACACACATCTTTCCCACTATTTGGTGGCATTGCAATCAACAAAATCATTTTAATATAGGTTGAATCGAGCAACGTAAATTTATAGGTGTTCGCTCCAAGGGTTGTTATGGTCTAACACATGGCCTATGTATTTCTACTAATTATCATTTTCTTTTGTATGATGGAAGCACTTAGGTTTAAACCTAAATCTCAGATAAATTATCCAAACATTTACCACTAGTCTATTAATTGATCATAAATCATCTTAAAATTCTCCAATGATATTATTATTATTATTATTATTATTGGTCACTTCTCATAATTGTTTAATCCTTTTATTGTTACAGTTGACAGATTTCGGGCTCTCTAAGGTTGGTCTTATCAATAGTACAGATGATTTATCAGCGCCATCATTTTCCACTTATGGTTTCCTAGGAGATGATGAACCAAAACCTCAACATTCTTCAAAAAGGGAAGAACGTCGAAAAACTTCATTGGTTGGCACCCCAGATTATTTGGCACCTGAAATACTTCTTGGAATGGGACATGGTTTGCAGTTTATCTGCTGATTAAATAGTACATCTTATACGAAAAATGCTTTTAGTTAGCAAAATTTTTAAATAAATATTTTAATTAAATTAATTTTTTACTTTTTCTTTCTAGTCTTTTTTTATTTGATTTACATTATTTTGTATACTTGCTCTCCTTGTAGGTGCAACTGCAGATTGGTGGTCCGTGGGTGTCATACTTTATGAGCTGCTTGTGGGTATTCCACCATTCAATGCAGCACATCCACAGGTAGGTTTGGGATATGCTAGTCCTTAACTCTCATATCCTATACCTCATTTCCTCATAGAATTTCTATCCCTGCTTTTCCACTTCAAAGTTGATTCCCTATGATTTGGTCACCTTTTTACCCATTGTATATATCACTTGTCGTAACATACGAGCACACATTTTTTTATGCTAAGTATTTTGCAATGGGTGATTTCTAAATTTTACAGATTACCTCACAAGATTTTGTAGTTTTATTTTGTTAGTTTTATTATATTTACCATATACATATTCTTGGCTACATGTTATTTTAATATGGTCATGACTTAAGACTTATGATGCATCTTTTTACTTAAAAACTTACCATTTGAATAGGGATTCTATTGAGAGAATGTTAACAAAACCAATAAATGAGGTTTGATAGGAAATTGGTCAAAGTCATAGGTGAATGGTTTTGGGTTTCAACAATGTGGTAATTTTATGATATCCAATCTGGTGTTGAATAGTGATTTTAAATAAAAGAAATTCCAACACATATGAAATTCCAATTTAGGCATCATGCTCGGGTGCACGTCACATGCATTTTTAGGGTGAGGAGGTAGTTCCCAAGTCGAGGGTGAATGCAAGCTTTTGAGGTTAATAAACACTTTCAAATGACTTATAGGTAGTGTAAAAATAAAAGTTTCTTGAATTCAAACATAGATAATGAGATTTTCGATGAAAGAGTGTCTTGGTGACCGACTATTGTTGCCAGTGCAGAACACTCCTGGCAATTAGGTTCCTTTCAAAACAATATTAAAAGCTTTAGTCACTGAAATCTAAAATTTAAAGCCAAAAAAAAATATTAGCCACTAATGAACATAAACAAAAGTTTAAATAACTATATTAAATTGGAAAACTCTACAAAATTATTAAGACTCAAAAACACAAAATTAGATACAAATACTCGTAATGGAGATAGTATAAAATTAATGAAAGTAGTATTTATTAACTTGGTACTAAACCCTTTAGCTTTTAATTACCTGATTCTAAAAGTTAAGATCTTGGAAAACTAAAGGGTATTTTAATCATTTCAAAATCAAATCTAGCCAGACTTATAATATCTTTTTTTCTTTTATTGGTGATATAAATAGGTCTTTAATCTTCGCACTTAAGCTTTAGATTGTGATGCTACAATTAAACTGATTTTCGACACCAGTAATAGGGATATCTATCTGGATGTTTTTCTTGAGTAAAAATCTAGTTCAATGTGTATGCCATAAAAATGTTCCCCATTCAATTCAAAGTTATGTGGTATGTGGCCACTATTCCTTGTGTAAAGCTTAGTTGCTTAAAAGTTGCAAGTCAATGTAGGCACTATTCATGTAATAAACTCCAGGACCCTCAACTCTTGGCAATAAGTTCTATTTGAACATTATTTTCTACCTTATGCTACATATAATTTGGATAAGTCAATCTTTACTATCATTGAATTAAATTTCAAATTTTAATGAATTTTATATGCTTATTATGCTAATCTTTTTTGTAATAAAAATTGTCTTTGCATGACAAACAATAATTGTATCTTTAAAGTCAAAAATTGTTGGCATGACTTATAGTTTTACTTATGAAACATGAAAGAGAATGGTAAGGTCCGATTAGTTCTTGTTGAAAGTTTTTTTTTGTAATTGTATTTACTTCCAAGGTTCTCTGCTACATTTTGTGTTACTCCTCGTTGCTAGTACAACCTTTAGTTCAAGGCATTGTTGATTGACATTGACATTGACATTTCATTTTGTTCTTAATACTCTTTATATGGTTATATTTGTGTAGGTAGTCAATACATATATGGATTTGTTAGACCTTAAAGCGGCCAATGAGTTTTTATTTTATTAGTGCTTATGGGATTTTGTTTTGCAGCAAATTTTTGATAACATAATTAACAGAGACATACAATGGCCCAACATTCCAGAGGAGATTAGCTATGAAGCATATGATTTGATGAATAAGTAAGCATTATAAATGTAGACATACATTTTGTGAATGTTTTCTTAATGTTGTGCTATGAAACTGCAAAAGTATTATGGACACTTCATATTTACCTTAGCAAACCCTAACTTTAGGAATCAAAATTTTAGTGGAAATTGAATTGTAGAATTAGAGGATCCACTTTAAAAGTTGTTTATATTAAGGAGAGCATGTTGGTGCTACTAGTGTACACTGCGAAAGATTATGAACATAGTAAATGTTGTATAGATTAATTGTTTTTAAATGTCTAACATGTACACTATGGAAATGTTTGTTTCTATGCTTTTTCTTTTGATTATGTTATGTAAAATTTCCTTAAAGCTAAACCATGTAACATGATATACAAGAAATAGCATGGAAACCATTTTTTGTACATGGACCACGTAACATAATATACAATAAATATCATGGAAACCATTTTTTGTAAAATACCAAGCTATTTCTTTTGTACATGGACCAAGTTGTGCAAAAAACCAATTAGAAACCAAATATACAATTAAAACCATTTTTTCAGAGGGCTTTATTGCATCCAATAGCTTGTTGAACAATTGTTCCAAAAATTCATCTATTTTTACCTGTATAAGAAATCACATTATAGAAAGAAAAGAAAAATAATATAATATTGATGAGAAAATGGATAGTTGTGAGTGCACAAACTTTGTAAGAAAACGTTTTATGGAAAGAATGGAATGGAAGAATAGAGGTAGATTATGGCAAAAGTCAAGTTTATTATTGACCATGTTTAACTTTATTACTATTTTTTTATCTACAACAATATGGCACAAACCAAAGATTTGGTTAGCAGATTAATGACTTTCAAAATAAACACAATCTATCAGGTGGACAAGTAAGATCAATTTGAGTGATGTTATTCATAAATAGTATTAGCAGCTAGAGTGTTGCATTTCTATGATACCTCTAAAGGATTTAACATGAATTATGACATAGGTTGGCAAAAACTTTCTTCTTTTAAGTTAGAAAATTAAGATTTATCTTATCTTTGTTATAGCTGACGATGCATTCTTTTTCAGATTATTGAATGAAAATCCAGTCCAGAGATTAGGTGCAACAGGAGCTACGGAAGTGAGTTATTTATTGCTTTTTAGCAATGAAATACTAGCAAATGTTGGTATTATACAAAAGGAAGCAATAAATCTAATTTTTTTGGCAGGTTAAACGCCACGCTTTCTTTAAGGATATTAATTGGGATACTCTAGCAAGGCAGAAGGTCATCGTTTTTATATTCCAATAACTATGTTATGTTTGTACCATATCTTTTGATATCTCACACTTGGGATCTACCCTAATTTTTTTGCAGGCTATGTTCATACCATCAGCTGAAGCTCTTGATACAAGTTATTTTATGAGTCGTTACATTTGGAATCCAGAGGATGAACATTGTGCTGGAGGTAGTGATTTTGACAACATTACTGAAACTTGCAGTAGTGGTTCTGGCAGCGATTTAATAGATGAAGATGTAAGAATACTATCTAATTTTAGTATCCATTCACTATAAACTACCTTAAGTGTTTTAGATATGATTCTATATACATCGAAGGATTTACTCAATCCTAGTTTGATTTACTTGATTTTAAGTAGATGACGTGTTTTAGTTTGTTTGAAAATAAAATATGAATTTGTATTGCGTTTAAACCTTAAACCTATATTTCATCGAATATAAGATCACGTATGAAAGAATCAATTTGCTTGTAGTTGTAAGCCATAAGTCTGTTCACGTCAATTATTTTTTCCCTTTTAAATTAAATTTGTAATTTGGTGTGAGACAATTGTATCTATTATATTTTTTTTCTATTTGCCCTGTTTGACCATTTTTTTACTATATACTTGTTAAGCAGGGTGATGAATGTCGCAGTTTAGCAGAATTCAGTGGTCCAGCTCTTGAGGTGCAGTACTCATTTAGTAATTTTTCATTCAAGGTAAATATCTTCCATGACAAGTGTTCTCTTTTATGCATATAATTCAACATATTATGTCAACATTATAGCATTTTGTTGTGTCAAGATGTAGTCGGTTACTTCTACAATATAGTGTAGAGATAATGTATGAATACATTATAACAAGTCTGTCGTTGATTTTTTTTCTATGTACACACAAATGTTTATAATTATGTCAACTTTGTAAATTAAAGTTTATATTTTTATCATGAATTTTTATAACTATTCACATATAAAGACAATGATGATAATAATGACAGAAAAGTGCACTATAATTTTATAATGTATTGTAGAATTGTCCCACTTAGTTATAGTTTGGTGTGTTTATTATGTAAGGAATATGCCTTTTTGTCCTTTTTAATTCTCCCTGGCCTTCACAGTGTCATATCCTTAATTTATTGCTTTAGATGGCAAGGGAAAAAAATCATCACATGCTCATGATTTGTTAGGTTAAGCATAGAAAAATCTACTTAGACTAGCTTAAATAGGATATTACCAGGAAAAATTCAAGATCCCCTTTACAACAACTACTTAAAAGCCATAAACATTGAAATTCTAATATCACATTAACTAGATTCTCATATCACACTACTTTTAGCCACAAATACCATATTAAATTTTTCTTTGTACTTCTCTATGTGGATTAAAAATTTTTTTATTACTTACTTTTTTACAGAACTTGTCACAACTAGCATCTATCAATTATGATTTGGTGATTAAGAACTCCAAGGAATCACTCGATGACTCCAACCCTTCTGTTTCGTGACATAGCTAAAGAAGTTTGTAAGTTTCTCCAAGTAATAAGATTCAAATAGGTGGTTTTCAAAAGAAAAAAGCATGGGCTTTTTAATATGACCTTACAATCGGGTGATTGTCGCGGTATTAATGACATTTTAGAGGTGATGTGATAGAGCATAGGTCCTCTCCCACCATTTTTTTCTGTCCATCCCTCTCCAGTAAAATCTTAACCATTAATTGGCCAATCTCATTAAAATCTTGTCGAAACTGACATTATTATTAACCCATCTGAACTGTTAAATATAAATGAATGGTTGAGGTTTTGTTTGAGAGAGGGAGAGATAAAGTGGCTTGAGCAGATCCAAATTCAATGTGATATGGCTCGAGAATTCTTTTTTCTTGTTTTTGTCATCTTTTAGTTTAGATGGCAATTCTTTATTTTTTTTAATATAGGATTTGATAGAGTCAGACTGCTAGTATAGTTCCTTTCATATTATACCAATATTGAGTCTTCATTGTGGGAAGTAAAATCACTCTATGAAGGTTTTAGGTAGCTTTTGATTTTTTGTACATACTATTTATTGTAGCTGAATAGTGAGCATATGAGAGTGAAGTGTTTTCTTTTCTTTATAGGGTGTTAGAATGTACATTCATAGAAAAATAACCTATGATGGAAAATTCTCATTCAACTAGAGAAATGGGTACAAAGAGTTATATATATATATATATATATATATAGACACACACACACACACACCATAGTAAGAGTGTCATGCAAGGAAAAAATTAGTTGATGTCGATCATAGCCAACATGTAACAAACCTATAACCACTAATTCCTCAATTTAGTTTAGCTAGTATAAAATGAGGTCTCATGTGCAGTTTTGTACACTGTAATACAGTTTCTCATATAAGCAAATATGGTGGAGACAAATTTTGATAGTTTTGAAAGCATTGTATTGCAAATATATCGAAATCCAAATGCACAATGGTTATTCTTAAATTGGTCCTCATATGACTGTTTCCACTCACAAAAATATGGTTATATTGGAACATGTCTTCATACTTCGTAGTTTCTAACAACTTAAAATTAGTCCTAAAAGAGGATGCATTAGCGAACTTTGTAATCGATCATTGTCTAACTACCATGAAAGCGTGCATGCATTGTTGGAGATTCACGAAGAATCAGTTGGTCAACTATAATCGAACACAACTTTTTTTTTTTTTGCTTCTGGCAACAATTTTTTCTAATAAGTAAAATATGTAGTCTAAACATACAATAGGAAAGAAATTGTAATTGCTGCAAAAACAAATGCATGTTTTATGCAACACGTACTTTGCAATACTTGATAATCATTATTTTCATCTAGGAGTAGTTTTAAATTGTAAAATTATTTTTTTTATAAAAGTCAGGATTATTAAACTGTAGCCTTAAAATTTAACATTTAGGTACAATTTTAATAATTGCATTAATAATTTTTGGGTTAAATATGTTTTTGGTCCCTCAAAAGAATATGAAATTTGGTTTTGGTCCCTCATTCATTTTTTCATTGGTTTTGGTCCTCCATTTTTTAAAATCATATGCTTTTAGTCCTCCTTATTAACTGTACCTGTTAAGTCACTTTCGCAGTTCCACTATGACTGTTCCCGGGTAAAAATTTATAGGAAATTTCTTGCGATTTTTCTCTAAAAAATTCATGTGTAGTAAATTTCCAAAAAAAAAACTACAAATTTTTTACATAAAAATGCTGCTATAAAATTTCTTTTCTTTGTTGTAAAAAAATCTATAGTAAATTTTCTGTAAATTTTAGAATCTAAACTAAAGTTCCTTTGAATTTTGAAATCTGGAGGACAATTTGAAGGAAAATCCACAAAAAAATCTACAAGAAATATTACTACGTCACCACTTAGCGGAATATAATTAACGATGGGGACAAAAATCATGTGATTTTAAAAAATGGAGGGCCAAAACCAATAAAAAAAATAAATGAGGGATCAAAACTAAATTTCGTTATATTTTGAGGGATTAAAAACATAGTTAACCCATATTTTTTTTTTCTAAAACCCAATATTTTGGAACTGTTGTCTATAATTTTAACATTGGCACCAACTTGTTATTTATTAATCTTCCCTCCCAAAAACTTAAATAAAAAGTATTAAAAGAAACTCAGTTTTTGAACAAAAGAGAATATTAAAACCAAATAGAAATTGTGTCAAATTAAACAAAAGTTTAAACAAAATTGTCTCAATTTTCCGGGATCAAAAGCTTCACTATGTTGTTTGCCCTCGTCTTGCCCTCACGTAGCATTTGAACTTCCAAGCTCCGTGCTCTGCATTTTCGCACTGTGCTCTCCACCTTGCGCTTTGTGTTTTGCACTCTCCACTTCGTTGTCTACGCTGACAACTCTTTGTGTTATGCTTCGCAACCACTCACTAAGGTTCAAGTTACATGGGTTCCCCCCTCTCTGAATAATTTAATGTTACTAAATGATTGGATTGTGTTTAGTGGTGGTGATAACTTGTGGTGTTTGGTTAGTTCGTGTTCTTCATATTATTCTTATGCGTTAATGGGCGGGGGTTTGGATTGGAAATGGAAGAAATGGTCGAGCTTAGGCTGAAAGAAGGATGATGATGGGGAATGATTAACATTGTTGGATTTATGGGTGAGAATCCATTTGAGTTTTGAAGTTTAGGCGTGTTAGTATACTTGTTTAACTTTGAAGTAAAAAATTGTCTTCAATTTGATACATTGGTGCAGATGCAGCCAAAATGCCATTCTTTTTTTTACTTTGGTATGAATCTAGAATGTTATTGGGTATTGACTAGGCAAAACAGAAACCAAGTAATTTTATTTTGATCCTTAACTTTTTTTACGTTTCTTTTAGTTTTTCACAATTTACAAGGCATCAACAAAAGCACTTATTCTTTTTAGACTTATATCATTATTGTTTATATATATAATTTATTTAGTTAGGTTGTTAACAAGAGAAAAAAAATAAATTAAGATATTGATTTGAAGTTAGGACTAGGTGGTAATGATATTTGGATGAGAGTGGCAATGAGGAGAAAATAATTTTACAACTTAGTTGGATGATATTGAAAACCAATAAATATATAACATGAGGAGAAAATGTGCTAATGGTTGTTGGATATAGTTGTTGGGTTTTGGAGTGTCAAACACAGCGAAAGATGGGAACTTTAAAATTTTAAATATTTCAAAACCCTCCAAGGATCCATGGAAAATCCATAAATCGTGTTATAGAGTATACCTTTTAGTGTTTGGTAAGACAAGTGATCATATCTTTTGTGTCAAACCATGATCATGCAAGAGTAGCTATGCCTCCACCAGTATCCACATGAACGCGATACTAGGACTCCCTCTTTTGCAATGCTAGCGGCGGTGAAGGGATAATTGCCTCTTCTCTCACTACGAGGGGTGGTGATATGATTTAGAGAAAACTTTTTTCCCTCTAGGGTTTTGAGTGTTAGAAAAAAAATCTATTTTTAGCTACCACCCATACATTCTATATATTGTGGTGGTAAATGCTCATAGTGAGCATTAGGCTTTAGTGATGTCTATCTCTGAGTAGCCCCAAACTAATGGGTTGGCCCATTTAGTCTTACTAAATGAGCTTCACATCACGTGGACCTTTAGTCTAATTAAAAGGCCAATTAACCCCATCCCATGGCTTCAGTGTCCAAGTCAGCTCGTTCTAAGTGCGAGACCATGTAGGTTCCCATTATATTGATAGTTTCATTAAAATCTTATTTTAATATTACAAGTAGTGAATGATATCTAGCAAAACATCATTACTACCAAATTAATAGGAATGTCAATGTGATTTGACATATAACCTGTTTGCGACCAATATTATAGTGTATGTATAGTCCTTTTGTCCATATATCTAGAATAAACACAAGGCATGAAACGCGTTATCCTTGTATAATTCAATCTCTATTTCTCGATTTCTCGAGTAGACTTATAGAAAATAATATTAATATTTCTTACTAAAACTATTTGGGCATGGCAATGCACTTTGTACTCTCACTGTTGGTGTCAAATTGTAAATTCATTCTAGTCAAAATCGAATTGCAAGTAAGCCAAATAAATATATAGTATTCGAATGTAATTCGAAGATTGAGAATGCCTAATTCGATTTTTATTAATATCATTGTGATTACAAGAGAAAAATATCAAAGAAAAAAATACACAATGTGTAAAAAAAATAAAAGGACCTTTGTATGTCTTCAGAGGCTGATTCTTCTTCTACTGCTTTTCCTCCTCTTCCTTCTTCTTCTTCGCCATCGAGCAGGTCGTCACCATAACTTAGTTGGCCTATGACGGGAATGAATAAAGGAATTTCATTAGATATTCAATGAGCTCATGTTTGGCTACAATGTTCGACCTAAAGAATTGATTAGATGATGTTGGAAAAGCTCATGGCATTGGGTACTCCGTCGACTTGATCAAAGTCGAAGTCATTAGAGATTAGGTCGAATAGAGTGGCCAATATCAAGAACTCCTTCATTAATATGGAAGAAAGGAATGATGAGAGAAAGGAATAAGAATGAAGCAACAAATGAACCTCTATTTATAAGGGGAGTAAAAGAGCTGAGGATTAAATGTTTTTAAAAAATGGCCCAATGGTTGACAAAGCCATAATAAATATGGTTGAATGGATGGTGGTCGGTGGTCAAGAAGGACCTTTGAGACAACCAAAAGAATAATGACACTTGGCAAAATATAACGAGAGGTGGTCAACTTTGAGTTCGAAGTTTATTAATGAAATAGTTTTCAGATTTGAGTAAGTATTGAAAACTATAATAGGATCTAAAAATTGAAAAGAACAACAGACTTTTGAAGAAGTATGTTCCATTTCTCGAACTCTATAAAGATAAAGCAAGAAGAATTTGATTTTCAGAAGAAGGTGTTCTGAGTTCAAGTTTGGATGATCGAATGTGGGTCTTCAGAAGATTACAATTAGGGAGAACTTCAATAAATCGAAATCTATTTCGAAGGCCAAAGAAGCCTGGAAAATCGAAAAAAAGGGAAGACAAAAGCAGAATAACTTAGAAGATTTCCAAAGGTGTGAAGAGTTAGTTCGAGAATCTACAAGTCAGATTTCGATGTTGACAGTTATTGGTAGTTTGATGTACAAGACAAGTGTCAAAATTGTAACAATATAGTTATAAGCAAATTTAGGAAGTTAAGTTAACTTATGTCAATTAGTATACGTGTCATTGTGGCATTATGCCAACTCAAATATAGTTTATGACATGTCTTTTTGACATTAGTTAGTCGTTAGGACTAGGAATCTATAAATAGGAAGATTGTATATATAATAAGGGTTGGATTCTAATTAGGGGTGTTCATGGGACGGTTTGGGACGGGTTTTACCTGTCCCTAACCCGGTCCTAATTTTTTACCGGGTCAATTCTATGGACCCGAACCCGTCCATAGACCCAAAGAGACCCGATGATGTGCGGGTCTAAGTAAAACCGGGTCTGAGTAGGACAGGACCGGGTTGACCCGATATATAATCTAAATATAATCATGAATTGATCATATAACAATGTTCAATAGAAAATAGTTCATACAATTAATAAATATATTGCATACAATAGAATATCTCTTAATGTATGCAATATTTTTTACTTTTTTAAAGTTTAAGACATTACTTAACCAAGAATAACATTATATTACTATATAATTTTATGTATATAATGTATTTTTAAAGGTAAATAAAGGAACTTAGACTCAAAAAACCCTATCTAAAATGAAAAAAATAAGGTTAGGACTTTACATAATAGAAAATCATAAGTAATAAAGATTATATTTGTATATAAAGGGCGGGTCGGGTAACCCGAAGGTGAACCCGAACCCGTCCTCAACCCGATGCTGGGTCAAAAAATGAGACCCGATTTGGTTCTATTCTTTCTTGTAGGATAGGAATACAGACCCGACCCGAGTAGGACGGGTTGGGACGGGTCAAAGGGACGGACCAGGTCTTGAACACCCCTAATTCTAATACTTTGAAAACTCCTTGAAACACCAATACATTCATCCTGTTAGTGACAACTGATTACAATGAGATATTCAAGTATGCAATTCCATCCAGATCTCATTTAATTTAATTACTTTTATTTTTAATTATCGTTCTTTCCTTTAATTCTTGTTCTTTTTATTTTTAATTTGATTGTTTATTCATTGTACATCATTGTTTCCTGCATTTCTTCGTTCTCCATTTTTCATTTCTATTCTTTTTTTATCTCTTTTATTACTCTTTCAATCTTTGATTTTCCTACTGCGTAATTATAACGTGAAGTAATCACACTAGTAAATTCTAATATATAAAAGAAACTATAAACCTACTTCTTAAGGGTCCCTTTTTTGAGAACCGGATTCTAAGTCCCAGATTGCTCTTAAATTGAAAGGTAAATTGATCATCCTTCGAGATCATTTTCACGCCTTAAACAAATTGGCACATCCGATGGGGCATTTGCTAGAAGTAGTGTGTGTTACAATCTTTCTAGAAAAAAATTGAACTTGTATGCGTTTGAGAAGTGGTAGAATAATTTCTGTTCAAATGGTCAATATCTCAAGACAAGTAGGAAATAGAATTGGAAGTCGAAACGTGAATACAAGTTCCGGAAGCCCGGGACCTCATACAAATGAGTCAGTAAACAACAATGGTAATAATGGAAACAATAGTGTCAATAGAGACCAAATTGTTTCTACGACATTGCCAGAAAATCTTGTGGTGAGTCAAGTTGTTTCTATTATTGATGTGCCAGTGTTGGCAGGGAGCTTGGGCCTGCAAAACCTAACCCAGCTTCAAGCAAGGAAGAAATGAAGAGATTAGTGTCCTACATTTTTAGTGACACTACCCTACGGGAGGGTACTACCCTACAGAAGGACACCTATAACCCTGGGATAGGACACATGGTCCTATATACTACCCTAGATTAGGAATCTCTTGTATTTTCTTTTTAATTTATAATTTTTCCTTTTTTTCTTAAGATAGGCGCTCATTTTGATGGATTTATTGGCTAAGACTTAGTTTAGTTAAAAGCCTAGTAGGTCATGGGATCAAATCCCATTAGGATTAGAATTTCTAGCTTTGCTTATTTTCCTTTCCTTATGGCCGCCCACTCCATCTATAAATAGGGGTTCCTCTTCATCTTTTGTAACTTGAATTTTGAGTAATGACATAATGTCAAATTTCCTCCTCAAACTTGTGAGTAGAGAAGGCTTGGTGGTTCTTGCTCAAACCATCTGAGACTTATCTGATTCCCCCGAATCAGTGGCGTCTAGCAACGATCTTATCTGCCATAGGAGTTGCCTGCTGTAGTGGCGATTACCTCCACCTCAATCCTCTTCCCTTTTATCATTTTCTTCTTCATTTCCTTTACTTTTTATGCACTAAACTTGCTGCTATTTTCCATCATTTTTGTCGATTCTAACTCTGAATTTTGGTCCCTTGCTTCAAATTCTAGATCCGGGAATTCAGCTGCAATCAAGTGGTAATCAAAGCTCTGCAATTTTGGAGCTGTTTGGGGGTCATTTCCACTCATCAAACTCGCGGCCTATTGCACTTGTAGGTGCAGAATTTCCACTTATTTCACTTAATTTTACCATGTATCCAGGCTCAATTTCCCTGTAACTATTGGACTGTTCTGAGCCCGAGGTTCTCTTCTGCTGCACTGTAGCTCTTGATTACCTATCTTCTTGCTTGATTTGAGCTAGTATAGGGGGCTGTATGGCACAGTTTTATTACCCCCTCTAGGTGTTTGATTAAAAGCATACTCAAGTGTTCATCCTTGTTCTTGAGTTTTTCTTACTATAACTGTTTGTTTGATTCTGGTGGAGTGTGGTAAGTGGAGACATTGTTGTCTTCATTTTCCAAATATCGTTCACCTACATTGGTTCAATCCACATTCCATCCCCATTCCCATATTCAATTGCTTTACATTTCAGTTCACCCTCATCCTTTTAATTTTTGCTCATCCTTTTTACTTACTGCCGTTTAAATTCTGTTCTTCCCCATCCTTTTAATTTCTGCTCATCCCCTTTACATTTTAGTCATTTAATTTTGCGCATTTTCTCTCTTAATTTTGCCTATTTTAGTGCATTTTTGGGGCCTATTTTTTTCAATTTTCTACTTCTGTTCTGTCTGTTATTCTTCTATTCTGATTGCAAATTTGAATTTCTCTCTAGCAAATCCTTAGGAAACGCTTGTTTGATTACGCAAAATGCTTACGTTTAGGCTAGGTTTGTAGCTCAGAAAAGAGGCAAAAATTCACCAATTTCTTTATTGAATTTTTTACTGTTTTTCTCAGTTTGATCCATAAAATCAATCCAGCTTGCTTGAATTGTTATGTACAAAATTTTTGTGTAATCCATGGAGATTGCAAAGCAATTTTTGGTGCAATTTTTTATCCAAGTTGCCACTCCGTTTTCCAAAACAAGTTTTAGAAAACAGACAATTTTTATCAGTTTTTGGTACCATTTTGGTCCTGTTTTTAGGTCGAATACATGCAAATTTTTATTTTAGAGTAGGGATTAATTTCTTGTAATTTTGTTACATTTTCTGTAATTTTCTGTTGGGGCAAAAGACATAAGAAAAAAAATTACAAAGAAAAGAAAATACAAAAAAATAGTAAAAAATATATATTAGCCAAAAATATAAAAAAAGGTGGAAAAAAGAAAAGAAAAAGAAATTCAAAGTCAAAAATATATTTGAGGAAAAGATGAATCCTCCAATTTAAAAAAAAAACAGTTAAGAAGAAGCCCAACAATACAGTTTCCCTTTCTACTGTAATTTTCAATTTACTTGTATTTGTTATATTTTTTTGAGTTGTAATTTGCTGTTTTTGAAAAAAAAAACTGCAACTTTTCCCTTTTAATCAAAACTTAAACCAAAACAATTCTCTTTGCAATTTTTGTGTGTTTTGTCTGGTTTGTTGTCTATTCTTGTGTATAATCATTTTTTATAGCTAGTTTTTCTTGCTTGTTTTAACGTCCTAATTCTAAATTTGAAAGTAATGCCGCTGAAGTTAGGGATGGCACCCGCCCAGGACGGGGGCGGGGGCGGGGACACCTCCCCACTCCCTGTCCCCACCACTTAATTATCTCCCCATCCCCACCCCCATTCTCCGCCTCGGGGCAATATTTCCCCCATCCCCATTCCCCATATCCCCACGGGGATCCCCATAGCTAGGTTAATTATCAAAGAAAAGGCTAAAAGTCAACTATATATATGTATATAATTAAGGATAATTTTGTTATTTTAATTATTTATGGATCTTATGAGGCAAGGAGAGCGATTTTCCATGCTCAGCCCTATCCTTATATTGGAAAAAATCTCCAAACACAAAATTCTAAATTTGGTAGGTCATATAATAAACCTAAAATCATAGGGGAAATTGTCAATCTTACATATGTATTAATTATTTTATATGTATTAGGGCGGAGCAGGGACCCCACGGGGCGGGGGAATGATCCCCACCCTTATCCCCAAATATGCTTCGGGGGTTTTTTATCCCCATCCCCATCCCCGCGGGAAAAAATTTCCCACTCTCGGATTCCCAGATGGGGCAGTCCCCACAGATATCCCCAAACTCAGTTAGATATTGCCCTCCCTAATTGGAGTTGGATACTCCTTTCCCCTTTCATTAATTATGTCTACGTTGCCAGATAAAATTTTAACAAGCACAATCTTAATCATCGAACACTTATGTATGATTTATCACAAGAAAAAAAGACTAAAAACATCTACGGGACAAAATAACTACAATAATATGCTACTTCTCTGTAAAATAACATTTAAAAAAAGTTACATTCAACAAACACACTGTTAAACCTAAAAAATGTGATTAAAAAGTTTCATGATTTAAACCATTTTCTCAAGAGATATACTTTGGAAAAAAACAAATTTGAGAAAAAAAATCAAACAAATTCTAAACTCCAAACCGCAAATACATTATTAGCTAACAAGAACTTTTTTTTAAGAATTAACCTTGGGACTAAACAAACATAAATAATAAATAAGATAATAAAGAGAGAAAAGGTAACTAATCGGTGTAAACATATCTTGGGAAAGCAATAAATCATGAAAGATCAAATCCAACCTTAATCATTTTACACTGTAAATAAGTGGCCGTTACGGGTGGTTATGAGTTTTCAGTTTTAAGTTTTTAAAAATTTTGAATCAAATTTTTATAACTCAAAATTAAAAACTAAAAACCACAAAAAGTGGTTTTCAAAATATCTGTTTTGAAAACCACAAAAAAATAGTTTTCAATTGTTGGTTTTGAATTGTAAAAACTTTATTTAAATTTTTTTAAAACCAAAAACTGAAAACTCGCAACCACCCTGAACAACCACTTAGTTTTTTTAAAACAGAAAAGTAGCGGGATCTCTCAAAATTGTTTTTTTTAAAAAAAATTCTAACCCGTGCAATGTTGCATAGTATAATAAATCAAAAGTGAAAATATTTTATTGGAAAATGTAACATTTTATATTATCAATGCATTGAATGTTGTAATAGTTGTAATTTCTAATAAAATATTTTTGAGTAAATTACTCCAACCTCCCCTCTGTTTTACATTTCCAACACAAAACCCCCTCTATTTTAAAAACCTACACAAAACCCCCTCTACTTTAAAAACCTACACAAAGCCCCAATTAATATAATTTTTTATAATTTATTAAAAATATTTTTGTAAAAAACCCAACATTACCCTCAAGACACCCCTTCCTTTCTAATTAAATTATCATAATTGATAAATGCAATAAAACCCTAACGTGAAAATCTCTGTTTTTCTCGCGCAAAATCCATTCTTCTCGTTCTCCTTCTTTCTCGTTACCCTAACGTATATTATTTTACAATATTAAGTATTTTGATAATTTATGAAGCTTTTTTTTATTGAGATCCATCTTAGTAAATTTATTTTTTAATATATTAATATTTCATAAATTAATCTTAATTTTTCATTCATTTTATTAATTTATGAGTTTTAATTAAATTTTCATTATGAAAAATTTTAAAATAAAATTATTTATTTTGCTGGTATGAAACTATGATTTTTGTTATTCAAAATAATATATTTGAAAAAAAAATTATATGATGTTATTTTTTTTCCATTTTTTTATTCACCGACACAAGAAAAAGAATAATATATTTATAAAATATAATGAGTTTGTGTAAGGCTTAAAAATTGAGGGATTTTTATATAGTAAAGAAAAATCCACAGTTAGAAAGGGTATTTTGGTCAATTTAATATAAAAGATAATTGTTGACTGTTGACTAAAATTTCTATTAAATCTATTATAAAAAATTGGATTTATATGTAATGTACTTTTAAAATTGGAGGGGTTTTGTGTAGATTTTCAAAATAGAGGGGGTTTTTATGTTGGAAGTGTAAAATAGAGGGGATGTTAGAGTAATTTACTAAATATTTTTATTATCCTATGCAACGTTGCTGACACATATTAGAAAAACTCTTTTAAAAAGAGTAAACTGACAAATCGGTCCTTGACTTTTTTAGGGTTATGCAGTTTAGTCCCTAAGAAATAGAAAACTCCAATATAGTCTCTGACTTCTTTCTATTTCTATTTCTATCACTATAGTTCAACTATGTGTTTTCCGTTAATTGTTTTACGACGTGTCACGTTTAGTGATACACTGTCACACTGTTTATCACTATAGTGTCCACTGTGGCACAAAAATAATGTGATTTTATCAAATTTATAGTTTGAAAGATTTCAACTCCAAGAGTCGTGTCCTATTCTCCCTTTTTCTCTTATCTCGTTTCTTCATTGAAAGGTCTCAACCCCAATGACAATGACGTTATTTTTGTGCCATGATGATAAATAGTGTGACACAGTGTCACTGAATATGCACGTCATAAAAAAATTAACGGGAAATACACAGTTAGACTATAGTGACAGAAAAAATAAGGAAGTCAGAGACTATTTGGAAGTTTTCTATTTCTTAGAAGCTAAACTGCATCACGCTACAAACGACCGATTTGCTAGTTTAGTTTTTTTAAAATTATCTTTTCAAAACACTCTCTCCAACGCTCAACCTCCGACGCCGTCGCCACCTCCGGTCAGCAGCTGCTTCTGTTTCTACGCGCGATTCCACCAACTGCGACTCCATTGTTGCGCGATTCCGTCCAGGTTCCGTCACCACCTTGCATATTCAATCCCCGACGCCGTCGCCACCTCCGGTCCGCTTCTGTGTCGCCGCCTGCTTCTTCTTCTACGCGTAATTCCGGCCAGCTGCGACCCGGTCGTCGAGCTATTCCGTCCTGCTTCGTCATTGAAATAATGAATCGGTATGTTCGGTCATCAAAATCAGACGTTTATGTTGGGGCAAATAAGATACCTTCACAAGAATGATTGCAGCTGAAAAGGCCATCACAAGGTCTCAACTCAAACTTAACATTCTTCTTCTTTTGCTGGTGCAAATGTAAGGTAAGGCGCCTAGTGCTTTTTTTTAAAAAAAAACTAATAATAAATTAAGAAATCAAATACCAATTATTTTTTTTTTGAAAAAAAAAAATGAAAAGGTCGTCCCATCCATGTGGCATGTGAATTGTGTTGTGCCCATCCATGACGCACACTCACACAATGCACGCTACTTGTTTGACGTAGTATCTCTCTCTCTCGCAAGCTCGCAACATTGAAATTGAAATTGAAATTGATTGCAGAAAACCCTCATCGGCAGCAACAGCAGCACAAATGTGGAGACGCGCAACCACTACTTTGAAATCATCCCTTTACCTTCACATGCACTTGATGCAGGTATGGTTCCCCTTCTCCTTCTCCTTCTCCTTCAGTGAATTGATTGATATTTGTTACTCATATTCTCAAGTTAACCAACTTTGGATATTTTTGAGTGCAGGAAGTTCCTAAACACAATGTTTGTCCTTGCCATAGATTTACCACAGGATTGCCCTTGCACCTGCAGCAGGTACTACAAATTCATGATGAACAATTCTTCTTACTACTTACTGCGCTGCGCCTTCTTAAATTTGTATCACTATCACACTTCTTAATTTGCCATAGATTTATCCCTTCTACGGTTTAAAGGGAAAAAGCTTTTAAGTTATGGGTCCTGGCTAATGCTACAGTTCTGGAAATTTTGTATTTGAGTCTTGTTTGATATTGCAGGCTATGGATTCTCCTAGCTAGATGAGCAGATATGGTCTAAGTCACTAGTTTGCCAACCGCTATTTGTATCGCTATCGTATCTGTGTGCCAAAGTCAATTACTTGTGCCACTTTAGCTAGTACATATATATACTTTTTGTTTTATCATCTTCATTCACTCTTTGGTATTTTGTTATAATACGGCCACCAGTTTGTTAATATATTCAAACATAAATTGATAACCAGCTCTCTGAATAGCCTCTGTAGGATCACTTCTCACTGCTAATTTTACTCATCACAAGTTTTGAGGCGATACGTAATGATTCACTGTTTATATAACCAATGAGTTTACAGGTTACAGCTTTTGATTTTGTCTCAAGTGTGATGCTTCAATGATCTTGTTTCTTTGTTCCTTCTGATGCAGGAAAAGGATGGGATTTGCCCCAAACATATAGCTCCGATTATAACTTTTGTTTTAGGTAATAATTATGCATTTGTTGTTAAAATTGTTGACAAAGTTGCAGTCAAATCAAGATGTAGGTCATATGTCATCAGAACTGAGAAAATAGATTTGGTAAACACATAGGGTCTGTTTGATTTGAGAATTTTTTTTTCTCCTTTCGATTCATGTTTGTTTTCACAATTTATTACAAAATTGCAACCTTGTTTTCACTTTGTTTCCTGTACAAATCTTTGAAAACAAGAAAGAAAGTGAAGACGGGATGGAACTTCTGTAACTATTAGTGAAAACAAGAAATGAAAAAAGAATACTTTTTATCAAACCAAATAGGTCCTAATTTTGTGAAAGCCTCAAAGTGTGAGTTCAATGCTGCTCTCTTCCTGCAAATAATGTTTCTATGTATACAATCAACAGTAAATATTTGGATGGGCTGCCTTCATATTTAATGTTGGAAGGTACATCAGTGAGCTTGATAAGGCTCTTATTATGTAGGTTTAAGGAATAACCACAACCAGATTTGCTGTGATAGACTATATCTCTGCTGGAAAGGGGGAAAGAAAATAATAGATAATGCACACTCTTCTTATTTATCAGAAAGGATAGATTATGATTCATGCAGATATACTTGGTGGAAATTGCCAAGTTTAAAATCCAGGATAACAGTGGTATCAGAAAACAATTAACCCAATAAAAGATGAGTAGGGCAGGGAAAGAGGAGGGAAGGGGGAGGGAGAGGAGGGGAAAATAGACATAAATGTTGAAAGGACGAACTACATGTTACTCAACACTGTCAACAGGATTGTGACCTCCTGTGACATGTGATTTTTTGCTTATCATGTGCCACCTGAGCAAAACTGTTGGAGGCTCATACACTTAAATAAACAGCTAAATAATGTATTTAATAGGAACAAAGTGGCACAAGTTAATGATTCTATCCATGATTTTTTTCCCAGTTGTCCTTAAATAAGTGATAATCAAACATTGTTCTTATGCTCTCAGGGGGCCCTGGTAGTGGAAAAGGTACACAATGTGCAAAAATTGTTGATACTTTTGGATTTAAGCATCTGAGTGCTGGAGACCTGTTGAGAAAAGAGATGGTTTCTGATAGTAAATATGGGTAATGTTGTCCTTTCCTAATTTTATATTTGTTTCCTAAGTGCATCTATGGGATTTTAACAAGAAAAACACCAAAACAGCTCAATGATTCTGAATACAATTAGCGAAGGAAAAATTGTTCCATCAGAAGTGACTGTCAAATTGATTCTAAGAGAGATGGAATCTAGTGACAATCATAAGTTTCTTATTGATGGTTTCCCTAGAAGCGAGGAGAACCGCATAGCTTTTGAACAAATTGTAAGTTTGACTTTTAACTTTCTATCACTTAAATTTGGGTTGAAGGAAGTTATGTCTGTCCTCCTTGGAACTCCTCTTTCTAATGCTGATGAATTGATACAGTATTGAGTTATTTCTGTGCCAGTATCTATTTTTCTATGTATTTAATTAACTACAAATTTGCCACATATCCTCTGTATACCTTTGCAAATGAGAGTATCTATGAATGAAAAATGCAAAATTTCATGGCATTGAACTCTTTCTAAGGGAATAAACACATTCTTCATTATGCAGATTGGATCAGAACCAAATTTAGTACTTTTCTTCGATTGCCCTGAAGAAGAGATGGTGAAACGGGTGTTGAGCCGTAATCAGGTTTTCATCAAATTCTTGAAGATTTAATTCCAGCAGCTGATTCTTCTGTCTGATATAGGTTACTCATTTTATTGCAGGGTCGGATTGATGACAATATAGACACAATAAAGAAACGTCTTAAAGTATTTGAGGCATTAAATCTTCCTGTGATTGACTATTATGCAAAGAAAGGGAAACTTCACAGGGTAATCATATTTATTTTCAATGTTCAATTGAATTTAGAGCTGGCCTTTAAAGAGAATTATATGTCCTTGACTTGCCCAGATAAACCGCGATTATTGTTTTAACCTTTTGGTTAAAGATCTCTTACTTACCTTGAAACTGCGTGTTACTATGCTGCTTCAAATCTTTTTAATTTCTTCCAATGAAAATTTGCATCCTTGTCTTTTGTGGGTTTGACACTTTGACTTGAATTACGATTGGACTTGGCTTTTGTGGGTTTGACACTTTGACTTGAATTACGATTGGACTTGGGATTCAGCCGTATGTTTGTTATACTTTACATATATATGTGGTAATTCATCACTGTGTGTGCATGTGACAGTGTGACCACACACACACAACGGAAATTAAAAAAAAAAAAAAGCTTCTGGTCAGAGAATTTTATGTCTCTTTTTAGTCAGAGGACAATATGTTAAATTGTATGACAAGCTGATCTCTGCAGATCAATGCAGTGGGAACAGTAGATGAAATATTTGAGCAAGTTCGGCCAGTTTTTGAGGAACTTGAGGTATATATTTAATTGTTTTTTATTGTTATTTAAGATGCATGATGCTCCATATACAACCAATGGCTTCTTTGTGTTCATGATTACTAACTTTTTTTAATAGGTAACTGGTTTTGACTGCATTTACTAGGGGCATAAATGTATGTAGCCATCAACATGGCGGATGTAATTCTGAATTTCATGTCCACCTTTGCTTCCCTCCCTTTATCTGGATTAAAATCTGTTATTTAATAGCTCTAATTACTTGCATCATTCTATGCAGCACAAGGCTAAATGAAAGCTGCTTGAATGGCTTGAGAGCATTGCAAGGTCAGCTGAAGTTTGGATTTAGTGGGGACCCAAGTACTTCCTAGTTGATTACAAGATCTGATCCAAATTCCTTGCTGTTTTGCTTTGGAATTTGGTAGGTCTCTTAAACTCATCCACTGAAGTATTTCAAAGTGATATTTACTTACATGTCCACCGTTCACTGGAGATGGCTCTTGTTGCCTTTTTCCTTTCCTCCTTTTAACGATCGTGATGTGCAATAAGCAGCTTATGCGCCCAAGAGAATTGCCAACAGGGGGGAGTTGATCCGTCCCTAACAAGTAACAACAGAGGAACTGCCTTTAATGTGCAGAGTTTAATATAGTATATGATTAGGTATCAAACATTTTGTAACTTTTTTTTACTATAAATTGAATTCTGTTTGTCAGTCCAAACCTTTAGATGTGTTGGACCACACCCTGACTTTTATTATCGCCCAGACACTGCAAGCAAGTTGACCACATCCTGGTTTAGCATTTAAACGTAGTAAATTCACTTTTTCAATACTAGAATTTCCAATGTTAAAAATAGGTTAGGAAATTTAAACTTGAGTTTGATTAATTTTAACGCAAAATCAAATATATTTCAAACGTGGATTCGGATAGACGCTATTAAAAGTAGCGTTAGCAAGAACTTGCTAATCGGAGCTCTCGTTACCCTATCTACTGTCTTATCTAGTCTTGTTTGTGGCAGCTGTACAATAGACAGGAATAGTAGAGATGAATGTAAACGTTTGACATATACACCCACAAACATAGTAATACTAGACAGGGAATCGTGTGTTTTGCTAAATTTAAAAATACTTAGTAAGAAACTCAAAATATAAACAGAAGATCCAACTATTGCATGAAGTTAAATGAAGAGAGGAATGTATTTAAATTTCCTCGCATAAGAGATGAATAACTGCAGGATTTTAAGTGTACTGCTGCAATTTGATCTGGTTTCTTGGCCTTAATTAGAAGCAAGACTTTGGATTAATAACAATTAAACTTCATCTCATTAGTACGTAGTGTTGTTACACAAATTAATTGGCATGATTAAGTCCAAAAAATTTATCAATAAAATAATTTAGGACAAAATTTTTTCATTTTTTTTTTCGGTGTACAAGGAAAGCAATGAGGTTTAAACCTAAAACCTTATATTAAGCTACCCAAACCCCCAACCACTGGACGACCCTGGTGGGCAAGTCTTTTCACATTTGAAAAAACTCCAAATTTGGTTTTGTAATATTAATTATTATCTTACGCTTGCAAGTATACCGGGGATGAGGAACTGTGAAAGAAAAAGAAGCGCTTTTCAAATGTGTTATTATAGACATGAATATGATAGACAAATGCTCCAATTCCTGTCTAAGAAATTAGAAATTTAGAATGATAATAACCACGCTAAGCTTCCCTCCAAATCACATGAGCTTGTGCTCTGCGAAGAAGTCCAAGAAAGATAATAAAACTAAGAAATACAGAAAGTGGGAAACTCAAGAAAGAAAAAACACACTTTCTTTCCCAAAACCCAAACCCACCCCACTCCTCATCCATCAACAACCTCCTACCCAAACAAAACTCCAAGCACTTGAAAAAGTCCTCAAAGACCTTGAAGCCTCTATAGAAAAGGGCATCAGAATTGACCCTGAAATCTATGCTTCTTTGTTAGAAACATGTTACCGTTTCCAAGCCATCCATCATGGTATCCGAGTTCACCGCCTTATACCAACAACCCTTTTGCACAAAAATGTTGGCATCTCCTCCAAGCTTCTAAGGCTGTATGCTTCGTATGGGTATATGGAAGAGGCCCACGACCTGTTTGATCAAATGCCTAAGAGGGATACATATGCATTTCCCTGGAATTCACTCATCTCAGGTTATGCTCAATTGGGCCTCTATGATGATGCCATTGCACTCTACTTCCAAATGGTGGAAGAGGGTGTTGAACCTGACTTGTTCACATTCCCTCGGGTTCTGAAAGTTTGTGCTGGACTTGGGTCAGTTCAAGTTGGGGAAGAGGTGCATCGCCATGTGGTTCGTTCTGGGTTTTCCAATGATGGCTTTGTCCTCAATGCACTGGTTGACATGTATTCTAAGTGCGGTAACAT
Organism: Sesbania bispinosa; assembly: GCA_026901365.1. Classification (NCBI taxonomy): domain Eukaryota; kingdom Viridiplantae; phylum Streptophyta; class Magnoliopsida; order Fabales; family Fabaceae; genus Sesbania; species Sesbania bispinosa. Next base: position 861,850 of record QLOH01000075.1, read on the forward strand.
TGTAAAAGCTCGTAAGATCTTTAACAAGATACCTCCTAGTAGTAGGGACTCTGTTTCATGGAATACAATGCTCACAGCTTATGTTCATCATGGCCTTGAGGTTGAGGCAATGAACATTTTCCGCCAAATGCTTTTGGAAGGGTATAGACCTGACTCTGTTTCCATATCCAAGATTCTTACTGGTATGTCATCACTTGATCTTGGGGTCCAAATTCATGGATGCGTAATCCGGCGAGGTCTTGAATGGAACTTGTCCATTGCTAATTCCTTGATTATAGTGTACTCCAATCATGGAAGGTTACATAAAGCACGTTGGATATTCAGTGTAATGCCAGAAAGGGATGTTGTTTCATGGAATTCTATAATATCTGCTCATGGCAAACACCCAGAAGAAGCTCTTGCTTATTTTGAGCAAATGGAGGAAGATGGTGTAGAGCCTGATAAAATAACATTTGTTTCATTATTATCAGCTTGTGCACATTTAGGTTTGGTCAATGAAGGAGAGAGATTGTATGCTTTAATGTGTGAAAAGTATAGGATAAAACCAATTATGGAACATTTTGGCTGTATGGTTAACCTTTATGGAAGAGCAGGACTGATTGAAAAGGCTTATAGCATCATAATAGATAGAATTGGCTCTGAGGCTGCTAGTCCAACGTTGTGGGGAGCTATATTGTATGCTTGCTTTTTGCATGGGAATGTAACTATAGGGGAGATTGCTGCAAACAAGCTTTTTGATTTAGAGCCTGACAATGAACATAATTTTGTGCTTCTTATGAAGATCTATGAAAATGCAGGCAGATTAGAGGACTTGGAGAGAGTTAGAATGATGCTGGTTGAAAGAGGATTGGAGTCATTGGACTATTAGACAGCTATACATCCAAAGAGTTGACACCACAAGTACAACCCATACCCATGCCATGCATGTTTTTCTTGAGTCAGCACATGTGCTTGATGCATGGTCCATTCAGTTTCCAGTTAGGCCACAAAATCTGATTACAACAAGGATTCTTTGATGTACAGAAGCAGTACATGACTTGATCAAATTCCTACTTGGTATTGTCTTCCTTCATCTCCAGTATCAAATCTAGGAAAATATATTATTTTTTCACATCACATGTAATTACTAGGTTGAGTACTTTGCCAGCTATAACAAAAGATTTTTTCTTTAAAAAAAAAATGTCTTTCCATTCGTAGTTGCTGATTTTGTTCCGCCTTTCTGCATTGTATTGTGTGTGTAATTAATGATTTCTTACCCCTCAGAAATAGAAATTTCTTTGACATTTTCTTTTACTGTTATTAATATATGCTTAAACTTGACATGGAGCAAAAGTTCGTTGATTGACTTAGGTTGTTGGATCAGAGACTTGCATAAAACTAACATACATTATACATAGCATTACTCTTAAATAATGGAATTTACTTGAGATGAAAATGGAGATCCTATCTTTATGGCACAAGTTGTGTTACAGTCAAATGGTAATGATCAAAGAAAAGATATAACTGAGGTCTGAAATGGTGCCTATGGCCACAGAGATTCAGATGCCCTGCTACCCCCACTTTTCCATCTGCTAAATAAATAGTGTTCTTCTCTATTTACAACTAAATTGTTTTCATTCACCATTAATCTCTTTCACATTTCTATGATCTTTTGTTTTGAATCCAATTCCCCTTTTGCCCTCTTTCATAGTAAGACTTAAGAAAGTAATTAAATAGGGCAATACAAAATGGTTGGAGTAATGTGGGGAATTAAGTAAAAATTACAAATTCGTATCCTGATAATAACTTCTTAATATTACAAATGAAAGAAATGAGAGAGAGAGAGTGGATTAACAAGTCAAGTAGTATGTAGGGTGGAGTCACCCTGTCATTCTAATCTCATGCTGATAAAAGTCATGTGACTGAAGTAAACTTTAATTTTGATCATCCATATATAGTTTATATGGTCAAGATTTAAAACTCTCACTTTCATATAAAAATAGTCTTCTCAATTGATACACCCCCTAGTAGATCATATATATAACATAAGAATCACACTGTAAAAACCACAAATTTACATTAACCTTAGTAGCATATAGAAAAACCAGCGCAAGAACAACTAATCCCTAGAAGGAAAAAATTATGTATACAATTGTCATGTAGAAACATTGTATCAGTATGGTTTCCTTGATTGAACATTTAGAAAGTAAGCCTGTTTACCAAAGCCAGGGCATTGCTAGTCAGCCAAGCAAGATTATCAACACTGGTTTTGATCTTCTTCTGCAGGGAAGCCCCCACTTCCATTTCATCAAACTCATCCGTGCATGTAGTCTCATCTGTTATGGCAGCGCTCATCCATGTCTTTATGTTATCCCATTGAAATTTCTCATCATCAGTAGTGGTGCCATTCAAACGTAAAATGCCATCAACAGATTGCTCAAGTAGATCCACAGTGTCATCAATATTCTCCCTGCAGTCAGCAATGACCAATGTTTCTGGATGTGTCAGGTTCTTGGAACTGGATAGCTTTGTTAATGTCTTAGATGAACTTCTGGCTGCTTTTAGAGCCAGAAGAACAGAGGTTCTGGTGAGTGTTGAACGGTTTGTTTTGATTTTTGATGCATAAGGGGTCAGAGACTTGTAGCAAACTTTTGGGTAAGTGGTTGAATTGCACTGATTGAATATAAACTTTTTATAGGCTTTGAGCTGGGAATTGGTGGTGTTTGTGGAGTTGCATGCAGATGCTGAGTGAAGAAGGGTTGAGATGAAAAGAAGGGAAAGAAGTACTCTGAAGAGACTATGGCAAGACATTGAACTTCCAAAAAGAGTGTGCAGGGCCATTTGTCTCTTTCTATTGCATCGGTAGAAATGCACAACAAGGCTTATATAAGCAAATTGTCTAATAATATGAGTATTTGAAGCTACCATCCATAATGTGAAAGCTAGGAAGAGAAAAATATTGAGTAGATATTATTTGGAAAATTCCTTTCAAAGTATTTGTGATTGATTTGAATAGTTTTACATGAATCTTATTATAAAGAAAATGGATCTAATTTTATAATAACAAGATACTGAGATTACTTCTTTTTATTTTTCACCTTATATATTTCTTCAACTGAAAAATAATATATTAGCAATAAAATTGTAAATAATACTATTATTATTTGGAAAATAATATCTTTTTATTAACTCTTAGATTTTTTTGTTAAATTATTTACTTTTAATTAAAGTAAGAGGGGTAATTTAATTCTGCTAAAACAAATGTGTTAAATTGCTAACTTTGATGGTACGATAAATGAAACCATTCTATTCATAAAACCGTGCAAGATGGGATTGCACATGCCACATGCTGATTTCGTAGTGCTGTCTAAATACACGTAATAAATGAACGGAAATCAAGATCGCGTCTGAACTACTATAACATCAAATATTAAACAAAACAAAATGAGCTTGCACATGATCTCAAAATTGACTTTTGAAGGTTTTACGCTACGAATATTCATCAACACATAAACAAATTAATAGTAAATATGTAATTAATTTAGATTTTGGGACTTTTTCATTAAACTGTTTATTTAAAATATAATCAACTAAAATATTCCTCAACAAATGACCCGTTCTCTTTATTGTGTTAAATTCAATATCTATAGCTAAAAATTATTGGTTAAATAGATAAAATATATAGTATGTGTTTAAAATATATTCGCCAAAAAAAATTATGCGTTTAAAATGGATTGGTTCGATTTAGCAAAAGTAATCAAGATATTCCAAAGAAATTCTCATAAAAAAAATAATTGTAAAATAATTTAATGTAAAAATAGTTATAATATTATATAAAGAAAAATAAACTCTCATTTTTAATGCATGACTTGATTCTATTTTATTTATTTTTATTTTTATAATAGTTTGATAAACATCAAATTAATATAAGTTTACATACATAATTTAACACTAACATATAAATTATAAGTTTTGTAAATAAATAAATAAAAATAATTTTAATTTATTTTCATATGCTAATGTACTTTTTCTGAATTGAAAAATATATAATCTCTCTCTCTTTTTACTATTTTACAATTTATTAAAAATTTTATAACTCAACTTAGATAAATAATTAATATTTAATAATTACTTATTTAATTTTAAAAATAATATTTAATGGTTAATAATTGATATTATTAATTTCATACTTCCGATGCAATTTTACTACTATTATTATTGTTATTATAATAATAGATAGATAAATAAATAGACAGTATATCTCTCTAATTGTTTGAAATGTATGTAGTCTTAAAATGGTGGGAATTGAAAAAGAAAATAATTATGAATGAATATAAAAAATGAAAAAAGGCTTTCTTAAACAGAGCCTGCCCTAAAGAGTGTCGCTTATGTTTGCCAAATCGAGAAAAGCTAGTGGTATTGCATGACTTTCGGGTGTAGGTTCTGTATGCTTAATCGTAATTGGTGATTTTGGCATTTGCTATATGAGACTTTGCTAAGGGTTGAGATGAGAACAATGCGCAACATATATATATACGATTACGAGGGCTCTAAGAATGTGATATGCCGTTGGACATGGATAATTAATGGCTCTCATTTCATGCATCTCTCCCTCCTTTATTTGGATGGGATCCGAAATTTTAAGTTTTATAGAAATAAACGATGGTTAATTAAATTAACAAACATAAAAAGAAAAAAAAGAGAAAACATTTATTTGGAAAAAAACAAGTAAACAAGCAAATTTATCCATTACGTTTTTAGGGTAATGCAGTTTAGTTTCTAAGAAATAGAAAATTCCAATATAGTCCATGACTTGTTTTTTTTTTTGTCATTATAGTCCAATTATGTATTTCCCGTTAATTTTTTTACGACGTGTCACGTTTAGTGACACTCTGTCACACTATTTGTCACTATAGTGTCTATTGTGACACAAAAATGATGTGGTTTTAATCAAATTTATAGCTTGAAAGACTTCAACTCCAATAGTCGTGTGATTCCTCATTCTTCCTTTTTCTCTCCTCTCCCCCTTTTTCATTGGAAGGTATCAACCCCCAATGATATTATTTTTGTGCCAGGATGACAAATAGTTTGACACAGCGTCACTAAACGTGACACGTCATAAAATAAATTAATGGGAAACACATAGTTGCACTATAACGACAGAAAAAGCAAGAAATCAGGGATTATATTGGGGTTTTCTATTTCTTATGGTCTAAACTGTAAGACCCTTAAAAAGTCAGAAACAAATTTGTTAGTTTACTCGGAAAGAAACTCTATAAAACCATATAAGAAAATTCATAGACTTCCAACAACATATTCTCTTCCCTCCTTTTCTCTTAAAATATAAACTCGTAAACATACTCTTAAAAATACATAACTAGTATGTGGTGGCACATGATCAATCTATAATGGTTAATTATAATTATAATATATTAATATGATTTTATTCGTGTAAGATATTACTCTAGGTCGAGCTATTTGAATGGTGGTGTAGTTCTTTGCTGGTGGCAGAGAGGGAGAGAGGAATGAGGTGGAAGTAATTACCTACAAGCACGCACTTTGACGGTCAAGCAGTTGGAACTTAAGATTTCAATAGAGTAACAATATAGAATGAGAAGGTTAGATACTCGATGCTGATAGAGTTGGCCTATTTATAGATGATAGATGATGTTGGTCATGACCTTCGAGTATTGTGTATGCATATGTATGATGACATTGGTAAAAAATGTGGGGGTCATCAAATTTAGGCGTATCGAATGGTGTGCTTTAGTGACCCCAACAAATGGGGCGTGTTTCTTGAAGGCCCCTCTAGCCACTAATGTGATAGAATGAAAGAAAACCATTGTAATTAGGTTTCCTTGGTGTTATGAAAATCCATGGAAAATACTATAGTAACAACTCCCGAATAACATAAAGTGGGATTGGGGTGAGTGGTGGCCCCTAAACTATATGTAATGGGTCGTTTTAGGCCAGAAAAGCACCTTGACCTCTAAACTGGTTTACAATGCTACAAGAAGGGGTTGAATTGTGGCTCTCAGAAATTTTGAACAACCACCAGTTTTGAAACTTTTTGAACTTCTAGTCAAGCTAGAAATTGTGATAAAAAAAAATGTTACTAAGGATATATCAATCAATTCATCTATCTTTAAAAGCCTTTTATCCATATATGGCCTTTCTAATATATGTATAATTTCACAAGAATTAAATATAGTCTTGTATATTCTTTTTAAGTAAAGTTAATGAACCTTTCTAATGTTGGAAATAAATCAGTGAAACCTTTTAGAACTATGTGTAGTATTATATATACAATTAAATGATCAATTATTTGATCTTTCAATAAAGACTTTATGAAATCTGATTTGAAACTATTTTTATATAATCAGTAATATATTGTTGTTATAAAGTTTTAAAACTTTGCTATCAGAAAAATCCTTTCTAATGTAAAACAAGAATCTATATATTAAGGATCAGAAACTTTCTGTAACTTGTATATAATGCACAAATGAATGCAATTTAGTTAAGAGAGAGTCAGGAAGAGAGTACCACATAAGGATTTTGATCAATTATTTGGATTGCTCTTGCAATTGAATCGGTTCTAATGTTAGTGAACCGACTTTAACTCATGCTACCCAGTAAAAAACCATTGAACCGTTCTTACTCCACATGATTGGGAACACTATAAGAAAATTGGTCAATAGAAACGAATTTTCGGTCGCTAAAATTTAAAAACTGGTTTCTAAACAGCTTAACGATCGATTAGCGATCGATTTTGCTGAGTCACTAAACCACAAGTCATTAAATATTAGTGATTGATTTAGAGACTGATTTATTTAAAACTAATTTAGAGACCGAATTTAGCAATCAATTTAGAGACTAATTTTAGCGATTGATTTAGAGTCCAATTTTAGCGACTAGTTTAGAGGCCAATAAATCAGTTACTAATTCAATCGCTAATATGAAATATATAAAAATTTAATGTTTTTATCTAATGATTTTTGTTACCCGATGGACATAATTAAAAATTAATTAAAATAGTAGAAATAAAAGACATTCATATGTTAATGTGTATAACATTCACATAATTACAAAATAATTATTACTAACGAATATAACATTCATTACAAAATGTACCTAGCGGGGATATATAACCTAAAATACTAAAATCCTAAATAAACTGAAATCCTAATTAACTAAAATATAACCAAACTTTTGATGCTCTTGACCAGAAAATTTCCTGCTAAGCTAAAAGAGACTTGTCTAATAAACTAATACATAAAGTGGAAACTCATCTGCAGAATAAAAAAAATGATGTTATCAATTTTTTCTATATATATATATATATATATATATATAATTGAACTTAAAATATCAAATCAAATCCATGCCAAGCTATCAATCCATCCGAACATCATTCAAGTTATAACTTTAATATTATACGAATTTTCCAAGATTAAAACACATCCAAAGTCATATTGCTTTTCTAAAGTAAGAGGAAGATATGAGACAAAAGGACCCTCTCATGAGACCTGGCCTAACAACATCTTGTTCTAAATTGACATTATCAGTAATTATAGAATTATTTTTTTATAAGAAAATGAATTATATTAAAAAAAGAGTACAAATGATACTCTAACCCATTACAATAACACCTAACAATATTAACCCATAACAATATATAATACCCAAACAGAACCAATATAAAATCCCCCAAATCAGGATTAAAACATCCACCTATTCCAAAAAGCTAAGTGAGCAAAGTGAAGGCTACAACTTATACATTGTCCACAGAATTCTCCAAGCAATAGACTAAACAACAATATTGCTTAATATCCTTTGAAACCACCAAAGATCATCACATGACAGGATAATGTCTAAGTAATGATGGCCAATACTATGCAACCAAAAACATTAGATGAAGAATCAGATCCAGGAACTCATAAACCGCAAAGTGAACCAGTCCAGAACATCAACAGATATAAACAAATTGATAGTCATAAAAAAATCTCTGCAGAAAATCAACTCCTAAAATTTAAGCAAATATCTGACTGCATAGACCAAGAAGAAAAATAGTAGCAGAAGTATTTATCTCTTGCAATAAGCCACTACCAACTTCGGAGCTTAATTAACTCCAATAAGTCACCAGGAACAAAAGTGTGACGTGTACTGTATCATTTCTAGCTAACCACAAACTCCAAATTGTGGACAACCAAATTACAGCCCACCTCAATCGCATGTTGGAGGAACAATTAGGGAGCCCCAAGAACTAATGAAAATGAGTAGTACAACAATTATGTTGCACTGAGGTGAAGCCAAACCATTCCAAACACATAGACCAAATTTGAAATGCAAAGTAACGTTAAAAAATATATGAGTTGTAGTCTCCAATCCTCTCCTGCACCAAACATAACCTGAATCATTTAAATGAGTAATTTTTCTTTCCACCAAATTCTTTTCTGAAGGTATTCTGTCCAAGCCTTCCACGCAAAAGATGAAATCTTAGAAGGAACTAGTTTACACCAAATGTACTTATGCAATGGAAAGTTTGCAAAAATGTCCTCATTAAAAATAATTTTATAAGCTAATTTCACTAAATATTGACCTCCATCACCTTCTCTCCAACACCAAGAATCAGGTTGTGAACTATGAATCTGAACCCGATTCAAATCCAAAATTAACTTTGACAACAACTACTTCTCCCAAACAAAATCCTTCTCCACTCCTAATTCCAAATAATAACCCCATCTGACACCAATACCATATCAGCAACAAACACATCCTTATTAGTTGTAATAGAAAATAACCTACTAATTAAAACGATCACACAACGCAGATGGGACACACCAACAATCCTTCTAAAAAGAAGTATTTTTTCCATCCCCCATTACCTTAACACATATACTAGAGAACCACTCATTCACAATATTATCTCCATATTCAATTGACCATATATCTCGTGACCATCTAGGCCCAACAACCCTCTCACCTCTCCTACTCACACCAGACTTGCCATATATGGATGTCATCACCCCGCCCGGTTCCAAAGACTACCCCTTTCCACTAAAAGCCTCCATCTCCATTTCTCTAATAAAGCAATGTTAAAGGATGATCAATTCTCTAAACCCAAGACCCCCATGCTCCTTTTCCCTACAAACATCATCCCATGCCACCTAATGAATTTTCCTATGTTCATCATCCCCTCCCCAAAGAAAATTTGAAAATAAAGAGTGAAGTTGAGAAATAATACCTTTGGGATCCTTGAAGAAGGAAAGAAAATAGATCGGAAGAGATTGGACAACTGATTTCAAAAGGATGATCCTACCACCAAAGGACAATGTCTTGCACTTCCACCCTTATAACCGTTTTTTAACCTTCAAAATGACAGGCTCCCAAGTCTTCAATCTCTTTGTTTGGAGTTAATGTTGATGAGAGTTGGTTGGCCTCTATGGCTTTACTCTTCAATGGGAACCCCATTCTTTCCATCACAAATAAAAGAAAATTCCAGTTGACAAAATCATATGCTTTTTTAAAATCAACTTTAAAGAATAAGCAAGATTTCTTCTCTCTTTTTGCCTCCTCAAAAGCTTCTTTAGCATTCAGAACACTATAAAAAATATATCTTCCCTTTACAAAAGCAGATTGACAATCGGAAATGACCTTGCCAATCACTTTACTTAACCTGTTTGCCAAAATTTTGGCCACCACTTTATACGTACAACCTATTAGAGAAATAGGCCAGTATTCCTCCACTCTCTGAGGGCTCTCTGTCTTTGGTACCAAAACAATAAACGAACTATTTCTACCCTTAACAAACTTTCCATGAGAGTAAAATTCATTAAGCATAGCCAAGAAATCATATTTCAAAATATCCCAGTACTCCTTGATAAAATTAAAATTAAATCCATCTGGACCAGGGCTTTTTGAACCTTCACAGTCCCAAATTGCAGCCTTCAGTTCTTCCTCAGAGAATGGTGAGATCAAAGATGTATCCTCCTCTTGTGACAAAGTCTTAAAATCTAAATCAATTAAAGCTGGCCTTTCAAAAGACTGATCCCGAAAATGATTTTCAAAAAAACTCTTCACCGCTTCCTTAACCTCAGAAGGTTCCGAATGACTTTCACCATTCACCTTCAAACTTCTGATACCATTCTTAATTATTCTTTTATTAATACATCTATGAAAGAATTTTGAGTTAGCGTCCCCTTCTTGTAACCAAGTAAGCCTTGACTTTTGAAACAATAACTTGTCCTTCAAAGTCATATAGTTACTCATTTGTGCCTTCCACTCCCTTCGCTGTAGAACTTCATGGGGATGCAAAACTGAATTTTCACTTCTAAGATCAAGATCATTAACATGTTTTCTAGCTTCATTAATTTTACAGTCCAAATCTCCAAAGACCTTTCTATTCCAACCACGCAATCTATTTTTTAGTTCCTTTAACTTCTCTTTTAGAACAAAAGCAGCTCTGCCATCCACCTTTATATCCTTCTATTGTGCTTTAACAAAATCAAAAAACCTTACATCATCCCTCCAACAATCAAGGACCTTAAAAGGCTTAGGCCTCCAATTAATATTTTCATCTTTTAGAAGGATTGCACAATGATACGAAACTCCTCTTTGTAGACCTCATTGTGAAGTGTGTGGCCATATAACCATCCAGGAGTTTGAAAGTAGAAACTTGTCCAACCTATTCATGAACGAACCATCAACTTTGTACCACGTGTACTTCCTTCCAATTAATCGTAAATCTTTCAATTCAGCTTCCTGTATGAATCTCCCAAAACTCAAGATATCTTCCTCTCTCCAATGTGAGTGAACTCCTCTCCTCTCATTCGTAGATTTTATTGCATTAAACCCTCCAAAACACCACAAATCACCCCACATGGTTGATTTAACTTCTATTAACCGAGACCACAATTGTTTTTTCCCAGTTAAATTGCAAGGAGCATACACATTCACAAAGCAACAATGGATTTTTTTCTTCCCCCCACATACCCCTAACTCCAATCAAACCATCATTAGAGAATACCTCAAATAATACAAATTTTGACTTCTTCCATAGTGATAACAAGCCTCCTGACATACCTTCTGATAGACGATACACCCACCCAAAATCAACACCACCCACCAGTTTAGAACATAATCTATCATCAATTGTTTCTTTTTTGGTTTCTTGAATAAATAAAAAATCAATATCTTCATCCAAGATTAGCTTCTTTACCGCTAACTGCTTTACCCTCCCACCTAATCCTCTAACATTTAAAGATGCAATTATCATAATAGAACAACATCTCCCGGTTCAAGCCTGCAAAAAATTCACTCATTCATCACTGGTCTTCCAATAGCCTTTCAATCTCTCCCTTCCATTTCTGCCATATTTTCTAGCATCACACCATTACTCCCTAAACCACTAACCCCCAATTTCCTACCAATATTCCACACACATTCTGCTACATTGGCTGAGCTCAAATCAACTAGCATTTTGGAATTAATTAAATCTGGGTCAGAAGCACCTATTAAAGATGCATATTGCTTCCTAGGTCTTCCCCTCTTTTTGCGGTGAGCCATCCCTCTCGTTGTGACCCCCGGGTACATCGCATTCATCTCTTCGAACCCTTCTAATTGTACGACGGGCACATCACACAAACGAACCTCCTCATCGTTTAACAGTGGAAACCCCAAGCACTGCTCATCATGTCGCACCTCATTGGAAACTGTATCTCTTTTATGTACCTCATCCATCTCACACTGACCAACATGTTCCCTCTGTTTCCTGCACTGAGCACCACTCAAATAATCATAAGATAATGGGAATTGTGGGCCATCAGAGATATTTTGGCTTCCAAGTGATGTATCGCAACCCCCAACAAACACTTCCTTGGCACTTGAATGCGGGTGGTCCAGCAGCTGATAGCCCAGTGCGCAAGTTTCATTGGCAAGTACATCCAATGCGTCCAAGTCACCTACATGCAAGCCAGCTCGCGCTGCAGTGGATGATGGGCGTTGAGGAGAATGGGCCAACATTACATACGACCCATCTCGCGAAAGTTCCTTACGGGCCAGCTCATCCGCAACCTTCATTTGGAATTGCTCCCCATCAGATCCATCCTTGGCGTTTGAATGTTGGTGGACCAACAACTTTCAACCTAACTCGCCAGATTCTTCCAGGTCAACCACACAAGGCACAGCTCGCTCTGCAACCGATGACAAGCATGGAGGTAAATAGGCCATCATTTCAATTGGCCCATCCCGCGTGAGATCCATACGAGCAAGCAAATCCACATCCTCCCCTTGATTTTCCTTCCTAGAATCAACAACCACGTGATCTCTTAGTTGGCTGAAAAATGCGTGATTTATTCCTTCTTCCTTTCCTGCATTTATGCCACCAATTAATACAATATGTGCACCCTGATTATTGGTAGTATCATTACTTCTCTTGAATTCAATTTGAAATTCAAACTCATCATCTTTCTGTTGCACCCCATCAACTAATGCATCCCAACCATCTTCACCGAATAATTCATCATCTGAGGAAATTTGAGTAGATGACTCAGATGAAGAACAAATATTTTGTCTGGTAGGCACCACTGTCCAAGGACCAATGAACGGATCTTCAATAAAACTGATTGAAAACATAAAGTCATTAATCTTCACTTTAACCCATCTGTTTATCAACTCCATAGAAGTAGTATGAATTAGTATCCGTGCTATATCCAATATGCGTTTAGTCTTTGTTGAAGAGTCAATACACACATATCTGCCAAATTGAGTAACAATTGAACTAAAGAACGTCTCAGACCATGCATGTATCAAAATTCCCTAGCATATAACCCATACATATCGTCCTCTTGGGACATCTTCTGGACACCACGGTCTTATGGAAACAAACCAATTTAAGAACATATCCTCCAGCTCTTTCAATAACTGCTCAAAATCTTCATCGACATAAGGTTGTATTAGAACCATATCTCCCCCCATCGAGATGAGTTTAATAGACCGGATTCCTTCCACTAAAATTTTATCTTGTAACATAAAGACCTCATCAGGTTGGCACACCTGTCCAACATAACACTTCTTCAGCCACACCATTTCTTCCTCCAAGACTTGAAATTCTAAGCCACTCCATGTGGAATGACTTTCATAACTCCGAACTGCTTTTGGTTTCCACAACTTCTTAAGAGTACCCTTGACAGCATCAACAAAAGTTAGTCCCTCCACCAATCCATTATTGTATTATTGTATTCGCCATCGTGGTCTACATTCTTCCCACCTTCCATTGATTTGTTTATCAAAACCTCTTTATTTTAATTCCTAGCAAATTGAGAGATATTAACCTGTAATTTGTAATCACCAATCCATATCTGTCTCAATCGTTCCTCCAAACTCCCAAGGTCATCATTGTTTTTGAATCTCACAAATCCAAATCGTTTTCCATTCTTATCCCACTTCTTAGGAATGTACACATCCATTACTCTACCACCCGATAATGATAAAACTCTTCATAGATCCTCAACCTGAAAAGCTTCTGGAAAATTCGTAAAGAAATCTGCAGTATAATCATCATACCTGTTAAAATCACACTTCAAATGTCGATCCCACACATTCCCACCCTTCCCATTGTCCTTTGATAATCTTGAATCTTCCTTAAACCTTTCCCATCCCGGTCGCAGATATTTCCTCCTCCGTGGTCTCACCAAAGTCCACTCATTCTTTGGTAGTCTTGAATCCTTTAGTTCATTCTTTTTATTGATTGAACATACGAGGTTTCTAAAGCCATTCTAAATTCATTTAGACGCCTAAGTGGATATCTTTATACTAAAGGCTTATATTAAAAAAAAAGTCTCCTTACATTAGGTTTTGATAGATTGGAGAGTAAATCGAAGCACATAGAATAAAAAGTTAGATTTGTTGAAGGAATGTAGCTAAACCCATGACCAAGAATATTAAAAAAGATCAACATTTAAATGGAAAGGATTTCACTGTAAATCCAATCAAACATCAGAGAATAAATTTTTCATTTTAAGGGATGATAAGCATGCCCATAATATAGATGACAAAAGCAAGCATGGTCATAAAGTATATGCACTTTCACAATCTCGGTAAAGGTTTTAAATCTAATTTGGTCGCTAAATAGATGAACCTTATATTGGTATTGTAGTCTTTAAATTTGGTCTTTAAATCAATTGCTATAAAAAAATCTAGTGGCTGATTTTTTGTCGCTAATCAATCGGTCTCTAATTCAATCGCTAAATATATGAATTTTAGAATGGGTCTCTAAATCGATCGCTAATAAAAATTTAGCGAATGAAAAAATCAGTTGCTAAAAAATCGGTCTCTAATTTGATCGCCTAATAAATTGAAATATTTGTGATCGATTTTTTTTTTTAAATTCGGTCTCTAAATTGATCTCTATTGAACATTTTTGTAGTAGTGGAAGTGAGCACACAAATTAAAAGAATTCTGGAGTTTTATTGGCGAGATTCAAACTCACACCAACATGCAAATACAACCCATGTTTAACCACTAAACTCAAGTTTTTGGTTGCTATATATATATATATAAATTATTTTACAAACTATAGACTAATATTATAAAATATAAAAATATATATAAATAAATTGATATCAGATAAAACATATTTATAAATTTATGAATATTATATGCATGTTCAATCGGTTCGATCAGTGACCCATTTATTCAAAACTTTTGTCGGGTTTAATCGATCCAAGTTTTATAATATTGGTATGAGCGTCTTCCAGGCCCACCCTTGAGTATTCTTTGTATCACCACACAACCTCTCCAAGCTCCTTCACCTCCCAACCTACATTAGTTCACCCAACTAACTTGGAAGAAAACCATTCAAAATGGGTACAACAAAGTATAAGATGAGTACAACTCACAAATATCTCACTACAATAAAGAAGAACAACAAGAATAGAAGTAGTGAAGAGACGTTGTGAAGGTTGGAAAAATTTAAGTTGATCCTTGGCTCAAGTATAAGTTTGGGATACTCCCTTTAAGACGGTTAAGTTTTGATAGCAATTTGACTTTTGTATGATTTCTTGACCAAGATAGGATGTAAGTGTAAGGCTAAGGGAAAGCTCACCCTCTATTGGGCTTACCACGCTTACCACGTCCCGAGCACGTTAACTAATCTTCACCACCCACTGAAGTGATTTATTTCCCCAAAGGGAGCCTCCGTGGATTCGAACTCAAGACCTCATGGATAAAGTCTTAAGTTCCTTAAATCCACTACCAATTCAGCTAACTTGAATTTGTTCGACAAATTTGATCCTATCCTCGTGGTTCTTTAATTCTTTTTTTGTGATTATAATTTTTTTTTACTTTGAACTGCAAATTGTTGGATTGACATGGAGATTTTGGACCCTTCTTTTCTATCATAGGATTGACATTGAGTTTGTTCTTTTTTTAAATGTTTCGTATTTATCCATCATTTTTCTGAGTTATTTTTAATATTATATGTCATAATTGTTGTTCTTGATTTGAAACCTGTATAATTTCTTGGAGAGTAGTGACAATCTTATTGTTGGACAATGTTTTTTTTCTAATTATTTTACAAATTTATTTAACATAGCTAATAAGTAACAAATAAAAAATAATAAGCAAGTGTAATTATTGTGAATTATAAGTTAACATTTCTACATAATTATGTTAATATGATAACAATTTTTTAATTATAATTCTTATAAGTATTATTCATACTTTTTTTAAAATGAACAACCTCGTGCATTGCATGAGTTAACACAAATGTCATTTTGATCTTTATCTTCTTCAATTTTATGATTTAAAGAATTGTCTATTTGATTCCCTTACAATATTGTACTTTCTGGTTAGGTAGACATAACATTTTTTTCTCTTTAATTTATTGATTTATTTTTTTTACATATATTTATGCTATTAATATTTATATAGTCTATTTAAATAAAATGTGATTTACAAACATGACATTCTTACTTTTTTTAATTGTTTTGTAAATTTATTTAACATAACTAATAAATAATAATTGATGTAATTATTATAAATTAAACCTTCAACCATAATTATACTAATATAGTAAATAATTTTAAATTTTAAATATTATTTATAATAAATTTTTATCAAAATAAACAATTGTATATTGCACGGACTAACACACTAGTTAATAGTTAAATTTCGTCCATCAATACTTTAATCTCTTCAACCAATCATGATTAAATAAAATGAGATATTTATAAATTATTATAAAATTAATTTTTATATCAGATTATTTTTTAAAATTTCTCAAAATTAAAAGTTTCAATCACTTTATACTTTTATATTTGGCTTTTTCTAACTTGTGGCCAGACCACAGGTTATAAAAATAATTGTTTTTAATCTTTTACATTAATTTAACTAAAATACATATGCAATACATGAGATATTTTTTAACGGCATATTGTTTTAGGAATGAATAAATAGAAAATATTTATTGAATATAATTGTTTTTTAATAATATGTTTATTCTTTTAAGAATGTATTATTCTTTTTAAAATGTTTTTTAATTTCTTTTTTGACGGATTTTTTTTAAATATAATTTTGATTCCTTAAACATTCATTAACATTTTTTTCTCCCAAATTGGCATACGTCACTTTTTAAATTTTCATGAATGTAAATAGGAAAAATATATGTTTTTCGTCCCTATAGTTTTGGTCAACTTTGGTCTTCATCTATGTACTTTAAATCATTTATTTTTTGTCCCTAAACTTTTTAAACTCCCAATCTCTGGTTGATGAGCTGGGTAACAAAAGTTGCATGTCAGCCTCAATAGTGGTCCCAAATAGCTGACTCATCTAATTAATTTTTTTATTAAATTTGTAATTATTAAAATAACCATAATTATGAAATTAGTTTTTATCGGGTAAAATTGCTCATGTGAAAACCCTAATTTAGTAATTAGGGTTATTTTAATAATTAAAAATTAATAAAAAAAAGTTAGTTAGATGATGAGTCAGTTATTTTGGGACTCACTATTCAGCCCGACATGTAACTTTAGTTAACCAGCTCATCAAATTAACAGATTTCACTGACGGGCAGGGATCAGGACTTGGGGGTTTAGAAAGTTTAGGGAAAGAACATAGGATTTAAAGTACAGAGACGAAGACTAAAATTAACCAAAACTATAGAGACGAAAAACATATTTTTCCTATGTAAATAATACGCCACTTCGCCCATATCATCACAATATTTTTTTTGTTTAACCACAGGTAATCTCCATGAGAGGCAATCCTGTTCGAACCGGGAACATCCATATCATGGTGGGGCTAGCTCTCTAGCGGGGATTTTTTCCATCCACAAGACTCGAATATGAGACCTTGCTTAAGGGGAAACTCATTCAATTTTTTTTTTGGTGACTGAAAATTTAGAGTGAGGGGATGGTGCCTCAGTCCAAGGCAGGGAAAGCCTCCAGGCTCAAAGGCCACTTAAAAAGGTATTTACATTTTACCAACGGGGGTTGGTTCAAGTGGTACATGCTTGATTCTCCTTAAGCAAGGTCTCGAGTTCGAGTCTTGTGGATGGAAAAAATCTCCGCTGGGAGAGCTAGACCCACCATGATGTGGATGTTCCCGGCTCGAACAGGATTGCCTCCCGTGGAGGATACCTGTGGTTAAACAAAAAAAAAAAATATATTTACATTTTACCTCACCCTTAGGGAACAAGTGAAGGATGGGGAAACTCATTCAATTAGAATTGCAGTGCCACCTTATTCTAAACTAACTACTGGTATTAAGTATTAACATTATTAAAGAATTAATTACTTATCTACTAAATCTACTTCGCGCTGTATAGCTAATTTAATTTATGGATCATAAAAAGTTGATTAGCGTTTCTGTATCAAATGGTAGAATATATTTAATCTGATACGTACACTAATACCTTGTCTTGCTTGCAATTGACATGTATCATAACAGTGCTACGAAAATTAAACTCTACAGGTGAAGCAATACGGCGCAGGATATATAAAAAATTCCTTCTACCCAAAGCGACTCCTTCATTTTTTTAATTTTCCTCTGTATTTCTCCGATAATATAAATCTTTCATGGATTAATAAATCTGATAAGTTTTTGGTGTAAACCAACCGTATGCCCAAGAGACTTATCTCTTTCGAGGAATAGAGATTACCGAAGTGAGTTTTGTCTCTCCTAATCCATACACACTATTAGCGATCGAATTACTGTCAAGATGATTAAGGGACCCAACTATTTGCCAACTGTGTCGGGCCTTAATAGTATCTGATGAGTTAAAATTTATCAAAGGATATGGATACAAGGCTTCTAGAAGTAAGCTAATATCAATTTTGTTATTTTGTCTTTTCTGGCATAATCAAATTGTAATCTTCTTTTATTCTTAGTTGATTCTTCTGTACATGTGTCTAGCTTTTATTTGTTCATTGTTGTGCAATATTCTTTTTGGTTAGGCATAATATAGGTGTACTACTTGTATATCAGCCCCTTACATTGGTTTTCAATAAGAGAGAAATATTCATTCTCATATGATTCCTTCCTTCTTCTCTCTCGTTCATATTTATGTTTTTTTTCCTAATATGGTATTAGAGCTCTGAAAATCAGAGCTCTGGTTGCTACATTTACCCATGGCTGATGTTATTGATCCCTCATAAGACCTTAGTTCTCCTTACCATGTCAGTTCATTTGATAATCCTTCCTTTCTCATTGTCCCGAATGTTCTTGAGGGACCAAACTATCATCATTGGTCACGTTCATTTCGAATGAGTCTCATTTCAAAGAATAAGATAAGTTTCATTGATGGAACCATAGAAGCTCCCACTCGTACCAGCTCATTGTTTTCAACATGGCAGAGAGCCAATACGCTGGTTGTTTCTTGGATGCTCAAGGTTGTTTCTCCATCTATCGCACAAAGCATTATCTGTATGGACAATGCCTTTGACATATGGAATGATTTAAAGGACAAGTACTTTCAAGGAGACATGACTCACATTTCTGATCTTTAGGAGATGATTTCTTCTTTCAAACAAGGTGAGTTGATTGTTACAAACTATTTCACTGATATCAAAATTCTTTGGGAGAAGCTTGATCTTTTCCGCCCACTACCTGCTTGCTCATGTGCCTTTAAATGTAATTGTAGTGCTCTTGGGAATGTTGCTAAGTATAAAGCACAAGACCAGATTACTAAATTTCTAAGGGGGTTAAATGATAATTATTTGACTGTTAGAACTCAAATTCTGTTGATGGATCCCTTGCCATCCTTGAATATAGTTTTCTCTCTCTTGTTATACAACAAGAGAGACAGATTTTGTTGAGTCTCAAAAATATCATAAGGTTGTTTATGATGTTTTAAGACGACTAGATTCCCAAGTTTTAATGGTTAACAAATTTGACTTAAAATATTTATCATAGATACATATATGCTTTAATGTTTTATCTATGATTTTAGCAAGAGTCACTTTGAGCCTACATAAAAAGACTAAGTGTTGAAGCTGTCTGAAGAAGCAGAACTCGTCTGAAGAGTTGAAGCTGTCTGAAGTAGCTCAACCCGTCTGAAGTATCAGTGTCGTCTGAAGTCTCATTAATGACGTGGCACCCTTTGCTGAAGTTTGTGAAGACTTTTCTGAACCTTTGCTGCACGTACCTTTTCAAACACATTTATAGAAAGGAACACAGAGACCTTTCCTGGTGTTTTTTGAATTTCATACACCACTGAGGAAATCTCTGCAATGCAGCCTCTGCAGCAACATTTGTAGCAGCTTTATGGCAGAAGAAACCTTGTACCGTGTCAGAAACATCAGAGCTCTCAGAAGCATGTCTCACAACGGATTAAATAACATTTAATGCTATCTCTAAACGGTGGTTTTTCAACGGATTGATACTTGGGTATAAATACCCCCTCCTTTGAAGACCCAAAAGAGAAGATAGAGAACCGAGAAGAATTTTGTGAAAAAGAACTAAAACTCTGCAAGTTTTTCACTGCAACAACTCTGATAATATTTATCTTTGTACACATATTGTAATATCCTGAGCATACCTCAATTTTTCTGTACATTTGTAATTGTTTAAGCTTCAAGACTGATATAGTTTGTAAGCTTAAGCATTTTAATCTTCTCTGTATTCATTTGTTGAGCCTGGAGAGGCTTGTCTGAAAAAGAATACTTGGTTTGAGCCTGGAGAGGCTTGTCTGGAAAAGAATACTTGGTTTGAGCCTGGAGAGGCTTGTCTGTAAAAGAATACTTGGTTGTAGAGCCTGAAGAGGCTTGACTGCAAAAGAATACTTGTAATCTTGAAAGATTAAGAGAAAATCCAATTGCTAGTTGGCATTGGGACTGGACGTAGCTCACAGTGGTAGTGAGTGAACCAGGATAAATTCCTTGGCTAAGTTTTCTTACCCTTATCTCTTGTCAATTCTTTTTATACTAATCAAGGGGTTAGAGTAATTAATCTGATATTTTATAAAGGCACAAAACATCTTTCAAAATCAATTTTTTTACAAACCGTCTGAAAACTTCAGACAACCCTTTAAGAGTCTGTCTGAAATCGTGTTTTTAACACCTGTTTGCGAAAAGCTTTCTAAAATATTTAGAAACACTATTCAACCCCCCTTCTAGTGTTTCCCTGTGTTCCTACAGTTGGTACCAGAGCTCTACTCAGGGTTGAAGCACCTAGCAAGTGTTTGAGGACTGAAAGATCCAAATGGAAGCTTCTAACAGCAACAGGCAATACATCACAGAAGGAGCCTCTATCACAAGAACCCCAGCATTCAATGGGGTGGATTACCACTACTGGAGAGATCGTATGAAGTTGTTCATTGAGAGCAACAACATTGATGTTTGGGATGTGGTCACTGATGGAGACTATGTGCCTATGCAAAATGGTGTGCCTGTACCGAAGACTGAATGGACCTTGGAGCAGAAGACTAGAGTCCAGATGAACGCTAAAGCCAAACTCTATCTGATATGTTCCTTGAATAAATCAGAATATGAGAAGGTCCATGGATGCACTTCTGCCAAGGAGATTTGGGATACTCTTGCAGCAGCCCATGAAGGGACTGAAACTGTCAAGCAATCCAAAATCAGCATGCTTATACATCAGTATGAGATGTTTAAGATGGAAGAAACTGAAACCATTGACCAAATGTTTGGGAGGTTTCAGACCATAACCAATGGACTCAGGTCCTTAGGAAGAATCTATGAATCTGGAGACAACAATAGGAAGATTCTAAGAAGTCTACCTAAGTCCTGGAGACCCAAAGTCACTGCCATTCAGGAGGCAAGAGATTTGAACTCTCTGAGAATGGAAGAACTATTGGGATCTCTCAAAGTCCATGAGCTTGAGCTTGGAGAAGATGAAAACAAGAAGAAGTCTCTAGCTCTAAACTCCTAGGCCAAACCGTATAGGCATGGCAGCATGAAGGCTATGCAAGCTGAGGAAACTTCAGAAGCAGATGAAGATTCTGAAGATAGCTCAGAAGATGACAATGATCTTGCTCTTTTAAGCAGAAACATCAAGAGAATGTTGCAGAACAGAGGAAAGTTCAGAAAGAACCAACCTTCATCATTCAAATCAGGTAAGACAGGTAAAGAGTCTAACACTGATAAAATTATTTGCTTTGAATGTAAGCAACCAGGGCATATGAAGGCTGATTGCCCAAGACTGAAGAAAAACAACCTCAAGAAGAAGAAGTTTTTCAAAAAGAAGAAAGGTCTTATGGTAACATGGGAAGACCTTGATGAATCAACCTCAGAAGAAGAGGAAGACACTTCAGAAGAGGCAAATCTGTGTCTCATGGCTAGTCTACCATCTTCAGACAGCTTTGAAACTGAGGTATTTCCTCTTACTCTACAAGAAATGTATGATGATCTGGTGGAAAGTTCCAAGGAACTTTTCCAAGAGTATAAGAATCTATCCAAAGCCCACACAGAAATGTGTAACAAATATGAGGCACTTGAGATAGAAAATATTATGCTCAAGGAAAAGATTCTTGAGACTGAAAACTGTAGTTCACAAGCTGTGTCTGAAGAGAATGAGAAACTTCAAAAGCAGGTTATGGAACTGACAAAAGATCTGGCCAAATTTGTCAAAGGAACTAAAAATCTGAATATAATGCTTGGAAATCAAAGGCATTCCCTTGACAGAAGTGGACTAGGCTTTTGTGATTATAACATGTCTGAACCTCCTACTGTCTTACATTTTTCTAAAGGCAAAAAGAAGGTTACTGGGTGTTCTCACTGTGGTAAGCCTGGACACAATGTGGCTCAGTGCAAACACAAGAGAAAAACAAGGCCCAAAGCTAACAAGAAAGGACCCAAAAGAATATGCGTACCTAAAAACTTAATTATTCCTGTTGCAGATGTGTTTAACAGGACAAAGGAGACCCCACAAATGGTACCTGGACAGTGGGTGCTCGCGACACATGACAGGAGAAAGGTCTTTGTTCCAAAACCTTAGACCTAGAGATGGTGGAGTGGTCACCTTTGGTGGAAATCAGCAAGGGAAGATCACTGGAATAGGGACTGTAGGTATATCTCCTTCATCCCTTATTAAAAATGTACTCCTAGTGGAGGGACTTCAGCATAATTTACTGAGCATAAGTCAATTATGTGACAGTGGTTATGTGGTATCCTTTACTAAGGAAGGATGCATAGTCAAAGACTCCTCTGATCAAACCCTTTTTACTGCTAAGAGACACAACAATGTGTACAAAATTGATCTAGAGGATCTAACAAGTCAAAATGTAAAATGTTTCATTTCTGTTGAAGATGAAAAACATATTTGGCATCAAAGACTTGGGCATGCCAGCTTGAGATTAATCTCAAGGTTAGCAAAACACGATCTTGTTAAAGGATTGCCCAAGCTTTCATACAAATCTGACATTTTATGTGAAAACTGTCTGAAAGGGAAATAAACAAGACACTCTTTTAAGAGTAAGCATGTTGTTTCAACTAGCAGACCACTAGAACTTTTACACATTGACTTGTTTGGTCCTATTAGAACAGAAAGTCTTAGTGGTAAGAAATATGGTTTGGTCATTGTTGATGACTATTCTAGATTTACATGAGTGTTATTTCTAAGAAGCAAGGATGAGACTTTTAGGAATTTCACAATATTCTGCAAGAAGGTACAAAATGAGAAAGGATTCTGTATTTCTGTTATCAGAAGTGATCATGGTGGAGAGTTTGAGAATGCAAACTTTCAAATGTTCTGTGATGAGAATGGGATCTCACACAATTTCTCTGTGGCTAGAACACCTCAACAGAATGGGGTTGTTGAGAGAAAGAACAGAAGTTTGCAAGAGATGGCAAGGACCATGCTCAACTCATGCAACTTACCAAGATCCTTCTGGGCAGAAGTTGTTAGCACAACATGTTACCTTCAAAACAGAATATTGGTAAGACCAATTCTGAAAAGACTCCCTATGAATTGTGGAAAGGAAGAAAACCCAACATATCATATTTCCACACCTTTGGCTGTGAATGTTTTATACTCAACACCAAGGATGATCTTGGAAAATTTGATGCGAAGTCTGATAAAGGATTTTTCATTGGATATTCTGAAACATCTAAAGCCTATAGAGTGTATAACTCTAGAACTTTAACTGTTGAAGAAACTATTCATGTTAAATTCAATGAAAACAAAGAGACTGATAGGGAACTATCAGATCTAGAGGATGATTTTGCAGGAATGGAGTTGAATGACCACAACAGCTTGAAGGATGAGCAGCTGTCTGAAGTACCTACTGTTACTAAACCTCTTAAGACAAATGTTGAGTCTCAGACAGAACAAACAGATTTGATACCTCCTCAGAAACCTGATTGGAGATACAAATCACATCATCCTAGAGAGCAAATCATTGGCAACACTTCAGAAGGAGTTAAAACAAGATCAAAATTCAAGAATTTGAATTCTCTTGCTCTCCTGTCTGAAATAGAGCCAAAGAACATTGATGAAGCTCTGCATGATGAAGGGTGGATCCTAGCCATGCAAGAAGAGCTGAATCAGTTTGCTAGGAGTGATGTCTGGACTCTTGTTCCTAAACCCCATGGGAAAACTATTATTGGAACCAAATGGGTGTTCAGAGACAAGCTGTCTGAAGAAGGCAAGGTAGTAAGAAACAAGGCAAGATTAGTTGCTCAAGGATACAACCAGCAAGAAGGTATTGACTTCACTGAAACCTTTGCCCCAGTGGCCAGGTTAGAAGCAATTAGAATTCTTTTATCTTATGTTGTAAATAATGACATCAAGCTATATCAAATGGATGTTAAAATTGCCTTCCTCAATGGTCTCATTGAAGAAGATGTCTTTGTTAGACAACCCCCTGGTTTTGAAGATATTGTTTTTCCTGAACATGTTTTCAAACTCAAAAAGGCTCTCTATGGTCTGAAACAAGCCCTAAGAGCTTGGTATGACAGATTGAGCAATTTTCTTATCTCAAATGGTTTTGAAAGAGGAAAAGTGGATACAACTCTTTTTAGAAAACAGTCTAACAAAGGTCTTATACTTGTTCAGATATATGTTGATGACATTATCTTTGGTTCAACTGACTCTTCATTATGCAAGGAGTTTTCAGAGTTAATGCAATCAGAGTTTGGAATGAGTTTAATGGGTGAACTAAAATTTTTCTTAGGACTTCAGATTAAGCAAGATTCTGACTGTATATGGATCCATCAAGAAAAATATACAAAGGAAATGCTTAAGAAGTTTAACTTACATGATTGCAAACCCATGACAACTCCAATGCATCCCTCTGCATCTTTAAATAAAGATGAGAAAGAAGAACCAGTGAATCAAACTTTGTATAGAGGAATGATTGGATCATTATTATATTTAACAACAAGCAGACCTGACATAATGTTCAGTGTATGTCTGTGTGCTAGATTTCAATCTGATCCAAGGATTACTCACTACAAAGCTGTAAAAAGAATTTTCAGATATCTTAAAGGTACTACTAATCTTGGTCTGTGCTATAAGAAAAGTAAGGATTGCAGGTTAATAGGATACTGTGATGCTGATTTTGCTGGAGACAAAATTGAAAGAAAAAGCACTAGTGGTGGATGTCATTTCTTTGGAGAAAATATGATTAGGTGGTCAAGCAAAAGGCAAAGCACAATTGCCTTATCAACAGCTGAAACAGAATACATCTCAGCAGCCAGTTGTTGCTCACAACTGTTATGGGTGAAGTATCAGTTAGAAGATTTTAACATTACTATATCTGCTATACCTGTTTTGTGTGATAATACAAGTGCTATTAATGTCTAAAAATCCCATTCAACATTCTAGGGCTAAATATATAGAAATAAAAACATCATTTCATTAGAGACTATGTTCAGAAAGGTGTTTTTGATATTCAGTTTATTGATATAGAGCATCAATGGGCTGATATATTCACAAAACCTCTGACTGAAGATAGATTTAAGTTCATTAGAAATAATCTGAACATACATGCATTTTGACTATGTGTGATTTGATCTTTTGAAAATGATGTGTCTGAAATTTCAGCTCGTCTGAAACAAGTGACTTGTCTGAAATTTTGGGTTGTCTGAAATCTATATGGGTGTCTGAAATCTGTCACTTGTCTGAAGTAAACAAATGACGTGGCTTTCTGAGACAGTTTAATTCCATTTATTTTGTCTCTTCCACCTCGCACGTTTTCCTATATCTGCCTAGCCAGTACATGCCATTATTACTTCATGGGTCTATAAATACAGAAGCTAGCGGGTCAGAGAACTTTACTGTTCACTATTCTGTATTCATCTCTTGAGATCCTTCTTCTACAAGCATTTTTTTCTCTCAAGTTCTTCAGAGAAACTCATCAATGGCACCTAAGAAGTCAGCTGGAGGCAACATTGTGAAAACCAAGGGTGTTAACCTTGAAGATTTTCAATCTCTGGGAATGGACTTATTTGGTGAGTTCGATGCAGCTGGGTGGACTGAGTATTTCAACCACAACTTGACACAGTGGCATGAGCAGAGTGTGCTGGATTTCTGGGCTACTGCCAGAGGAATACCCAATCCTCAGGGTATCTACTCTAGCATCAAGGCCACGGTACGTGGTGTCCCTGTCTTTGTTGATGAAGATATCCTTGCTCACATCTGTGAGGTCAGGACTGAAGGAGCTGTCTTCACTCCTGGCTGGGAAGCAAGAAATGGTAGACAGAAGCAGTACACAGAGTTTCTGTATGGCACCTCTAAACCAGTAAGCTTGGATGCAAAGCATATGTCAGACAAGGCTAGGAATTTGCATGCCATCTTAGGGTGCTCTGTAATCCCTAAGAGTGGAAGCAAAAACCATGTTTCTGAGTTGGAGAGATTTTGTCTCATTCACCTGTTGTAGAAGAAGAAGGTGAACCTCCCCAAAATCATCTTATACCAGATGCAGAAGAGGCTCAGAGATTCTGCTGGGAGCTTCCCTCACAATACCATCATCACCAAGATCCTGCTGCATTTCAAAGTCCCCATTGAGAGGTTTTTTTATCGCCTTTCACAACCTGTGTTTGGTGAATCAAACCTCAAGAGCATGGGAGTGAAACTGACTCCAAGACCTCCCTCTCCATCCATGAAGGAGAGTCTTCTTCTTGAGAAAGCTGCTAGAAGGAAGACAACAATGGAGGTTCTTGAGAATGAACTCAAAGGAGACATAAGGAGGCATGAGTTCAAGCCATCAAAACCCTCTCCTCAAGCAAAATTGAAGAAGCTACCTGTGAGAAGTGCTGCTAAGGTAGCATCTGCATCTGTGCAGAGTCAGGTGTCTGAATCTGTTCAGAAGGCTTCACAAAGGCCGTCTGAAATTATGGGTCAGTTGTCTGAACCTGTACAGACTCCACAGCCTACTTCTGAAATGGAAGGACAAGCTCAAGAGGTAGATGTGGTTGATGTTGTTGTAGCTGAGCCATTGGCTGCTTGCCCATCTGATCCTGAACTCATTCAGGTGGCAGCATTGGCTACTGCTTTGGAGCAGGAGGAGCTGGAGAAGAAAGCAGAGCAAGAGAAGACTTATAGAGCTATTGCTATTGCTTCACAATTGGCCTATGCTGAAGATGATAGGCAAGCAACCATAACTGATGGAGCAAAGAAAAGGAAGAGGTCAAGTGTACCTCAGAGAAGGAGGACCAAAAGCAAGCTACTTCAGACTGCACCTGAACCTAGGGTGACAAGAAGTATTGCTTCTCAGCTTGAAGCAGAGGATATGGCTGGGAAATACCAAAATTTTGTCAAAGCTCAATAGTACTTTAAGAGAAGAAGGGAAGAAAAACAAAGGGAGAAGGAAGCAAAGGCAAAAGAATCTGAGGTAACCAAGCCTCCCTACAAAAGAATCAAAGTCAGATTTGACAATGTAACCCCTTCATCACCCTCCTCACCAGAAAAACAAACACCTCAGCAACCATCCTCTCAACCAACATCTCAACCTACACCACAACCCTCACCTCAACCTTCACCAAAACCCCTTTCACCTGAAAATCAACCATCTTCACCTCTATCACAACCATCACCACCTCCACAAACAGAAAACCTACCCTCTGAACCCTTTAAACCCTCTGAACCAACAGAAAACAAACCCTCTGAACCTACCTCACCACAACCTTCAGAGAATCAACTCTCTGAACTTACATTACCTTCCCCACGAACCTATGACCTTGCTCTAATACCACTTTTACCTTCATCACCACCACCACCTACACCTTCACCACCATCATCCCCTCCACCTGATCCCTGTCCATTGCCTAAGTTTGGCAACCTGTCTGAAGAGCTACAGTATTTCAGATCAGCACCTGCTATATCCTTGCATCATGGCCTCATCAGAAAAACTGCTGCTGAAGTTAGAAACTAATACAGTGCTCTTTCAGGAGGATTAGAAAAGATCAGGAAGAGTGATGACCCTCCTGCACATACTTGGACTCCCATCAATCCATTCTCAGATGATTCCCTCAGGTTGAATAGTGATGAATGGAGTTTTGTGAGGCAGCTGAACACTGAGTCTGAGCTGTTTCAGAGGGATCTGCTCAAGGGAGTTAGGATGAGAGGCTACAGGCCCCCTAGAACTTGTTCAATCAGGCTAACCACTAAAATCTTGGTGAAACCTGATAGAATAGTTCCTAGGTATCCCTTAACGGAAGGTCAGGATGAGAAATTCAAAGAAGCTAAGATTTACTCTGTATCTTCACCTCTGTCTGAAATGATGAGTCCAACAAAGTGGGAATCTTTACCAGAGTTCATCAGCAACCAAGGAGGAGGCCTGGATCATCTTCTTCAAGATTGGATGTGGTCCTCTTACTGGAAGATCAGAGAAGATGCTGGATCTTCTTCGGGATCAACTGGTCCTGATGCTAATTCTGAAGTTGGACTTGGAAAGTCAACCAATGTCAAATATCACTATCTGAGAGATCACTTTCCCCCACCTGCTGACTCTTTTCATGAAGACTGGGTAATATTGAACCCAATTGGCACCTTCTTTTGCCCTGTGTTCAATCCATCTGAATACAGTTTGAAGCCAGGCTTTGGACTGCTTAGATTTGTTTTCCCCTACATCCAGCTAATCTTCTATGAAGCTGAGCAAGACTTGTCTGAGGAAAATCTGAAGCTGAAGACCAAAGTCAATAAGCTTGAAAAGAAGTTTGCTGATCAAGAGAAGAAGACTAAGGATCTTATTGCAAAACAAGAGCAGATTCTTCAAGAACAACAACTTATCAGATCTAGTCAGCAGGAATTAAAAACCTCAGTGGAAGCAACAATAGACAAGGCCAAGGAAGAACTAATTTCCTTTCTGACTGAGGCCTTGCTGAAAAAGAAGGATTAAACTGTTAATTTAGCCATTGTCTTTGTTTATTTTCATGTTTGTGCCAAGTGTCTGATTGTCTTTTTCTTTATCTGAACATTCATTAAATACAATCAGTGGCTTATCTCATATTTTGAGTTGATTATTTGTGCTCTAATATATATGTTTTATCTGAATATATTGCTCTGTTATTGTTTTGCTCTGATATTCCCTTTTGATTGATGACAAAAGGGGGAGTATTAAAACTAACCAAATCTGAAGTGGTTACAAGACTCAGGGGGAGTACATGTGTTTTATGAGAAAGCTGAGCAAATGAGTAAAATATACCTTAAACAGAACCTGTTAAAGGATATTTCTATCTAAGGGGGAGCTTTCTTATTCTCAAAAACTGATTACAGATTTGTATATTTTAACCAAATTTGTCATCATTAAAAAGGGGGAGAATGTTGAGTCTCAAAAATATCATAAGGTTGTTTATGATGTTTTAAGACGACTAGATTCCCAAGTTTTAATGGTTAACAAATTTGACTTAAAATATTGATCATAGATACATATATGCTTTAATGTTTTATCTATGATTTCAGCAAGAGTCACTTTGAGCCTACATAAAAAGACTAAGTGTTGAAGCTGTCTGAAGAAGCAGAACTCGCCTGAAGAGTTGAAGTTGTCTGAAGTAGCTCAACCCGTCTGAAGTATCAGTGCCATCTGAAGTCTCATTAATGACGTGGCACCCTTTGCTGAAGTTTGTGAAGACTTTTTCTGAACCTCTGCTGCACATACCTTTTCAAACACATTTATAGCAAGGAACACAGAGACCTTTCCTGGTGTTTTTTGAATTTCATACACCACTGAGGAAATCTCTGCAACGCAGCCTCTGCAGCAACATTTGTAGCAGCTTTATGGAAGAAGAAACCTTGTACCGTGTCAGAAACATCAGAGCTCTCAGAAGCATGTCACACAACGGATTAAATAGCATTTAATGCTATCTCTAAACGGTGGTTTTTCAACGGATTGATACTTGGGTATAAATACCCCCTCCTTTGAAGACCAAAAAGAGAAGATAGAGAACCGAGAAGAATTTTGTGAAAAAGAACTAAAACTCTGCAAGTTTTTCGCTGCAACAACTCTGATAATATTTATCTTTGTACACATATTGTAATATCCTGAGCATACCTCAGTTTTTCTGTACATTTGTAATTGTTTAAGCTTCAAGACTGATATAGTTTGTAAGTTTAAGCATTTTAATCTTCTCTGTATTCGTTTGTTGAGCCTGGAGAGGCTTGTCTGAAAAAAGAATACTTGGTTTGAGCCTGGAGAGGTTTGTCTGGAAAAGAATACTTGGTTTGAGCCTGGAAAGGCTTGTCTGTAAAAGAATACTTGGTTGTAGAGCCTGAAGAGGCTTGACTGCAAAGAATACTTGTAATCTTGAAAGATTAAGAGAAAATCCAATTGCTAGTTGGCATTGGGACTGGACGTAGCTCACAGTGGTAGTGAGTGAACCAGGATAAATTCCTTGGCTAAGTTTTCTTACCCTTATCTCTTGTCAATTCTTTTTATACTAATCAAGGGGTTAGAGTAATTAATCTGATATTTTATAAAGGCACAAAACATCTTTCAAAATCAATTTTTTTACAAACCGTCTGAAAACTTCAGACAACCCTTTAAGAGCCTATCTGAAATCGTGTTTTTAACACCTGTTTGCGAAAAGCTTTCTAAAATATTTAGAAACACTATTCAACCCCCCTTCTAGTGTTTCCCTGTGTTCCTACAGATTTTTGGTGATCAGTCCAAGGCAATGACAGGACATGCCATTGAAAGTTTAAAAATCAGAACCATGATCTGAATCATGCTAATGCAATATTTCAGAATGTAGATTCTAATGATTATGGTGAGCAGAATCATGAAGGTTCAAAGTCAGAACTATAGTCTCAGCAAATTGGTTTTACTCCTGAGCAGTGTCAAGCATTGTTAGCTCTTTTATACAACAGTCCAAATCCAGTGACAATGTTTCAATCTAGTCTCAGTTATTCCTTCCAACATGACAACACACATTGGTAATAAATTTCTTTTTCCCTTTAGTTTTTGGATACTTGATAGTGGTGCCACTGACCACATTTGTTCATCCTTGACTCATTTCACTTCATATCATCAAATTTATCCTGTTTGTGTCAAATTGACAAATGGAAATCAAGTTACTGCCAATTATTCTGGTAGTGTTTTTTTTCAATCAAAATCATGTCATAAACAATGTTTTATATATTCCTTGCTCCACCTTTAATCTCCTTTCAGTAGCAAAGTTGATTGATAATTTATCATGTGTGCTTACCTTTGACTCTAATGGTTGTCACATTCAGGAAAAGAACTCCTTTCAGACGATTGGTTTAGCTAAGATGCAAGATAGGCTTTATATACTCAGGGTTCCATCTTATCAGAAACTTCAAATCAAACCCACCAAATTTACACATACCATCAGTACTGTCAATTTTACTGCTAGTGATCTAGAAACCCTTTGGCATTTTCGATTAGGGCGTGTTTCAAACAATTGTATTAATGTTATCAAGAATAAATTTCATTTTGTTAAGGATAACGAATCATTTGTTTGTGATGTTTGTCATTATTCAAAGCAAGCTGTAAAGATTTTGGAAAATTTTGTTGTTTTTGTTCAAACTCAATTCGAGGCAATAATAAAAATCAAAAGAAGTGACAATGGGACTGAATTTTTCATGAATAATTTCTTTGCCAACAAAGGGATATTGCACCAAACTTCGTGTGTCAATACTCCACAACAAAATAGTATAGTTGAAAGGAAACATGGTCATTTATTAAATGTAGCAAGAGCTCTCATGATACAGTCTCATTTACCCAAAATTTACTAGTCATATTTTGTGATACATGCTGCCCACATTATAAAAATGCTTCCCACACCTGTTTTAGATCATTTTTCTCCTCATGAAATGCTTTACAAAATTGAACCAGATTTTAATCAATTGAAGGTGTTTGGATATTTATGCTATGCTAGCACTTTGTCAACATATAGAAGAAAATTTTGATCTATGGGCATCGAAATGTGTTTTTCTTGGTTTTGAAAGGGGGACAAAAGGATATGTTTTGTTAAAAATTCAATCCAGAGAAATTTTTGTGTCTAGGGATGTTGCTTTCTATGAACATGTTTTTCCATATCAAAGGATTCGGGATGCTAGCAATGAAACTAACAGTCCCAACATTCAAGACCAAAGTCCTTTTACTAAAAATCAACCCATTTTGAGTCAGCCATTACATGTCATTCTTGCACCTTGTGATAATTTTGATAATAATAGTAATAATGACCATGAATTTGACATTGGGGCTCCAGAAGAAGTATGTCCACAAATAGACCAAAACCTCAATAAAGATCATGAGACAGAACAAAATTCTGAATTTCATCAGCCAATCCGAATGAGTACGAGAACAAAGAGACCGCCTGGGTATCTAAAGGATTATCACTGTAATCTTAATGTTTCCAATACATCTTCAAGAGTTAAATATCCTTTGAATTATGTTTTATCTTATAATAAATTATCATTTTCTTACTCATCCTTTGTTATGTTTATTTCTTCACATGTTGAGCCAAACATTTATTCGGAAGCTATAAAACATGACTGTTGGAGAAAGGCTATACAATGTGAGATATCTGCTTTGGGGTCAAATCAAACATAGGAGGATGCACTTCTGCCTAATTAAGGACAAAACTGCCATAGGTTGCAAATGGGTCTTCAAAATAAAATATAAGGTTGATGGGACTATTGAAAGGTATAATGCAAGGGTAGTGGGAAAGGGATACACCAAAACAAAAGGTATTGACTACCTTGATACTTTCTCTCTAGTAGCAAAGATGACAAATATAACGTTGCTTCTTTCCCTAGCTTCTATCTATAACTGGGAATTGAAATAGTTAGACATAAATAATGCCTTTTTACATGGAGATTTGAAAGAAGATGTATACATGGCTTCTCCTCCTGGATTGACTTCTATCCAACAAGGACAAGTCTGTAAACTAAAAAAGACTTTATATGGCCTTAAGCAAGCCAACAAAGAGTGGTTTGCCAAATTATCATCTTTTTTTGCTTTCCGCTGGATATACTCAATCTATGAGTGATCATTCCTTGTTCACTAATTCTTCTGAAGGATCTTTTACAACATTATTAGTGTATGTGGATGATATAATATTGGCAGGAAATGATAAGGAAGAGATTGATCGAATCAAAGAAGCCTTGAATGAGACATTCAAGATCAAGGATCTTGGGGATTTAAGATATTTTCTTGGTCTTGAAGTAGCAAGAAACAAGAAAGGGATAATGGTGAATCAAAGGAAATATGCACTGGAATTACTAACGGATGCAGGTCTTTTAGCATGCAAACCTGCAGTCACTCCAATTGATGATGTTGCTAAATTGTCTTCTATTGGAAATGAATCTTTCACAGATGTTCAAGCCTACAAAAGATTGATTGGAAGGCTTATGTATCTCACTAATACCCGACCTGACATAACCTTTTCTTTGCAGTAACTCTCTCAGTTTCTTGCTAAGCCTACAATAGCTCACTAGACTACAGCAATTAGAATTCTTAGATATATTAAAGGAGCTCCAAGTCTTGGTTTATTTTTCTCTTCCAACACTTCTGCTCATCTAAAAGCCTTCTGTGATAGTGATTGGGGCACCTGCAGTGATTCAAGACAATCAGTGACTAGTTTTAGTGTGTATCTTGGGAATTCCCTCATATCTTAGAAATCAAAGAAGCAAGGAACAATATCAAAGAGTTTTTGTGAAGCTGAATATAGGGCAATGGCCATTGTTACTTGTGAAATTCAGTGGCTAACTTATCTTCTTCAAGATTTCAAAGTCTCTTTTGAGCAGCCATCTCTTTTGTACTGTGACAATGACTCAACAAGATACATTGCAGCAAATCCAATGTTCCACGAGCGCACAAAACACATAGAAATAGACT
The DNA here is from genome assembly GCA_026901365.1 of Sesbania bispinosa. NCBI lineage: Eukaryota > Viridiplantae > Streptophyta > Magnoliopsida > Fabales > Fabaceae > Sesbania > Sesbania bispinosa. The sequence continues at coordinate 895,586 of QLOH01000075.1, forward strand.
GTCATATTGTCAGGGAAAAATTGAAGAAGGGTCTAATTCATTTTCTTCCCATTTCCACCACAGATCAGCTGGAAGACATCTATACCAAAGCCTTAAGTCCTCAATCTTTCAAAAATATTTGTTCCAAGTTGGGTCTCATCAATATTTGCTCCCCAACTTGCGAGGGGGGTATCAAAGGATATGGATACAAGGCTTCTAGAAGGGAGCTAATATCAATTCTGTTATTTTGTCTTTTCTGGCAGAATCAAATTATAATCTTCTTTTATTCTTAGCTGATTCTTTTGTACATGTGTCTAGCTTTTATTTGTTCATTGATGTGCAATATTCTTTTTGGTTAGGCATAGTATAGGTGTACTACTTGTATATATTCAGCCCCTTGCATTGGTTTTCAATGAGAGAGAAATATTCATTCTCATATTATTCCCTCCTTCTTCTCTCTCATTCATCTTTCTGTTTTTTCCTAATAAAATTAGCTATAAGACGTGTCTTGATACAATTATGTAGAAGAACTTCTAGGTGAAAAAAATAGAACGAATCAAAGAGGACAAATGAATTTTAACTTTTCCATAACTTGAAATTAGCCGTTGTAGCCACCTTATCCGAAAGCTCTCTCATTTAACTTCTCTATAAGTAATCAGTTTCAACTTATGGAGAAGTTAAATTCACTTGAACTCTTTGTTTTTTTTTCTTTCTAGAAGTTATTTTATATCCAAACTGTGCCATAACCATTAATTAATTTATACTCTCACTTTCGTTCAATGGTAGCACATACATATAAATCTTCAATAAATGAAATTCTCCATATTACAACACACAACGACCATGTAATCTAAGAAAGTTAAAAGAAAGCAGGAAGATAATTTTAAAAGGAAATTAAGAAAAGCCTGTGTCAATTGACTAGTTTTAATTAGTAGGTGAGATTGTTAATGAAATACAAAGCATTGCTAGTCATCTTTCCCACTTTGAAAACATTCTTTCTAATCTTATCCCTCACATTGACATCCATAACATTGTCAAACCCATCAGAGCATGTTTGATCATCAGTGATAGCAGCACTCACCCAAGTCTTGATGTTGCTCATTTGAAACTCTCTATCACTGTCCAAATGTTGCATTGCAACAAGAGAATCCCTCAGTTCCCCAATGGACTCCTTGAGATTGTCAAAGCAATCTTCAACCACTAGTTCTGTTGTGTGTGCCAAATTGTTGTCCTCCAAAAGCTTTGATATCGTCCTCGATGCTCTATAAGCTGCCTTTAAGGCGAGAGACAGAGAAGTATTGCAGAGCTTCAGGGGATCACCTTCAATTTTCAATGCATAGGGATACAGAGATTTGTAGCATATGGAAGGGTATGTGGTTGAACGACATGCGTTTTTGATGTAGTTTACATAGCTTTGAGTGGTACTGTTTTGGGGATGATGATTAGTACTGTTGTCGTCGCAAGCTGCAGCAATTGATAGAAGGATGAAGATTAGAATTGTGAGAGCCTGCACATCCATGTCTATGGCTACCTCACTCACTTGGTTTTATTCTACCCTCTTTTCTTTTGTTTTTTCTTGAAAATGTAAGTGAATGTGTCCTCTAAATGACTTCAATTGCATGATTTATAGGCAAATTAACCGAACCTTACCCTTGAGGACTTCTCTGTTTTCATTATTCAATTCACGTAATGTATATATTTTAAGCCGTCCCACGATTAATATGCAGCCATATATGGAATAGGAATAATAAATTAATTTACCTGAAATGGTACAATTTTTAGTTATAGATACTACAACTTACAAACAACCTTTACCAATTGGAATTCGCCTACTTCATTATATTTATACTTTTCCTTGCTCAAATATCGAGCGTAGATCAGTTGATACTTACAATTTAATCAGTATTATCAGATTCGAGTTTTTCAGCATATATTATTAAATATTTAAAAGAGTTTTGTCTCTCGTAAAAATACTATCTTATTCGAATAGAATTGTCTCCTATAAAAATAACTCAATTTTTAACGGAAAACAACAAACTGCTTTACCATGTACATATGAATGAAGAATTCTTTAAATTTATTTAACCGGTTTATTCTTTCGTCCTCTTTTGGGTACATAATCTTTTGATTATTTTTATATTTTATAAAGAAAAGAATCATGTCACATTAATTAAGAATGAAACACCAACATTTATTGGTTCGAGTGGATGGGGCTCGGGTTCCTTAAGCATGTGGTCCTAGGTAGGGGTGTTCATTGGTTCGGATTGATCTGATGAACCCGACGAACCAAATCGAACCATTCAAATTAGTTCGGATTTTTTTCTCATTCGGATCCGAACCGAACCGAATCAATTAGAACCGAGGACTATTGGTTCGGGTAACGAGTTGGGAAATCCAAACCCGTTACCCGAACCGAACCAAACTCATATATATAAAAAAAACGAGTTTTTTTTACGGTTAGTGTTTATGATTTTCATGATATCAAGATATTTTAGGACTAATTTTCCTATGATCTTTAATTAGTAATTTGGTCAATGTGTTAATGTGTTATGCACTTATGTTGGTTTGTGATTTTCATGTTTGAATGTTATTAGTAATTTGGTTATGTTACCACTGATACTTGGTTGAAACTTGAATGGTTGGTGCAAATTTGAAGCAATAAAACAGTCTTGTGCCTTTTTTATATCAGGTTGTATGTACTATTTTAGGCAAAATCATGCATTTTTTTTCCCGAACTAGTAAAAAAATGGCATTTTCTGAGTTTCTGATCCGATTGAACCGAACCGAACCCGTATTTAATTTGTTCGGTTTGGTTCGGGTCAATGCAGAAAAAATAACGAAATCCGATCCGAACCGAACCAAACACTTTTGTTTGGTTCGGATTCGTTTTTCCTCTGAAACCGAACCAAACTGACCCTTGAACACCCCTAGTCCTGGGTTCGATCCCTGGATCCATGTGTATGGAAAAAATACTATTGGGAGGGGTCCCTGTTTTGCGCCTGACAGTATCCCGAGAGATTAGTCTCTCACCTACCGGGTGGGAGGATACTCTGGGAAACCAAAAAAATTAAGAATGAAATCCCATATCAGCTTAACTAGTTTACGAGGTCTTTTTTCTTTGCACATTCTTTCCAACTATGGATGGATTTTTTTTTTGGTATAGAAAAAAATTAGAGTGAGAATGGTATCTCGAACCAAAGCAAGAAAAGCCTTCGCGCTCAAGAAATACTTACATTTACTTTACTCCAAGGAGACAAGTGGAGACTTAAACCTGTGACATATTAGAAGTGAGACTCTATCTTGCTCCACTCCACCAACATCTTTGCAGTTAACTATATATGGATTTTTTTTGTTTAACCACAGGTATCCTCCACGGGAAGCAATCTTGTTCGAGCTGGGAACATCCACATCATGGTGGGGCTAACTCTCCCAGCGGATATCTTTTCCAAGACTCTGAACCCGAGATAACTATATATATGGATTTGATCACTCTGAAACTACAGTATAGACCATAAAGGGTTGAGTTAGAACTTCAGCTGGAGCAAGCTAATAATCACATTAATTAATTAATCCTCTGGATTAACCTTCACTGTTTGAGGGTAAAAACTTTGATATGCAAATGCGGTTGTTCAATCCTTATCTCAGCTAGCTAACCACAAATGTAGAATCCAAATAATTAACTGGGTAAAAAAACAAAGAGGCCTGTACTTATTTTTTTTAAAAAAAAATTAGAATCCAAATAAATAAAGCAGAAATTTGTATCCTTTCATATTTTATCTTGTTTATTCTCAAAGAACATGACTTTTGGATAAATTTATGGCCATATCTAAGACGTCAAGAGTCATTGTTTTCTTTCCAATATCGAGATAACCAAATGAATTTAAAACATTTTATCATTGTTTGTTTTTTCTTTTATTCATAATGAATTGAGAGGATGCTGCCCATACTGAGTTGTTTTTTTTTTCCCTGAATTTTTGTTTAGTTAATTAATGTCTTAAAATGATTGAATTGAATAAGAATAGAAAGGCCGGCATATGAATACACATAGCTAGATACCACGAGTCATCACGGATATCAAGTCTTATTAGCTGGACGTGGTTACCAGCACTGTCTAGTGCCTCATCATGTATTTCAAAATATAACATATACAAATAAAAATGTTAATTGAAAAATTAATAATTTATAATTTATTTATATATGTGTTTGTTGTGAAAATTTTCAATCAAATTTAAAAATTTTCTTGATTCTGAAAGTACAATCTGGGACTAAAATCTGAATCCCCTAAAGGTTCTTTTTAAAATTAGGTTTACTCAGAAATTGCATTCAAAGAGTAACAAAATTTTGAATAACTTATTTCTTCAAAAGAATTACTTTAAAAAAATCAGTTTTCAAGAAGAAACAGAATTTCAAAGAGAAAAGATGAATAAAAACATATTTAAAAATGAAGAATTAAGGACAAAGTGCAACAATTGAAAATGCATAATTTAAATAAAAGAAAGAAAAAATTGCAGAAATTTAATTGCAAGAAGTAAACAAATCAAAGAAAAAGTACAGAAATGTAAGAACAGAAAGTAATCAAGGAAAATAAAATTGTAGAGTTGTAAATTACATTAATGAAATGTTGGTATGGATACACATACTGGACAATCTCCTTTGTAACCTCTTAGTCGTTTATGATGTTAGACGTTGGGTGTTTTCAGAGACGTTTCGGTAAAATGAAATCCAACCTTTATTACATCAGAATTCTGCCTATTTATAGACTTCTATTCCAACGGACACTTAACAGGATTTTGAGACGTTTACAAGCCTAATTGAGGTGTCAAATTTCTAAGTGTGACACGTATTAGAAGCAACAACGGTCTTCTATTTGAAAAATAACTGACTGCTTGAGATCTTGACATCTGTCTTCATATAGTAACTTTCAATAACTGCTTGCTTGAGATCTTGACATTTGTCTCTGGATGTTAACTTCCGATGACTGCTCCATTTGAAATCTGATGAGTCTTCGAATTGCCTTTCAAAATCTGATGGGTCTTCGAATTCCTTTCCAGGCTTTTGACTTCATAAATTCTTTTAAGTTATCTGGAACGTCTTTCTTTTCTTGAACTAGTCTTTGATCTCTATTTGAACTTCGAATCACATCTTGAAACTTTATCAGATCTGGAATAATTTATCTTCTTTATTTCCACATGTTGTATCTTTCTTTATGTAAGTCATTCAAATTTCTCATGTAATTCGAATTGCACTCACACATGAATAAAAAACTTGTATTTATCTTAAGTCTCATGACTTCAGAATTGATTCATATTCAATGAATGCACGAATTCATCTAGAATTCTCTCTTCTTGCTATCAAAAAGCATTTCGAATTTGAATACATATCTAATATAAAGGCTACTTTATATTTCAATGCATATTCAGAGATTAACATTTCTATCTTCGAATTCGAAATAATATAAACTCTTCAAATATATTTTACTAAGTTAGCTTGAATCTTGATCAATAATAATTCTTTTGAATCTCTCTTCATATGCCTTTGCATTTGAAAATATTGATCTCTTATAACTTAGTAAAATTTTGAGTTTCAACCCCAACAATATGTTAATTAAAATTTTACCAATTAATTTTTGTTTCGGCCTGGTCAAAATAAGACCCAATTTATGCAAGTCCAATCCTTAATAGTGTGGTCTGCTCCCACCTCAGCTTATCTGCACAATCATGTATCCCATACTGAATACTATGCCTTGGCTATATTGAACCATGCACTTTAAATAACAAGTATCATCCCACATAAATCCCAAGGGAGATTTGCTCGTCGTCTAAGGTCAATCTATTATAATCTTATATGCTGATAATGCATAATGTATAGTGAAATTCTCAAATTCTATAACATCAATTTTATGGAGCCATTTTTCGTTGGGTTAAGGGATTGATTCTCAGTGTAAATTAAATATAACAACATATCAAAGTAGATCTGTTAGAGCTAGATCTACTATCAGAGTAGCACAACGATCAGAAGATAGATAAAAAGGTAGAAAAAGTAACACCAAATATTTTACGTGGAAAACCCTCCACGAGACAAATTTCAAAAAATATTTCACTATATTTAAGGATAATTACAATATCATTTCCACACTCTCTCATACAAGAGATACAAATATAGTGTTTCCTAGTTAGACTTACCCCTATTCAAATACTACAATTTGTAATACCAAGGAGTACTAGAGATGATATCAAAAAATATACCCGGTGTATTTTTCCCACACACTCACTTTTTGGGATTTACTCACTCTCTCTCTCTCTCTCTCTCTCTCTCTCTCTCACTTGTTCCTCACACTTGGATGAGTTACTTGCATCTCACTAGCTTGTGAGACCTCTATTTATAGAGATGCATTACCGTGTGATGCCCTTTGCACTGTTTGTTTTCCGGCCATTGCAATTTGTTGTTGCTGCCAACCATTTCTCATTCACACTTACTATTCATTTTTTCAGCTGAACATACAATTCACATTATATAGGGTGCCGACCAAATTAGTTGGCTTCTCCAATTATTTTTGTCCTTTTCAATTTGGTTTGTAGTCCATGGCTGAATACACTACATTTTTAGTTGCTCGATCTTAATATCACATCATCATTACTACTATAATCTTATCAATCTCTTGTAATCCATGTTGAGGTGGTCATTTCCTATTATCTGTCATGGCGCTCCTAGCCACAACCTCTAACCTATAAATACGAGGCTCCCAACATCAAAGATATGTTTATATCTCTTCAACTTAAATAAAAATTCTGCTTATATACATACTAATTTGAGTGTTAGAGTCTTTACAGGTAGCCATTACCCTTCTTCACCGCAAGGAGCTTACCAAAGAAGAGGTATCACCAATCTAACATTAGCCCACATCTTATAACTTGAGGCCTCTTATTTTCACCTTGGACAATTTGCAATTGACAATTGTAATCTACATTTTACCTTCGATAGTTGCTTTTTGCACCCCTCTTTTTATTAAATACACCCTTTAACCATTTTTATTTTATTATAATACCTAAAATACCCTTACACTCTTTAATCTTATTTAAAACCTAAATACTATAGAAACAAATAAGGAAACACTAGAAGGGGGTTGAATAGTATTTCATTAAAACTTGAACGTTTTTGGAAACCTTATAGTAAATAGTGAGTTTTGGCAAAAGCTTTCTGATGGAGAATGATAATATGAAGTTTAACGATTTGTCTGAAGTACCTTTAGACTCAGAAACTTGTTTTTCTAAAAACCGAGTTTACGTTAAAAGCTTTTATATCTATCACTTCAAATCCCTTCTTGTTAGCTTTAAACTGAATTTAAAGAGATTAGAGAAGAGAGAACTTAGCCAGAGATTTATCCTAGTTCACTCACAACCACAGTGAGCTACGTCCAGTCCTAGAGCATAACACAGCAGCTGGATTTACACAAAATCTTCAGAAGATTGCAAGTATTCTTTTCTGTCAAGCCTCTTCAGGCTCTACAACACCAAGTATTCTTTCCCAACAAGCCTCTTCAGGCTCACAACCAAGTATTGTTTAACAAACATGCCTCTCCAGGCTCAACACCCAAGTGTTTAAGAATGAAAGAAATTTGTTCAAGCTAAAGAACTACAAACAGTTCAGAGCTTAAACTGAATGATGTACAAATAAACTGAGTAAGACTCAGGGTATGAAAGTTGTTGTACAAGAATGATTTTATCTGAGTGTGTTTTACAGCGTAAAACTTGCACCGTATTGGCTCTTTCTTTCTTAGGTTTCTCTCTACTTTGCAAGGACGTGCATGAAGCTATTTATACTTTCTTGAGATGAGGCCCGTTGAGATCACTGTTGAAAGATAGCATTTAATGATATTAATCCCGTTGTGAAACAACTTCTGATAGTTTCTGGCACTGTACACGGTAAATGGTGCAGTGTTTCTCTGCTCTGAGCACTGTAAAGACTGTGTTGCAGACATTTCCTTTCTGGTGCATGAATTTCAAATGTGTAGGAAAGTATCTGAGCAGCTTGCCTTATTACAGTTGGATCAAAGACTTGTTACAGAAGGCGTTGAACAGACTTTAGTCTTTATCAGGCATCTTCAGAGGACTTTCAGATGATTTCTGATCTCAGACAATCTGCCACGTCACACGTCTTCAGATGTTCTTCTAGTCTTCAGATAATCCCACACTTCAGACGAACAATCCACTTCAGATGATCTTACTTCTTCAGACAGTAGATCACTTCAGATGGTCATCTTGCTGAAACTTGAAAAAAACTTTAAAAGCATAGGCAATTCTTGCAATTGTAATTTTAACATAATTTGTTACTCATTAAAACTTAGGAAAATGAGACTCAATCATTATTAAATACTTAATGATATTTTTGAGACTCAACATTCTCCCCCTTTTTAATGATGACAAATTTGTTAAACTATAAAATCTGAACGAGGTTATAAACGAATATAAGAGTTTAGAATATCCTCCCCCTCAATCAGATAATCTTAGTGCTCCCCCTGAATAAGATGTTCCTTGTTCTGAAAACCACTTTACTTCAGATTTTGTTAGTTTGTAACTCCCCCTTTTGTCATCAATCAAAAGGGATACCAGAGCATAATCATGAAGTATCAAAGCAATAAATAACGTCCAGGGTGTAATAAATACGTATCAGAGCAATAACACTTAAGATATGCAATTAAAAGCATGATATTCAGCGTCAATGACACAGAGTTAAGTACGTATGCAAGCAATATGCAATATTAGAGCCAACAAGAGAGAACTTTATAAAATAGGTATTTAAGCATTAAGAGGTTAACATAATAAGAACAAAGTATGAACATAAAATAGGCTAAACATCATAGACTTAAGATCCTCCACTTGTCATCCCTAAAATCTTCTCAAAGAGATCCTGCATAGCCAAGCATTGCTTTTCAAGCTCAGCTAAAACAACATCCCTGAGCTCAGATTGCCCAACTTGAATCTGATCTTGGGTAGCCAAGATCTGATAAGTCTTCTGAACCAACTCCAGGTTCTTCACTATTAGCTGTTGATTTTCTTCTTCTAAAGAAATTATTTCTTCTTCAAGGTTCAGCTCATAGAACACCACCAAGAGATGCTTGCATGAGAATCTGAAGTATTGAAAACCTTTGGGCAGGTTGAGATCCTCAGCTTTATTAACTGCATAAAAATACCGTTGATACCAGAACCTAGTTCGCAGAACCCAGTCTTCATGAATTCTTCTGTCTGAGAGAGGAAAATGACCAGGAAAGAACACGGGTGTCTCCAAAGTACATATCTTTCCAACAGTTATTGAATCAACATCATTCCAGGATGTGCTAGAAGATGATCCTTCTTTCTCATGTTCAGCCCAATAAGATTTCCACATCCACTCTCTGTAGGCATGATCCATGCCTCCATACCTTAGAATGTACTTATATAGCCTACTCCATTCAATAGAAGTCGTTGGCTTAGATGGAATACGGGTACTGGCATAGGCCCTGCGTTCCTTCTTCTCAGAGAATTGTTCAGCACATGTATACCTTAGAATGATTCTATCTGGGTACATCAGAATCCTTGTTGATAGCTTTACAGAAGTAGGATAGGGGGCTTGAAATCTCTGCATCCTGAGGCTCTTTGAATATGCATATCAAATAATTCAGCTTCAAAGCATAACATTCTAACCACAATCCAGTCATCATATGAAATGTTGTGTTGATCTTGAGAGTATGCGTCCATAGGTTCCCATTTATGAGACAGATGTTGGATGCCTCTCCTTATCTTCTCCAACTAATCAGATACAAAGAAATCATATTTATTGCTTTCCTTCTGACTGTGCAATCTCCTTAGCCTAGCAACTTCAGAAGACTCCAAAATCAAGCCTTTGTGAGTTGCCAGTGGGGGTACAACTTTAAAGAACATCAGCTCTTCATACAAATTTGCAAACTTAGGCACTCTTGGCCTTTCTTCCAGTGGAACATTATAGAACCTATGTGGAACTTCAGCAGCTGCCATCAACTGAGCATTGGTGCGTGCTAGTGCAACTAAGTCATAAGTAGGAGCTTTGGAGAGATCCCTTGGCTTCTCTTTCAGCAACAAAGCCTTGGGAAGGTTGCTCCTAAACCAGACACATACAACAACATCTGAGTCTTTTTCCTCAGTATCCACTTCAGAAAAATCAGATGAAGTTGAAGTTAATGTAGAAGAATGTGATGGTGAATGATAAGGTGCAGTAGATGCAGGTTCAGAAGGTTTAGGTGAAGGAGTCTTGTCATCCTCTAAGGGAGTGACATTTCCATACAAAACCTTTGGCCTTCTTGAGGTAGTTGTTTCTTGCTGAGAGGGATCAGCAGTTGCAGCTTCTTTTTCTTCAGCTCTTCTAGCTTTTTCTTCCTCTCAAGTTAAGCAGCTTGCTGAAACTTGATGGCTTCCTCTAATTGCACTGATCTACTCATTGTAATAATATGAGGTGCCTCATGGACAGGAGATAACAATCTTCTCCTCTGAACTCTCCTTGTCTTGGCACTTGCTCTTCTTCTTTTCAATCTTGAGGAGGCTTGCTCCATCCTCTTATATTCTAAGATGGCTTGCTGTGCAGCAACAGCAAGGGCATGATCTTGAGCTTCTTGCTCCTTAATCCTTTGAGTTTCTTCTTCTTCCAAAGTTGTGGCAATAGTAGCCACTTGTTGTAGCTCAGGATCAGGATGGCTGGCAGCCAAAGCCATTGCATTAATAGTTCTTTTAGAATCATCAGATTCTATTTCAAGAACTATTGTAGTTGCACTGTGTTGATCAGATACAACAACCTGTCCTTTTGGAATAGAAGTAGGCTCAGTATTTTGAACAACTAAATCCTCATGAGTCTGACCCACCATCTCAGTTGGCTCTGAGGGAACCTTCTGAGCAGGTTCAGACTGTCTGAATTGTGCATTTCCTTTAGACTTTCTGACAAGGGTCTCTTCAACATAAACTTCCTTCTGAGCCGGTTCAAAAACAACAATCTTCTGAACGAGTTTTGATCTCTTCCTCTTAATAATCTTTGTAGGATTAGCTTGAACAGGAACAAACTCACTCCTGTGAGCATCTCCATGAAGCTCATTCTCTAGTATCTCCAAAGTACTGCGTCCAGTAGCTGCAACCTTTTCTCTAACAACAGTCTCCTTGAGTGTGCGCTCAGGAGAGGGTTTCTTCACAGAGATCCCCATCTTCTTAATGCTCACCAGAGAAAAGAATACAAGACCTTTATGGTCATATAGCCTTTCAATGGGAACCTTGAAGTGAAGCAGAATCTTGGTGATGAGAGTGGTATGAGGATATTATAGAGGATAATCTTAGGCAGATTCAGCTGCTTCTTCTTCAGCAAGTTGATTACACAAAACCTTTCCACTTCTGATACATGATTTTTTCTCCCCATCTTTGGAAGAATGGAGCAACCTAGTATAACATGCAGAACCCTAGCCTTGGGATGCATCAGAGAAGCTCTCAAATCTCCAGGATCCTCTATGTCATACAACATCTTAGTGTATTTTCTGGGTCCACCATAATTGTGTTCCCACTCAGGAACGAACATCTTCCCTTCAGACTTGACACCAATTACAGTAGCAATGATGGCATCATCAACAAACACTTTCACTCCCAAGACTTTGGCTTGAATGGAGGTGTACTTCCCATCAGCACTTGTTACAGACTAAGCAGTCTTCCAGAAATCTATTACACTCTGGTCGTGCCATGCACAGTTTAGGGCACTAAAGAACAGAGTCCATCCAGCAGCATCAAATGTGTTAATGAGATCAACACCACCGTCTCTGAGAGCATCAAGGTCCACTCCCCTGCTGGGAACAATTTGACAACCTGCTGATTTCTTGGGTGCCATTGATGAAAGCTTGAGGTTGAAGAAAGAGAACTTTGAACACAGAGAAAACTGAGGTTCTTCGAGGGCAAGGAGTACTGAGAGTTGGATGAATGAGAGCGTAAGCGTGCATTGGCTCCTTAACCACCTTTAAATAGCCGTCAAATGAGCAGTAATGATGGCAGTTACAGGGTGCACAGACATTGGTAACTGTGCATCGTGCTGGGCATTTTAAAAAGTGGGAGAACCAACTGTCTCAGATTGCCACGCCACTCAGATGGTGATTTTTCAGATAAAGCCCAGTTCATATTGAACACAAATTCAGAAGATACCATATATTTCAGATGCATACAATTCAGATGAAGCATATATTTCAGATAAAGCATAGGTTCAGACAGACAAGCATTATTACTATTCAGACAATGCAAGAATGTTCAGATTATCCCTCATGAACCTAAATCTATCTTCAGCAAGGGGTTTTGTGAATATGTCTGCCCATTGATGCTCTGTATCAATGAACTTAATATCAAAAACACCTTTCTGAACATAGTCTCTAATGAAATTATGCTTGGTTTCTATATGCTTTGCCCTAGAATGTTGGATTGGATTTTTAGATAGATTAATGGCACTTGTATTATCACACATAACAGGTATAGAAGATAATGCAATATTAAAATCTTCTAATTGATACTTTACCCAAAGCAATTATGAACAACAACTGATAGTAGCAATGTACTCAGCTTCAGCAGTTGAGAGTGCAATTGTGCTTTGCCTTTTGCTGGACCAACTTATCATGTTATCACCAATAAAGTGACAACCTCCACTGGTTTATTTTCTTTCTACTCTATCTCCGGCAAAATCTGCATCACAGTATCCTACCAACCTGTAATCCTTACTCTTCTTTTAGCACAGACCAAGATTAGTAGTACCATTTAAATATCTGAAAATTCTTTTAATAGCCTTGTAATGAGTAATTTTTGGATCAGATTGAAATCTTGCACAAAGACAAACACTGAACATAATGTCAGGCCTGCTTGCTGTAAGATACAGAAGTGAACCGATCATTCCTCTATACATTGTTTGATCAACAGATTCTTATCCTTCATCTTTACTTAAGATGGCAAAAGGATGCATAGGAGTTGACATAGGCTTGCAATCATTCATATTGAACTTCTTAAGCATTTCTTTTGTATATTTCTCTTGATGGATCCATATACAATCAGATTATTGCTTAATCTGAAGTCCTAAAAAGAATTTTAATTCACTCATCATACTCATTTCAAATTATGATTGCATAAGCTTAGAAAACTCTTTGCATAAAGAAGAATTTGTTGAACCAAAAATATTGTCATCAACATATATCTGAACAAGAATAAAGTCTTTGTTAGATATTTTTCTAAAAAGAGTTGTATCTACTTTCCCTCTTTCAAAACTATTTTTATAAGAAAGTTGCTTAATCTGTCATACCAAGCCCTAGGAGCTTGTTTAAGACCATATGGAGCCTTCTTAAGTTTAAAAACATGTTCAGGAAAAGTAGTATCTTCAAAACCAGGGGGTTGTCTAACAAATACTTCCTCAATGAATCCATTAAGAAAGGCATGTTGAGTCTCAAAAATATCATAAGAGAAAATATGATGTTTAAGACAACTCAATTCTCAAGTTTTAATGCTTAACAAATTTGAGTTAAAATATTCATCATAGATACATATATGCTTTAATGATTTATCTATGATTTCAGCAAGAGTCACTATGAGCCTACATAAAAAGACTAAGTGTTGAAGCTGTCTGAAGAAGCAGAACTCGTATAAAGAGTTGAAGCTGTCTGAAGTAGCTCAACCCGTCTGAAGTATCAGTGCTGTCCCTCTGCTGAAGTTTATGAAGACTTTTCTGAACCTCTGTTGCACGTACCTTTTCAAACACGTTTATGGCAAGGAACACAGAGACCTTTCCTGGTGATTTTGAATTTCATACACCACTGAGGAAATCTCTGCAACGCAGCCTCTGCAACAACATTTGTAGCAGCCTTAATGCAAGAGAAACCTTGTATCGTGTCAGAAATAACAGAGCTCTCAGAAGCGTGTCTCACAACGGATTAAATAGCATTTAATGCTATGTCTAAACGGTGGTATTACAACGGATTAAAGTTTGGGTATAAATACCCCTCTATAAAGACCATCAAAGAAAACGAAGTAGAAGTGAAAAAAGAGAAATCAATATACAAGAAAGCCAAGAGAAACATCACGCTGCAAGTTTTTGCTCCGTAAAAACTCTCTGATAGAATTCTTTGTACACATTTGTACATCCTGAGCATACCTCAGTTTTATTGTACATTGTATTGGTTTGAGCTTCAAACTTGATAGTTTAAAAGCTTAAACCCCTTTCTTTGTAAACCTTGGTAGAGCCTGAAGAGGCTTGACAGAAAAGAATACTTGTGGTAGAGCCTGAAGAGGCTTGACAGAAAAGAATACTTGTGGTAGAGCCTGAAGAGACTTGACAGAAAAGAATACTTGTGGTAGAGCCTGAAGAGGCTTGACAGAAAAGAATACTTGTGGTAGAGCCTGAAGAGGCTTGACAGAAAAGAATACTTGTTGGTGTCTGGAGAGACTGTACTCGTTGTGTCTGGAGAGACTGTACTCAAAATTCGAGCTTGTAATCCGAATATTCATATAGTGGAAATCCAGTGGTTGTTTTCCATTGGGACTGGACGTAGCTCACAGTGGTAGTGAGTGAACCAGGATAAATTTCTTGGCTAAGTTTTCTTACCCTCAAGAGCATGGGAGTGAAGCTGACTCCAAGACCTCCCTCTCCGTCCATGAAGGAGAGCCTTCTTCTTGAGAAAGCTGCAAGAAGGCAAACAACAATGGAGGTTCTTGAGAATGAACTCAGAGGAGACATAAGGAGGCATGAGTTCAAGCCATCAAAACCCTCTCCTCAAGCAAAATTGAAGAAGCTATCTGTAAGGAGTGCTGCTAAGGTAGCATCTGCATCTGTTCAGAGTCAGGTGTCTGAACCTGTTCAGACTCCACAGCCTTCTTCTGAAATGGAAGGACAGGCTCAAGAGGCAGAAGAAACTGATGTAGTTATAGCTGAGCCATTGGCTGCATGCCCATTTGATCCTGAACTCATTCAGGTGGCAGCATTGGCTACTGCCCTGGAGCAGGAGGAGCTGGAGAAGAAAGCAGAACAAGAAAAGACTGATAGAGCTATTGCTATTGCTTCACAATTGGCCTATGCTGAAGATGATAGGCAAGCAACCATAGCTGAGGGAGCAAAGAAAAGGAAGAGGTCAAGTGCACCTCAGAGAAGGAGAACCAAAGGCAAGCTACTTCAGACTGCACCTGAACCTAGGGTGACTAGAAGTATTGCCTCTCAGCTGACAGCAGAAGATGAAGCTGAGAAGTATCAAAATTTTGTTAAAGCTCAACAGTACTTTAAAAGGAAAAGGGAAGAAAAACAAGCACAAAGGGAGAAAGAAGAAGCAAAGGCAAAAGAATCTGAGGTAACCAAGCCTCCCTACAAGAGAATTAAGGTGAGATTTGATAATGTAACTCCTTCACCACCCTCCTCACCAGAAAAACAAACACCTCATCAACCCTCACAACCTTCACCACAACCTTCACCAAAACCCTATCACCTACAAACCAACCATTTTCACCTCTATCACAACCATCACCACCTCCACAAACAGAAAACCAACCCTCTGACCCTTCCAAACCCTCTGAACCTACCTCACCACAACCTTCAGAGAATCAACTCTCTGAGCCCACATTACCTTCCCCACAAATCCATGACCTTGCTCTAAAACCACTCTTACCTTCATCACCTCCACCTCCTACACCTTCTCTGGAAGAAGAGCTCTCTGTTGAAGAAGAGCAAGTGCTTGCTGATCCCTGCTCACTGCCCAAGTTTAGCACCCTGTCTGAAGAGCTACAGTATTTCAGATCAGCACCTGTTGTATCCTTGCATCCTGGCTTAATCAGGAAAACTGTTGCTGAAGTAAGGAATCAATACAGTGCTTCTTCAGGTAGATTAGACAAGATCAGGAAGGGTGTCCCTCTTGCACATATTTGGGCTCCCATCAATCCATTCTCAAATGATTCCCTGAGGCTGTCTAATGATGAATGGAGCTTTGTGAGGCAGCTGAACACTGAGTCTGAGCTGTTTCAGAGGGATCTGCACAAGGGAGTTGGGATGAGAGGCTACAGGCCCCCTAGAACTTGTTCAATCAGGCCAACCACCAAAATCTTGGTGAAACCTGATAGAATAGTTCCTAGGTATCCCTTACTGGAAGAGAAATTCAAAGAAGCTAAAAGCTATTCAAAGAAAAACTCAACGGTGTCTGAAGTGATGAGTCCATCAGAGTGGGACTCTTTACCAGAATTCATCACAAATCTAGGAGGAGGCCTGGATCATCTACTTCAAGATTGGATGTGGTCCTCTTACTGGAAGATCAGGGAAGATGTTGGATCTTCTTCTGGATCAACTGGTCCTGATGCTGATTCTGGTGTTGGACTTGGAAAGTCAACCACTGTCAAATATCACTATATGAGAGATCACTTTCCCCCACCTGCTGACTCGTTTCATGAAGATTGGGCTCTACTAAATCCTATTGGCACCTTCTTTTGCCCTGTGTTCAGCCCCTCTGACTACAAACTGCAGCCAGGATTTGGACTGCTTAGATTTGTTTGCCCCTACATCCAGCTCATCTTCTATGAATCTGAGCAAGACTTGGCTAAGGAGAATCTGAAGTTGAAGTCCAAAGTGCAGAAACTTGAAAAGATGTGTGCTGATCAAGAACAGAAGACTAAGCATCTGATTGCTCAACAAGAACAGATTCTTCAAGAACAGCAGCTTATCAGATCTGGTCAGCAAGACTTGAAAACCTCAGTGGAAGCTGCAATAAACAAGGCCAAGGATGACTTGATTTCCTTTCTCACTGAGGCCTTGCTGAAGAACAAAGATTAGACTGTTCATTTTAGCCATTGTCTTTTGTTTATTCTCATGCTTATGACAAGTGTCTGATTGTTTGTTTCTTTATCTGAACATTCCCATATTTACAATCAGTGGCTTTTCTCATCCTTTTATGAGTGCATTGTTAACATTATGCTATATGTTCTATGTGAATTTATTGCTCTGTTACTGTTTACCTCTGATATTCCCTTTTGATTGATGACAAAAGGGGGAGTATTAAAATCTAACAAAATCTGAATCTGAAGTGATTACAGGACTCAGGGGGAGTAAATAAGAAATTGATTTTTGATCAAATCAGTTTAAGAGATCACCATCTGAGGGGGAGCTATCTATACTTTTATTTTTAAAACTCCTTTCAGATTTATGCATTTTAAACAAATTTGTCATCATTAAAAAGGAGGAGAATGTTGAGTCTCAAAAATATCATAAGAGAAAATATGATGTTTAAGACAACTCAATTCCCAAGTTTTAATGCTTAACAAATTTGAGTTAAAATATTCATCATAGATACATATATGCTTTAATGATTTATCTATGATTTCAGCAAGAGTCACTATGAGCCTACATAAAAAGACTAAGTGTTGAAGCTGTCTGAAGAAGCAGAACTAGTATAAAGAGTTGAAGTTGTCTGAAGTAGCTCAACCCGTCTGAAGTATCAGTGTTGTCTGAAGTCTCACTTATGACGTGGCACCCTCTGCTGAAGTTTATGAAGACTTTTCTGAACCTCTGCTGCACGTACCTTTTCAAACACGTTTATGGCAAGGAACACAGAGACCTTTCCTGGTGATTTTGAATTTCATACACCACTGAGGAAATCTCTGCAACGCAGCCTCTGCAACAACATTTGTAGCAGCCTTAATGCAAGAGAAACCTTGTATCGTGTCAGAAATAACAGAGCTCTCAGAAGCGTGTCTCACAACGGATTAAATAGCATTTAATGCTATCTCTAAATGGTGGTATTACAACGGATTAAAGTTTGGGTATAAATACCCCTCTATAAAGACCATCAAAGAAAACGAAGTAGAAGTGAAAAAAGAGAAATCAATATACAAGAAAGCCAAGAGAAACATCACGCTGCAAGTTTTTACTCCGTAAAAACTCTCTGATAGAATTCTTTGTACACATTTGTATATCCTGAGCATACCTCAGTTTTATTGTACATTGTATTGGTTTGAGCTTCAAACTTGATAGTTTAAAAGCTTAAACCCCTTTCTTTGTAAACCTTGGTAGAGCCTGAAGAGGCTTGACAGAAAAGAATACTTGTGGTAGAGCCTGAAGAGGCTTCACAGAAAAGAATACTTGTGGTAGAGCCTGAAGAGGCTTGACAGAAAAGAATACTTGTGGTAGAGCCTGAAGAGGCTTGACAGAAAAAAATACTTGTTGGTGTCTGGAGAGACTGTACTCGTTGTGTCTGGAGAGACTGTACTCGTTGTGTCTGGAGAGACTGTACTCGTTGTGTCTGGAGAGACTGTACTCGTTGTGTCTGGAGAGACTGTATTCATTGTGTCTGGAGAGACTGTACTCAAAATTCGAGCTTGTAATCCGAATATTCATATAGTGGAAATCTAGTGGTTGTTTGCCATTGGGACTGAACGTAGCTCACAGTGGTAGTGAGTGAACCAGGATAAATTTCTTGGCTAAGTTTTCTTACCCTTATCTCTTGTCAATTCTTTTTATACTAATCAAGGGGTTAGAGTAATTAATCTGATATGTTATAAAGACATAAAACATTGTTTTAAATCAGTATCTTTTATACCGTCTGAAAACTTCAGACAGTCCTTTAAGAGTCTGTCTGAAATCGTATTTTTAACACCTGTTTGCGAAAAGCTTTCAAAAAATATTCAGAAACACTATTCAACCCCCCTTCTAGTGTTTCCCTGTGTTTCTACAAGGCACTCTTAACATCCATTTGATATAATATGATGCCATTATTGGCTGCATAAGAAAGTAAAATTCTAATGGCTTCAAGCCTAGCTACAGGAGCAAGGGATTCAGTAAAGTCAATACCTTCTTACTGATTGCAGCCTTGAGCAACTAGTCTGGCTTTGTTTCTGATTACTTTTCCTTCTTCAGAAAGCTTGTTTCTGAACACCCATTTGTTTCCAATAATTGTTTTCCCATAGGGTTTAGGAACAAGGGTCCAAATATCATTCCTAGCAAATTGATTTAGCCCTTCTTGCATGGCTAGGATCCACCCTTCATCATGCAGAGCTTCATTAATGCTCTTTGGCTCAATCTCAGAAAGTAAGACAAGATTATTCATATTTCTGAATCTGGATCTTGTTCTTACACCCTCTAAGGTATCACCAATGATTTTCTCCCTGGGGTGATGAGATCTGTATCTCCACTCATTTCTATGAGGGAATATATTCTCTACCTGAGACTCAACATTTACTGTCTAAAGAGGTCTAGCTTCGGAAGGTTGACCAGAAGATTGTTCAGATGGACCTTCAGAAGGTTCTTCATCTTTAACATCTTTCCTTTCAGACGAAGGATTCAGCTCCATACCTGCAAAGTTATCTTCAAGATCTGATAGTTCCCTATCAGTCTCTTTCATGTCATTGAATTTTACATGAATAGATTCTTCAACAGTTAAGGTTCTAGAGTTATAAACTTTGTAAGCCTTTGATGTTTCAGAATATCCAATGAAAATTCCTTTGTCTGACTTAGGATCAAATTTTCCTAGATCATCTTTAGTGTTAAGTATGAAGCACTCACACCCAAAGATATGGAAATAAGATATGTTGGGCTTTCTTTCTCTCCACTGTTCATAAGGAGTCTTTTTGAGAATTGGTCTTACCAAAATTCTGTTTTGAATGTAACATGCTATGTGAACTGCTTCTGCCCAGAAGGATCTTGGTAAGTTGCTTGAAATGAGCATGGTTCTTCCCATCTCCTGCAAGCTTCTGTTCTTTCTCTCAACAACCCCATTTTGCGGAGGTGTTCTAGCCACTGAGAAATTGTGAGAGATCCCATTCTCATCACAGAACAATCTGAAGCTTGAGTTTTCAAACTCTCCACCATGATCACTTCTGATGGCAGATATGCAGAATCCTTTTTCATTCTGCACCTTCTTACAGAATTTTGTGAAATTCTCAAAAGTCTCATCCTTGCTTCTGAGGAATATCACCCATGTGAATCTAGTATAGTCATCCACTATGACCAAACCATATTTCTTTCCATTAAGACTTTCTGTTCTAGTTGGTCCAAACGAGTCAATGTGAAGTAGTTCTAAAGGTCTACAGGTAGACGCGACATTCTTGCTCTTGAAGGAGCTTCTTGTTTGTTTTCCCTTTAGACAATTTTCACACAAAATGTCAGATTTGAATGAGAGCTTGGGAAAGCCTTTAACAAGATTATGTTTTGTTAGCTTTGAGATCAATCCCAAGCTGGCATGCCCAAGTTTCTGAAGCCAAATCTGTTTTTCATCTTCTACAGAAAGAAAACATTTCACATTCTGACTTGCAAGTTCTTCTAGATCAATCTTGTATACATTATTGTGTCTCTTAGCTGCAAAGAGGGTTTGATCTAAGAAGTCCTTGACTATACAACCTTCTTTTGTGAAAGATACAACATATCCACTGTCACATAATTAACTTATGCTCAGAAGGTTATGTTGCAGCCCTTCAACCAAAATAACATTTTTTATAAGGGATTAAGGGGATATACCTACAATCCTTATGCCAGTGATCTTCCCTTGTTGATTTCCTCCAAAGGTGACCACTCCTCCCTCATTTGGTCTAAGGTTTTGGAACAAAGACCTTTCTCCCGTCATGTGACGCGAGCATCCATTGTCCAGGTACCATTTGAGGGGTTTTCTTTGTCCTATTAAAGACATCTTCAATAGGAATAATCAAAAGCTTAGGTATCCATATTTTCTTGGGTCCTTTCTTGTTAGATTTGGGCCTTGATTTCCTCTTGTGTTTATACTGTGACACATTGTGTCCAGGTTTACCACAATGAGAACACCCATTACCTTTCATCTTATCTTTATCAAGAAATTTTAAAATAAAAGGTTCAGATGATGTATGTTATGAGAAGCCTAAGCCACTTTTGTCAAGAGAATGTCTTTGAGTTCATAATAATATGTTAAGATTATCAGTTCCTTTGACAAATTTAGCTAGGTCCTTGGTGAGTTTCTCAATATTTCTTTGAAGTTTTTTATTCTCCTTAGAAAGATCATTGGAGCTACCAGTCTCTTGTTTCAAGAGCTTTTCTTTGAGTATAAGGTTTTTCTTTTCTAAGATCTCATTTCTATTGCTAACTTCTGTAAATGCTCTTAAGAGCTCCTTATACTCATTGAAAAGTTCCTTGGAACTTTCAACTAAATCATCATACTGATCCTGAATAGTTTGAGGAATTACCTCAGATTCTGAGCTATCAGATGATGGGAGGCTTGCCATCAGGCACAAATTTGCTTCTTCTAAAGTTTCCTCCTCTTCTTTTGAGGTTGACTCATCAAGATCTTCCCATGTGGCCATCAGTCCCTTCTTTTTCTTAAAGAATTTCTTCTTTTGGAAGGAAGGTTTCTTAAGTTTGGGGCAGTCAGCCTTCATATGTCCTGGCTGCTTGCATTCAAAACAAGTAATTTTATCAGTAGAAAAAGAATCTTTACTAGACTTACCTTGTTTAAATCCAGAAGATTGATGCTTTCTGAACTTCCCTTTCTTCTGAAGCATTCTCTTTATTTTTCTACTAAGAAGGGCAAGATCTTCATCTCCCTCTGAACTCACTTCAGACTCTTCATCACCGTCTGAAGTTTCTTTAGCTTGCATGGCTTTCATGCTTCCATGCCTAAACTATCTGGATTTGGTGTTTAGTGCCAGTGATTTCTTCTTGGATTTATCCTCACCAAGTTCTAACTCATGGACCTTTATAGAGCCCAATAGTTCCCCCATTCTTAGATAGTTGAGGTCTTTTGCCTCTTGAATGGTAGTAACTTTGGGTCTCCAGGTTTTAGGTAGACTCCTTAGAATATTTCGATTGTTATCTCCAGATTCATAGGTTCTCCCTAAAGACCTCATTCCATTTGTTATCATCTGAAACCTCTCATACATTTGATTAATGGTTTTAGAGTCATGCATCTTGAACATCTCATATTGATGTACAAGCATGCTGATCTTGGACTGTTTAACATTCTCAGTCCCTTCATGGGCTAATGCTAATGTGTCCCAGATCTCCTTGGCAGATGCATATCCATGAACTTTCTCATATTCAGATTTGTTCAGAGAACAAATCAAATAGAGTTTAGCCTTGGCATTTAGCTGAACACGAGCCTTCTGCTCCATAGTCCATTCAAACTTAGGTATGGGCACTCCACCATGCATTGGAACATAATCACCATCAGTGACAACATCCCAAAGATCTATGTTGTTGCTCTCAATGAACAACTTCATACGATCTCTCTAGTAGTGGTAGTCCACTCCATTAAAGGCTGGAGGCCTGGTGATGGAGGCTTCTTCTGTGATATACTACCTGTTGCTTGTAGAGGTTTCCATCTGGATCTTTATCCTCTGCACTTGTTAGATGCTCAACCCAAGGCCGAGCTCTGATACCAACTGTAGAAACAAACAGGGAAACACTAGAAGGGGGGTTGAATAATGTTTCAATAAAACTTTAACGTTTCTGGAAACCTTATCGTAAATAGTGAGTTTTGGCAAAAGCTTTCAGATGGAGAATGATAATCTGAAGTTTAACGATTTGTCTGAAGTACCTTCAGACTCAGAAACTTGTTTTTCTAAAAAATGAGTTTACGTTAAAAGCTTTTATATCTATCACTTCAAATCTCTTCTTGTTAGCTTTAAACTGAATTTAAAGAGATTAGAGAAGAGAGAACTTAGCCAGAGATTTATCCTGGTTCACTCAACCATAGTGAGCTACGTCTAGTCCCAGAGTACAACACAACAGCTGGATTTACACTAAATCTTCAGAAGATTACAAGTATTCTTTTCTGTCAAGCCTCTTCAGGCTCACAACCAAGTATTGTTTAACAAACAAGCCTCTCCAGGCTCAACACCCAAGTGTTTAAGAATGAAAGAAATTCATTCAAGCTAAAGAACTACAAACAGTTCAGAGCTTAAACTGAATAATGTACAAATAAACTGAGTAAGACTCAGGGTATGAAAGTTGTTGTACAAGAATGATTTTATCTGAGTGTGTTTTACAGCGTAAAACTTGCAGCGTATTGGTTCTTTCTTTCTTAGGTTTCTCTCTACTTTGAAAGGACGTGCATGAAGCTATTTATACTTTCTTGAGATGAGGCCCGTTGAGATCATTGTTGAGAGATAGCATTTAATTCTATTAATCCCGTTGTGAAACAGCTTCTGATAGCTTCTGACACAGAACAAGGTAGATGGTGCAGTGTGTCTCTGCTCTGAGCACTGTAAAGACTGTGTTGTAGACATTTCCTTCCTGGTGCATGAATTTTAAATGTGCAGGAAAGTATTTGAGCAGCTTGCCTTAATACGGTTGGACCAAAGACTTGTTACAGAAGGCATTGAACAGACTTTAGTCTTTATTAGAGATCTTCAGAGGACTTCACTCTTCAGATGGTTTTTGATCTCAGACAATCTGCCATGTCACACGTCTTCATATGGTCTTCTAGTTTTCAGATGATCCCACACTTCAGACGAACAATCCACTTTAGATGATCTTACCTCTTTAGACAGTAGATCACTTCAGATGGTCATCTTGCTGAAACATGAAAAACACTATAAAAGCATAGGCAATTCTTGCAATTGTAATTTTAACATAATTTATTACTCATTAAAACTTAAGAAAATGAGACTCAATCATTATTAAATACTTAATGATATTTTTGAGACTCAACATAAATACTCACTTTCATTCCTTCCATAATCACTTTTTCAAATCATTACCACCCCTTTATTCTTCCTCTTGTACTATTTTAATATTTATCTATTTGTCCTTATTCCTCCGTGAAGATTTTGTTAGTATTTCCTTTTCATTATCGAATCAAGTTACTTTTTATTGTGAATCCCAATAATTGTTTTGTTGTTTATGTGCGATTTTTTTTTTTTTTTTGTAAATTTCAATGATAGTTTGTCATTGATTTTGGAACCTAATGTGATTTCCGGAATTTAACTTCTGATTTGAAAAAATATCAGTAAAGATATTATATAAGGGAAATTAAACTTAATATGGTTTATCTAGTAACCAAAAATTAATTTTCATAATATGTGTATATATATCATAAAAAGTAAATTAAAAAAATCAAAGAGGTGTATTTCGTAATAAAGAAGGTGGTAAAAGCAACACCCTTTACCACAAAAAGTATTAAAATTATGGTGAAATAACATATGGGAATTGATTTTTTAACACAACATGTTTTTATCCCACACATCCCCTTCTCCTTTTTTAATATATTAATTTCTTCAGCAATGATATACGTACCACAATAGTGTGGTACACTATTTGTACCACACTGTGTGGTCTTCCGTCCCGTCCCATCCCATTCCTTTTTTTTTTCACTTTTCCCGTTTTTTGTGCCCCTTTTTATAAATAGTTTTTATTTTTTTAATTTATTAATATATTTATTATTATTTATTTATTTCATTAAATAAAAATATAGACCAAGAAATAATATAAATGTGTGTGTTTTTTGAAGGGTTGAAATAAGTTTCTTATCATCATTATTCTACTTTGATGTTAATAACCAAATATACTATTTCATTCACCGTTTTTGTGTACACAATTAACCGCACAAATTCAATTAACCAAAAATCACACTCTGTTAACCACCAATGTATACACCATTAACCTAATTTTTAAATATATTCACCGTTTCTGGACACATAATTAACCTTGTGTTAACATGTGCACACAATTAACCGCACAAATTCAATTAACCAAAAATCATATTATGTTAACCACAATTCCACAAATGGATACACCATTAAGCTCATTTTTAAATATGTTCACCGTTTATTGACACATAATTAACCTCGTGTTAACAGGAGTTTCAATTAACCTCACAACATCAATTAACCAAAAGTCATATTCTGTTAACCATAAATGGATACACCATTAACCTCATTTTTAAACATGTTCATCATTTCTGGACACATAATTAACCTCGTGTTAACATGAGTTGAAATTAACCTTACAAAAACAATTAACCAAAAATCATATTCTGTTAACCACAAATGGATATACCATCAACCTCTTTTTTAAATATGTTCACCGTTTCTAGACACATAATTAACCCCGTGTTAACAAGAGTTGCAATTAACCTCACAACATCAATTAACCAAAAGTCGTATTCTGTTAACCACAAATGGATATACCATTAACCTCATTTTTAAATATGTTCACCGTTAACCACAAATGGATATACCATTAAGCTCATTTTTAAATATGTTAACCGTTTCTGGTCACATAATTAACCTTGTGTTAACGGGGGTTGCAATTAACCTCACAAAATCAATTAACCAAAAATCTCTTTCTATTAACCACAAACGGAAACACCATTAACCTCATTTTTTAATATGTTCACCGTTTTGGTACACATAATTAATCTTGTGTTAACATGAATGATTAACACAAATTTTATGTAATCATTTATTATATTTCTTAATCTATATTTTTATTTAATAAAATAAATAAATAAAAATAAATATAATAATAAAATAAAAAAAATAAAAACTATTTTTTAAAAAAAAACCTCAAAAAAGGAGAGGGTAAACTCACACCATCTCTCCCTTTCTCAAACCAACCATTGCCACCACGTGAACCTCACACCAAAGCCATGGCCATCATCTCCACCATATCCTCTTGTCATCCTCTTCACACCATGTTGGTCTTACTTTGTTCTCTTAACATTGTAACAAAACACTACCACGAAAGAACTCATTGCATCCATCATGAACCACAACCTAGCTCCAACCTCACCACCAAACCACCTTATCATCAAATTGAAACTCGTCACTATAAATTGCTTCGTCAGATCGAACCACACTCATGTAATCACCCATCCATTAACTACCACCCGTGAAACCACCTTGAAGCCACTGCAAAACACCCAGTTCCAACACCACTTCAGTCGCACACCTAAATCACAATGCATCACTGCCGTGCAGGCCCCTCCTCTCGCGGTGTTGTAACCTACAAGCGGCCACTGCGTCCATCCTTCTTGTCATCTGAGCACCATTAGCCCCTACCATCATGTGTTACTGTGGCTATTCCCTCTTGTTTTTGTGCCATGTTTCTTCCCACATATTCTCTAGAGGTTGAAAAGAGTGTGTGGATGAGGGAAGTGGACTTTTTTAAAAAAAATTAAAGAGGAAAGGGGATGAGTAGAAGAGTTTAAATTAAATTGAAAGAAATTAGTATAATAAAAAAAAGGAGAAGGAGATGTGTGAAATAAAAAAAAAAAAAGGAGTGTTAAAATCAATTCCCATAACATATACACGCTCGTATGTTAGAGCTCAAATGCTTACAAAAGGTTGAAAGCACGTATTGTGATCCAAATAAACATTAGTTTAGTACAGAGAGCCTTACAAAATGCAAAAGGCACGTATTTTGGTCACAAATAAATTAGCATTATTTTAGTGGGGAAAGTCTTAAAATGCAAAAAGTGCAGAATGTGTTCTAAATTATTTTATTATAGCTTTGAGTATAAAATTACGAGTAAACGATTTTTATCTCAAAATTTAATATTTTTACGTCGTGAAATAAATTAAAATTGGGATGAATAAATGTTTATCTATGTTGTTTTAGGCCCCTTTTAATTTTTTTTTCAAGACCATTTGTATCTTCCACGGAAAACAATCTTGTTCGAGCCGGTTAGGATTTTTATGGGCAGCAAAACTCTCTGATAAGTGCATAGAATCAGTAGTTTTTAGGTATAATTTAGCACTTTGCATGATAATTGTGCTTAATTTGGCCCCTAATTGTCATTTTATTGCTTGATTTTAGTTGTATTTAGTTTTTAGTTTAATTTGGAGTTTTGATGCTATTTTGATAAGGAATGTATATATTTTGTGTAGGTATAAGACTTGGAAGGAAAGCTAATAAACAAATGGAGTTAAAAGAGAAGAAAAAGAAGACTTTGGCAGCAAGTTTGCGCCCGCGCTTGAGCGCGCACGTCCTTTCAGCAACATAATAGGGCGCTCAAGTGCACATTTCGTGCGCTTGAGTGCGCGCGTTCTTTTCAGCCTGTTGGACGCGTTCAAAAGAAGATAGAGAGAGCTATTTTGAGACAATTCTGATTTTCTGAAAAATTCCTCTTCTCCTAGTCTTCTCTTCTCAGTTGAAACTCTGCTAGGGCAAGGATTTCCTTCCTTCATCTCTTTCATTTCTCATCTTATGGGTTGCCCTCTACCATGAGTGGCTAACCTCCTCATCCGGGATTGAACGAAGTCTTCGAACTTCGATGTATTCAATTTAGTTTCTGTGTTTTACTTTCGTTTGACATTGGTAGTTTCGTTTTGTATTAACACTTGAATCTATTTTACGAGATAGTTCTTGTTATCAAATCTTAGTCTTGACCTGAAGTATTTCTTCAATTTTGAACTAAACGTTTCTACTCGATAGGTTTAATATACTAGGAATAGATATTTATCTATCGATTGCTTGAATACACACTCATAAAGCTGGGATATATGTTTGATATGAGAGGAATCGATATCTAAATATATTATTCTTAGGGTCTCTAGGTGCGAGGGATCAACCTAGGCGACTTTAGAGTATTGCATCAATGTCAATGAAACGGTAGATAAAGGAACTAACAGAATACTGAGGAGGGAGAACGACGAGTTCAATCCCCATTTTATAAATTTGTTTTCGAAACCATTTTACTGCCTTTGTTTAATTTATGAACTTGTTTTATCAAACTTTTTACAAAAACCAAAATGACAAACTCATTGTTCCTTTGTAAACACTTAGTGGACTAAATTGTGTTGAGTTAATAGTAGTTCGAGTTCTTCATAGGTACGAAAACCCTTACTTATAAAACTATTATACTGCTACGATATTGGTACGCTTGCCAGCACCGCAACACTCTCCCTTCGATTATTTAACACAAATGCATATCCAATGCTCGAATTCGAGACCACTAGTTAAGTTGGAACAACCCCTTATCAGTTGTCCTTTTAATTGATCAACATCTCTGGAGACTTCAAAGGTTTAGGCTTTCCAAAATATAAAATATAGATTTCATTATATTATAATTTTCTAGAAAATAAAAGTATATAATTTATAACGATTTTTCTATCCTGTGCTGCATAGGTTAATAAATCAAATGTGAAAAGCTTTATGCATTAATAATATGAAATGTTATAATTTTTAATAAAATCTTTCCACTTTTGATTTATTAACTTGTGCAACATGAGACATATTAGAATAACCGAATTTATAATGTATAGACATATATAAATTATTTTTCTTCATTTTGAATTAATTTTTATTGTTTCTACTGCACTTTCTAATTTATACTTTTGTGAATCAGCTTAGTCTTGGTTTCAGGACTATAAATAAAATTAACAAAGATATACTTTTTTTAAAGCATTTATATAGATTCCGCAACAAGTATTTTTGGCGTCGTTGCCGGGGAACTTGTTAACTTCTATAGATTCCTCAATTTTGTTCATTAGATTTTCTGTAATTAATTTTTTGTGTATAGTTATTTATTTGCAATTTTTACCTGGTGCTAATCCTTGCTTGAGTGTTTTATGCTTCTTCGAGGCAAAGCTACTGCAGATCAACTGGTGTTTGATCAAGAAGTTGAAAGAACGGCTAGGAGAAACAACAGTAGAAGAAGAAATAGGCAAGCAACCACTCAAGGAGAAGAACCAGGAAGTTCCTCTACTCCACAACCAACACCAACTCAACCAATTCCCGAACCAATCATGGCTGAAGAAAGGCCAAGACCACCAAGAAGGACATTAGGAGACTATGCAACACAACAAGGACCAAGACACTTCTCTAGCATAGTTGCTCCACCTGGAGCAAGAACAATGGAAATGAATCCCGTTTTTCTGAGCTTAATCAGTGCACACCAATTCACTGGAATGGATCATGAGGATCCATACACTCATTTATCTACTTTTTATGAATTGTGTGGTACTATGGGCTTTAAAGAAGGCCAAGAAGAAGCTGTGTATCTAAGATTGTTTCCTTTTTCCTTGATAGGTAAAGCTAGAGAATGGTTGAAGTCTCATCCAAGCCAAAGTCTCACCAACTGGAACGTGGTGGAAGAAAAATTCCTAAATCGATTCCTCCCACCATCAAGATACATCAGTGCCAAATCAGATATATCTACCTTAAGGCAATGACCATATGAACCATTCTTTGAAGCTTGGGAGCGCTTCAAGTCTCTTCTTAGGAGATGTCCAAACCATGGATTTGAAGACATTTCCCAACTGAACATATTTTGCAATGGTCTGAGGTCTCATACCAAGATGATACTTGATGCTTCAGCTGGAGGAACAATGATGTTTGTTGATGTTGAACAAGCTACAAGGATAATTGAAGCTTTAGCTTCCACTGATCATCAAGCTCAACATAATAGACAAGTGGTTCAAAAGAGGGGAGTTCTTGATCTTAATACTTCAGATGTTATCCTTGCTCAAAACAAGATCTTGACTCAACAAATTGAAGCTCTCACGAAACAAATGGCTAAGCTCCCTCAATAATTGAATGTTGTGAGTTCTAGTTCAAGTTCTCATCAGAATTTGCGATGTGATTTCTGTGGAGGTGATCACCCTAATGGTCACTGTTCTGGTGGGAATTTACAACAAGAGGAAGTCCAGAACATGAGCAATCAAGGAAGGCAGGGAAATTTTCCCAACAACTCCTACCAGAGTAATTATTCTCAAGGTTGGAGGAATAACCAAGGGCCCAACTATAGCTGGAAACAAGAAGCTGGACCTTCAAGACAACAACAACCTCCATACCAACCCCAAGATCAGTATCCTCCTCTTGCTGACAAAGTATCAAAATTGGAGGATACCTTGGAGAAATTTATGCAAGTCTCTACTGCTAATCAAAAAAATACTGAGGCGGAAATCAGAAACTTGGAGACACGGGTTGGTCAGTTGGCAAGGGAATTAGCTGAGCAGAAAAAAGGGAAATTTCCAACCAACACTCAAACCAATCCCAAGGAGCAGTGCAATGCTATCACCATAAGGAGTGGTATAACAATAGGGAAAGGTATTGGGGATAATTTGGCAACTGAGAAAGAAGTGTTGCAAGGAGGAGAGAGCAAAAAAGAAATATAAGGGAGTGAAAAAGAGAGAATAGAGAGTGAGAGAGAAAAGAATGAGAATGAAAAGAAAATAAGTGATTGTGAAGAAGAGGAAGAGGAAAATAAAGAGGAAAATGTATATAAAAGAGGAAAAAGAAAAACAGAAAAAAGAAAGAGATAAGAAAAATGAGATCTATGAGGGTAGTGTGCACCCAATGAAGAAATTGCTATATCCTCCTGCTCTTTCAAAAAAGGATAAGGAAAGGCAATTTGCTCGCTTCATGAATATCTTCAAAGGACTTCAAATCAATATGCCATTTCTTGAAGCATTAGAGCAAATGCCTACTTATGCCAAATTCATGAAGGACGTCTTAACTAAGAAGAGGAAAATTTCAGAAGAAGAAACTGTGGAGTTAGAGGCCGGTTGTAGTGCCATTATTCAGAAGCCTTTACCACAGAAGTCAAAAGATCCTGGTAACTTCACCATTCCAATCACTATTGGTGCTTTACCAGTGAGAAGGGCTATGCTTGATCTTGGAGCTAGCATTAACCTGATGCCCTTATCTATGCTCAAGAGAATTGGTGACTTGAATGTGATGCCTACAAAAATGAATCTTCAATTGGCTGACAGGTCCTTCAAACACCCTTATGGATATTGAGGAGGATCGTGATGTGCCTCTAATTTTGGGTTGACCATTTATGAAAACTGCTAACGTGATTATTGAGGTTGATAATGTTAAACTCAAGGTTAGAGCACAAGATAATGAGGTCACCTTCAATGTATTCAAAGCCACTCCACAGTTTTGCTGCAAAATTTTCTGTCTGAATGCGCGCTCAAACGCGCATCTGGGCACACAAGCTCCCAAAGTTTCTGTCAATGTGCAATTCTGAATTAATGTGCGCGCTCAAGTGCGAACTTGGGCACTCAAGAACCTAAGCCATGTCTGAAAGTACGTTTGCGCGTAGCAAGCGCGCTCAAACTTCCCCATTCTATCTGAATGGGCGCTCAAACGCGCAGGGGGGCGCGCGAGCCCCCAAAGTCTCTGTCAAGGCCCCTTTTTGCTAATTTCTGGGCGCTCAAGCGTGCAAGGGAGCGTGCGAGTGCGCAAAACAAGCGCTCAAGCGCGCGCGTTCCTCTAGCCTCATAAGGCACACTCTCCTTTTCTTTCCTGTGCACGCACAACATCACTTTTCCCCTCATTTTTCCTTCTTTCCCTTCCTCTTCCTCACGCACCAACAACCCCTCTCCCTTTCTCTTCCCCCTTTCTCTATCAAATCTCCCACTTCCAAGTACACACTTTCAACACCCTTCTTCCTTCCTACTTCCCTAGCACAAGGTAAGCACTCTCTTCCATTTCTCTCTTCTCTATTTCTACTTCCTCCATGGATACCCAGTAGGGTAGGTTTAGGTTAGATTTTCCTTTCTAGAAATTTCTTAGCTTAGCTATTTATTGAATTAAATGTTCAAAATGTGTGAATGCTTGGATTATTCTGTCCATTTTGTCAAATTTTTAGAGTGTGGGTTATGTTGCATGCTCTCTTTTTCATGTGAAATTTGTGTGCCCACCACATGTTTGATGAACTGCCCCAACCACTTGTGTTTGCTAAATAGCTCTATAAATTCATTACAATTTTGGGATTGACTTGTGTGGGTGCATGGAGGACAAATTCCGTAATTTTCCCCTCTAATTCAATGTAAAAATCTTAAGCTCTCTAAGTGTTTGACAATTTGTTTAAACTAGGTGTCTAGAGCTTGCTTGTGTAAATAGAATCTTCATGTTGATTTTGGGCACCTAGTTAACTAAATGGAATTTTCTTAAATTGTGCTCATGCTTGAAATTAAGCTTGATTGTTGATGTTTGTACATATTTTGGACATGACATACTATTTCTTCCATTTAGTTCCATGCAAACAAGTTGGCTATGTGCATCATTATGGTTTCTAATTTTACCCACTAATACTGAGAACTACATTTTGCAGAATGGGCAAGAAAATGCGAGCCAACTTTAATCCTTCCAAGAAATCAACAGGAGTACTGAGCATCAACAACGATTTGAAACTATTCAGGGGTGGGCCCTTATTCCTGAGAGGAGTGTAATTTTGGGTCCTAGAGAGGAAGATGAATTCAATAATGAAATTGTCCAAAGAGGCTGGGACATGGTTGGGAACCCTTACCAAAGGTTTGATCCTCAAGTTGTCAAAGAATTTTATGCAAATACCTATCCTGTCAAGCAAGGAGCTGTTGACAAGAGGTCATGGGTCCGAGATAAATGGGTAAGGTATGGCCATGACGCTATCAGGGAATTCTTCAATCTCCCTGATGTGCTTACGGAAGAAGGTGGCTGCATGTATCGACAATTGAGAAGGAATACTGAAGGTTTTAATGATGACACCACAACTGTTGTTCTCTGTATTCTGGGGCGATCTTATGAGCTGAATCAAGCAGGTAGACCTCGTCTCATCCGCAGGAGCAACATGAAATCTCTGGATTAAATGTGGATGGCATTTTTATTGGCTAAAAAAGTGCCGATAAAACACAACTCTGATCTTACAATGTCCCGTTGCCACCTCCTCTACACTATTATGAATGGTTTCTCGGTGGACATGGCTACAGTTATATCTGAAGAAATTAACACTTTTGTCATCAACACTGCAGCCAACAAAGGTCTAGGTTTCCCATCTCTAATCACCGATTTGTGCTCAATGAAGGGGGTGCCAGACATAGACCGTATTGAGAACATCCAGTGTCCAATCAACTTTAGATACATTCAAAAGCACTGCCGGAATCCAGCGGAGCAACTTCAGAACCCACCTCTTTACCAGGATCAGCCTTACATACCTTCTCCACCACCAGCCCAAGAGGCTCCACCATCTCCTCCACACATGACTCCCATGGACACTACAATCATTGACTACCTTCAATGTAATGGGCTTTCACATCAGCACACCCATCTTCAGCAGGCAGCTCTACACAGAGGACTCACATCCTTCCATGACTTTGTCCGCAGTGCCTACATGTCTATGTCCTCTCACGTCCCAGGGTCGTGGCCTTGGCCCACACTGGAGCAGTTTGTTGCTCATATCTCATGGCCCGGGGACAGGCCTTCTTTTCCGGGGGGAGCAGGACCATCTGATGTTGGAACTCAGGACCAGTCAGCTGTTGATGATGATGGCGATGACCCAATGTAGTAAGAGGGTGTTTTACTTGTTTTTACTGTTTTCTTGCTATTTCAATTAAGTCTTTAAATTTCAGTAATTAAGAGTTCTTAGTAATTGTTTGTAGAATAGCTTATTTTCTGCTTAAAGTCTGAACATATTTGGTAGTTTGACTATTGTTCTGGATAGTGGATGCTTTGTCTTTTGTGAATGTTATTTTGTTGTTAATCAATTAAACCACTATTATTGACTTAGGAGTATAGCAATTTTTGGAAATCACTGATTTTACAGAACTTACTGCAAATATTTCCCTTGTATATACATTTTGGAGGGAAATCACAGAAATTTTTTCTTTCTTTGGAAAGTTTTGTTTGAAAAGTAAATCAATTGTTTCAATCTCATCTTTTTAGCCTAGATCAGAAATTTCAAAAATTTCTTTGAATTAATTAAGAACTTAAAAGAAGCAGAAATTTTCAATTTAGCAGGCATAAGATTTTGTACATGATAGTGAAGAAGGCAAATTTTTGAAGCATTCGAATGACTTGATCAAGGAACCTTATTCTTCTTAGCCAAGTGAGTGAGTGAAATCAAAAGAAAAATTGAGAGTCCTCACTGTGATTTGTTAAGTTGGTCTTGGCGTAATTTTTCATTGTTACTTATCATTAGAAGCATGAAAATGACTTAGGCAAAAATTGTTGAATTTCTCTTTAAGCCTAGTGCCAAATAGCCATCCTTGCCTCATGATGAAGCAACTTTCTTTGCTAGCCCATTTGAGCTGTATATTTGTTCTTAAAACCTACACCCTACATATAATTGAATCAATCTTTCCCTCCATGCTTAGGGAAAGAAAGCTTAGGTGCAAGTTATGTAATTGAATGGGTATCAAATTGCTTTGATGATTATGGGCATATAAAGAGAAGAGTTGAAAGGTCAGAAACAACCCTTGAGTGAAAAAGAAAATTGAAATGAAAAAGAAAAAGGGGGTTGTACATATAAATGAAATAAAAAGAAGAAAAGATTGGTGGTTGTTGATCCAGAAAAGAGGGCTTCCAAGTTTGAGATTTAGGGGTAGTATGAAATATGCATAACTTGTATAAAAGCTCTCTCTTCCCAAAAGTGTGAATTTGAATATCCAGAAAAACAATGATTCTTGGAACCCCAGCCTCATTACAACCTTCGAAGACCTTAGGATTCATGTTGATAATGTGTCTGTAATTGGATGGAAAATGACTGGCAAGGTTGTGCTTATCAGTTACTTTGAGGGATGAGTGAAACACTCACCCTAGAGAGTCATACACTGAGAGTGGTTCCCTGTGAGAGCGATTCTTTAACTTCTTCTGTTTGCTATAGTAACTGAAGTGTACTCATATCTTGATTCTACTTGACTGAAAATTCCTATTTTTGTGAGTTGTATATGTTGTTGATTGTTCTGGCTGTTTTGATGGTTGGAAATTGATTTTGTTCAAACAAAGACATGTTCTCACTTTTGTTACAGTTTGCTTACTCCATTTTGATTGAGTTATATCTAGCTTGAAGGCAAGCAAGATGCTAAGTTGGGGGGAGTTGATAAGTGCATAGAATCTGTAGTTTTTAGGTATAATTTTAGCACTTTGGGATGATAATTGTGCTTAATTTGGCCCCTAATTGTCCTTTTATTGCTTGATTTTAGTTGTATTTAGTTTTTAGTTTAATTTGGAATTTTGATGCAATTTTGATGAGGAATGTATATATTTTGTGTAGGTATAAGACTTCGAAGGAAAGCTAAGAAACAAATGGAGTTAAAAGAGGAGAAAAAGAAGACTTTGGCAGCAAGTTTGCGCGCTCAAGCGCGCGCGCCCTTTCAGCAACATAATACGATGCTCAAGCGCCCATTTTGTGTGCTTGAGCGCGCACATTTTTTTCATCCTGTTGAACGCGTTCAAAAGAAGACAGGGGGAGCTATTTTGAGACACTTCTAATTTTCTGAAAAAAATCCTCTTCTCCAAGTCTTCTCTTCTCAGCTGACGCTCTACTAGGGCAAGGATTTCCTTCCTCCATCTCTTCCATTTCTCATCTTGTGGGTTGCCTTCTACCATGAATGGCTAACCTCCTCATCCGGGATTGAACGAAGTCTTCGAACTCTGATGTATTCAGTTTAGTTTCTGTATTTTATTTTCTTTTGACATTGGTAGTTTAGTTCTTGTTATCAAATCTTAGTCTTGACCGAAAGGTATTTCTTCAATTCCGAACTAAACGTTTCTACTCGGTAGGTTTAATATATTAGGAATAGATATTTATCTATCGATTGCTTGAATACTCGCTCGTAAAGCTGGAATATATGTTTGATATGCGAGGAATTGATATCTAAATATATTATTCTTAGGGTCTCTAGGTGCGAGGGATCAACCTAGGAGACTTTAGAATATTGCATCAATGTCAATGAAATAGTAGATTCAAGAACTAACACAATACTGAGGAGGGAGAACGACGAGTTCAATCCTCATTTTATAAATCTGTTTTCAAAACCATTTTACTGCCTTTGTTTAATTTATGAACTTGTTTTATCAAACTTTTTACAAAAACCAAAATGATAAACTCATTGTTCCTTTGTAAACAATTAGTGGACAAAATTGTGTTGAGTTAATAGTAGTTCGAGTTCCTCATGGGTACGACAACCCTTACTTATAAAACTATTATACTGTTGCAATATTGGTACGCTTGCCAGCACCGCAACACTCTCCCTTCGAGTATTTAACACAAATGCATATCCAAGGCTCAAATTCGAGACCATTAGTTAAGTTGGAATAGCCCCTTATCATTTCTCCTTTTAATTGATCAAGATCTCCGGCGACTTCAAGGGTTTAGGCTTTCCAAAATATAAAATATAGATTTCATTATATTATAATTTTCTATAAAATAAAAGTATATAATTTATAACGATTTTTCAATCCTGTGCAATGTTGCACAGGTTAATAAACCAAAAGTGAAAAGCTTTATGCATTGATAATATGAAATGTTATATTTTTTAATAAAAATTTTTCACTTTTGATTTATTAACTTGTGCAACATGAGACATATTAGAATAACCGAATTTATAATGTTTGGACATATATAAATTATTTTTCATTAATTTTTATTGTTTCTACTGCACTTTCTAAGATATACTTTTGTGAATCAGCTTAGTCTTGGTTTCAGGACTATAAATAAAATTAACAAAGAAATACTTTTTTAAAAATTTGAAGGCTATTAGTCTATTTATTTCTGCGTTTGAATAGTGTGAACTCATGGTTTCGTAGAGTTTATTTAAATCACTCCCCGTGGTACGGCTCTGAATCAATGTCTTTCCTTCACAAGGAGAACCAAACCCCATCTCGGGTTAATCCGCACTCTCTCTCACAAAGTTTCTCAAGTCTTATGCAAGAAGAATGTGTTTGTTATAAGTTTTTAAGGCAAGTTGTACTCATATATTTTTAAAACCAATAATCACTTTCACTTAAGTCCTATAGCTTACTAAGGCTTATGGTTGTATCTTATGAATAGTGCTACATATCTTAATTTACCTCGTATGTATAATTAAGATTAAGTTTGATCCTTAATCATGATTAATCTTTCTTAATTAGACTATAATTAAGCCTAGTCCTTCTTAATTAAGTCTTAATCTTTACTTAAGATCCTAATTAACTTCTTAATCATCCTTAATCTCTTCCTTAATCTTGGATTAAGCTTTTAACTATACTTGATTAAGGTTAATCATAATTAATTAGTTCTTAATCACTATTAAGTCTTAATCACATTATTAATACCTCATTAGTGATTAATGATTAAGATTAAGGTTAATCTTCATTAAGGTTAATTAGAATTAATCTTAATTAATTATTCCTTGCTTAATTAACTTAAGTGAATTGACTTAGTCAACTTAAGCGAGTTGGATTAGTAGGCCCACTAATTAAATTTTGAGTCTTGATCTTGATGGGTAGGATTAGAGTTAAAGCCCAACACTAATCCAAGTCCAATGTCCATTCATTATTATTATTATTTTTGGCCATTTTGGTAAGTTTTATGAATTTTTTGAAGGTATTGGGCCTAAACTAGAGGCCCAATGGATAGGTAACCCATAAGGGTCCATTTTCTCAAGTTACCATCAAGTTTCATGAAATTTAAGGTGACTTTTAAGTGGGTTCCTTTTTGTATCCGAATTTAACTTGGACATTTTTACCCAAAATTGTTTTTTTTTAACTTTACTTGTCACTTTAAGTTGTTACCCTTTTTTAACTTATTGGGCTACTAAGGCCCATAAACATATTAACACTTCATCACCATTTCAAAATCAAACACATTCACTTCATGAATTTCACATGAATATGAATAAGAACATCAAGAACATCATCAAGAATGCAAAAATTGCCAAACTCAAGCATAATGTTCTACAAGTATTCTAAGTCATATTCATGTGAAATTCATGAAGTGAATGTGTTTGATCTTGGAATGGTGATGAAGAAAGTGTTAATATGTTTATGGGCCTTAGTAGCCCAATAAGTTAAAAAAGGGTAGCAACTTAAAGTGACAAGTAAAGTTAAAAGAAAACAATTTTGGGTAAAAATATCCAAGTTAAATTCGGATACAAAAAGGAACCCACTTAAAAGTCACCTTAAATTTCATGAAACTTGATGGTAACTTGAGAAAATGGACCCTTATGGGTTACCTATCCATTGAGCCTCTATTTTAGGCCCAATACCTTCAAAAAACTTACCAAAAAGACCAAAATAATAATAATAATAATGAATGGACATTGGGTTTGGATTAGTGTTGGGCTTTAACTCTAATCCTAACCATCAAGATCAAGACTCAAAATTTAATTAGTGGGCTTACTAATCCAACTCGCTTAAGTTGACTAAGTCAATTCACTTAAGTTAATTAAGCAAGGAAGAATTAATTAAGAATAATTCTAATTAACCCTAATGAAGATTAACCTTAATCTTAATCATTAATCACTAATGAGGTATTAATAATGTGATTAAGACTTAATGGTGATTAAGAACTAATTAATTATGATTAACCTTAATCAAGTATAATTAAAAGCTTAATCCAAGATTAAGGATGATTAAGAAGTTAATTAGGATCTTAAGTAAAGATTAAGACTTAATTAAGAAGGACTAGGCTTAATTATAGTCTAATTAAGAAAGATTAATCATGATTAAGGATCAAACTTAATCTTAATTATACATACGAGGTAAATTAAGATATGTAGCACTATTCATAAGACACAACCAGAAGCCTTAGTAAGCTATAGGACTTAAGTGAAAGTGATTATTGGTTTTAAAACCATATGAGTACAACTTACCTTAAAAACTTATAACAAACACACTCTTCTTGCATAAGACTTGAGAAGCTTAGTGAGAGAGAGTGTGGATTAACCCAAGATGGGGTTTGGTTCTCCTTGTGAAGGAAATACATTGAATCAGAGTCGTGCCACGGGGAGTGGTTACGTGGAAGGATTCAATGGGCTTTGCCTGTAAGGATGTGTATGCTGAGAAGCATTGAATGTGTGACATGTATCATAAAGCATTGGTGATATTCAAGGTTAAAAACCTTACGACCTAATATGGCATTGACACGATTGGTACTGTGTGAAACTGGTTGGGAAGGGTGCACTGGGTTTTACAAAGAACTCCAGCGGGTCCTGAAATGGGACGTCAACCCTGAGGATAGTCGAGTTCCAAATTGCACATCAAGAGACGTAGGCTAGCTCCCTACTGTCGAGTTCATGGGGATCAAACTTGACTATTCCTGTCGCTCTCAAGGTTTCGGGGTCAGTTGAGATTGTCTGGAAGTTTTGTAAAAGAAAATTTGGCCAAAAGAAAATATGAGCAAGGCTCTTTGTACCGATGCTAGTACAAACTCTAACTCCTGATACGTTGTACATATGGGTCGGGCAGTTGCTGTGTGCACTGTGGTGGTGATTTTCCCCGTTCCCTCATGCATATATATAGTGTCATGATTGCAAGTATACAATAGGTTATGTGAATCATAATGACAATGTGTGTGTGTACTGTTTGGTTGAATTGTGTGAATTTTCCTTGTGTATGTGCTCTAGACACTATATCCTTTATTATGTGAGTTCATGTGATGTGTTCTCACCCTCCTTTTTTTTATTGGTTGGCTATGTCCTTTTTCTTTATGTCGTTAGCCGGCATTGGAGATCTGCAATATGAATTCAATGAGAGTGCAGCTGAGATGGATGTCGCGAGGTTCATGGCAAGTGACGGACATACCTCGTAGGTGTGTCTACACTGGGGAGGTTCGTGTCACCATTACTCACCCCGGCCTCTCTCAGCTACCTGAAGTGGATTTTGTTGTTCCTGTGATGCTCGAGTTTCAGACGCCACCCAACTTGGTGTGCTATACTACCTTTCGTCGGTCCCGTCATCATCAAGCTTCTTCGGTAGCATCTCGTGTGTCGCGATTAGAAGATTTGGTCGGATCGGATTCTCCAAGATACTCACCTGCCTCAGAGGCGTCCGGTTCCTGTCGTTCCTTGCATTCTGATGTGCGAGATCACCCTCTCTCGGATGCAATAGGGATGATTATTATTGACTCGTCAGATGAAGATGACCTAGAGGTGGAACCAAAGGAGGATCCCTCTTTGCCAAGCGATGATGAGTAGAGTAGCAGTTCCTGGAGTCTAGTTGTGATTGGCTATACGTTGTGCGATCTCCTTTTGTGTTGTTGTTGAAGATCACTATGATTATTCATTTCACTTCTAGAACTCATAGTTATATATTATGGTCTGTAAGCTTGATGCGTATAATGGATTATGTCTATAATTAAATGCACTATTTATCTTTACATATGATGTGATGTTAATGAACATATGTGTATGCAACGTAGTAGCGTTTCGACGCTAAAAAAATAACTTTTTCAAGCAAGGAAAAAATATTTTATAACACCTAAAATGGAACTAGAGATGTAGTAGGTTAATGGCTACTAATCTACTTAAAAAAAAAATAACTACACATGTTAAAGAAAGGTGAAAGAAGAGAAGATGCAGAGAGAGAAAAGAAGTATCTACCTGTTAAAGGAAAATCTCTCAAGGTTAAAGAACTCATCTAAAAGTGTGTCAGAGCTAAGCTATCTGCACACCTATTCTGCTTAGAAAGAAGCAACCTTTTAAGAAGTTATTTCACAACGGCTATTTGAGCCAAATCATTTCTTCTCAACGGTAACCAAGCAATCTTCAAACGACTATATTTTATCAGAACATATAAATAGCCTCAAGAAAGAATTTGAAGACGTCGGTCAGTCGACCAAATTTCTCAGCAACACATCCACAAGATGTCGACCAAAAAGGGATGTATTGAAGTTCAAGACTGAAAATATACCCAAGAAAGAATCGGCTATATATGAAATCCAATATCCTATCAAGCCATCTTTCAAAAGAAGTTATCCATCATACAGAGATGAATTTAAGCTTATTGTAATTCAAAAACTTGTATCTCTGTTGTTTCCTTGTACTTAGAATTCATTTCATGTATCCTGAGTTAGACTCAGTAATCCCTTTGTACAAGAAGAATCTGAGTATATGTTTCTTAGAAACTTAAACTTAGTTTATGTTGTAAACACTATATGTGTCTGAGAGCCTAGAGAAGCTTGGTGGAAGAAAGAATACTTGTTGTTGAGCCTCGAGAGGCTTGTCTGTAAAATAATACTACATATGTTGCCTGGAGAGGTAGTTGAAAACAAAAGAATACTTGTTGTTGAGCCTGGAGAGGCTTGTCTGTAAAATAATACTGCATATGTTGCCTGGAGAGGCAGTTGAAAACAAAAGAATACTTGTTGTTGAGCCTGGAGAGGCTTGTCTGTAAAATAATACTGCATATGTTTCCTGGAGAGGCAATTGAAAACAAAGTAATACTTGGTGTTAAGCCTGAAGAGGCTGTGGTAAAATAATACTTGTATCTGTGTTCAGATAGTGGAAAATCCAGTGGTGGTTTGCCCTAAGACTGGATGTAGCTCACTGGGTTTGTGAGTGAACCAGGATAAATTTGTGGCTAAGTTTTCTTTCCCTTAATCTCTGTCAATTTAGTTTATTTATCAGTTATTTTGAAAGTTGTTTTAAATCTCAAAACTTATCTTTAAACTAACATATTTTTAATAAAATTGTACTTGCGTCTGAAATCAGTTCAGAAGGTACAGATGAACTTGAGATGATCCCTATCGTCTTAAGTATTTCAGAAACTGATCTTTAAAGATCCTCTGAAATAACCTTCTATAGTGTTTCAGGTTTTTCTCAAATAACTCAGTTTGTAAATCAGAAGCTAAATTACTTGTATGTCAATATCAACCATTTTCAAACTTCTTGTTGTGTCCTTGATGTTTAATA
This sequence comes from Sesbania bispinosa, assembly GCA_026901365.1. NCBI lineage: Eukaryota > Viridiplantae > Streptophyta > Magnoliopsida > Fabales > Fabaceae > Sesbania > Sesbania bispinosa. The sequence goes on from QLOH01000075.1 coordinate 937,099, forward strand.
AAATCCTTTTTAATCAAAGTTCTGATAAATATTTTTTTATCCTCTGAAGTGATCTTAGAAAATGTAACAGCTTTATCATCCTTATCATATCATTGAAAAACTTATTTTCTTATCTTCCGCAAATCTCTGATAACTTTAATTATCTTTCAATTAAGTTTTTCATAACAATTTATCTTAATTCATTTGATGTTTTAAATGGTTTCTAAAATTTGCTTAAGTCTTTAAAACACTATTCAACCCCCCCTTCTAGTGTTTCCTGTGGTTCTAACAGTTGGTATCAGAGCTCACCTCGGGTTGAGCATCTAACAAATGCAGAAGGAGTAGATCCTCAGAAGATGGAAACCTCGCCAAGCTGAAGCAACTCTGAGAACAAATTATCAAAGGTGCTTGATAAAAGAAGGAAAGCACGCTCATTCCAAATCACTCACCGGTAACATCTTTCCTATCTTAATCTAAATATAATTATTTGATATATTTGAAACTAATTTTAAAATTGCATATAGTTTTTGTTGCATGCGAAATAGATTTGCTAATAAATGCTTATGTGGTATGTGTTTAATTGCTGAAAATAATTTATCAGTTTATTTTTCTTCCTTCATATGTTAAGAAGTTGAAAAGTCTTTGAAAAACTCAAACATTCTATTAAAAAACATGATACGACGCTATGTGAATTAATGGATCATCAACTGGTTCCTCATAATTGGCACGATGCACAACTCTCCATGTCTGCTTAGTGCATGAAACCGTGATCATAAATGCATCAAGCATGCTCCTTTGGCTATATATAAGGATTGGAAGATCATCATGTGACACTTCAATCAATCTTTCCTCAAGAGCTAAAGTCTACCTTCTTCAAGTTCCTTAATCTCTCAATTCAATTGTACTCAAATGGCCAACATGTCTGCTTCTTCAAGTGACTCAAACCCTTCATTGATTGACGAGAGAATCATCCTCTCAAAGATGGTTTGTCTCTCTGACTTCGACGAGGCTGGTCACAGAATCTTTGAGTACTTTGACGCAGTCGGCTGCACTCCCTCCTTCAACAACATTTCCTCTCCATGGCACGAGGAAAGTGTTCTAGAATTCTGGAACAACTCCGAGGTAGTGTCTGAACCTGGTCGTACTGGAATTAAGACAATGGTGCAGGGAAGAACTCTATTTGTTAACACCAATTTGTTGGCTGAAGTGATTGGTGTTCCTGCAAGAGGGGACAACTTCTTTGAGAGATGGGAATCACTGAATGGTGGAACAATTGTCTATGATGAATTGATTTTTAGTAGAAGAAGCCTTGCTCCCTACAAGCATTCTCAACTTCTGAATATCCCCAGAACTCTCCTTGTTGTGCTAAACTGCTGCATCCTTCCAAAAGGAAGTAATAACTTGGTGATCACTCAGCTAGAAAGGTTTGTGCTGGGTTAATTTGAGAATACTTGCTGAATTTTTTTCCCTTTCTTAAAAACAAAAATTATATTTAAATTATTCCATTTAAATATTTATTTTTTCTCTTTTCAAAAGAAGTTAAACATCTTTTTAATCTCTACAATCAACGGTATTTCAAAAAGGTGTATTTTCAAAAGTCCTTGAAAACCGTAAACTCTAATGACAAGGGTAATTAAAGGAGATGGCTTTTCACCTGTCTGCTTCATGATGCACGTTCTCCCAAGTCGGTGCTACAACTGCTATCTTTAAGGGCTATCTGAGCCTATTTATACAAGACAAGAGAAACAGTTCAAACCTCATCACCCATCTCATTTCCTCTGCAACTGCTCATCTGTCTCTTTCAAGCTCTTGACTCGTTTCAAAATCTCCTGAAAGTATTTAGCTCTCTTACCTCCCTTATGGCATCCTCAGTCACCATCTTCCAAACTCAAACAGTGAACTTTAAAATCCTGGCTGATGAAGGCTACGACATTGCCGAACTGTTTGAGGGGGCTGGATGGCTACCCTTCTTCGAAGCCATTGACTGCAGATGGCATGAAGATAATGTTCGGGAGTTTTGGAACACTGAGAGGAAAGTAGAGGAATACAATAGAATTTTTACGAAGGCCCAGGTGCAAGGTCAAGAGATTATTGTTAACACTGCTATTCTGGAGGAAGTGCTGGGAGTTAAAGCTCAAGACGTCAAGTTCTCTGATATCTGGGAAGAACATCATGGTGGTACGGGAAGATTCAACAAGCTAATCTACTGTGAAACTGGGATGAAATACATTCCCAAAATTATCTTCAAAATCCTGCAGTGTTGCGTGATCCCAAGTATGGGAGATAACCACATCTCCAAAATGGAGAGGTTTTGTGTTATCAACCTTCTGATGAAGAAGAAAATGAACCTTCCTTGGATCATTCTGTTTTGCATGATAAGAAGAGAAAAGGATCTTTCTGAAATCTTTCCCCACAACACCATTATCATGAGGCTTCTCCAGTATCACAGGGTTCACATCGAACACCTCTACGACCACAAGCATCCTAGCATCTTCAAGGTCAATGGTCAACCTGAAAGAAGACCAGCCCTGGAAGACTCTGAGGTAAAGAGGCTAAAGATGGAGAACACCTTGCTACGCCAGAAGCTAGAGAAGACTCAGAGGCGTCTACTGAAGTTGAGAGAAGAAATAGGGATTGAAGTATAAGATGAAGCCAGTGGAAGCCAGTCTTCCAATTAATCCTTGTTAAAATTGTTTAAAATTCTCTTTCTCTCATAATGTTCTTAAATTTTTTTAAATAATCTAAAGATCTTTCTTTTTAGTAATCTCTATTCTGAGCATCTTAAAATCAGCTGCTTCGGTCTGAAGTGATATTCTTCTTAAAATCTGATCATATTGACAATGCACTAATCTTGTTATCTGTTAAAAGCTGCTTACCCAATCAAACCTTTTTAATTAATGACAAAAGGGGGAGAAATATATAACTAACAAAATATCTTAAGTCAAGCAATTCAAAGATAACAAGTGGAATCTCTAAGTGAAACAGAGCATAACAAATGGTATTAACAAATGGTATTAATTAAAGATACTGCAATCAGTATCTGATTCTGATAAATACTAACAATTGGTATCTGATAAAAACATAACTCTTAACGTTTGGTATCTGGGAAAAACATAAAGGTTATAAAAATTGATATAACTAGAAGTTAACAATTAGTATCTAAAGTTTAATGTCTTTCTCAGGGTGAGTAATATAGATAGGGGGAGCTATCTAAATAGTTTATCATCTTTTATTTCATTTCTTTTATATATTTTGTTAGATATATATCTTATTTGTCATCATTAAAAAGTGGGAGAATGTTGAGTCTCAGAATTAATTTAAGTATTCAAACTTAACTTAAGACTCAGTATCCCTAGGTTTTAATGATTAACAAATAAGATCATATAAGTAGGTTCTACTAAAAAAGGTATTGCTTTGTAGATTGTATTTCAGGATGTAGTAATCATCTGAAGCATATAAGACAGCAAAGGAAGAAGACATTCACAAAAAAGACTCAGAATCTGAAGAGGAGAGAAGGCTCGTCTATCTGAAGCATATTCATCGTCTGAAGACTTGAAAAAAAATGAAGACTTGATTATCGTCTGAAGACTAGAATACAAAAGCAAAGACTTGACTCCGTCTGAAGAAGTGACTATCATCTGAAGAATTGAAGCTGATCTAAAGCACTCTGTGTATCTGAAGAAGTCACTATCATCTGAAGAATTGAAGCTGATCTGAAGCACTCTATGTATCTGAAGAATGAAGGTGTTAGAATCAAGAATTGATCCCTTGAAGTCGTTGCTAAGTGTGAAGAACACTCTACCCAATGAACTTCACTTATTTCAGCATAAGAGTCAGAACTACTTTCTTGCCTTGATCAAAAGTTTTGCACAAATAAGGAAATCATGCAACGCCTGCTGCACCTGCAACGAAAAAGCATTGCGTGCGCAGACCTACTGCATCTACTGCTGCCCAGAGCGTATCAGAAGACTGAACAAAAGGAACGAGAAAGATGTTTGAACTAAGTTTATTAAATTCAACATCTTTATCCATCTGAATCACAGAAGAATAAGAAGAGACAAAGAAGAACAGAGTTGTGATCATCTGAAGAAAAGAAGAAGCAACTTTTTCTAAAAGAAAGGAGCTTGTTGAAAGTATCCTTAGTATGAAGAACTAAGAAATGCTTGAAACAATCATCTGAGATAAGCATAGGATGAAGTTGATGACATCAAGCTTAAACAATGCAACCATCTGAAAGCTCACTAATCGTTTGAAAGTATGTGAAGATTAAAACCTTTTGAACACATACTCTCTGAACAAGATGATGAGATATATCAGACTATCTGAAGACATGAAGACTTTTAAATCTGACTACGTGGACAAATCTCAAACTACGGGAAGTCTCAACAAAGGCAAAGACCATATGTTCAACAGTTAGAATATTATTCAAATATTCTTAAGAGAGAAAAAGGAGAAAACGTCAAAAGCTCAGATGCTAAGCAAAAATGAAGATAGCACAAATTGAGAAAAAGGACAAATCTAACGGATATCTCCTCACACTCACAGAAAAGAAAGGTGAAAGAAGAGAAGATGCAGAGAGAGAAAAGAAGTATCTACCTGTTAAAGGAAAATCTCTCAAGGTTAAAGAACTCATCTAAAAGTGTGTCAGAGCTAAGCTATCTGCACACCTATTCTGCTTAGAAAGAAGCAACCTTTTAAGAAGTTATTTCACAACGGCTATTTGAGCCAAATCATTTCTTCTCAACGGTAACCAAGCAATCTTCAAACGACTATATTTTATCAGAACATATAAATAGCCTCATGAAAGAATTTGAAGACGTCGGTCAGTCGACCAAATTTCTCAGCAACACATCCACAAGATGTCGACCAAAAAGGGATGTATTGAAGTTCAAGACTGAAAATATACCCAAGAAAGAATCGGCTATATATGAAATCCAATATCCTATCAAGCCATCTTTCAAAAGAAGTTATCCATCATACAGAGATGAATTTAAGCTTATTGTAATTCAAACACTTGTATCTCTGTTGTTTCCTTGTACTTAGAATTCATTTCATGTATCCTGAGTTAGACTCAGTAATCCCTTTGTACAAGAAGAATCTGAGTTTATGTTTCTTAGAAACTTAAACTTAGTTTATGTTGTAAACACTATATGTGTCTGAGAGCCTAGAGAGGTTTGGTGGAAGAAAGAATACTTGTTGTTAAGCCTGGAGAGACTTGTCTGTAAAATAATACTGCATATGTTGCCTGGAGAGGCAGTTGAAAACAAAAGAATACTTGTTGTTGAGCCTGGAGAGACTTGTCTGTAAAATAATACTGCATATGTTGCCTGGAGAGGCGGTTGAAAACAAAGGAATACTTGTTGTTAAGCCTGAAGAGGCTGTGGTAAAATAATACTTGTATATGTGTTCAGATAGAGGAAAATCCAGTGGTGGTTAGCCCTGGGACTGGATGTAGCTCATTGGGTTTGTGAGTGAACCAGGATAAATTCGTGGCTAAGTTTTCTTTCCCTTAATCTCTGTCAATTTAGTTTATTTATCAGTTATTTTGAAAGTTGTTTTAAATATCAAAACTTATCTTTAAACTAACATATTTTTAATAAAATTGTACTCGCGTCTGAAATCAGTTCAAAAGGTACAAATGAAGGCCCGATTCTCACCCCATTATACTTCGGGGGCTGTACATCGTTGGGCCTGGAGGATTTTTTTTGGAAGATTAACAGTCCATACCCATTATTTTTAAGTATAAAGGCCTGATTCTCACCCCATTATACTTCGGGGGTTGTACATTGTTGGCTTGGAGGATTTTTTCGGAAGATTAAACAGTCCAGACCCATTATTTTTAAGTATAAAGGCCCGATTCTTGCCCCATTATACTTCGGGGGTTGTACATCATTGGGCCTGGAGGATTTTTAGGAATATACAAAAGGATTGTCCATTATCTGCAAAAAGGGTTTAGCATTATTCGAATTCAAATAACTAAAAGATTACCCCTTATCCGTAAAAGGGGATCACACCTAAAAGATAAAAAGGATAAAACAAATTCAAAAAGGCAACGCTTAAAGATAGACCTTTGAGATTATATATAGCCCCTGAGGACTACCTTAGGGGTCATGTTTTGCGAATTACTTAGAGCCTAATTTTCTCAAGAGTTCTGCCTTCAGAGCTATGGGAAATTAGGATTCGTGACGTGAACATTTATAATCACATATAGTCCTCCCTCCCTATTTATAAGACCCCTTCTAGAAGAATAGAGTATCCCTTAATATAAGACCCTTTGCAAATTTTGAGATAAATTAATTATTTTTTTCATATTTGCCCTTATTAATATCCAACTCTTTTTAATTTCCCATATATTGATAAGTGTGAATAATTAATGAAGCTTTACCCACATGCTCAACTACACCATTGGAAAGTGACTTTTGGAGTATTCCACCATGTGACAATTAATATCTCTAAAATATAGTGACTTTTAAATAGAGGTATATTTGGAATGCTATAATTTTTTTTAAAAGATTAATACATTAACTAACTTTTCTTAAACCGTGTGAAACAGTTAAAATGGTCTTATAATAAGGGACGGAGGGAGTATCAATTATATAATTAATTCAGCGACCCCAAAATGAAAATACAATTACAAGTTCCAAATTTACTGGCTGCAGTGACATAAATCTCAACTAATTGCTACATATTTACAATCCTTTGCACACTTATCATGAACAGTACACCAACTAACATGATGCTGCTGCCTTGAAGAAGAGTGACCACAAATTAACTTGACGAGTTTAGGAACGATGGAACTTGACAGACATATATAATTAACTTGAGGCTGCAACAACAATGACATTAATAACACTTGGCAGCTATAGCAATCGACAAGTTTTGTACTTCTTGTATTCTAAACTACAAAGGTATAATTATAAAGTTTTAAAATATAAGAATCTGATTGAAAGCTCTCCACAGTATATCAAGGGACAAATTAATTTAGGATTTAATTCGTATACGTTAAAATTGTAAAGAAAATTTACACAAATATTTAATGGTATGTCGTCACATCATTCAGTGAATATGACACCTCATGTATTATTAAATTCATTAAATGATGTGGCAACACATCATTAGATGTCTGTGTAAAATTTCTTTACACTGACGGTGTATATATATTAAACTCATTAATTTAATCATTTTTTCTTCTCTATGATTGTGATATAAAAAAAATTCCTTGAATTAACGTTTAAGTTTGAGATTAAATTAGTCTCTAATTTCACTTCTTTTTTCTTCATTTTAGGTAATTACCTTGGATTAGTAAATTCTGTGTTTGCAAATTTTTTATTTTCTTAAGAAGTTGAAAAAAAAAATTCATAAATATTTTGTAACGGAAAAAGTTATTTTCTAATAATATGTTTGAGCAATGCTATCTATAACCGACACTTTTCTATTTGTTCTTCTTGTTATGGAACTTTTTTCATAGCAATAGTAAATAGTGTGTAATTTAATATCACATCATATAATAAGTTTAATGATATATAAAGTAATGTAATAATACTTGATTAAATAATCGTATAAAAAGTGCATAGTTATTAAAGGATAATAACATTTGTACCACAAACAGTGGTACCGCAAATGTACCATTGTTTGTGGTTTTGTTTTTTAGCGCTTCTTTTAATTTTTTTTTATAGTTTTTATTTATTTTTTATTTTATTATTATATTTATTTTTATTTATTTATGTTATTAAATAAAAATATACATTAAGAAATATAATAAATGATCACATGTGATTTGTGTTAACCATTCATATTAACACGAAATTAATTGTATGTCCAGAAACGGTGAACATATTTTTAAATGAGGTTAATGGTGTATCTATTAGCGGTTAATAAAATAGGATATTTGGTTAATTGAATTTGTGAGGTTAATTGCATATCCATTAACAATTAATGAAATAGTAAATTCGGTAAGTACATCAACATAGAACAATGATCACATAAAATTTATGTTAACCCTTCGTGAAATGTAATATTATAAATATGAGGTTAATTGTGTGTCCATTAAGAGTTAATAAATTTGGTTATTTGCATCAGAATGAAACAATGATTGTTAACACGAAGTTAATTATGTGTCTAGAAACGGTGAATAAAATAATATATTTAGTTATTAGTATCAAAATATAATAATGATGATAAGAAACTTATACCAACCCTTCCAATAATGTACATTTATTGTATTTGTTAATCTATATTTTTATTTAATGAGATAAATAAATAAAAATGAATATAATAAAATAAAAATAAATAACAACTATTAAAAAAATATAAAAACAAAATAAGAAAAAGTAAAATACCAAAATCGTAAACAATGGTACATCTGCGGTATCATCATTTACTGTACAAATATCATGGCTGATTATTAAACACTTATAAATATCTTTCAATTGTTTATAGTTTCTGTGTTTTGGGGCTTTGCGCTTTTAACGAAATATATATCATTTTTTTAACTTGTGCAATATTGCACGTGATAATAAAATAAAAATAGAAAAATTTTATTGGGAATTGTAACCATTAACATTACCAATGCATTGAGTGTTGTGATAGTTGCAATTCCTAATAAAACATTTCTAATTTTATTTTATTATCTTGTGTAAGGGTTGCACATGTTAGAAAAACCATATATATATATATATATATAATTATTAAACTCTTATAAATATCTTGTCGTTAGTTACATATGCAAGTGGGCAGTGGCTTGTCCTTGTTAGGTGTTAGTTGTTACCCTGCATTATTACAAAAGTTCAAAATGTGTGTATAACCATTGAGCAACTTCACTTATAATCACATATATCAATCATACAATGAATTCACAACCACAAAAATGAAAATACAATTACAAGTGCCAAATTCACTGGCTGCACTGCAGTGACATAAATCTCAACTAACTAATTGCTACATATTTACAATCTTTGCACACTTACCATGAACAGTACACCAACTAACATGATGCTGCTGCCTTGAAGAAGAGTGACCACAAATTAACTTGACGAGTTTAGGAACAATGGAACCTGACTGACATATATAATTAACTTGAGACTGCAACAGCAATGACATTAATAACACTTGGCAGCTATAGCAATCGACAAGTTTAGTCTAATTAATTCAATTCAATTTAATTGAACTTAATTAAGCATGGGAATTGGCTAGCTGATTTATCAAAGCCAAGGCATTGCTAGTCAATTGAGCTACCTGCACAATTTTCCCTCTCACAGTGGTCTTAATGTCACCATTTGTACCACTACCACTTGCTATCTCTTGGAACCCATCAGTGCATGTTGTTTCATCTGTCAAAGCAGCACTAACCCAAGTTTGCACATCACTCATTGTTAGTTCAAAATTGGATGTCTTGAGATGACTCATCTCAGCAATTGACCTTCTGAGTTCATCCACTGAGTCACTCAGCTCTTCCACACAGTCCTTCATGGCTGCAATCTCTCTTGGCTTCAACCCTCTGCCTTTTGCAAGTGTTGACATCACAACTGAGGTTGATTTAGCAGATGCAAGAGTCACGTTGAGGGCTGTGCCTGTTAGAACAACACGGTTTGTTTGGATTGAGTCTGCGTGCTTTACTAAGGAGCTATAACAAAGCCTTGGATATGTTGTGGAACTGCAAGAACTTCTAATGAAGAGTGTGTTGGCTTGTTGGTATTGTTTTTCAATGGCTTCAACAGAGTGTAGTGTTGTGAAACTAGTAACAACAATTGTTATGAGAAAGGATGTGATAAGGTGCTTACAAGAAATGCCCTCCATCTTTCTTTAACTATATCTCACTTTGGGATTGGATTTAATTTGTTGGATGAGGGAAAATGGAAAGGAAGGTCACCTATATATAGGACTCAAAAAAATCTAATATATTCTGTATTTTTTTTATTAGTTTAGTCCTTCACATGCTATATGAAGATATTTTAGAGAGATATTTTCTTAAAAGAAAAAAAAAACGTGATGACCCAAACTAAAATATTCGGTTTTTATGAGAGAGTGCCATTCGAGGTGGATTTGAATATATTTGATTTATCCATGATGATGAACGCTCTCCAATAATTGGGATGAGTGGGGTTGCCGGTACCCCTCAATTAAAGTTAAAACAGTGACTATTATTGGCATGATTGAAATTGTGAAATGAGCTCTTGATGAGTGTGTGTTTGGTTTAGCGTTGAAATTTATCAAACTAAAGTTTGGATTTCTTAACGCAATTATATCTGACGTTAGAAACGTGAGTTTACCACATTTCAACGCTAAACAAAACATGCTCTAAATACACTTTGAGAAATGAAGAGAAAGAAACGTGGGACATAATAAATAATGTAATTGAGAAATATAAAAAAAAAATGTGTTATATATATGAGCTATTGTATATTTTAATTGTATGAATTTATTATTTCATACAATTTTATTGAAGAGTGGGAAGTCTTAAATAACTAAATTCCAAACATAATAAGGGATACTTATTGAAAAACGAAAAATAAAAGAGTGGCTAGCTACCATGTGAGGAGGGCCTCCTTCTAAAAGCCGAAATGAGTGAAACATCTCATTCAAGTTGAGTATGATTCTTTTTTTCATAGGAGTATTTTCATAAAATCATAAATATTGGCACTGATCGATCAATTCATTTGTAAACTTGCAAGTTTCGAATTAGGCATAAAATGAACACCGTAAGTTACATAGACCAAATTAATTATCAGAGTGCAGCCGTGTCGTTTACCTATAGGCCTCTCTGAGGTAGTACTGCCTATGTACTAACGTGGGGATCGTGTAAGTTACTAAGTTAGTTATAAAATTATAATTGAAAACTGAAATAACTATCCGTCAAAAAAGAAAAAGAAAGAAAACTGAAATAACTATAATTTTTTATTCGAGAAAAGTGAAAACTGAAAACGTGACTATAATTATAAATTACGACTAAACACATGATTTCAAAGAATTAAGATGAATTTCACAAAAAGTAAAATTGAGAATTGTACATGGTTGGGCTTGAACGATTTTTTCGAATATACAAAAAGATTGTCCTTTATCCGTAAAACGGATTAAGCATTATTCGAATTCAAATAACTAAAAGATTACTCTTTATCCATAAAAGGGGATTACACCTAAAAAATAAAAAGGATAAAATAAATTTAAAAATACAACACTTAAAGATAGACCTTGGAGATTATATATAGTCCCTGAGAATTACCTTAGAGGTCATATTCTGCGAATTACTTAGAGCCTAATTTTCTCCAGAATTCTACTGAGTTTTGAGAATTAGGATTCGAGAACAAGAATAAAATCAAATTTCTTTAAATTTTAAGAGATTAAAAACATAATTAAGTAATTAACTCAGAAGATATATTTATCTAAGAATAGTGTCCACACAAACAATAATTAATCATTCAATGGAGGCGAAATGATTAGAGAACTGCAGAAGATATTTATTTTGCAGATACTAAAAATAATTTCGTAGGTTGTGATTTGATGTGGGGGTGCTTTTTTTTGTTGCATATGTGGGGGTGCTTTTTTAACCAAATAATTTCGGAACGTCGACATTTTTAATTAATTAAAACGGCCCCATTGTATGTAGTATAATGCCAATCGCAGCTCAAGTTGATATTGAAACAAAGATGCCATTAATGTCAAAATAAATAAATAAATAAATAAATAAAAACATGATAAGGTCCAATTATTTTGCTCATCAAGAATTATGTGTATTAGAGAGGGTCGCGATCGGTATAACAAACTTTAGCTACAAAATAATTAGGTAAATAAAATCATAGCTGATATCTATCTATTTTATAACTGATGTTTGCTTCAAGGACTGCGAAACTGGAGAGTAGGAATGATAATTGAGCTCAAACCCTATGCAGGGGCATAGCCAAGGGGGCTGGCAGGAGCCATGGCTCCCCAAAAAATTTCAAATTTTTTGTTAACTATATAGGTCCCGTATAATATATTTCATGAACTATTACTTCGGCCCCCCTAAAAATTTCGTAGATTCTGTTGTATTAAGTACTTCTTTAGGACTCTTGCTATTTATCTTTATTTTGTCAAAAAAAAGTTTGAACTTTTTATTATTTCATTTTTTATATTGGTTATTTTTTTCTTATTTAGAGAAGATAAGATAATATTCAAAATTATACATAAAATTTTATTAGAAATATTAGTCTATAAAAAGTAAAAAGATTAAAAGGGGAAACATACGAGCATTTCAAAGAATAGAAAAAAAAGAAGAAAATATCATTAGGTAACATAATATAACATTAAAAAAAGATTTTGTTTGATTTGAATATTTTTTTAGAATTACATGAGAAAAAAAACAAAAAAATTGATTTGCATTTATCTAAATTAAATAAAAGATTTAATGAAAAGGAAGTTGAACTTCTTATATCCGGTTCAACTTTAGATCCCAAAGACTTTTTAAAATCATTTGATATTGGACAAATTTATCAATTTGTTGAGAAATTTCATGCAGGTGAAGGAACGAAGAGTTTCATTTAAATAAAATTTACTATTCTTAACTGAAGTTATTTAATATTTTTATCATAATATTTAATACGGTTAAATATGTTTTTAGTCCCTTAAAATATAGCGAAATTTGGTTTTGGTCCTCCATTTTTCAAAATCACATGATTTTAGTCCTCGTCGTTAGTTATATTTCGCTAAGTGATGACGTATCAATATTTCTTATAGATTTTTCTATGTATTTTCTTTCGTAATTTCCTGCAGATTTCAAAATTTAAAAGAAATTTCATTTAAATTCTAAATTTGTGGAAAATTTATTATATATTTTTTTATAAGAAAGCAAAGAAATTTTATAACAGCATTTTTATGTAAAAAAAATTGTATTTTTTTTTTTAAAATGTACTACACATTAATTTTCTAGAGAAAAAATCGCAAGAAATTCCTGTAAATTTTTACTCGGGAAAAATCATAGTGAAACTGTGAAAGTGACTTAAGGGAGTACAATTAATAAGGAGGACTAAAAGCATGTGATTTTGAAAAATGGAGGATCAAAATCAATGAAAAAATAAATGAGGGACCAAAACCAAATTTCCTCATATTTTGAGGGACCAAAAATATATTTAACCCTTTTTAATATTTTATTCCGGCCCCCCCAAAGAAAAATTTTTGGCTACGCCCCTGACCCTATGGGTATCCATAATGGACAAAGTAAAAACATACAAAGCGAGTATGAACGCTGGTACGGGCACTATATACGATGCCCAACCCGCCTCATTTCCGCACTCATATATATATATAATTATTTTATTTCATAAATAATACCATATATAATTATATATAGAGATATATTAATTTATTAAAATATCTAATATATTTATACATATTTTTAAAATTGATATATAATATATTTCTAATTAAAAGTATATTTTTAAAACTATCTATTTTTTTTACTTTATATTATATATCTAATTAATGTTAATAATCATTTTTTACAATTTTTGGAGACTGCTAACATCTAATATCCTTGTTTATAAAATAGTGTGATAGATGAGGGATCAACTTACACCAGTGTAAGTTACACCAAGTCTTACACCGTTGAATAACTTTTTATCAGATCATTGTATTAAGTAATCTACCGTTGGATTGAAAGTTACTATCATATAGAGCATACATATAAAATTTTACTTTAATCCGAAATTATTTGATATGTCATTGAGATGTCTCAAGATTAACGTCATATATACATTTGAAATATATGAAAAAAGGGGACCATTTGATTATCAGTTTATTAGTGTTCAAATTTTATGAAATTTTACACAGATAATCAAGAAGATGAATAAATATAATACAACGGTTGGATTAATAAAAATCACATTCGATCTAGAGTTATTAGCGATGTAAGACTTGGTGTAACTTACACTGGTGTAAGTTGATCCCTCATCATAAAAGTATATTGTAATATTTAATAAAAATCTTGAACATTAGATCACATGTTGTGTTTTAAAACTTTAATGTATTGTGTTTCCATTCGATTTAATTAAATTATTATGTCACTGATATTTAATAATTATGTTTGGGAAGATTTAAGAGTAATTTTTCAATTGAGTTATAATTTTTTAATGAGTTATTAATTTTTTGGTTAACTAAATTGCAGGTAACGGCACGAGTATGAGCATATTGGTGTCCAACGGGTACATGGACGGATATTAAAATTGCTGCCCACGCGGATACAAGTTTTTTTTTTTTTTTTGAAAACATGGGTATATGGATGGACACTATATGGTAACCTGCTCAGAGAGTACCTATTGCAATCCCTACGTGAGAGAATATCCTTAACTAGGATATACAGTAGCTCCAAGTTGCAATTGTCTTTTGGTTTTTTCTCTCTCTTCTCCGTAATTAATTTGAGACAATTAATAATTGATGGTTATTACTTAGATTCATTATTACACACCATAAATAGTAAAATACAATAGAAACTCCTATCCCATGACTAATGTAATAAAAATGGAAAAAATTTAAAGAAAGTTTTTCAAAGGAAATGAAAAGAAAGATTCTACAAGACAAAATTCAATTTGTGTGTGTGTGGGAGTATCTCATGAATGGATATGAGATATAACAAATTAAAATTTAAATATATATATATATATATATAAAAGGCATGATACGAATATAATGCAGTAAATGAAGTTAGTTAGTATAAAGTTAATATAAAGACATAAATCTTAAATTTAAAAAATCAATATTTTAAAATTAGTATGAGTAATGTATATAAAAAATACTATAATTTATTTTTTGTGTGACAAAATACTATAATTTATTTAATTATTATAATATTTTCATATGTACTAATATAAAATTTAAAAATATATAAATAAAAAATGACAAAATACAAATAAAACAAGTATTTAAAATATAAATACATATTTAATAAGCATACAACACCATTCGACTATTATGTTTGAATTTTTCATACTATAGAGGTGGCTGAGACTGAAATGTAGGATTGGATCGAAGAAGCTTATATGCCACTGGCCAAGTTGGTTTACAAAGTCCCAATCATGAGATCTTTTCAATTTGAAAGTTGAAACGTGTTCCACCCTCCTTCACTCACCCTTCTTTATGTAAAGAATGTGTATCGATCTCCTTTTTATTTGGAGTATATATGATATTATATTTTCGTACTATATATATATATATATATATATAAGAGAGAGAGAGAGAGAGAGTTGAGCGTCAATTATAGGATCATAGGATCAATGAAGCTTAAGCCACTGGCCAAGTTGGTTTACACTTTACAAAGTCCATATCATAAGTTGTTGTTCAATTTTGAACGTGTTTCCACCCTATTCCCATCATTTAATTTAATTTTACTATGTAAATTAAATAATATTGTGTCTCCCGTTAATTTGGTGTAATCAATTTGCCACGAATTAATTTTAGGATATAGGGATGAAAGATGCATAGAATAGGCGCTTTGGTCAGCACTTACGTATATTTGTTTTGTTTGAGTAGAGAATGAGAGAAATGAAATTAGGTGTAGAAAAATGAAAAAATATATTATTTTTTATTTAGTTGTGAAGAGAAAATAAGGACAAAAAATTGATATGAAATCTATATTAAAGTTCTCTCTCCAAAAATTATATTATTTTTTCTCATTTGCTTATTACCCCTAAGTTATGGGGAGTAAATTAGCTATGAAAAAAATTTAATATAAAGTCTACATTAAAGGTTTTTTTTTTTCTTAAGTGACATAAAAATTGTGAAGATTATAATTTCATCACTCTTTATAATTATATTTATTTATTTTTCCCTCATCTAATGACAAATTAACTTGATTTTTCATTTTAATTATCAAGAGTAAAATATATATTATATTAATTATTCATTTTCTTTCTTTTCATTTCATCTAACCAAATAAATAGAGTTTTTAAGTAATATATAAAGCTCATTCATTTTTTTCTATTTTTTCTCTTTATTTCATTTTTATCTATTCATTTTTTCTCCTAATCCAAATAGAACTTAAAAGAGGGTTAAAGAAATTGATTCATCCATGCATTTGGGGAAAAAAAATTCAATATCTTCTCTTCACTAAAATTATGAAACCTGATAAGTGTATAATTTTTTTATAGAAAAATAAAAAACTACCAAATTGAAACTAATTATTTTGAGAGAAATAAATATTATGAAAATACTCAAAAGTTTCTCCCATTTTAAAGGGCTGGAGCAGATAGATGGATATGTTCCGTGTGTAAGAACTGAGATATTTTGGTTCATGCATATAATTAATCAAATGTTAAATTGTTTTATATAGTCAACAATTTTTTTTTGTTAAATTAGTAATTAATATCTGTCAGCGTGGCAACATGTAATTTTGCCACGTCATTGACAATAACAATTTTTTTTTCCGGCAATGCATTATCGAAGTACCTAACTTGAATGCACGAGTGGGGCAAGGACTACGTGGCCTTTGTGTTATATTAATATACTAATATAATTATTCTTTAATTTTAATTTTAATTATTATTATTATTATTATAGGACACGTGAATTAATCCATATGTCAAATTTTTAGAGTTGTATTATTTAATATCTTTTTGTAAAATAAGAATTTAATCGATCTAACCGTTGAATTAAAAATTCTTATAAAATAGATAAAATTTATAAAATTTCATAAAAAAAAACTAATTGATACATCAAAATAATTTATTTTAACGTATAACATGTTTTTTAAAATATAAGTAAAAGTCCACTTGAGATAACATACCTACGAATATTCAAATTATCTGAAATTTGATATACAAGATTATGAAGGTAATATATATAATATAATTTAATGGTTGGATTGGTCAAATTCTCATTTTACAAAAATATATTAACTAGTGTAACTCTACAAGTTTGACATATGATGTCAAATTATCCTGTCTCATTATATCTCATCTGGTAAATTAAGGAAATTGTTCTCGTTATTTTGTTGATAGACATGCACATACTTTCAAGCTTGGCAAACAAAGAACAGATACTCATGGATCTTTCGCTCATTCCGGGTACATATATAATTCTTTCTCCTTTATCTACAATAATTGAATATGATTATGCTATAATCTTATATCTTCTTGATTATATTATGATCTAGGTTACCATTTTATAAATTTAGCAATTGGTATTAAATCCTATGCATGGTAGATACAAACTATGGTTGTTATTATTGGATCTATAGCAAGCGTACAAAAGTCAATTGTATCTGTTGGGGTGAAATTTACAAATTTTATTAAGTTATCATAAGATTATTATCTTCGAATTTGAAGCATACAATGAAAGATTCGAAAAGCCTATTATGAATCGAAATACATCATAACTTAATGAAGCTTGAAATTTCTGTATTTTGAATTCGAAGTGTAAGGCATTATGTTATATGTATTCAAAAGGAATGCAGATATTTGATTAAGTGCCTATTCGAATTCGAAATGTGTTTTGAATACGAAGGAAAGGAAAATGAGTTCCATAATTTAAAGAATCTAAAGGATAAAGAGATAAAGAAATATAAGTCTTTTATTCATGTACAAATGAAATTCAAATTACGGGTATGTTTGGATGGGCGTTTGGTAGAGGTAAACGTGAGTATATGTCAACAATACGTGAGTTTATCTTTTTTTGGATTGTTTGGATTAGCATTCATGAATTGAGTTTGAGAGAAAACTTGAGTCTAGCTGGAAGCAAAAAATTGTAGCTTTCACGTTTACTGATACTTGAGTTCAAATGGACATGTGAGGTTGATGTGGGCAATTTGCTCTTTTACCCTTCACCTTTTCTGGGTCAAAACATGTTTTCTCACTTGATGCTATCTCACACGGTCCTTTTTAGTAATTATACCTACAAACGTGATTTATACAATCTCAACCAAACAACATTCACTTTCTTAAACTCACGTTTACAACAAACTATCCAAACAAGAAATCACGTTTATACAAACTCAAGTTCCCTTCAAATCACATTCATTAAATCACGTTCACCTAAACTCAAGTTTACAAACGTCAATCCAAACACATACTACATAGTTCGAATGAAAATACATAAGAAATATAAATGTACATGAAAATAAAAGCTATTCTAAATCTTCAGAGAATTTGACTCCTGCATCCTTGGGTCTTCAGAGAACTCGACTCTGCCTTCCTGTTCGTCATCTGACCCTCCTCTTCCTTATTCTTTCCCACAAGCTTTGATTGAGCCTAGGCAAAAGCATTGTGCTATCCTGGTTGCGCAACCCTTGGTGCATGGGGTGATAACAAAGAAATCCTGGGAAAGCAATAAAGAAGATTCAGTTATTATATAAATGAATCTTAAATTGGCTAGTACGTTCAACCTAAGAGAATCCTTAATAAGGATTGAAGAAGCTTATAGCTTTGGCTATTCCATCAACCTTATCAAAAATGAAATCAAGAAAGATCAGGTTGTACGTAATAGCCAAAGGAAGAAACTTCTTCATTTTGAACAAAAAAAGGAATGAAGAAGAACGTCAAAGCCAAAAGGTATTTATACTGATAGGATTGGACGGTGCCATTAATGTGCCTGCAGAATGATCCAATCAGTTTGAAGGTCAAACTCACGTGTGGTCGGTGGTTAAGTTCACCAACAAATTGACCAATCAGAATTTACAACACGTGAAACTTCAGGGAATTAATCAGTCAACATTTGGTTAAGTTTCCCAATATGGTTCGAAATCAGATTAGAATCGAAGACTTGTTTGAGGTTGAGAAGCCCAGTAACTTAGACAAATTCATGAAGTCAGAAACCTAGAAAGTCATTCTAAGACCATTCAAATTTCAAATAAAGCAGTTACTGGAAGTTATCACTTAGAGACAAGTGTCAAGATCTCAGGCTAGAAGTTATTTGACAAGAAGAAGACTGTTGCTGCTTTGAATACGTGTCACACTTAGAAATTTGACACCTCAATTAGGCTTGTAAATGTGTCAAATTATTGTAAGTTAGCCGTTAGGATTAGAAGTCTATAAATAGGCAGAATTCTGATGTAACAAGGGTTGGATTTCATTTTACTGAAACTCTCTGAAAACACCCAACGTCTAACATCATAAACGACTAAGAGGTTACAAAGGAGATCGTCCAGTATGTGTATCCATACCAACTTTTTCTTTCTTTGGTTTAAATTCTGCACTTTCAATTCTTGCACTTTGTCCTCAATTCTTTACTGCATTTACTTCAATTTCTTTTTAAGTTTCAAATCTTTGTTTTAATTCATTTTTCTCTTTGAAATTATGTTTCATTCTGCAAAATTGATCCTTTCGAATTCATTTTTTTAAGAAATAAGTTATTAAAAATTCTGTTACTCTTTGAATGCAATTTCTGAATAAACCTAATTTTAAAAAGAACCTTTAGAGGATTCAGATTCTAGTCCCGGATTGTACTTTCAGAATCAAGAAAGTTTTTGAACTTGATTGAAAATTTTCACAACAAATAGTAGTATAATAAAGCAAGTAAGAAGGGTTGTCGTACCCACGAGAAACTTGTAACTACTATTAATCCTCAACAATGAAAGTTCACTAAGTTTATTTACAATAGAGCATTTCAGTTGTCATGTCGATTGTTGATAAAATAGGCTAAATAAAGTTTTAACCATAAAGCAAAAGTAATAAAATTGGTTCTTAAATTAGAAATGGTGAACTGGGATTGAACTTCATCATTCTCCCTCCTCCGTATTCCGTTGGTTTACTGTATAGAACACTGTTCAATAGATATTGAAGCAATACACTAAAATCCCTTAGATTGATTCCTCAAATCTAAGGTTCCTAAGAAAAACTATTTAAATACCAATTCATAGGGGTATCAAACAATCATTCCAGTATTACGAAAAGGTATTAGAGAGAAATCGAAAAATCGATATCTATTCATAGAATAACGACCTAACGATCAATTACGTTCAAGACGAAATCTAAGCAATTCCAGTTAGAACTTATTAGGTTTGAAATCAAGAAAACTATTGATCAAATAGATTCAAGCGTTAAGTACAAAACGAAACTACCAATTATCAATGAAAGATGAAAACTATACAAGAAAATAACCGGAATACTTCGGAGTTCGAAGATCACACTCAATCCCAAATGGAAAGACTAGCAACTCATGGTAGCTAGCAATCCAAAAATGGTGAAGAGGTGGAAGAAGATGATGTGTTTGCCCTAAGTCTTTCTCAAGAACCCAGCTCCAAAAAGTGGAGTCGAAGTCGAATAATGAATCGATCCTCTCTTTCTTTGTTTTTGTCTCTCGCAGAATCTGAGTAAGTGACTTCTCGCTTAAGCGACGTGTCCTCGCTTGAGCGAGAGAGAAGCCAGAAGCACATGCTCATATTGGGCATTCCTCGCTCAAGCGAGACATTCCTCGCTTGAGCGAGGACCTGAGTACATCATCAGGCTACATTTCTTCCTCTATGCTCCTCTAAGCTTGCCAATCTTTACCATAATTATATATACCTGCAAAAAGTTCACATCCAGGATTAAATTGATCTCCAATTCAAGATAAAACTAAAAACTAACCGTAAAATTCAATTCATGGAGATACGGGTGATTGGGATTACAATTCAATGCAGTTAAAGATAAAAAATGCTCCAAACTAATAGTTTAATTCACTTAGATTTAGCACTTATCAGTTATGTATATATTTCACATAATTAAATTAGAAAATTTTGAATTCTATGAATCCTGATTTTATAAGCTTCAATTTTCATCAAATTGATTAAAATAAGCTAGTTTGGGTTTTTTTTTATGTCAAGATCATTGTGGTACTACTTGTATACTAAATTAAAACGAAATTTAAAGAAATTACTTGTTATCGAATTTGTTTTTAATTTGTATCAAAGGAACTCGTAACCTTTTGAAATTTGAATCCTCATTTTTGTCTCATGAAACACAAAACTAGTTTAGGGATTTTATTTATGATAGAATTTCGAATCATATGCCAAATTTTGATGCATTTTCATTAAGTAGTTTGAGAAAATTAAACTATAAAGCTTGATCCCAAGATTGTTAGAAGCTTCTTCATTGCTTACTATATGAGTTCTTGTGGTATTAGATTTTATTTCCCTTTCACACTCCATGCGAGACACTGAATCTAATTGTGCGTTGTTCTTTGAGGATGACTTGGATAGTGGGAGCAGAACACCATGACTAGTTACTCTTAGAGATAATCATCTAGTAGTTCCTATGCCAATCGTTTCACTTCCCGCAGATATTGTACTTCCTATTGCCCATGATGGCAACCAAACTATTCCAAATGATGTTCACACCATAATACCATGGGCGAATGAACAGGTACATGATGATATTGTTGAAAAGGTCGGATTAAGGAGAACTCAAAGAGTACGCAAGCCCTATATACCTAATGATTATGTAGTGTATCTTCAAGAGCATGGGTTTGATCTCAATAATGTTGATGATCCTACCACTTTTAGGGAGACTATCCCTAGTTCTCATGCTTCTGATTAGCTAAATGCTATGCATGACGAGTTAGCTTCTATGACTCACAAAGATGTTTGGGATCTTGTTAAATTAGTAATTGGTTGTAAACTAGTTGGGTGCAAATGGGTCTTCAAAACTAAACATAGTCCATATGGTAAAGTTGAGAGGTACAAAGCTAGACTAGTAGCAAAAGGCTATAGTGAGAGATAGGGCTTTGATTATAATTAAGGAGACTTTCTCACTGGTCTCTACTAAGAATGTATTTCATGTTGTTATGGATTTAGTAGCTCATTTTGATTTGTAACTTCACTAGATGGATGTCAAAATGATTGTTTTGAATGGAGATTTACTTGAGGATATCTATAAGGTTCAGCCTCATCGCTTTGCTAAAAAGGACAAAGAGCATTTTGTTTACAAGTTGAGGAGATCCATTTATGAGCTAAAAATATACCTCTAGATAATGATATTTGGAATTTAACCAGGTGGTTACTTTTTTTGGATTCAAGAAAAATGCCTCAAATCAGTGCATTTACTTGAAGACTGTTGGGAGTCATTTTATGATTATTGTCTTATATGTCGATGATATTCTTCTTTCTAGTAATTGTGTCAAACTTCTTACTGAGACAAAATTTATGTTAAATAGTCGCTTTGATATGAATGACCTTGGTGATGCCTTGTCTGTTCTAAGCATTCAAATATTTTTGATATGTCACGTGGCATTCTCAGATTGTCTCAGGTAAGATATATTGATAAAGTCCTCAAACCGTTTAACATGTATTCTTGCTCCCCATGTGTCGCACCTGTTCAAAAGGGTGACAAATTTTCTAAATCTCAATGTCCTCAAAATGATAATGAAAGAGCTGAAATGGTGAAGGTCCCATATGCTTTCGTTGTTGGTAGTTTGGCGTATGCTCAAGTGTGTACTCGTCCCGATATTTCTTTTTGTTGTTAATGTTTTAGGGAGATACTTAGTTTAGGTCATTTGAAAGTTGTAAAAACGGTCCTTAGATATTTGTAGGAAACCATGGATCATATGTTGACATATAAGAAGTCTGATCTTAAAGGCTCAATTTGTTTTAACTTCTCCAAAAGAACTTATAGGAAAGAAAAATAAGATGAATCAAGAAGGTAAAATGAATCTAACTTATTTCACAAGTTAAAATTAGTCTTTGCAACTCAATTTTTTCAAAAATTAAATGAGAGAGCTTTGGGAAATTTGAGTTGTAAAAACTAAATTAAACTTATAAAAGAAGTTGGATTCATTTTATAATGTTGGTTCATTTTATTTTCTATTCTATAAGTAAACTTACCCTAAATCTAATAATACAAAGAGCATTATAAAATATGTATATTAAAAAGACCAAATAAAACAAACTACAAATTATATATTTGATGAAATAGCTATAATAACAAAATGTTGATATTTTTTGCCTTATAGGACATGCTTCCCAATGCTTATAGTACTACCAATGTTGAAAGTAGATTCGGGAAATAGTAAGCCATTAGCAATAATTATGATGTTAATGAATAATAAAATATATAAAACTAAAAAAATTTAAAGACTAGAAAAATGCATAAAAATTCAATTTAAAATATGAAATATTTTATTTGCTACAATTTGTATCTTGTCTATGAAACATTGAAGAAGAAAGTAGAAAATCTTATTTGCTAATTCACATTGAAGACATGTGAAACAATTAAGCAGAGGGTGAAAAAATTAGGATAGCTTTAACTATGCATGACAATCAAACCCGAACCCATGGGTAGTGGGTACCGCCTCGACTTTGACGGTGCAAACCCGATCCCACCCCCGAACCTGAACCCGTCTCGATATACTAATTAAATATTTTTAATTATACTAATAGTTAAACAATAAAGGTAAACTTATATATTTTCCTTAAAATATAATATAGTTCGATCGTAAGTTTTTTTTTTTTTTGGGATTATCAATGTTTATATTTACATATTATTTGAATTAGAATATATTACACATATATGACTTATTTAAAAACATGTATTTAAGTTATAAAAATAGAGGAAAAAATGAACAATACATGTGCGAAATCCATGTGGGTTTCCCCGAACTCGACAGAGACCTGCAGGGATGGGGTTGAGTTTCATAATTTCATACCCGCCCGCTCTCTTTAAACCCGAACCTAAACCCTCCCCCGACTTTTATGGGGGCGGGGGCGGGGAGAAAGCAAACTCGTCTCCGCCCCGCCCCGTTGCCATGCCTAGCTTTAAGGAAGAGAAGTGGAATTGACTAGTGTTTGATATATGGGTGCATATGGGTTAGGTAGACCTGATCCAACCCAACCTAAAGTAAAAATGATGGGTTGTGTTTGGTTTTTGGGTGGATATGGGTTCAATGAAGTTGAACTTGATTAATTTGGGTTGGATACTGGGTTTCTACTTTTCCATCTCATCCAACCTGACCATATATAAATAAATTTAAAAAAACTAATATAGTAAAAATGCTTAAAAAATTAATTTTCTTTCCAACTCGAGCAACCCGATGTGACTGCATATATGAAATAGATTACCCGACTTGACCATAATTGGTTGGGTTGGGTCAAGTTCTGACTCATAAAACAAATAAACCTGATCCAACCTTATCTAAACTACTTCAATCGGTTCAAGTTCAAAATACCTATAAACCTAACCAAACTCGGCTTGTCCTATGTGCACCCATAGTTTGATGGGTCCAATTCAATCACACTGGTGAAGAAAATAGAACCCAACAACTATTTTTAGTGAAGAGGAAATTAAGTGTTTGTTTGGTTTACAGTTGAGTAGAATTGATTCTAGAAATGAATGGTTGAGATAAGTGATACACGTTTTACAAAACACATTGGACGAAAGTGATTTAAACTCAATTCTATGAATCCATGGTTATGTATTGTTGAACATCAAACCAAACGGAGGCTAAGTATGCAAATTTGGAGTGGGGGAAAATAAGAGTTCTAGGCCGGATGAGTACTTTTTTAAATTTATTAAATCATTTTGGCATGTCTTGAAAGGAGATATATGTTGTTGACCAAAAAAAAGAAAGGAGATATATGTCGAATGTTAGGAGATTTTTATCATAATGGTATCTTCACAAATGGGGGAAATGTGTCTTTCATTGCTTTAATACATAAAGATGAGAACTGTCAAAGTTTAGGAGATTATATGCCTATCTCGCTTGTTGGATGCCTATACAAAATATTGCCAAAGTGTTAGCAACTAGGTTAAGGTAGGTGTTAAAGGAGTTAAATTTGGGACAACAATTTGGTTTTATTACAAGAAGAAATATGCTAGATGAAGTAGTTATTGTAAAATGAAGTGATAAATGACGCAAGAAGAAGGAAGGCACCATTGTCTTATTTTTAACATTGAATTTGAGAAGGCATATGATTCATTCATGGTCATCTTCCTCTTTTATTTTCTCATCCACTATTTTCATCTTCTCCCCTTCTATACCTTCTCAATATCCTCTATCTATTATCTTTGTTCTCCCATTCCCCTATTTTTTTCCAGGGTTTTGTTTTTGTTGTTGTCATCTGCCCAGCTGCTTTTATAGGGCTGATATTGCTCATTTGAAATGTCCATGGGCCTTCTTTGTTCACAGTTTTAGTAGAGCTGACTGGTCAAGGAAAGGAAAAAAAAAGAAAAGAAAAGGAAAGCAGTCAAGAAAGGAGCAAATCAATTTTTATCACATGGCAGACCAATTAGGTGGAGAAGAGGGGTTCACTTGTTTTATTTTTCTGGTTTTATTTTGTTTATCTCATGTAGTTTGAGCGAGTAAATGCTATGTTTTATATTATTTATTAGTTGAAGTATTGTAAAATCGCTCCTATGAGTTTTTTGTCTCATGCAAGTGCTGCTAAGCTGCCCTTTAAGGATTTAATATAATGTACTTTGACAAAAAAAAAGATAATGGGTAATATGTGATAAATAGATTATCAATATATGTAAATTTATAATAGTATAAAAGCTAATTATTAAATAACAGTAATGTTAACATTTGAAAATGATTTAATTATCATATAAAATCATTAAAGAACAAGTTAATTTCTTTAACAAAATTCAAAATTTTATATAAAATAAATATGTGAGGATGAAAACTTGAAAAACCTTTTTCATCTTAATCCACTTACTTAAACCAAACAATTACTTAAACCAAACAATTAAATATGATCAACACTACTAAATTTTCTGATACCTTATTTAAACGAAGATACCTAGCCGAAAAATAGTGTGTGCTAGATACTTCGGTTAAGAAAAAACTACCTTATCACAAGTCTTCAATACGATCACCTAGACTTGGACTAGAACTCAAAAAAAAAAAAAAAAAATCCTATAAATATCAACAAGTCCCTTAAGAAAGTTATGTGGAAAACAATCAAAACATGAGCTTATATGAGCTCCCCTCAAAATATCCTAGAAGATACAGTCATACATATCAATCTATTGTAAATAGATCAAGAAACAAATCTGGATTTTGGACCCAAAAATCGGTGAGAGGCTAAGAGGCTTTCTTGGGAGGCGACATGTTAAAAAGAAGGGAAAGGACTGCTTTGATGGTACAAATCTTGAACAACGATAGAGTGAGTATATATACGAGCAAACCTGCAACGCGTAAAGCATAGTTACTACTACCAATTATCCAATCATAACACCAATTTTCCACAGCATCAACAAAATATCTACAATTTGAAAAGAAAACTTACCAATTTGAAAACCAGAAAAATTATTAACATTAAACTTTCTTGTTCCTCCAGAAGTAAAATCCTGGAAAGCCTACAGAAGAGTTCCATGCAATCATAAGGACATTTCGAAAGAGACAGTCAACTTCCAACCATATACTTATGTAACAAATGCACTTGACACTTATATGCATATATATAGCTGTACTACAGAGTCACAGACATAACTTGTGATTGAACTATAATACTTCCATAACTTGTCCTGTATAGCCATATGCTAGAGCAGAGCAATGCATTAACTGTACTGATGTACTCATCTAGAATACAATTGCACGTTAATGCTTCAATATCTTGTACGCCATTGATGGTTTTCGGTTCTTTATAGTGCAAGGTGTACTTTAGAAAGTAAAGAGGGGCAAGGGAAAGAAAAAGAAATAATACGAAAAGGCAAACAAAGAAAAATTTAGGGCCTATTTGGTTTGTCAAAATGTTTTCTTTTTTCATTTACTGTTTTCTCTTTTAGTGTCCGTTTGGTTTACAGTTGAGTAGAATTGATTCTGAAAATCAATGGCTGAGATGAGTGATACACGTTTTACAAAGCACGTTGGACGAAAATGATTTAAAATCAATTCTGTAAAATCATGGTTTTTTATTTTTATAACGCCAAACCAAACGGGTTATTAATTACAAAAGTGTCATCTTGTTTTCACTTTGTTTCGTGTTTTCAAAGATTTGTATAGAAAACAACAAAAACTAAAAAAAAAATATTTTTACCATTTCTTATACAAAATTTTTGAAAACAGGAACAATATGAAAACAAGGCTACATTTTTATAATTAAAAGATGAAAACAAGAAATAAAAATAGAAAACATTCTCACAAACCAGTCAGGCCCTTGCCTACTGATCTCTCCTACAACAGAAAGCTTCACTGCAAGATGCTTCAAACACTTCTTTTTTGTCTCTAGTGGAGAACTAGAATAAGAGGCTTAGACAACAGAAGAACATCAGGTAAAGAAGAACAGGCTGACAAAATGAAGAAAAAAGTAGATACATAACAAACAAGGCTAAACTGAACACTGGTACATTAGACCTCGTTATGTAGGTACTAGGTAGACCCTCATAATCCAAACTTAAAAAGAAATGTAGGTACCAAGTAATATTATATTAGAAAAAGGGAAACTTAAAGCAAACCCCTTAGGTTAATAAAAACCAAAATCCAAAGCACATAAAGCACAATCAGAATAAATTCCCATGCAATGATGAAGATGACTAATATTAAATAAGAATCCTATTAATTACTGATATATTTACCTTCAGCAGGGAATACTGCTTAGCAAGAGAAGCAATCAAGAGAAGCATTGCTATTGATGATACAACGGTATATAATCTCAACAAACTGGACCGGCTTCGTCTTCGACCTTTTTCACAAAATTGACAGAGATAGCTTATTGAAAAGGTTCAAATAAAAAGCTGAATCAAATGATAAAGGAAAGTAAAGAACTCTGGGTTTAGCAACCTATATTCGCAATGATCAGCAAAATGACACTAACAATAACAGAAGAAAATGCAACTGTTTTCGGAGTATCATGTTCTGTTCCTTGTAAAAATGCAAATATTGCTCCTATTAATAGAAACAAAGCCTGCAGGGCACAATTGAAAATTTCAAATCATATACCAGACAAAAATAAAGATAGCAGCAGTTAGAGAATACAGATTCAGTATTTTTCTTCAAGAACTTGCAGAGCTAAAATTAATATTATTACATGGCTATGAAAATCAAACAAACAAAAACACTAGCATTTGGAAAGTTAAGGATAACATCCCACAGAACTACTCCCGATTTGCAACAACTAACATTCCCTTAATAAGGTGATTTCTTAACTCTTAGTTTATAAGCACTCGCTAGTCACCATCAACCGTTGCTCGAGGAGCAGCCCAAAACAGTTTAACCAGATTGAGCCATTTATAATAATTAATAACCATTCTTCATTGAATATAACCATCAAGTATTCAAGTTAATCCAATGAGTTCTACCTTGTCTTGGCAAATATGTCAAGTATAGTCCAGTGCAGTAAAATAAAGTACTAAAAATGATTGTTAAAGTTGTATCTCAAGAACAAAAACATGGCAAACTTCATATTTTTCTCCCCCACATTTTATCTTTAAGGGAAAGAACCTAATAAACATGTCCAGAAATTTCAGTAAGAAGGCTTTCTAAATAAAAAGATGTCTCAAAATCATGTTTACCGAGGCCACCAAATTGTCTTTATTCCTCTGAAACAGGTTAATACTAATACAGCACTACTACATTACACATTTACACTAAAAAAAGTCTAAAACATTCCATTAAATTTAATCCTCAACACATATAGCAGAAAAACACAGAACATGTATATCCCATTGACATACAAGTCCAATAATTATAAAATGAAAAATAAATAAAATCCATGATACCTCAACGATAAATAGAAGAGAGAGGCGTTTCTTCCCCTTCGCAACCAGTTGATACCCTAAATGGTATAACATTAAAAGGACAAAGAGCCATAAGAACAGAAACTCGATGAGTTATTGCTAAAAGCTAAGCAAGAGAAATCAATTAACCGAAACTGTATTAAAAATATGTAAATATCATAAATTAATTTGAGGGGAAAATTAGGGTTGAAGATTGGAGCTGACTTGAATCAACTACCATACGGTAGGAGTAATCAGAGCCATCTGTTCCAGAAGGCCTTCCGAACGTCGATTTTCGCTGCTGCATCTTCTTCTTCGTATTCACACTCTACAGATCAGAGCAATGTTATAAAACTAAGACCGGTTATATTAAAAAATTCTGAAAATAATACTAAGCAATTTAATTAACATTCAAGTAACATACTGGACATAACAAGACAATTCACCTACATTGCAAAGAAAAACTACATGAAACTGATTAAAGGTGAATAAGGCAATGCAATTAGACAATTCACCTAAATAACAGAATTAGCTGGAGCTTCAAGTTCAATCAATGACTATAATCAACAGATAATACGTGAATAAGCTAATTTACAGAGTTAATTTTCAATCAATGATTATAATCTCAATTTCATTATTTTCCGTCAAATATTTAGCTAATCTCACTTGGGAATTGGGACAGATCACAGATACGAACCTTAGCCGCGACAGAGAAGTGAGGGATCAGGGATGAACGGATGAGCAGCGCCGAGCCGGAGGACGACGGTGAAGGCTGGGCCTGGATGAGCAGTGCCGCGCCGGAGTGCGACAATGAAGGAGCAGAAAGGTTGAACGACGATGCGGCTCTGTGCGAGGGTGCGACGGCGTGGCTCTGTGTGCAGCGACGTCGTCAGGGGAGGCCAGTGAATTCGGGTTTTTTTGGTCAACGAGGAAGGTTTTGGATTTTGATTATTGGGCTTGGGCCCCTGTTAGCTTTCTTGTCTTAAAATTGTTTTGGTTTATTTATTGTTTCTTTTACAAGATTTATTGGCCAAGAAAATACAACTTATGCATATGTTTGGATAAAGTTGATTTTGGAACTACATGATTTTAAATAAAAGTGAGTTTAAAATCACTTGATTTATTTGGATAATAAGTATCAAAAAGTGATTTTTTTATAAGAACATTGGTCGGTTTGTTTAAAATTAAAAAAAAAGTGATTCTTAAATTATGTAAAAAAATATTTATTTTTTTAGAAATTTTTATAAAAAATAAAAGTTTATTTGTATTTGGTTAAAATGACAATTTTTTTTTTTTAACATTCTCTCTTCTATTTCAATTGATTATTTTGAAAAGGTAATAAGAATAATTTCTGATTATTCTAAAAAATTAATAAGAATAACTTCTCAGTATAATCAGATTTCTGATTATTTTTATATTTTGATTATTTATAAAAACTGAAACAAACACATTAAAGATTTTAAAAGTAATTACTTTTTTTAAAAAAAGTGATTATTTCTAAATATAATCCTAAACAAATGCACTCATTAATATTTATAATCAAAATTGTTTCTAGATGTATAATTATTGAAATAGACTTTAATTTCGATGTATATTTTTAATGTAGATTTATTTTTTTATTTTAATTGAATATTTTGATGTATACACTAACAAATTAAAAATAAATAATTTTGTGTAATTTATTACTCCATATTAAGTTATTAAATTAAAAATAAAATAAATGCATCATATTTTAATTTTTAAAATAAAAATCCATAACTTTACTAATGTTATACTCTTTAGCATATGCTTTACGTTATTGTAGGGGTCAAAGACCATCTTAAAGTTTTTGTATATCATGGTTAATTCATAATTTTTAGAATTAAACGAAGCTTGACAAAGTATTGTTTATATGTCTATACACATTGGAATCTTATAGTACTCAATCATAAAATTGATGAAAAATTATAAAAGAAATATTTTTGTATCTATAAATTCCGAAATAAATGGATCCTTATTAATCACTCCAAAGTAATTATAAGCTAAATAGTTAGCACGCCTAATTTATCATACACAATTATACTACCATTAAGTGTGTGGATCAGTTGGTAGGGGCTATTGTAGCTTAACCAGTGGTCCCAGGTTTGAGTCATGGGTATGCAGTTGCATAAAATACTCGGATGGAGAGATTTGCCGCTCATAGAGGTCATTCCTGACTCGAGCATGATTGCGTCCAGTGGAGGATACTTGTGATCTTGCACAAAAAAAAAAAAATGGAACTCATAGACTAAATAAACAACTTAGAAATATTCAGCTCAATGAAGCAAACATAAGGTTTTTGCTTGTCACCTTTGATCTTGACATTCATCTTGCTTCATTATTATCAAGCCTATATAATGTAACAATATACTCCCCTTCTTTTTTCTTGTCATTCATCTTTCCTCTATCTCTATATAAGGCTCTTACCTTCTCTGCTTGAAAACATCGATGACAATGGTGTGACCGTGTACAAATCCTTATAAGTGATGATCTTGCTAATCTACTAAAGCTTATTTTTAGTACTCTCTTTCCAAACTATTTTTTGCCTTCAATGTTAGGGAACTTATCTTTTTAGAATTTGAAAGTATATCTGAAGTGCCAACAATTCTTGTTTTGATTGCTTAAGCATTTATTAAATGAATTGAAATAGAGTATGATATGAAGCATGCTTAGTGGCGCCTAATAAAATAGAACATGTCATGAATTGTCAAAAAGTATGGGCTACAAATATGTAGCTACCAACTTAGCTTTTCGATACATCGGTGCATGCTTACCGGTTATACCTCTTATAAATATGTACCAAGTTAGTGTTTTGACATATCAAATAACATCGAGTTTTCCTTATACAAAGTGAGAGTGATCTCTCTTTTCTTCATGCTTCTGAGCCATTTTTGTATTCAGAGCAAAGTTCCAAATTTCAATGTTTTGTTTAAGTTAGAAGAGTGACCGAAATCAATGTGAATTTGGAATTTTCAAGAGGTGTTTGCCGCTACCACCCTCAAAAAACCAATTTCTAGTTATTTTCTAGGAAAACTGACACTACCATGGTATTTAGAAGGTCGAAAATCCTTAAATTGGTGAGTTTCACATTCATCAGAAAACCACTCATCATCGCCGAAAAACCACCCTTCCATGGCCAGAAAAACACTCTCAGTCGCTAGAAAATCTGAGGTTGAAGATGTCCACATCAACATTGAGGTTTTAATTTTTACACATTAGCCTTGTCACTTATTATCACTTGTCCTATTTGTTGAGTCTCAGAATTAATTTATGTATTTAAATTAGATTTAAGACTCATTAGTCTCAGGTTTTAATGATTAACAAATTAGATCATATAAGAACATGTTCTACTGAGAAAGGTATTGTTTTGTGCATTGTGTTTCAGGTAACAAGATGAAGCATCCATCTGAAGACAAGAAGACGAAGATAGCTAAGGAAGAAGGTAAAAGAAAGGAAGAGAAAATTCGAAGAAAGATGAAGCAAATCCGAACAAGAAGAAACGCAGAAAGAAACCTAGTAGAAGAAACCTGCTGAAGAAAAACAACATACAAAGACAAAGAGAAAAGCATTGAAGCAACTGTCTGAACGTGACCAACTATCTGAAGAAAGTGTGGAAAGAAGAAATTGTAAGGTCCAAGACCCTTTGAGCAAAGGTTTATAATGACAACAAACTTTCACAACAATATTCTAAGTGTTCTGAATACTTTGGTACTAATGCTTTCACTTGAGAATGCTTGAAAGAATACAGGAAAAGTTACAGAAGGAAGGTGTAAAGATAAAAAAACATCATTTAGCATCAGAACATGTGTCCAGAAGCATGTTACATAGAGCTTTCATGTCAAAAGTGATGAAACAAGTTCAAGAAATAACTTCTTAGCTTCAAGAAGGTCAAAACAGTTCATCTAAGATCCCAGGAATATTAAACTGAGTTGTATCAAGCTTCAGAAGCAAAGTTGAAGCTTTGGAAGGATCATTCAAGACCACTAGAAGCATGAGAAGGAGCTTTTCGTGAAACCTGACACCTTCTGAATGTGAAAGATCACTTAAGCAATTCAAGCATAATCATTCCAAGTGTTGCTGATGCAAACAAAGCAATTTGAGAAGATCAATGCCACTAGAAACACAGTTTTGTCCTTAGAAGCAAAACTTACAGTTTCTGCAGAAGCATCAAATACTTATTTGAGGTTGCAAACAAGATCAAAGTATCTCTAGAAGCATTGAACAAGTTCCCACACTCCTCAAGATATTATCCTTGAATATTTCAAGTTGAAGAACACTAAAGGAGCTTCCATAAGCATGACTACTTCTCTCACAATGCAAATAAAGTAAGGACAAAAGATTGGAAGCTTTACAAGCATATTTGAAGAAGAAACATAATTTCTGCATACTTCCAGAAGATGCAGTTTGCTTCTGTAGAAGAAACAGAATTTCTGCAGAAGAAACATAATCTCTGCACACTTCCAGAAGATGCAGTTTGCTTCTGCAGAAGAAACAAAATTTCTGCAGAGATGCAGATTGCTGCAGAAGGAAGAAAACAATTCTGCAGAAGAAACCTAATGACAGACTTTCTGCAGAAGATACAAAATCCATCATAACTTGCTAAATTCATTTATGAGGCTGCAGTTAAGTTAATTACATTTAAAATAATCTATATCAAGTTTTTGAATAAGCCCAAGTTGATTATAGAAGAAAAATCTGCAGAAAGAACCAAGTTGAATTTCTGCAGAAGATACTGTCCAGAAGGTATGGCTGGTCAAAGAAGACAGCTGTATAAAGTTGTGGCTGCTGCAATGAGAAAATGACAGATCCAAAGGCACAGTTGGGTGTTCAAACTTGTCTTACTCTCCAAACATTTCCAACGGCTAGTTTGACCATCATAACTCTATAAAAACAACCCTAATCAGCTGGGCAAAATGAAGGAGAACAAAAGGGGAAGAAATCCAAAGAGGCATAATGTAGAAATCCCCTTCTAGAGTGAGGTTCTCCTTCAACCACTCCAATATGCAGAGCTGCTGCGCATAATTCTTAGAGAGTGTGTTTAGGTTCAGTTTTGTAAAGATTAATCCACTCCATGAGTGTTTTGTGAGCCATATGTAAAAACCCATCTCTTGTTGAAGAGTGTTTGTAATCTCCCAAGCTAACTAGAGAGAGTTAGTGTTGTTTTGAGAGGGTGTAGAGCCTGCAGAGGCTGAGCAAATAAT
This sequence comes from Sesbania bispinosa, assembly GCA_026901365.1. Lineage (NCBI taxonomy): Eukaryota > Viridiplantae > Streptophyta > Magnoliopsida > Fabales > Fabaceae > Sesbania > Sesbania bispinosa. The sequence continues at coordinate 970,883 of QLOH01000075.1, forward strand.
ACTGGTTTTAGAGCCTGAAGAGGCAGGTAAAGAATACTTGGAAAAGAGCCTGAAGAGGCAGGTAAAGAATACTAGTGGTAAGGTGTACCCAAGGTGATTGTAAAGTTAAAGAAAAGTAAGAAAATCCTACAGGTGTAGGTACTGGATGTAGCCCAAGGATTGTGAGGGTGAACCAATATAAAAATCATCTGTGCAATGTCTCTTACCCTTTCTCTCTTTAATTTTATGCACATACATCTATTGCATTGCTAGTTATTGTTCATATTTTGAATATTCAGCAAGCTATAAACCATATTTTGATAAACTTATTTTTAAACTGATATTTTCACATAAAACACATCCATATCAGTTAAAATACTGATCTGGAAAGTTTCATTACATTATGGAACTGTTTGGTGCTCCAGAAGCACATTTCTTGAAAGATGTTCATTGTTCAACATTAGAACTTGGGGTTCAAACTACTAAATTTTGATAAACCTATTTTTGAACTAATATTTTCACATAAATCACATCCATATTAGTTAAAATATTGATCTAGAAAGTTTCATTAAATTATGAAACTGTTTGGTGCTTCAGAAGCACATTTCTTCAAATCTGTCCATTGTTCAACATTGAACTTGGGGCTCAAACTACCAGATCTTTACAAACTTGATTTTAATAAGATTTAACTTTATATTCTGGTTGTTTACTATTCAAATATTTGATCTGGAAAGTTTCATCAAGTTTCAAGTTCATTTGACCCTTCAGAAGATTGGTTTAAAGTGACAGATTCAATGTATTGCTTCTACACAACTGCAGAAACACTATATTATTCTTCTGAACAATTTTTCTCACATAATCTTATTAGTTATTGGTTAAATAACTATTCTGGAAAGTTTTATTAAAATACAAAATCATTTGACCCTTCAGAAGATTGATTTAAAGTGTCAGATTCATTGTTTTGCTTCTGCATAAACATTGTATTATTCTTCTTAACCTTATTTTGAATTGTAACTACATTAAATACATTATATGGAAGAATAAATTTTGATGATATCAGTCCTTATGATTTGGCTTGCCTTTAAGAAGATAGTTTTAATCTACTTAGTTAGCATTATACACTAACCACTATCTTCTAGAAGGAACTTCTGATAGCCAAGGCATTACTTGAGAAAAAATCAGTAAGTTGTTCAAAGTACTTGCAGGTTGGACCAAAAGTTTTCAAGGGTCACAATTCAACCCCCCTTTCTTGTTGCAAAATTAGATAGTCTCTTACCATTACTCTGCAACAATTTGTCTAATTCTGCAATGGTCAAATTTTTGAGCTCATCCTCAGTAAGGATTAAATCTGTGATACATAAAACAATATCAGATATAACCATAGATTAAAAATATATGAAAAATGTTTCCGACATAAGATAATAAGTTAGATGAAGTTAACATACCATTTCGCTGCAAAAGTGATCTTTGTCTATGAAGAATGTCATCGCTCAGATATTCCCAAGTCCTGTTCCAAACAAATTCAGGAGTTGAAAGCTAATTTGATAACAACAATGTTGTGAATAGCCTTCTCAAGTATGTTGCTGAGTGATTTACTTCAATTGGTATAAGAGCTCAGCCTCTATGGGTTGAGCACACTTAACCGTGTGAGAGGAAAAGATTCAGGAAGAAGTAATGGCCAACCAAGAAGCATACTCTCAAAGTGTTGATGCAGAATATTCAAGAAATGAACAACGTCAAGAAGGAGCCAATGATGCTAGAAATTAATACAACTCTACATGTGGCTCAAATGGACCTTAAGGTATGTACTGCTAAACTTGAACATTATCCTCCCTATGATGAGAAAGATTTTGCTTATGATGATTTGAATGATGGTTTGATAAACCTTGAAAATAAGAATATGGAATGGTTTAAAAAAAAAAGGGGTATTGAACTTCAAATTTAAACTTTGAAAGTTAAATATGATTTTCTTGAAGAAGATACATTTGTAATTTGTGATACCTCAACTATCTTCGAAAATCATTTTAATCTTGAAAATGAAGTTGAAAAATTGGTTTTCAACATTTGCCAAAATTGAAGCATCTACTTGCTGAATTCCATGTTTTGTCAATAATGGGAAAAATGCTATTTTACATGGAAAATTAAGTAAAGGTTATGGCAAACAAATTTCAGAATCTCATCGCAATACCATATCCATGTTTTTCAAAATGATCTTCAAATGATCAAGACATCATTCAGTCTCATCTTCTATCATTATTGTGTACATCATGGTCATGTCTCCCATTTGTGCAATTTTAGAAGAGCTATTTATATGAGAGATACATTGGTATGGGTTGCTAAATCTCCTAAGAGTTCAACCACTAAACTCAAGGACCCAAGATGAAATGGGTACCAAAATGTCTCCTTAGTAATTTTGTTATGCAGAAAAATTCTCAAGAAGATAGAACCATTGGTCAAAGGAAAATACTTCCAAGGCTTAAATGAAAATGTTCCATCCAAAGAAGGAACATGACTCAAGCCAATGCTTCTCAAATGCTTAGTGTGAAATCTCCAAGGTTCATGACTTATAGAAAGAAGCAATGGGTAAGAAAAAGTATAGTTCAATTGACCAAGAACAAGGTATCTAAGATTTCTATCCCCAATGCATATCCATTTCATAGAGTCAGTGAATTTGAAGCACATTTCTCATAGGTTTATACTAAGGTCTTGCATATTTGGTGATTGAATATTATCATTGATTGGCATCTATATGGACATTCTATTCCAATCACTTAATTAGTCTTGAGCATAAAATGAAAATGATTAGAAGATCAAAAGTAATGTGCTATAGTACTGCTAGTTTAAAATTATGATATTGCTACCTTTAAATGAGCATAACTTGACCTATAGAAGTCCTTTTTAGGTGAAACCAATTTTTTTTGAAATACTATTGATGGTAGTATCAAACAATAAAATTTGAGAATTTTATCTTAATCACAAAAGTTCCAATAAAATTTTGACTACAACTGTTCTGTCATAAAGTTCTGATATAAACTAGTACACTTCAATAAATCATAACTTGAGCTATAAAAATGCTTTTTCAGTGAAACCAATTTTGTTTGAAAGCTTACTTATGATATTATTAAACTGGAAAGTTTGAGGATTTTATATTAACCACAAAAGTCCCAGTAAATTCGTGAATACAACTGTTTTGTTATAAATTCTGATAGAAAGCAGTCCACTTCATCAGATCATAACTTGAGCTAAAAAAGTGATATTTGAATGAAACTAATTTCATTGGAAAACTGATTTATATTATTTTTAGACTGGAAAGTTTCAAAATTTTATAATATCTAAATAATTCCCAGCAAGTCATTAAAGTAGGCTGTTCTGTTATATGATCATGTTTGAGCCTACTATCTTTGGATGTTCATAACTGGTGCTAGGAAAATCTTTTTCAAGTGAAACCAGTTGGATTTAAAAGATAATACATAATAGTTTAATCCCATTAAGTATCTAAATTTTTGGTTGCATGGATTTGTATCGATGCATAAAAAACAGAACTGTCCTATTCTGCTCTTTGTGATAAATCAGTTAACTTAAATGAATCATATCTTGGGATGGGAAAATCCAAATTGCATGATCTTTGTCTGGTTAGAAAGATTGAAATATCTAGTATATTATGGTGAAATATCATTTTTGTGTGAATTAAAAATGATTCACAAATGCAATTTGAAGTATACAAGTCAATGATACTTTTCTGATCTAATGCACTAACTTGGAATTAGAATATCGTTGGATGTACAAATCCAAATGAGATGATTTTTGTGGCCTTGAAATGATTGTATGATTCTTTTTATTGTGATCATCTCTTTGTTCAAAAGTTCTTTAGAGATTGGATTTTAAAGAAATGACTAGAACCATTTTAAATGACTCTAGTGTTCAAAATCTTTTTGGGCTAAAGTTGTAAGCATCTCATGCTATACTTTGAATATAGTCACTATTAGAAGCATGTATAAATTGTGGAAATGAAGAAAACTAAACATTTTATTCTTGTATACATTTGGATGTGAATGGTAAGTTTGACTCAAATAAGGCTATCTTGCATATTCTTCCACTTCAAAAGCCTACAGGGTATACCATATTAAAAATCAAACCATAGAAGAAAGCATGCATGTTATTTTCAATGATTCTAACCTTTCTTCTCAAGTAAAATACAGTAGTATATCAGATGATGAATCTGATAAGCTCCAGAAGATACCTTCTGAGAATAAAAATTCTCCAGAAGATACAGCAGAACAGGAAAATTTCACAGAAAGATTCTGCAGAAGATGTCTGTACACAATGAGAGGATCTTCCAAAGAGTTGGAAACTAATTACAGCTCATCCCCATGAACAAATCATTAGGAATACTACAGAAGGAGTAAAAACCAGATCCTAACTAAGAGGAAATGAAAATAGTACAGCCTTCTTATCTCAAATTGAACCCAAAAATGTGAATGAAGCTCTAGAAGATGATTCATGGGTAGAAGCAATGAAAGAAGAACAATTTGAGAAAAATAAAGTTTGGACACTTGTTCCTTCTCCAGAAGATCATTCCATCATTGGGACAAAATGAATGTTCAGAAACAAGATGGATGAAGAAGGAAAATTGATAAAAAAAAATGATGAAATCTCCACTTTTCAAGAAAAGTCTACAAAGGATCTTCTTATAAGATTCAAAATGGATGGAGCCAAGCCAATGACAACTCTAATGCATCCATCCACCTTGCATGATAAAGACAAATGTGGTGAGTTTGTTTCTAAAATGGAATATAGAGGTATGATTGCTTCCTTATTATTCTCAAAAAACAAGTAGGCAAGCTATTGCATTTTCAATCTAATTATGTGCAAGGTTTCTATCTTCTGCTAAAAGAATTTCATGTCATATCTGTAAAGTGAATATTTAGACTCCTTGTTTGAGCTACTAATCTTGGCCTTGGTACAAGAAAGGAACAAGCTTTGATTTTGTAGGGTTCTATAATGTTGATTTTGCTGAAGTTAGGATTGAGAGAAAAGGCACAAATAGTGAATACCGAATTCTTGGTTAATCTCTCTTATCATGGATGTGCAACAAGCAAAACACTATTGCCCTATCCATTGTAGAAGCAAAACATACATCAACAGTAAGATATTCACAAAGGTTGGGTTTAAGCATTAAATGGAGGATTACTCTCTGAGGTACACTGAAATCCCAATCTTATGTGATGATTAAAGTTCTATGAACCTATCTATCAATACCATGCATCACTTTAGATCAAAACATATCGACATCAAGTATTAGAGATCATGGTCATAAGCATGTCATTGAACTGAAATATGTTTAGACAAAGTCTTAACTTGCTGATATCTTTTCTAAACATCTTCTAAAAGAAAGATAAAGATTCATTAAAGATCAAATGCATAATTGTTGTGTTCTAAGTTCAACACGAGCCTTCTTTACCTAATCTAGAACACTTAGAAGATGAATTTCCCATCTAGAAGCAAAACTTATGCTTTTGAAGAGAGAGTAAAGAGAGATGGAATTCTTTCTATTAATGATTTTCTCACATTCCTCAAAGCCTAAGAGGGAGTTGTTGCCTTCATTTTTACTCACTATAAATCGTAGCTACAACCCAAAGTGAAAGATAGGTTGTTTCCTTCATATATTCAATTCTCTTTCACAACATTACTTGTTTTTGCTAATTCCTCATATCATTCCTATTATTTTCACGAGGATCAAAGCTATAGGAAGGAATGGCATAAGATTTGTAGCTACTCATGTCCATCAAAGTTTACCAATTAGAGTTGTCCTTGTTACAACTGTTCCTGTAACAAAATCTCTTCCACTAGAACTCCTAAACCACTCATAAGAGAAGATTGGGGTGTATATGTCTTCTTAGAAAGACTAGGATGACTCAAATTATTTAAAATATAGGAGCCTATGTATCCAAGATTAGTGAAAACATTTTTGCTACAACTTCTAAGTTTAGGAGTAATGATCAAAATCTTATGAATGAATCAAGAGATACTCAATGTTACTCACCCATGGGTATATTCATGAATATGTACATGTCTTAAATATGACATGTTTCATAAAATATCTGCTGAGATTTGGTTCAACAGAATCTACAGAAGGTACTTGCAGTATTCTGGGTCACTAGATCTTCTGCAGAAGGTTCTGCAGTAAGTTTCTAGTTTGAAATCTGTGTGAGAAAAAGAGTAAGATCATTTCTTCTTTGCATGGAAGAATCTGTAGCAAGTGCTTCTCATGGGGTGATAAAGTGAAAGAAGAAAAAGAAAGAGGTTACATTGGAAAAAGATAGAGCCTCCATTGGTAAACTTTAGAACTAATATGGTAAACCAATTCCATACCTCTTCTATTCTTATATCCCATTTTCTTATGATAAGGTCCAAGCCCCTATTCTTGATGATTCAACTTAGTTTGGATAAAAGGATTTTATCTTCAACATCTTACTAATGAGAAAATTTAGCTTAAGATTGTGTAATATGCAAAAGAAGAAAGTAAGGATTGTGTAGTATCAATTCTGGTTTAACACATTTGTGTTACTAGCAAGTGCTTCTCATGTTCTACCAATGCCTTTAGCTTACTTCCAACCATCTTAAGACATATAGATTGCTGCCATTTGATCTTATTTTAATCATCCCTCACATTCTAAGTAGCCTAGGATAGACAATGATGAGAACTTATTCCCTCCTATCATTTTCATGCCCATTTTGATGGTTGACAAAAGGGGGAGAAGAATATAAAGATTCAGTCATAACAAATTTCTATCTGAATGACACAATTTCAGGGGGAGAAATAATTCTTCATTGTTAAATCTCATTTTTGTTATTTGAATGTTATAAATGGCATAAATTTAGGGGGAGATTTAATTCTTTATTGTTAAATCACTTGATTATTATTTCCCTCATTCAGAAAACTTAGAATTTGTTCATGAAAGTTTGTCATCATCAAAAAGGGGGAGATTGTAAGGTCCAAGACCCTTTGAGCAAAGGTTTTTAATGACAACAAACTTTCACAACAATATTCTAAGTGTTCTGAATACTTTGGTACTAATGCTTTTCACTTGAGAATGCTTGAAAGAATACAAGAAAAGTTACAGAAGGAAGGTGTAAAGATAAAAAAAATCATTTAGCATCAGAACATGTGTCCAGAAACATGTTACATAGAGCTTTCATGTCAAAAGTGATGAAACAAGTTCAAGAAATAACTTCTTAGCTTCAAGAAGGTCAAAACAGTTCATCTAAGAACCCAGGAATATTAAACTAAGTTGTATCAAGCTTCAGAAGCAAAGTTGAAGCTTTGGAAGGATCATTCAAGACCACTAGAAGCATGAGAAGGAGCTTTTCGTGAAACCTGACACCTTCTGAATGTGAAAGATCACTTAAGCAATTCAAGCATAATCATTCCAAGTGTTGCTGATGCAAACAAAGCAATTTGAGAAGATCAATGCCACTAGAAACACAGTTTTGTCCTTAGAAGCAAAACTTACAATTTCTGCAGAAGCATCAAATCCTTATTTGAGGTTGCAAACAAGATCAAAGTATCTCTAGAAGCATTGAACAAGTTCCCACACTCCTCAAGATATTATCCTTGAATATTTCAAGTTGATGAACAATAAAGGAGCTTCCATAAGCATGACTACTTCTCTCACAATGCAAATAAAGTAAGGACAAAAGATTGGAAGCTTTACAAACATATTTGAAGAAGAAACATAATTTCTGCACACTTCCAGAAGATGCAGTTTGCTTCTGCAGAAGAAACAAAATTTCTACAGAGATGCAGATTGCTGCAGAAGGAAGAAAACAATTCTGCAGAAGAAACCTAATGACAGACTTTCTGCAGAAGATACAGAATCCATCATAACTTGCTAAATTCATTTCTGAGGCTGTAGTTAAGTTAATTACAGTTAAAATAATCTATATCAAGTTTTTGAATAAGCCCAAGTTGATTATAGAAGAAAAATCTGCAGAAAGAACTAAGTTGAATTTCTGCAGAAGATACTGTCCAGAAGGTATGACTGGTCAAAGAAGACAGCTGTATAAAGTTGTGGCTGCTGCAGTGAGAAAATGACAGATCCAAAGGCACAGCTGGGTGTTCAAACTTGTCTTACTCCAAACATTTCCAACGGCTAGTTTGACCACCATAACTCTATAAAAACAGCCCTATTCAGCTGGGCAAAATGAAGGAGAACAAAGGGGAAGAAATCCAAAGAGGCATAATGTAGAAATCCCCTTCTAGAGTGAGGTTCTCCTTCAACCACTCCAATATGCAGAGCTGCTGCGCATAATTCTTAGAGATTATGTTTAGGTTCAGTTTTGTAAAGATTAATCCACTCCATGAGTGTTTTGTGAGCCATATGTAAAAACCCATCTCTTGTTGAAGAGTGTTTGTAATCTCCCAAGCTAACTAGAGAGAGTTAGTGTTGTTTTGAGAGGGTGTAGAGCCTGCAGAGGCTGAGCAAATAATACTGGTTTTAGAGCCTGAAGAGGCAGGTAAAGAATACTTGGAAAAGAGCCTGAAGAGGCAGGTAAAGAATACTAGTGGTAAGGTGTACCCAAGGTGATTGTAAAGTTAAAGAAAAGTAAGAAAATCCTACAGGTGTAGGTACTGGATGTAGCCCAAGGATTGTGAGGGTGAACCAATATAAAAATCATCTGTGCAATGTCTCTTACCCTTTCTCTCTTTAATTTTCTGCACATACATCTATTGCATTGCTAGTTATTGTTCATATTTTGAATATTTAGCAAGCTATAAACCATATTTTGATAAACTTGTTTTTAAACTGATATTTTCACATAAAACACATCCATATCAGTTAAAATACTGATCTGGAAAGTTTCATTACATTATGGAACTGTTTGGTGCTCCAGAAGCACATTTCTTGAAAGATGTTCATTGTTCAACATTGGAACTTGGGGTTCAAACTACTAAATTTTTATAAACCTATTTTTGAACTAATATTTTCACATAAATCACATCCATATTAGTTAAAATATTGATCTGGAAAGTTTCATTAAATTATGAAACTGTTTGGTGCTTCAGAAGCACATTTCTTCAAATCTGTCCATTGTTCAACATTGAACTTGGGGCTCAAACTACCAGATCTTTACAAACTTGATTTTAATAAGATTTAACTTTATATTCTGGTTGTTTACTATTCAAATATTTGATCTGGAAAGTTTCAAGTTCATTTGACCCTTCAGAAGATTGATTTAAAGTGACAGATTCAATGTATTGCTTCTGCACAACTGCAAAAACACTATATTATTCTTCTGAACAGTTTTTCTCACATAATCTTATTAGTTATTGGTTAAATAACTATTCTGGAAAGTTTTATTAAAATACAAAATCATTTGACCCTTCAGAAGATTGATTTAAAGTGTCAGATTCATTGTTTTACTTCTGCATAACTGCATAAACATTGTATTATTCTTCTTAACCATATTCTGAATTGTAACTACATTAAATACATTATATGGAAGAATAAATTTTGATGATATCAGTCCTTATGATTGGCGTGCCTTTAAGAAGATAGTTTTAATCTACTTAGTTGGCATTATACACTAACCACTATATTCAAAGTACTTGCAGGTTGGACCAAAAGTTTTCAAGGGTCACAATTCAACCCCCCTTCTTGTGACTCTGTGATTTACTTCAGAAGTATATCTGTGGAATCAGAAATAAAGACAAACTTAAAGCCTATGAAAGTCTATCAATCGAAAGAACATCACTTTGTCTTAGACACATGTACTTCAGATCATTCATTCAGATGATGCAAACATACTTCAGGTGATTCATTTCAGACAAATAAACAATGAACCATGAAGAAGCAGCTCAACCTTCTGAATCAATCTGCTGAAGGAAGACATACTGAAGGAAGACATGCTGAAGGAAGACATACTGAAGGAAGGCATACTGAAGGAAGACATGCTGAAGGAAGACATACTGAACGAAGAACAAAGAATCAATCTGCTGAAGGAAGACATACTAAAGGAAGAACAAAGAATCAATCTGCTGAAGAAAAGAACTTGCCAAAAGACGACCAACCTACTGAACCAAAGAAAAAGACTAGAAGAAAAGAAAGAGTACATCTGTGCAAAACTGAAATGAAGATAAACTACATGCTCATGAAAAATGAAGAAGAAAGAAGCAACCATCTGAAGCAAAGAAGAAGAAACTCGCTAAAGGAAGGAACTTGCTGAAAGCGTCTCCAAGATGAAAAGCTAAATCAAGCTGAAGTAATGCAACCTGCTGAAAGAATGTGTATACTAAAGTTGAACCTGCTGAACACATACTTTCTGAACGTGATGATGTGGTATTTCAGACTCTCTGAAGAAGAAGAAGCTAGACACGCCATACAACCTTCTGAAGATTTATGAGTCAATCTGAATAATTTAATTAAGAGACTTAAATCTCAGCAAACATAAATGGTGAAGCTGAATTGATGCAAAGAAAAGCAAAGGCCTTAGGGCTCAGCTTCAGAACACAACATGAAAGAGGAAGCCTACTAAAGAAAAGCAAATAGTGGTCAGAGATAGGTCAGCGCTGCTGCACACTTACTTTTGTATCTTCTCTGCAACACGCTATTAGAAGCATGTACCTCAAGTGAAAAGAAAAGCAGAAAGCACAACAGGAAAAAGGAGAAGTCTAACGGATCTTAGCATTCTATCTCCATACACTCACAAGAAGATAAATGAAGAAAGAAGAAGAGAGAGAGTATCAACTTGCTGAAGAGGAAGAAAATCTCTCATGATTAAGAGCTTATCTACAAGGTGTCAGAACCAAGTCATCTGCACACCTGATCTGCTTATGAAAGAGGCTACCAAATGAGAAGTTATTTCACAATGGCTCTATGAGCTTAATCTTTTCTTCTCAACAGTAAAATCAAGCAGTCTTCAAACGGCTATATTTTCAGAACATATAAATAGCCTCAAAGAAGATGTTGAAGATGCTGAAGATGCTGATGGGTCGGCCAAATTCCTAAAGATTCATTCACTGGGAACTAACCAAAATGGGATGCCATGAACTCTCAAACATCTATCTTTGAACAATGGCAATTTTATCAAGCCCACAGAAGAAATCGACCAAGCTCAATATAGATCATATCAAACCAACCTTCTGATCCTACAGAGATGAATTAGAGCTTAGAATTAAACACTTGTATCTCTGTTATACCTTGTACTTAGAAGCTTTATCTTTGTATTCTGAGTTGTACTCAGTAATTCCTATGTACAAGAAAACTGAAGTTTAAGTTTCTCTGAAACTTAAACCAATCCATCTTTGTAAACACAATATTTTTCAGAGAGCCTAGAGAGGCTTGGAGGAAGAAAGAATACTCTGGACAGCCTGGAGAGGCTTGGAAGAAGAAAGAATACTCTGGATGAAGTTTTGGCTTCAATCACAAGAAGGGGGGTTGAATTGTGATTGAATAAATTTTATCTGCAATTTCTTTTGATACTTTTCCTGCTCAAGGGTTTGCCTTGGCTAAGTATAAAGAAATAAACTTCCAGAAGGTAATGGTTAGCTTGTTTTAATTATTTAGAAAATATATCTCAAGTTAGGTAATGTGCAATAATAATAAAAAGGGAGAGTAGAGAAGATGACACACATAAATTTATACTGGTTCACCTCTTCCAACCTGAGGCTACCTCCAGTCCCTACACCTGTAGGATTTCTCACTCTTTCAAACAACTTACAATCTTCTTGGTAACCTTACCACTTGTATTCTTTACCTGCCTCTTCAGGCCAAGAACAACTCAACTAACTCAGTTTTACAACTAATCATCTACTGCAGAACCTTCTGAAGAAGATTCACTACCCAGAATACTGCAAGTACCTTCTGCAGATTCTGTAACCCCACTGAGATCACCTAATCTCAGTAAACCTCACAGGAAAACCTTTCCCTTACTGCTCAGAAGAGGGATATGCACCTGCACACCTCTTTTGAGACTTTTACAATCAATATTAGAAAGAATAAAAACAAACAAGGCTCAAACTATTACAATACTTGCACAGCAGAAGCAAATTGATGACCCAAGACCCTCTCCAAAGCTTTTCAGACCAGAAAGCACTCTTATGAAGGAGAGAGAAATTTTCCAGAAGATAGGAGCAATGAAACAGCAGATTTATATGTTTCTTCTGGAGTGAGGTGAGTTCCAAGTGTGGAGGAACTCTCCTTTTATAGAGGGCTGGAGCAAAATAGCCGTTGGGCAGCCAACTGGGTCCAAGGAGATGTCCCTTTCTCTGCTGCAACAAGTACAGCTTTACAGCTGTCAAGTTTGACCAGCTCTTCCTTCTGCAGGGTTCCTTCTGCAGGCTGTTTTTGGGCTGTTTCTCAAGGCAATTCTTCTTCAAACAAGTTGAAACCTTCAAGTATAGTATTTTCACTTATTCTTGAGTTAATTGATCCATTGGAATCATGAGAAAATGAGAAGAAGAAGATTATCATGAATTTAGCCTTATTTGCATCTTCTGCAGCAATGCATTCCTTCTGCAGGGCTTCTGGAACTTCATTCTTCTTCCAGATCTTCGTGATGTTCATCATTAGCTTGTTTGAGAGTATCTTTATGTTTATTGTACAGTTGTCCTTAGAAGATATAGAATTCAATTTGTTCTTTTTTTTTTGTTCAAAAGACATTATGTTTCTTCTGTACACTTAGTAACCTCAGGTTCTTCTTGGGAACAGCCATTCATCTTCTAATATTTGGTTTTACACCTTACAGAAGATGATTCAAATGTTTCTTGGCAGCTAGTAGAGAGCTTCTCTTTTGCTGCATTAAAATGAATCTTCCTTCTAAGATAATTTTAATATAATTTCTTCTTTTCAAAGGTTGTTCTTATCTTCTGGGGGATGATAGAGAACTTCTCATTACTATTCAGTATGTATTAAATCTGTTTGTCACAGATTTTTCATTCCTGTCAATCCTAAGACATTCCTTCTTAAATAAGTGTCATTCCTTTCTTGCTTCTGTTGATCAATTTTACCTTCTGCAAGTGCTTACCTGTATCTTCTGAACACTCACTTGAACAAAATCATTAGTCTTTAAAGTTCAGAATTATTTCAAGTAAACCTTGATTGGTTGTCATCATTAAAACATTCTTTAAGGGATTCTTGGACCTTACAATCTCCCCCTTTTTGATGATGACAACCTATTAAGTTTTACATTGTTATAATTCTGAAGGTACTCCCCCTGAATTTATGCATGTACCTTTATCATTTCCTTTTATGTCATTCAGATTATTGTAAATTTCATGTAGGTTTCAAGAATGCACACAACAAAACTTTATTGTTATAGTTAATCAATTGATCAAATTGTAGAGCAATTTATATTAGCATGAAAAAGCATAATTTAATTGAACATTCATTAATCATAAAAAAGTCATCCAAGATCATCCAAAAAGACATGATCAATGTCATACAAAATAAGCCAAATAAGATCTCTCCTATCAGATTCCTAAGACATAACAATGTCACATAACCTACTACATACTACTTCTCCCCCTTTGTCATCTATCAAAAAGAATCTAATAAGTCCTAGTAGAAGCAGAATCATCATCTTCTTCTACTTAGAGGGTGAAGAATGGTCAGAGGATGATGAGGTAGTTGGTTGGAGGATATTCTGAGGAGGCTGGTATTGATTAAATGGAATTTGTGGTGCTTGAGGAGCAATGGCAGGTAGGACAAAGGTGTTGAACCAGAACTGGTGCTGTGTGAACCTTTCAATCATCTCATTTACAGAATTTTGCAGAACATTGATATTAGAAAATAGTTTCTTGATGTCTGCCTTTATTTTCCTCACTTGTCTCTCAAGTGTTTGGGAGGAAGGAGTAGGTTCAGCCGAGGCAATGGGAGAAGCATCTTCAGGTTCAGCAGCCTCTTCCTTCTGCAGAGGAGTAGAGGGCATTTCTTCCTTCTCAGCACTTAGTTATTGGAGAAATGTCTCCATAGATGAGAGATGAGCAGACACAACAGGAATAGAGTCTTTGAGGGGCATAGTAGCAGGAATGGAGGAGTCCAAAATGGGAGAAGCAAGGAATTGATTCACCAGATTAGTTCCAAAGGTTCCTGCTGAAGGACCTGATGGAGTTTCTTCCTTCTGCACTGCTTCCTTAGTAGCTACTTCCTCTAGAGCAGCTGCAGTAGTGGGGGGTGTTGGGAGTGGAATGGTGGGAGAGGTAGGCTAAGCAGTGTAAAGCATAGCTAGGGTATTGACAGCTAATCCCTCTGCAGAAGCAAGCAATTGCTCCCTTTCTTCTTCTACAGACTCCTCTTCTATAAAAGCATGCTCTACTGGAGAAGCGGCTTTATCTTCCTCAAAGGGTGAGGTGTCCATGTTGTCATGTGAGGAAGAAGGAGTTGGACAATCCTTTTCAGCTCCAGAAGAAGAAACCTTTTGGGCTTTACTGGGCTCTCCATCTCCAGCAGGTACTGTTGGACCCTTCCTTTTTCTGGAGAAGGTCTTAAGTACCTCCTTTTTCTTCTTAGTCCTTGGAGCCCTTTCTTCTTCAGAAGCTTCTTCTTCTCCACTGCTACTGCTGGAAAATAGCTCAGAATGAGTGGGATGTACCATCTTCATTTTCTTAATATTCTTTCTGTTAAAGAAGGTGCAACTGTCTTCACATTCTTCATCCTCAAGAGGCACATTGTACAATCTGAAGATTTTGGTTAACAGCATGCCATATGGTAGGCTGGCATAAGCTCTATATGGATTGACTGAGTAAATCATGCTTCTAAGAAGCAGGTAGGATAGGGAAAGTGGTTTTCCAATCAGCAAATGGTACAGAACTAGTAGGTCTTGGTCTGTAACCCTTTCAAGGGTTCCAGCTCTAGGAAGAATGGAGTAACAACACATTTTGTGGAATAACCTACAAATGGGGATTAGTTTACTGGAAACGAGAGGTAGGTTGGGTTTGCTGAGGACTTTTCTGACTACTTCTTCTTTGGTTATGCCTGCAGAAGCATACCAAGTGTCTTCATAGAGATGATTTTGACATGCAGGAAGATTGAGAACTTCTTGAATAATGCTCGGGGTGAGGATGATAGTTGAACCTTTGACATAAGCAACAAGAGAGTTCCCATCACTCTTATAGTTACTTGCAGAAGCATAGAAAGCTTTTATAATCCTAGGATATATAGGTTCCTTAAAGACAAGGAAATCTCCCCATCCTTGCTTCTGGAGAAAGTGACTAATATCCCATCCTCCTCTTCTTATCTCTCTTATCATGAATACTCTACCAGGAATGATGCTTTTCCATTTCCATTTCTTAGAGAATGCCTTGAGCATCTCAGAATTTTCAAAAAGGTCCAAATCACTATCTTCAGGATCCTCAGAAGGATCACTTTCTTCTTTGCTTCCTCCTTCTGAAGCATCTTTCTTATCTTCTGCACATGCCTGAGTGCTAGATTTGTTAGTGGCAATGGGAGAAGAGGGTTTTGGTGGAGAATCAATCCCAATGGGATTGTTTGGATCATTTCCAATGGTATGGAAAGATGCCTTATTCCTTTCAGACCTTCTTACTCTAACAATAGGGATATCAGAGGGAATATTTGAGGAGGAAGGAGCTGAGACAGGTTTGGTTTTGGTGAAGGCTGGAGAAGGTTCTGGTATTAATTTGGATGGTTCAGGAGCAGTTTCTTTAACTGATATTGGTGCTGGTTCTTCAGTTGGTGATTTATCTATGGGTGGAGTAGGTGAAGCTGATGAGTGCCTTGCTGCAATTGAGACAGGTTCTGCCATGGGAGGTTCTGTGGATAAAGGTTCAGCACGAATGGGTTCTGAGTATGGAATCATCTTCATCCCTGTAATTTCAAATGGTTCTAGATTATCTTCCTCTGAGAGGGGTGAGGAGGTAGAGGCATTTTTGCACGCAGTGAACTTCATTCTCATTTTTAGCAGAAAAACAGAGTATGATGAAGAGGATAAGCAGTTTTGTTTTTGGAGTGCAGAAAGGGTTAGGAGAGGAAGGGACTGAGTTCCTTAGCTGAGATATAACTATTCTAACTAGTCGTTTGATAGGAGAGAGAACATGATAGTAGAAGAGAGGGAGAGAGAATAACGCGCATTTCTACAATTTGTTGTTTCAAACGGTCAGAAATTTAATTACCTAATTTATGTAACTATCTTTCTTTTCGAATTGAAGGGACAAAAGGAACCTTTTTATCTATAACACTTGGAGAGCTAAGCACCCAACTGCTCATGTAGTGTCATTTTCAGAGTTGACCTAGGAGAGAGAATTATGAGAAGTTGATAGTGACTTTTCCTAGTATTGATGTTCAGTCTTTCTGAAGAACTATGAGGATATGTCAGATGAGGTTCAGACTTTGAAGAAGAACATTCTTCTTCTTGAACAGAAGGAAGAAGTTCTGCATATTTTTGCAGAAGGAACAGTTCCTAATTGATATTATACCTTCTGCAGAAGATACAAACATCTTCTGTGTTCATGACAGAATTAAATTTCAATCAAACTAACCAATTCATCAATTTAATAATCTGCACATTTTCAATTTTTCTCTAATAAATACAAACCTATCTTCTACAAGGGGTTTAGTGAAAATGTCAGCAACTTGAAGCTTGGTTTCAATGAATTTAAGTTCAATTTCATTTTTCTGCACATGATCCCTAATGAAATGATGCTTTATATCAATGTGTTTAGACCTAGAATGTTGTATAGGATTCTTGGACAAGTTTATGGCACTTGTATTGTCACAGAATATAGGAATTTTTGTGTACCTTAAGCAATAATCCTCCATTTGATGCTTTATCCATAACATTTGAGAGCAGCAGCTTGCAGCAGATACATATTCTGCTTCTGCAGTAGATAAAGCTATGGTAGGTTGCTTTTTGCATGACCAAGATACCAGTGCTTCTCCAAGAAATTGACATCCACCACTTGTGCTCTTTCTATCTAGTCTATCTCCAGCATAATCAACATCATAATATCTTGTCAAGTCAAATTTTGTACCTTTCTTGTACCAAAGACCAAGATCAGTGGTTCCAACAAGATATCTGAGTATTCTTTTCACAGCAGCAACATGTGATTCTTTTGGAGAAGATTGAAATCTAGAACATAGTCCTACTGAAAATAGAATGTCTGGTCTACTAGCAGTTAAATATAATAGAGATCCTATCATTCCTCTATACTCTTTCTCAGATACAGATTTTCCATTTTCATCCTGGTCTAGAATTATAGAAGGATGCATGGGAGTTCCCATGGATTTTGATCCTTCCATTCTGTATCTTCTGAGAAGATCCTTAATATACTTTTCTTGGTATATGAAAATTCCAGATCTTTCTTGCTTTATTTGTAATCCAAGAAAGTATTTAAGTTCTCCCATAAGACTCATTTCAAATTCTCCTTTCATTAGATTAGAGAAATCTTGACACATTTTGTATTTGTTGATCCAAAAATGATGTCATCTACATAAATTTGCACAATTAGTATATCCTTCTTAATAATTTTCTTAAACAAGGTTGTGTCAATCTTTCCTCTAGAAAACTCATTGTTAAGAAGGAAACTACTTAATCTCTCATACCAAGCTCTAGGAGCTTGCTTCAATCCATATAATGCTTTTGTGAGTTTGAAAACATAAGTTGGATGTTTTGGATTTTCAAAACTAGGAGGTTGGTGCACAAACACTTCCTCACTTATTTAACCATTTAAAAAAGCACTTTTAACATCCATTTGGTAAAGTTTGAAATTTTTGTGAGCAGCAAAAGCAAGTAGAATTCTAATAGCTTCTAGTCTAGCAACAGGTGCAAAAGTTTCATCAAAATCAATACCTTCCTGTTGATTGTATCCTTGAGCCACTAGCCTTGCTTTATTTCTGATGACTTTACCTTCTTCATCCATTTTGTTTCTGAAAACCCATTTAGTGCCAATAATGGAGTGATCTTCTGGAGAAGGTACTAGTGTCCACATTTTGTTCTTCTCAAATTGATCCAATTCTTCTTTCATTGCATTTACCCATGATTCATCTTCTAATGCTTCATTTATATTTCTTGGTTCAATTTGAGACAGGAGTGTTGAACTATTTCCATTATTTCTGAGTTGTGATATAGTTCTGACTCCTTATGCAGTGCTTCCAATGATTTGTTCATGAGGATGATTGGTGATTAGCTTCCAGCTCTTGGGAAAACTTTCTTCAGCTTCATCAGTATCTTCTGCAGAACCTTCTGCAGGAGATCCCTGTTCTGTTGTATCTTCTAGAGAGCCTTTTCTGTCAGAAGATTGCTTCTGCAGTAGCTCCCCTTCATCATCTGATTCTTTTGTATGTTTCTCTTGGCAAGAGGGATTAGTATCATTGAAAACAACATGCATGCTTTCTTCTATGGTTTGATTCTTGATATTATAAATTCTATAAGCTTTTGAAGTTGTAGAATATCCAAGAAAGATTCATTTTTCAGATTTTGCATCAAACTTTTCAAGATTTTCTTTATTATTTAAAATGAAACATTCACATCCAAATACATGAAAATATCCAACATTGGGTTTTCTTCCTTTCCATATTTCATATGGAGTTTTGTTCAAGATGCTTCTAATGGAAACCCTGTTAAGTATATAGTAGGCAGTTGACACAGCTTCAACCCAAAAGTGTTTTTGAATGCCACTATCACTTAACATGGTTCTAGCCATTTCTTGGAGGGTTCTATTTTTCCTTTCTACAACTCCATTTTGTTGTGGAGTTCTAGGACAGGAGAAATTGTGTGAAATTCCATTTTCATCAAAGAAGTTTTTAAAAGAATGATTTTCAAATTCTCCTCCATGATCACTTCTTACAGAAGCTATTAAATGGCTACTTTCATTATGTATCTTCTTTGAGAAGATTTTGAAAGCATCAAAGGATTCATCCTTAGATGTAAGAAATAAAACCCAGGTGAATCTAGAGTAGTCATCTACAATAACAAGTCCATATTTCTTTCCTCCTAGACTTGGTGTTTTGGAAGGTCCAAACAAATCTATATGCAACAATTCCAATATTCTTTTAGTAGTGATGACATTTTTAGGATGAAAACTTGATTTCGTATGTTTTCCTTTTACACATGCATCACACATTCTATCCTTTTCAAATTTGATTTTTGGCAATCCTCTAACTAGGTCTAGCTTAGATAATTTGGAAGTGCTTTTCATATTTAGGTGCCCTACTTTCCTATGCCATGTCCATTTGTCATTTTCAAAAGAAGCAAAGCATGTATGATCAGGTAGTTCTTCTAGACAAATGTTGTATAGGTTTTTGCTTCTAAGACCAGAAAATAGGACCTTCTTTATAGATGCTTCTCTAATTTCACAAAATGTTGGTTGAAACATAACTTCATAGCCACTGTCACATAGTTGACTTATGCTAAGAAGATTATGTTTTAACCCTTTTACATAATATACATTATTAATTTGGGTAGAATTTTTCATACCTATCTTTCCAATACCTTTGATGTAAGCTTTGTTGTTGTCTCCAAAGGTAACTGTTCCACCTTCCATTTTGTGGAGAAGTATGAATTTGCTTTTGTCTCCAGTCATATGTCTTGAGCAGCCACTGTCCAAGAACCATAGCTCTTTCTTCTTGAGGGATCCTTCTTTTTCCTACATTAGAATAAAGCAAAGATTTAGGTACCTAAATGCTTTTGGGTCCTGAAGGGTTAGAAACCTTTCTTTTCTAGCTCCCTTTTTCTTTTGTAACAATTTTGAGCAATATGTCCAATTTTGTTACACCAAGAACATTTAGGAGGTTGCCTTTTAGCAGGAATGAAAACAGTTTTCTTGAATTTTGATGTTCCTGCCTCATGAAATCCTAATCCACATTTATCATTTATTTCTCTGCCACTTCCTATTAATTTATTCAAATTGTGTGTGCTACTAACAAATTTACTTAAATCTATTTGCAGTTCATCAACCTTTTTCTGTAGAAGATAGTTTTCCTTCTACAGTGCTGCAAAATTTGTGTCTTCTGCAGGGTTCTCTTTTATCATCCTTACTTGTTCTGATAGCTTAAAGTGTGATTGTTAAAGATATTGATTAGTTTTACTTAGTCTATCATTATCTTCTTTTAACTTTTCATTTTCCTCTTTAGTTTTAACTAGTTGTTCTTTTAGAAGTGCACATTTTTGTGCAAGTGTGTGTGAATCAGATAATAGATTCTTAAATGCATCTTCTAATTCTTTGTATGCAGTAGGAGTATAGGTAATTACCTCATTTTCTTCATCATCACTTCCAGCCATGAGGCATAAGTTTGCTTCTTCTTCTCCAGTATCTTCTTCTTCTGAAGAGCTGTCTGAGTCATCCCAAGTTGCCATCATAGCTTTCCTTCTATGGAAAGTCTTTGAATCTTTCTTTAGCTGGGGACATTCTGATTTGAAATGTCCTGGCTTGTTGCATTCATAGCAGATGACTTGTGCCTTTGAGTTTTCAGCTTTCTGTCCTTCTTTCTTGAAGTTGAAACTTTTCTTTCCTTTGCCTTTTCTCCTTATCAGCTTCTGGATTTTTCTTGAGATGAAGGCAAGTTCATCATCCCTTTCTGATGATGTTTCATCTTCTTCAGAAGCATTAACTTCAGTAGGAGTCAAGTTGTTTCTTCTGGCAGTGCTTGCTTTTAAAGAAATGGAGTTTCCTTTTCTTGGCAGTTCATCCATGAGTTCTTGCTCATGAACTTTCAGTGAACCAAGCAGTTCATCTAGCTTTAGAACAGCAAGGTCCTTAGCTTCTTGGATTGTTGTTACCTTAGGTCTCCATATTTTTGGAAGACTTCTAAGGATCTTTCTCACTTGCTCTTGGTTTGAATAGTTTTTTCCAAGAGACTTTAGGTCATTGATAATGATAGTGAATCTACTGAACATTTCATCAATAGACTCATGTTCAACCATGCTGAACATTTCATATTGATGAATCAATATATTGATTTTAGATTCTTTAACCTGGTCAGTTCCTTCATGGGCTATTTTAAGTGTATCCCATATTTCTTTGGCAGTTGAACAACCAGCAACTTTGTCATATTCTCCCCTGCTTAGTGCACAGAGAAGGAAGAATTTGGCTTTGTAGTTCAGAAGATACTTCTGCTTATCTTCTGAGGTCCAATCTTCTCTGGATTTTAGTTGAGGATCTTCTTGCTGTATTTCTGATTCTCCTTCTTTGGGCTGAGCAAGAATTCTGGTCCTTCTAGATACTAGAATGAAATTTCCCTTTTCTATAATATCCAAAAGGTCAATGTCTTGAGATTCTAAGAACAATTTCATCCTATCCTTCCAATAGTAGAAGTAATTTCCATCAAATGCTGGTGGTCTATTTGTGGATGATCCTTCTGGTATGAACATTGCAGCTCCATGATTAGCCATTTCCCTTGATCTTTTCCTCTCTTACTGTTAAGTAAGTTCAACCCTAGAGGCAAGCTCTGGTACCAATTGAAGTTTTGGCTTCAATCACAAGAAGGGGGGTTGAATTGTGATTGAATAAATTTTATCTGCAATTTCTTTTGATACTTTTTCTGCTCAAGGGTTTGCCTTGGCTAAGTATAAAGAAATAAACTTCCAGAAGGTAATGGTTAGCTTGTTTTAATTATTTAGAATATATATCTCAAGTTAGGAAATGTGCAATAATAATAAAGAGGGAGAGTAGAGAAGATGACACACATAAATTTATACTGGTTCACCTCTTCCAACCCGAGGCTACCTCCAGTCCCTACACCTGTAGGATTTTCTCACTCTTTCAAACAACTTACAATCTTCTTGGGTAACCTTACCACTAGTATTCTTTACCTGCCTCTTCAGGCCAACAACAACTCAACTAGCTCAGTTTTACAATTGATCATCAACTACAGAACCTTCTGCAGAAGATTCACTACCCAGAATACTGCAAGTACCTTCTGCAGATTCTGTAACCCCATTGAGATCACCTAATCTCAGTAAACCTCACAGGAAAACCTTTCCCTTACTGTTCAGAAGAGGGATATGCACCTGTACACCTCTTTTGAGACTTGTACAATCAATATTAGAAAGAATAAAAACAAACAAGGCTCAAACTATTACAATACTTGCACAGCAGAAGCAAATTGATGACCCAAGACCCTCTCCAAAGCTTTTCAGACCAGAAAGCACTCTTATGAAGGAGAGAGAAATTTTCCAGAAGATAGGAGCAATGAAACAGCAGATTTATATGTTTCTTCTGGAGTGAGGTGAGTTCCAAGTGTGGAGGAATCTCCTTTTATAGAGGGCTGGAGCAAAATAGCCGTTGGGCAGCCAGCTGGGTCCAAGGAGATGTCCCTTTCTCTGCTGCAACAAGTACAACTTTATAGCTGTCAAGTTTGACCAGCTCTTCCTTCTGTAGGGTTCCTTCTGCAGGCTGTTTTTGGGCTGTTTCTCAAGGCAATTCTTCTTCAAACAAGTTGAAACCTTCCAGTATAGTATTTTCACTTATTCTTGAGTTAATTGATCCATTGGAATCATGAGAAAATGAGAAGAAGAAGATTATCATGAATTTAGCCTTATTTGCATCTTCTGCAGCAATGCATTCCTTCTGCAGGGCTTCTGGAACTTCATTCTTCTTCCAGATCTTCGTGATGTTCATCATTAGCTTGTTTGAGAGTATCTTTATGTTTATTGTACAGTTGTCCTTAGAAGATATAGAATTCAATTTGTTCTTTTTTTTTTGTTCAAAAGACATTCTGTTTCTTCTGTACACTTAGTAACCTCAGGTTCTTCTTGGGAACAACCATTCATCTTCTGATATTTGGTTTTACACCTTACAGAAGATGATTCAAATGTTTCTTGGCAGCTAGTAAAGAGCTTCTCTTTTGCTGCATTAAAATGAATCTTCCTTCTAAGATAATTTTAATATAATTTCTTCTTTTCAAAGGCTGTTCTTATCTTCTGGGGGATGACAGAGAACTTCTCATTGCTATTCAGTATGTATTAAATCTGTTTGTCACAGATTTGTCATTCCTGTTAATCGTAAGACATTCCTTCTTAAATAAGTGTCATTCCTTTCTTGCTTCTGTTGATCAATTTTACCTTCTACAAGTGCTTACCTGTATCTTCTGAACACTCACTTGAACAAAATCATTAGTCTTTAAAGTTCAGAATTATTTCAAGTAAACCTTGATTGGTTGTCATCATTAAAACATTCTTTAAGGTATTCTTAGACCTTACACTGGAGAGCCTGGAGAGGCTTGGAGGAAGAAAGAATACTCTGAAGAGCCTGGAGAGGCTTGGAGGAAAAAAGAATACTCTGAAAAGCCTGGAGAGGCTTGGAAGAAGAAAGAATACTCGGTTTAAGCCTGGAGAGGCTTGGTTAAAAAGGAATACTTGGTTGAGAGCCTGAAGAGGCTTGATGATAAAAGAATACTTGTATCTGTGATCAGATAGTGGAAAATCCAGTGGTGGTTTGCCCTGAGACTGGATGTAGCTCACTGGGTTAGTGGGTGAACCAGGATAAATTCTTGGCTGAATCTTCTCTATACCTTAAACTATTTTAATTCAGTTTTCATCTAACAAAAGGGATTTAAAAGTATTTAAGTGATAACTTTACTTCTGAATTAAACTCGTTTTCAAACTTCTTTGAGTCTGAACCCAGTTCAGAAGGTAATCAAAACTTCAGTCTGAAACTCATCGTCTGAAAATTTTCAGAAGCTATTCTCTCTAACCTTAACCTTTTACACTTCGCTATTATTTGATTATTTCTAATAAGAGAAGGGCCTGAAAAGTGAAATTTCAATCAACATTCACTGACTAAATCGTTTTGAAAAAGAGTGCTTACTGAACCTTCTGAAATAGGTTCAGCAAGTCATTTAACAAATCAGTTTTTATCAAGTTACTGAAACGTTTAATAAATTAGTGTAAAACATTTTTTGAAACAACATGTTGTCTATTTTGAAGTTATTATTATTTATCAAAATTAGTTTTTAAACAAGTATCTAGAATGTTTTCATTAAACCTTCTGAAGTGATTTCAGAAAGCACATTAATACTTATCAAGTTCAGCAAGTCTCTGAAAAACTCTCGTTCATTAGCCTACGCTTAACTCTGATGTTATTTACTATTTGGAAAAAGAGTTTTTCATAATAACCCGCATAGGTTAATTAATTTGCAAGATGTTTATGAAAGGAAAGAATTTCAGAAATGTAGCGTAAAGTTTTAAAACACTATTCAACCCCCCTTCTAGTGTTTCCTGTGGTTCCAACAAGTGGTATCAGAGCTCACCTTCGGGTTGAGCATCTAATAATGCTGAAGGAGTAGATCCTCAGAAGACGGAAACCTCCTATAGCTGAAGCAACTCTGAGATAAAGTGGGTAAACAAATGAGAAAGGAGTATATTCTCTTAAACTCATTATTCAAGATGCTGAAGCAACATTCAGAAGGGCGTGATGAGAAAAGAAAAGCACATTAAATTCAAACTCCATCTGTGGTAACATATTTCCTATCTCAACCTATATGCAATTATATGATATATATTTATGTGAATCATCTGAAAATTGCATATAGTCTCCGAAATATGAGAAATGGACTTGCTGATATGTGTTTATCTAAAATGTGCTTACTTGCTAAAATCATTTATTAGATTATCTCTGTTTTCTTTTTTTTTTGAAAGGTTATGTTAAACCATTATTTTTAAAGAAGTTGAAAAATCTTTAAAATTTATTTTTTTTTGTCAAAACTATGATCTGGCTCTATGTGAATTAATGGATTATCAACCGTCTCCTCAAAGTAACACGATGCACATCTCTCCATAACTGTTTAGTTCATGTAACCACCGTCATCAATGCCTCAAGCATGCCTATTTATACGGATTGAAGGAGTATCATGAGAACTACACTCTAATCAATAAATCCTCATAGCAGAACTTCATCCTCTTCAAGAACCTTAACTTTCGAAGTTCAAAAGCTTTGCTCAAATGGCTGCTGATTCTGCTACTTTATGTGATTCAAATCAATCAAGGATTAATGAGAGAATCATTCCTTCAAGGATGGTTCGTCTCTCTGAATTTGAAGAAGCAGGATTCAATATTACTGAGTACTTCGATGCTGTTGGATGGACCCCATTCTTTAACAACATTTCCTCTGCGTGGCATGAGGAAAGTGTTATGGAATTTTGGAACAACTCTGAAATTTTTTCTGATCCAGAACACACTGGGATCAACACGACTGTAATGGGGAGATCTATCTTTGTGGACTGCAAAGTGATTGCTGAAATAATTGGTGTTCCTTCAAGGGGAGAAACCTTCTGTCATAATTGGGAAGTAAACTTTGGAGGAGGCTTCCTAATATTTGATCAGTTGTTGTTTGGTAGAAGACGCTCTGGTCCCACCAAGCACTCCCAACTTATGGATATTCCCAGAGTTCTCCTTGTTGTTCTTAACTGCTGCATCCTTCCGAAAGGAAGTAATAACTTTTTCATCAAGGAAATTGAAAGGTTTGTGGTGGCAAACTTGCTGTTGAAGAAGAAGATCAATCTTCCATGGATTCTTCTATATCAGATGATATTCAGAGAAGAATTGGATGTTAAGGATCTCTTCCCCCACAACACCTTAATCATGAAAATCTTGATTCACAAGGGCTTTGCAATGAACAGTCTCTTTGATCAAGCACCTCCTTCCCTCTTCACCTCAACTATGTATGTTTAGTTAGACCAAACTTTATCTGAAAGAGAAGAAGCCCTAGGGAACAGGGTGGCTGAAGTTCCTCCTGTGGCATCCCATGTCGAAGAGAGAAAGACAAGAGTCTCTAGTCATCAGGGTGCTCATGGAAGAATTAGAAAGGTGTTTGCTGCATACAATGTAAAACGTCTGCACGCTCGTGTGAATCGGTTAGCAAGGAGGTTGAAGAAAACTCAGAAAGAGCTACTGAAGCTTAGAGCAGAAAAGGAGAAGTGCCAGTGCTAATGAGGAACTACCTGCTAATAGTCCTTAATCCATTCAAAGAGCCTTGTCATTTTCTTTTAATATTTTTTATATTAAAAGATTTATTTTTTTAATAAATCTCATATTTTTTTTTGAATAATTAAATTCTGTATTGTAGGGTTTCCATAACTGTTTATATTTTCTGCTTACGTTTCCTATAAGTATGTATGCGTTTTTCTGACTATGCTGTTTATATTATATATTTTCCTTAGATTGATAGAAGTTCTTAAAGATAAAAAATCTTTAACTTGTTGAAACACTTTGAACCCTCTAATAACAAAAGAAGGAAAAGAACATTTTAATAAAAAAACTCTAAACCAAGCAGTCTTCAGAAGGTAATATCAAACTCAGGGGGAGTCTCTTTAATGAGAAATCTTTAGAGAAAGATAAATTCCCACAAGTATATGATTTAAGGAGAGAATGTTGTTTGATGAACTTATAGATAAATTCTTAAGATATTTCCATAATGATTAACAAATTTAATTGAGCAAATTCAGATGCTGCAGCAAAATGCAGAAGATGAAGAAGAAAAGGATGAGCTCAGTGGAAGCCAATCTTCTAATTAATTCTTGTCACAATTATTCTCTTTGTTTACAAAACGTTAAATATTATCTATATAAGTACTTTCTTTAGTGATCACTACTCTGTGCATTCTTGCCTGCCTTGTTTTATCTTGTGATAAAGTTTTTCTTTTTATCTTCGTATCATTGGTTGAAATTTGTTAAAACTTGTTTACGCAATCTACCCTTTTTGAATAATGACAAAAGGGGGAGGAGAAATATAACTAACAAAAATCTGAATCTGAACAAGATAATTCAGAATCTGAACAAGAGAACATTATATCTGAATCTGAAAAAGAGAACGTAAAAGTTCAAATAAAAATAACATCAAAAACGTTTTTCTCAGGGGGAGTAATATAAATACGGGGAACTATCTAAATAGAATATTATCTTTCATACTTTCCTTCATATATTTTGTTAGGTATATATTTAATTTGTCATCATTAAAAGGGGGGGGGAGAATGTTGAGTCTCAGAATTAATTTAAGTATTTAAATTAGATTTAAGACTCATTAGTCTCAGGTTTTAATGATTAACAAATTAGATCATATAAGAACATGTTCTACTGAGAAAGGTATTGTTTTGTGCATTGTGTTTCAGGTAACAAGATGAAGCATCCATCTGAAGACAAGAAGACGAAGATAGCTAAGGAAGCAGGTAAAAGAAAGGAAAAGAAAATCCGAAGAAAGATGAAGCAAATCCGAACAAGAAGAAGCGCGAAAAGAAACCTAGTAGAAGAAACCTGCTGAAGAAAACGACATACAAAGACAAAGAGAAAAGCATTGAAGCAACTATCTGAACGTGACCAACTATCTGAAGAAAGTGTGGAAAGAAGAAGTATATCTGTGGAATCAGAAATAAAGACAAACTTAAAGCCTATGAAAGTCTATCAATCGAAAGAACATCACTTTGTCTCAGACACATGTACTTCAGATCATTCACTCAGATGATGCAAACATACTTCAGATGATTCATTTCAGAAAAATAAACAATGAACCATGAAGAAGCAGCTCAACCTTTTGAATCAATTTGCTGAAGGAAGACATACTGAAAGAAGAACAAAGAATCAATCTGCTGAAGAAAGACATACTAAAGGAAGTACAAAGAATCAATCTGCTGAAGAAAAGAACTTGCTGAAAGACGACCAACCTACTGAACCAAAGAAAAAGACTAGAAGAAAATAAAGAGTACATTTGTGCAAAGCTGAAATGAAGATAAACTACATGCTCATGAAAAATGAAGACGAAAGAAGAAACCATCCGAAGCAAAGAAGAAGAAACTCGTTGAAGGAAGGAACTCGCTGAAAGTGTCTCCAAGATGAAAAGCTAAATCAAGCTGAAGTAATGCAACCTGCTGAAAGAATGTATATACTAAAGTTGAACCTGCTGAACACATACTTTCTGAATGTGATGACGCGACATTTCAAACTCTCTGAAGAAGAAGAAGCCAGACACGTCATACAACCTTCTGAAGATTTATGAGTCAATCTGAATAATTTAATTAAGAGACTCAAATCTCAGCAAACATAAGTGGTGAAGCTGTATTGATGCAAAGAATAGAAAAGGCCTTAGGGATCAGCTTCAGAACACAATATGAAAGAGGAAGCCTACTAAAGAAAAGCTAATAGTGGTCAGAGATACGTCAGCGCTGCTGCACACCTACTTCTGTATCTTCTCTGCAATACATTATCAGAA
This sequence comes from Sesbania bispinosa, assembly GCA_026901365.1. Lineage (NCBI taxonomy): Eukaryota > Viridiplantae > Streptophyta > Magnoliopsida > Fabales > Fabaceae > Sesbania > Sesbania bispinosa. The sequence goes on from QLOH01000075.1 coordinate 999,014, forward strand.
GCATGTACCTCAAGTGAAAAGAAAAGCAGAAAGCACAACAGGAAAAAAGAGAAGTCTAACGGATCTTAGCATTCTATCTCCTTACACTCACAAGAAGAGAAATGAAGAAAGAAGAAGAGAGAGAGTAACAACTTGCTGAAGAGGAAGAAAATCTCTCATGATTAAGAGCTTATCTACAGGGTGTCAGAACCAAGTCATTTGCACACCTAATCTGCTTAAGAAAGAAGCTACCAAATGAGAAGTTATTTCACAACGGATCTATGAGCTTAATCTTTTCTTCTCAACAGTAAAATCAAGCAGTCTTCAAACGACTATATTTTTAGAACATATAAATAGCCTCAAAGAAGATGCTGAAGATGCTAAAGATGCTGATGGGTCGGCCAAATTCCAAAAGATTCATTCATTGGGAACTGACCAAATGGGATGCCATGAACTCTCAAACATCTATCTTTGAACCATGGCAATTTTACCAAGCCCACAGAAGAAATCGGCCAAGCTCAATACAGATCATATCAAGCCAACCTTCTGATCCTACGGAGATGAATTAGAGCTTAGAATTAAACACTTGTATCTCTGTTATACCTTGTACTTAGAAGCGTTATCTTTGTATTCTGAGTTGTACTCAGTAATTGATGGGTTTCTGGCAAGCAAACCAAAAATCCAGTAGTATAATAGTGAGAAAAGTATCGTATCCACAGGGAACGGTCAATTCGCGTATAGTCGTGATCTATTTATCAAGGGAGAACAACGAATTTATGAGAATATTTTGTGCGGAAAATATAAATTGCAAATTAATAATCAATAGAAATAGAAAGGAAGAGTTAGAGACACTTTACTTGGATTAGGATTGGACTTCATATCATCACACCCTTTGTGCATGTAAAAACTATCTATTATTTTAGGTTTACTCTATAGTACTGTAGACAAACTATATTGCTAACACCCCGAGTTACCAGCGGCCTCACACACTCAAAGGTAATCCATGCGGGCTCTCCCAGGCGACAGACTTACCCTCGGCTTATTTTGCTTTCTTTTATTCTGTTTGTAAAAGAACTAATTGATAAATGAGGCCTACTCCTCTGGATGCACCTTCGCTAGAGTACTGTCACTACCCATCACTCATTAGAATACATCCGTGTTTCGCTTCCTGGATTGACAATAAACTAATCCTTTGCTATCGGTAATTTAATAACCATGCCTATCCTGTAGACGCCCTTCATTAGAGTACTCACACTACCCATCAATCACTAGCAACGCCCATGTTTCGGTTCACTGGCTACCGAGTCCTCTTATTCACTCAGAGAATGGCTTTCTTCAGAATCCGCTCCCCCCTCCTCAATCCTAGTCGAAACTAGCCTATAACTCCGGCGCAAGCGCGGAAGTTAGGAATTAAGCACAGAATAAGATTACCAATATTATAGACAGAGAGCTCAGGAAATAATAATATAGAGTTTACATAAACTTGGGGATAGAATCAATTACATCCAATCCTAATGGAGAGTTAACTACACAAGGTAGCCATACAAACCACCGAAGATGCTGTCACCATCTTCAATCCTTGTGAAGCACTCCCCCTCTCCTACTCTAAAATTAGCTCTGGTGCATTATCACTGAAATATGACTGAATTACAATAATCGTGCACATTTGATCTGGTGCAAGAGGTTCCTATTTATAGGCTAAGAAAAGACAAAGGAAATTGGGGAGAAATCTATCTAAAAACGGCAACAGGGCAAGAATCTTCGTAACTTGCGCTTCACCCTGCGCTACAGCACAGGTTGCAGCGCAGGATCCAGAGAGCTGCGCTTCCCCTGCACAGAATGCGTCCTGCAGCTTCAATATTTATCTTTTACTTGATCTCTCCCCGAGACTGGTTTTGGTTGATTTGTCTTTCATTGTTTCCCTTTTCTTGATGAAATCTTGCATTTATTGAGCATCTTGGATTTATTTGGGAAGGTTGTCTGCAGAATCCTTGTTTGATTGGCAGTGATATCTTCATTAATGGCTCTCAGATATTCTTCAAATCATCATTATTGCCTTCAATCAAACTTCAAATATTGCAGATATCTCCCTTATTTAATGTTATCTTTCCTTCAAATCAAATCTTTGCAACTATTCTGCAAAATCAGCACAATTTATATCAAATAGCATCAAATTCAAATCCAAGAGTAATAAATACAATTTATCTAATATTAAATAAAAAGGGATTAAACTTGGGGCAAAAATACCATTTTATCCTTGATAAGTGAACTAAAAAGTGCTCTAATTTATCAAACTAATTTTCACTTATCAAAATACCCCCCAACTTAACTTCTTGCTTGTCCTCAAGCAAGAGACCTCTTTGCAATAAAAAATCAATTCTATTCCCTGTGTAATAAAAAACAATTCAAAAAAAAATTCAAGGAACTCTTCATCATCTCCTTGTTAAGCAGCAGTCACCTTCCAAACATAAGAAAAAATCGGGATTAAGAGATGTTACCAATCCTCAATCAGAATAGAACACAAACATCAGTCAAACTTCTCAAAAATAGCAGTTAAAGCAATAAGTGATAAACCAAGGAAATCTCTCATTCTCACGTGTAAGTGTTTCCCTCAATCTTTTTCACCACCGTTGAACAACTAGAATTAGTCGTTCCAACATCTGAACTTGCAAGTAGTTAATATGGATCAAAAGGTCTTTCCTTGGTTGTAATGAGGCTGGGCTATCAAGAAATCATGGTTTTTCTGGATATGCAAAGAACACTTTGAATAGAGAGCATCTTGTGGTTGTGCTTTGGAACTTCTATCAATTCACCAAGTTATTCTTGAACTGTCACCCTTTTTCAGCTGGCCTCTTTGTTTGAAGAAGTACTCCCCAACTTATTCAATTTCCACACTTTTGTGCAGATTTTTTTTTTATTTTCTACACTGTTTGTGCAGTTTTTTTCCATGAGGGAGTACTCTTCTTTTTGAATTCCTGTGCCTGCTCTTTGAATTTTCTTAATCTTTCAATTCACCAACCTTTTGTCCCATTTGTTGTGTTGCACCTTGCTCTCTATTCCAAGTGTGAAGGGACATGGTATGATCATTAATCATGGCTGGGGTGCATCCAAAAGAAACATTAAAAGCTCAACTGGGCTCTCAAGAAAATTGGAAAAATATAATCAAGGTTGGCTATTTGGCACTGAGCAAAATATTATAATCACAAAATATGCCTTTGTTGCGACACCCTTAGTTATACCGCTAAGAGTATCACATTACGAACGTAACCGATGACTCTCATTTTTAAGTGTATGCTTAGAAAATACGGGAATATTTTTTTTTGAAAGAGTTTTTAATAAGAAACTTAGTCATCAACAACTAATCGCATTCTAATTCCATTTTAAGTATTCATGAAAACGTCCTTTTCTTAAGTCTGAAATTCATTTTCTAAAAACATCTAGACGATTCAATCATTCCGCATACATACACAACATACACGCAGATATAAAGGGGATCATGGGAAAAAAATCTCATAACATATATACAGAGCCATAGTGTCAAAGTAATCTCGGAGTAAACAATACCACCATACAAAACAAGAGATCTAGTAGTAGACTATAATAAATAAGACCTCAGCCTAAACAAAACAAAACAAAAGGCCACTAAATCAGAGCTGCTACTAACTAGACTCGTGACTACCCCCAGTTACGCTATCTTACTCGTCATCATCCGTCTCAGCAGGAATCCATCCACAACTCCTCCCTCCAGTACCCCCGAGGTTGATCATCCCAAAGTCTTCTGAGGGGTCGTCACTGGAAGAATCCTCTTCCGGCTCCTCATCCTCAGAGTCATCCTTCAGGTCTTCCTCTGGGTCCTCCTCCTCAGATGTAGTGTCATCGATCACGATCATGTCCTGGCTCACTCGGACGGGAACGGCCAAATGCGTCAAAATATACGGGCTGTGGAGGGTGACATCTCTGGACCGGGAGAGTAACGAGGGGAATCTGGCTCGCCCATGGTCGCCATCCGTGAGGACTGTGACGATGCTGATGGAGAGGGGCGATGACGACGGTTGAGAAAAGTAGTGTAGTGACGGAGTCTGGGTGGAGTCTCAAACTCAAGGATCACCGGCACTGTGAAATCTATCTCCGGTACCAGGGGAAGGCTGGGATGAGAAATGGTGATGCGCACCTCCCCCGTGAAAACACATCGCCTAGGGACGTCGGTAATTCGCCACTGGCCTCGTGGCTCCCACCTCAACGTGATCCTCATATTGGATATCCTGAATCTCTCCAATACCAACTGTCGACGTGGCGAAGAAGTACGACGACAGGGAATAACAGAAGCAGAAAAGGAAGGGTGAGAACATCACATGAACTCATATCAAGTAGAATATAGTAACTAGAGCATCAATAAATATTCACAAGCATCCACATAATCTCAATCACAAATATGCAGCTGATGCTACCATGCTATATGTATCTAATGCATGAGGGCCCGGGGAAAACAGCACCAAAAGCAGAGCACATAGCAACTGCTCGACCATATATGTACAATATATCAGGAGTATAGTCTGTACTAGCAAATAGTACGAAGAGCATTGCTCAATCTCTGGCCAAGACGATTTTTCCGACTTCCAGACAAACTCGCTGATTATGAAAACTTGAGAGCGACAGGATAGTCAAAGCCTGTACCCCCGTTTGCACGACAGTAGAGGGCGAGCCTACGCCACTTATGCCATTCCGGGACCTGACTCATCCTCAGGGCTGGTCTCCTTTACTGGACCGCTGGTGTTCTTTGCAAAACCCAGTGCACCCGTCCCATCCAGTTTCACACTGTACTAGAGTGGTATTGCCATATAGGTCGTAAGGCTTTTGAACCTTAATCATTATTGATGCACATGATGTATGTCACACCGCAAACACTTACAATATTACGTCCTTCAGACAAACCCATTGAATCTTTTTACGTCACCACTTTATTGTGGTGCAACACTTGTAGATTCAAGGGTCTTTCTTTTGAGGAAACCAAATCACACTCTCTTGCCAAGCTTCTCAAGTTTATGTAGAGAGAAAGTGTTGGTTATAATCTTTTAAGGTAGTTTGTGCTAGCTTTATTGATAATCATATTCATTTAAGTCCTACAATTTACTAAGGCTTATGGATATGTCTTATGAAAGGCATTACTAATCCTAATTTCACTTGTATGACTAATTAAGATTAGGCTTGACCTTTAATCATAACTAGTCTTCATTAATCGAAAGTCAATTAATCTTTCCTTCTTTAATTAAGTCTTAATCCTTACTTAAGATCCTAATTAATTTCTAATTATCCCTTAATCTCTTCCTTAATCTTGGATTAAGGTTTTTAATTATGTTTGGTTAAGGTTAAATTATAATTAATTAGTTTTTAAACCGTCGTTAGAGATTAATTACTTAATTAACACTTATATTAATATTAATTATCTTTAGACTTAATTAATTATTAATTAACTTAAGTAATTTAGGCTAATCAACTTAGGTGATTAAATTAGTTAAGTCTACTAATTAATCCTAAGTTTAATTTTCACAACTTAGATTAGTGTTGAAGTTCAACCCTAATCTAAACCTAAGCCCATGAATTATTTTTAGTTGTCTTTTAAATTGAGTTTTGACTTTCTTTTTGAAGGCTTTGGACTAAACAAAAGCCTAAAGGTTATTGGACCCATGAGAGCCCATTTTTATTCATAATAAATAAAAATATGACTTTAAATAGATTTTTATTTTAGTTAAAATAAAAATCCGAATTTAATTACTTAATTTAAAAACTTATCTTATTTACAATTTAGTCCTTTTTGTTACAAATTTATTCTTTAGTCCTTTTGGGCCAATTTAGCCCAAAAACATGTTTTAAACATCCTTTTGATCTTTTTAGGATCAAAAGGACATTCTTGATGAGTTTCATCAAGAACACTCATGAACATCAAGAACAACCTTGAATGTTCATCCAAAACTTCAATTTTTTTTCACAACATCCAATCTTCCACCAAAACTTCACACATTCATCAATAAACAATCTAAATGCCAAATATCATACTAATCCACACACACATTAAAGTTCATAACTCCATTTTCAAGCTCAAACATCATTATTTTCAAGATAAATCACCAAATCAATTTTTTCACTTAAGATCAACCACATGCATGTACATATATCCATCATATAATCACATCCAAACCATCAAAATAATTTTTTGCACACATGCAGCCACCTCTTCCTCTCTTGGCCGAGAGCTTAAAGGGAAAAAGGAGGGATTTTTCAACAAAAATCCTTCCTTGGCTTGCATGCAACACAACCCAACCATCAACAACAATCCAAACAAGATCAAAGACATGCAAACAACAACAAGAACCCAGCTCATCAAGACCGAAAATATTTCTCAAAAACAAGCTCAAAGGTTTGATTTTTTCAAGAGAAAAACAAGAGAAAAAGCAAGGATTCAAGGGCAAATCCTGGACTCTAGTTACATGGCCTACTAGAGTTCAAGTTCTCCCCCCCTTTACCTTAGATCTTCAAGGGAATGAGTGCAGATTTTTCCTCCTCCAACAGCCCCTTCAAGCTCCTCCTTCAAGCCTCCAACAAGTGGATTTTTGGTAGAAAGTATGTATTTTTTTTTCTTTAGCTTAAATCCAAGAATGGGACTTAAGCTTGGTTGGTGATTTGGGTGGAGATGAAGAAATTTTGGGGAGAGAAGGGTGGTGGTGCGCGGCCAGCAAGGGAGAAAGAAGAAGAAGAGAGAGAAAATGGGTAGGTGGAGAAGATGGCTAAGTGAAAATGGCCATAAAGTGAAGCTTCTCCTTTATATAGACTTAATGGTGTGAAGGAAGACATGACAAGTGGCACACATGCACCATGCTGTGCAGCGCAATTTTCAGAGGAGAAAATAAGGTTTGTGTACTTTTTTTCTGGCCCGGATCAAGAGTATTCGGGCCCGGGTCGAGGGTACCGGAGGGCAAAAAGGTCAATTTTGCAGAAAAAATCCCCAAAAATTCCCAGAAAATTCCTAAAAATAGGAAATTTAATACTAAATCCAAAAATATAAATTTTGGTGATAAAAAAATAATTTTAACAATTCAATAAAACCGAAATGCGGTAAAACGGTAAGAAGCGGACGTTACAGTAAGTAGAGAGAGAAAATTAAGGTTTTATTTACAGAGATTGTATAGAATTATAATTATAATTTTAAATCATCTTTTAAGGTTCAAATATATCTTCCATATTTTTCTACAAATTTTTTTTTTTCATATGCTGGCTATGGTTATACTGTTAATTGGGGCATTTTGATCTTTTTGCCCAGAAGTGCTAGAAAAATTCTAAATAATTTTCTAAAACTCATCACTAATTATATTAAGAGTATTTTGAATAAAGGTATAGATACCTTAGAGTTTTAGCTATTTTTAATAATTAAATCTATATTTTCCTTAACTGTATAATTACTAAAGGTGTCTTAGGTTATTTTCTCAAACACCCCTCTAGAGAAATTTACTCATAATTGTGGTTGGGTATTATAAATTTGGTTGTCTATTAAAAGCTACTAAATACTTTATAATTAAATGATTATTACTATTTAAAATTTCTTTATTCTATTTATACACCAGTAAGAAAAAATTGCTGGTGTTACATTGTCACTTCCATATCTTCCACTAACAAGACAAAATTCAGATACTCAAGCAATAACAGTTGACAAGCAGCGGTGAAAAGCTCTCAATTTCAGTGTTTGGGCTCTCAGCTCACCGGTTATTGGCTAAAATTCCTTGATAAAGCACTTACTGTTTTAATTAACTATCCTGATAGGTTCTCTTGAGAAGCATCCTAAACTTAACTGATCATGGAATTAATCACAAAACCCTATCATCTTTCCTAATCTGGTTAGTTAAACTACTTAATTACAGAGAATTTTGAAAAAGTTACCTTAAATCCTAATTCCTAAGGTCCTAAAAAGTCCTAAAAATTCTAAAAATTTACCAGAAAAACAAAATAAGTACTGCCTAATATAGATGATGTATCAGTGGTATACAATGCATATCAAAAGATAAGAAAACAAGAAGCAAATAAGAAAATAAAATGAAAAAGAAAAAGAAAAAGAAGGAAAAGCACCAAATAGGAAAGAAATAATCAGTCCTCATCTTGGTCCTGATCCATGTAAGCTGCTCCATCCTCAGCTCCGGCTGCTCCATCCCCCCTGGGAAAATAGGCCTGTCCCCAGGCCACTGTAAGTAATCATGAAACTGTGCAGGGGTCATGGGGTCCACACGAGCCTGATAATGTCTACTCTGAAAATGAACAGCTGCTCAGTGAATAGTGGACATCTGAGCCATCAAATGAGTGTGCTGGGCCCAGACTGGAGCATCCATGTCTGCTGGTGGTGGTGGTGGCTGCTGCTGCTGCTCCTCAACCTGTAACTCCTCAGCCGGGATATAGTTGGCTTCAATGTATGCTCTGGTCATGGGAAGTGCGATGCGAACCCTAGGGGAAGCCAAGCCTGATCTTAGAGTTAGGGGTCCTACGCCCCACAGCAGATGCAAAGTCTGATATCTTTTGAGTGATGACTCGTGAGACATCGATAACGGCTTCGGTGAGGATAGTGTAGATGAGGTGGGCCATGGGCATAACTACATCAGAAACATGCTCGGTAGGATAATGTTGTCTAGTATCAGTACTGTCCACATTTGAGCTATGCTCCTCATATCCTTCCTGTATATCCTAGCAGCCTCCTGATATGCATTCCTTTCAAAGGAACGCACTGGTAAGTATAGAAGCTGAGCAGTCTCAATGTCAAGGGGATCATTGCCATGAGCCCCACAACATTCATCCTCTCGTGGTATTGGCACACCACGAGGTCTCTGTCCTCCTCTATGGGATATCCTAGAAGTGCATGGATTGCATCACAATCAAATCTGATAATTTGTCCTCTAACATAGGACTCCCTCCTGCAGTTAACACCGTGTTTCCCGATGGTGTTGGCATAGAATTCTCTGACGATGTCTGGATCAAAGTAGTTTTCAGGACGACTGAGGCGGTCCCATCGCCTCTTGTGAATCTCAGCAGAGAACTCCTCATATTCCCCCTCATGGAGGATGACTTGGTTGCTCCAGGATGAACTTGCAATCATCAATGTCAGTGTATGCTTCAAAGTACTTGAGGTCCTTGAAGCGATGAGGGTCGAACTCAGGTTCCCTCTGGGGGGCCTTCCTCTTGGCACCCCCTGTGCCCCTCCTAGAGGAACTAGCACCACTGACATTCTTCGTGCGAACCATCTGCAAAGCAAGGCAACTCAAAATTATTTATGCATCATAATATTTAATTGCTCATAATTATGAAATAAATGGCCAATAAGTTTCAATAATTAGAGCAATCAATTAACCAAACAAATGTGCATAAAAATTTTGATTTTAAATATTACCAAATAAATGCCAACTAATTAATTAAGACATGCTAAAGTGATCAGTTAAAGCAAGTCCTAAACAATTCTAAACAGGCACAGTGAGAACCAAACTTATGCTAAAAAATCATGTCATCAGTAACATGCAATATTGCCACAATCATTTATGTATGGAATGCAAAATATTAGAGCAATTAACTAAGCATACATGCACCAACAAAATAATTTGCAGAAATCATTGAGCACTAAAAAAAAATACCACCTAAGCAAACATGAATAATTCACAAAGAATCCTAACCACATGCAATCTAATTTAAAGCACTATGAACAATTATTTCTTTCCTAAAGGTTCTAGAATCCTGAGATTTCCTATCCTAAGGTTATGCTCAAATAAAAATAAAAAATCAAATTTCAATCGGTTAAAAAGAAAGAAAACTATAAAAACATACCTGGTATAAGTTTAGAAACTGAAAATGAAGGCTATATGAGTGAGAAAAGGCAAGCAAAGGTAGGAATATCAGAGAAAAGGAAAGGGAGAGAACGAAAGGAAGTTCGAAATGAACTCCTATGTTCAAAATGGGTATATAAATATCCCGCTTCATGCGCTACACCCTGCGCAACAGCGCAGAGTTGGAGCGCGTACCATCTCAGAAGTTGAAGCGTTCCGCTGCGCATCACCCTACGCTACAGCGTAGAGTGAGGCGCAAGTCAGAGAGTCACTTTTTTTATTTTAATTTTTGCGCTTCACCTGCGCTACAGCGCAGGTTGAAACGCAGATCTGCAGTATTTTTATGCTTCTGCTTCTGCTATTCCTAACAGGTTCCATGCATTCCCTTAAAATTTAGGGTCCTTATTTTAACAATCTCCTATTTAAATAGGTAAATCCTAAAACTAAAAATTACCAAATGAAATTAAAACTTACAAAGACTGGGTGCCTCCCAGGAAGCGCTTGTTTAACGTCTTTTAGCTCGACACCTGGTTACTCAACCCTTTTATGGTGGCCTCAAATGGAGGATGATGTTTGACTCATACCAGTTCTTCCTTTGAGCTCCCATCCTCCATGCCAATTTTTTACTCTTCCATTGTTGTCACTGTCTTCCTCAGTATCAGATGTTGATCTCCTTCTCCTCTTAAATTTGAACTCCCATATTGACTCTGGATGCTTTATCCTTATCCTAGGCTTTCTCAGAAATTCGGAGCCTGGCAACTTTGTTGGATTTTTGGAAATAGCATCAATTTGTTGTAATTTGGGAATACCTTTGTCAATATGAAAAACAATACTTTCATCTTTTGAGCTCAATTCATATTTTCCTCGATCAACATCAATGATCATCTTAGCAGCTTTCATGAAGGGTCTTCCTAAAATTAGGGGGACTTCAGTATCCTCCTCTTCTGTCTCTGCAATGTAGAAATCTACAACATATGCAAATTTATCCACTTTGATTTGAATATCCTATACTATCCCATGAAGGCATTGAGCGGATTTATTTGCAAGTAGTAACCTCACATTTGCAGGCTTGACCTTCACATTACTCAACTTGTTAAAATACGATAGCGGCATCAAATTGATGCTCGCTCCAAGATCTAATAAAGCATGAGTAGGAGGTAGATTACCAATAGAGATGGGTATAGTAAACCTACCTGGGTCAAGTGACTTACTTTTGACTAAGACCTTCTCTTCATGATGTTCCTTTTGTGCTGCTTCTTCATCTTGTGAACAACTTCCTCTTGAAGCAATTGTTCTTCAAACATGATTTCTTTTCCTCATCAAGTTCCTCCTCTGACTTGTTACCATAGTAGCAATCAAGTTGCATTGTTCCTTTGGATTGGTTTGGGTCACAGCTGAGAAGTGTTGTTGCCTGTGCCTGCCATCTCAGTTGCTACTGACCCACTTGACTCTCTAGAGTCTTGATTGATGCCTCAGTAGTTTTCTTGAATCCACTAAATCTTTGCACAAGGTCATCAATTTTACCTTCCAAAGTGTTCAGTTTATCATATGTTGAGGGCTGTTGTTGGTAAGGTGGTTGTCTTGTTCCTCATTCTGACTCCAACCTGAGTTGGTTTGGTTATTTCTCCAACCTTGTGAATATTGATTGTTGTTATTGTTGGAGTAATTCCCTTGCCTTCCCTGGTTACCCATGAAGTTGACTTGTTCTGGTTGTGTTCCTTGGTTATCACATTGACCATTTAGATGGTCACCTCCACAGAAATCAAATCAATGGTTGGGCTTGGATGGGTTGTGAGTGGACAGCTTTGAGTTTTGAGGGAGTGCCTTCAACGTCTCAGTGAGTACTTCTAGTTGACGTTTAATGCTTGTTCTCAGCTAACAGACATCACTTTGATTGAGTTCCACATCCCTTTCTTTGGTAATTGCACGGGTTGTCTTCCACTTTGAGCTTGTTGATCGTTCTGTGCAAAGTGGTTGATGATTTCTAGCGCTCCATCAACTTTGCGGATAAGATAGTTCCACCTGTTGCCGCATCTATGAATGACCTTGAATCTGAACGGAGTCCCTGGCAGAATATGTTGATTTGGGCTATATCCTCATAGCCATGGTTGGGACAGTTGCGCAGCATAGACTTGTATCTTTCCCAAGCTTCAAAGTGGCTCATCAATCCCTTGTCTGAAGGTAGAAATATCTACTTTGGCTTCTATCTGCTTCCCTGGTGGGAAGAATCTTGTCAAGAATTTCTCCTCAACCACACCCCAATTGGTTAGGCTTTGATTTGGGTGTGATTGCATCCATTCCTTAGCTTTACCTATCAAAGAGAAAGGAAACAAGCGTAAGTAAACAGATTCTAAGTTACCTTCCTCGAAACCCATAGTAATCAATTCATAAAAATTAGAGAGATGAGCATTTGGATTTTCATGATCCATCCAGCGAATTGATGTGCACTAATGAGGTTGAGGTGTGCAGTCTTCAACTCTAAAGCTCTTGCGTTTGGTGGTAACACAATGCTTGAGAAGTGACGTGGTCCTTGATGGAGATATAATCTCCTAGCGTCCTTCTTGGACGTTCCTCTACCATGTTTTTGGGTTCCTCAACAATTGTCCTTCTTCTTCTCCCGTTCCTACCTCTGTTCTTTCGCGACGTCCTTCTATTTATGGGTCGAACTGTAATTGATTGGGGGATGCCTGACCTCTCAGAAGCATAAACAAGAAACTTTGAAAAAGGTAAGTGGAAGAAAATTAGAAAAATAATAAATTTCCTAAGATAATAATATCCTAAAAATAATAAGAGTAATAATAGAAGAATTCCTAAGAAAACAAAAAAAAATCCTAAAATAAAAACTTGATAACTAGACCGCCAAGGTCTACAAATTGGAAACGTTCCCCGGCAACGGCGCCAAAAATACTTGATGGGTTTCTGGCAAGCGAACCAAAAATCCAGTAGTATAATAGTAAGAAAAGTATCGTATCCACAGGGAACGGTCAATTCACGTATAGTCGTGATCTATTTATCAAGGGAAACAACGGATTTATGAGAGTATTTTGTGGAAATATAAATTGCAAATTAATAATGAATAGAAATAGAAAGGAAGAGTTAGAGACACTTTACTTGGATTAGGATTGGACTTCATATCATCACACCCTTTGTGCATGTAAAAACTATTATTATTTAGGTTTACTCTATAATACTGTAGACAAACTATATTGCTAAGACCCCGAGTTACCAGCAGCCTCACACAGTCAAAGGTAATCCATGCGGGCTCTCCCAGGCGACAGACTTACCCTCGGCTTATTTTACTTTCTTTTATTCGTTTGTAAAAGAACTAATTGATAAACGAGGCCTACTCCTCTGGACGCACCTTCGCTAGAGTACTGTCACTACCCATCACTCATTAGAATACATCCATGCTCGCTTCCTGGATTGACAATAACTAATCCTTTGCTATCGGTAATTTAATAACCATGCCTATCCTGTAGACGCCCTTCATTAGAGTACTCACACTACCCATCAATCACTAGCAATGCCCATGTTTCGGTTCAATGGCTACCGAGTCCTCTTATTCACTCAGAGAATGGGTTTCTTCAGAATCTCCCCCATCCTCAATCCTATCGAAACTAGCCTATAACTCCGGGCAAGCGCGAAGTTAGGAATTAAGCACAGAATAAGATTACCAATATTATAGACAGAGAGCTATGGAAATAATATAAAGTTTACATACACTTGGGGATAGAATCAATTACATCCAATCCTAATGGAGAGTTAAAACACACGGTAGCCATACAAACCACCGAAGATGCTGTCACCATCTTCAATCCTTGTGAAGCGTTCCTCCTCTCCTACTCTAAAATTGCTCTGGTGCATTATCACTGAAATATGACTGAATTACAATAATCGTGCACACTTGATCTGGTGCAAGAGGTTCCTATTTATAGGCTAAGGAAAGACAAGGAAATTGGGAGAAATCTATCTAAAAACGGCAACAGGGCAAAATCTTCGTAACTTGCGCTTCACCCTGCGCTACAGCGCAGGTTGCAGCGCAGGATCCAGAGAGTTGCGCTTCCCCTGCGCATGCGTCCTGCAACTTCAATCTTTCTCTTTTTAACTTGATCTCTCCCCGAGACTGGTTTTGGTTGATTTGCCTTTCCTTGTTTCCCTTTTCTTGATGAAATCTTGCATTTATTGAGCATCTTGGATTTATTTGGGAAGGTTGTCTACAAATCCTTGTTTGATTAGCAGTGATATCTTCAATAATGGCTCTCAGATATTCTTCAAATCTTCATTATTGCCTTCAATCAAACTTCAAATATTGCAGATATCTCCTTATTTAATGTTATCTTTCCTTCAAATCAAATCTTTGCAATATTCTGCAAAAATCAGCACAATTTATATCAAAATAGCATCAAATTCAAATCAAAGAGTAATAAATACAATTTATCTAATATTAAATAAAAAGGGATTAAACTGGGACAAAATACCATTTTATCCTTGATAAGTGAACTAAAAAGTGCTCTAATTTATCAACTAATTTTCACTTAATTGCTCTCATTTAAACTTCAAATCTGCAAATCCTATCCTTAATTAATGTTATCTTCTTTTCTCATTCAAATCTCTCTCATAAATCTGCAAATCAATAGATTTTCTATTAAAATAGCGTCAAATTGAAATTAAATAAACACAATTATTGCAATTATTACTAAAAAGGGAATATTTTAGGGCATAAATTACCATTTTACCCTTGATAAGATAAGTGCAGTAAAAATACAAGAATTTATCATATGATTAGCACTTATCAAATACCCCCAACTTAATTCTTCTTGTCCTCAAGCAAAAGACCTCTTTATAATAAAAAATTAATTCAATCCCCTTGTCAAAATTCTCAGAAATAAGGAAAAATTTCATCACCTCTTACTAGGCAGCTGTCACTTCGAAATATCAGATTAAAAGTCATAATCAAGTGATATACCAGTACTCATCAGGACAGGATAAAAATACATTCAAACTTTTTCAGAAATGCAACCAAAACAATAGGTGATAAATCAAGGAATTATCATTCTCACGGGTAAGTGTTTCCCTCAATTTTCACAGCAGTTAAACAACTAAAATTGATAGTCGTTTCTGGTTTCTAGACATGCACATAGAAGATTATGGATCAAAAGGTCTTTTCTTGGTTGTAATGAGGCTAGGCTATCAAGAAATCATGTTTTCTGGGATATGCAAAGAGAACACTGGGAATAGAGAGCATCTTTAAATTTTCTTGGACTTGAAATTTCTCTCCATTCTTCCATTCCATTCTTGATGTTGTATCATCAGCTGGTCTCTTTCTTTGTTTGATGAATCACTCTCCACCCAACTTATTCACTTTTTTCTTTTTGATTTTTTAGAGGGAGTGGTCTTCTTTTTTGCTTTCTTGTGCCTGCTTTTTGTATTTCTTCACTTTCTCAAGTAACTAATCAATTCTCCCCAGTTTATCAAATACACCTTTGCTCTCTTTCCCAAAGTGTAAGGGACGGGATATAACATTAAATTTGGCTGGGGTGCATAAGAAGAAAAATTAAAGCTCAAATGGGTTACCAAAAAATTGGAAAAAAATTTTATCAAGGGTTGGCTTTTTGGCACTGAGCAAATAATTATAACACAAAACTTGCCTCTTATCAACTTCCAAATTTAATGTGCCAGAGAATAAAATCCAAAAACTCAAGCAATAAACAGTTGACAAGCAGCGGTGAAACTCTCATATCAGTGTTTGGTCTCACAATTCACCGGCTTTTAGCTAAATTTCCTTGATGGAATCACTTATTGAAATAGTTAATACCCTGATATATTTTCCTACATAATATCCTAATCCTAACTGATTATGAATTAATCACAATTCCTATTCTTCCTAATTTGGTTAGTTAGACTGCCTAATTTGAGATTTAAAATTAATTCCATAATTCCCTTTTTCCTAAAACCTAAAAAAATTGAAATACAAAACAAAAATCCGAATAATTAAAAAAATAATTAAAGAATGAAAAAGAAAGAAAACACCAGTGTCAATCTTCATCCTCTGTATCTTGTAAGTCCTTGTCCTATTCTCCTGCTGTTGCTGCTCCACTCCCCTAGATGAATAGGCCTGTCCCCAGGCCACTGCAAGAATGTCCGGAACTCTTCAAGCACATGCATGAGTATGGTCTCGTAACTCTTGATGGGTTTGAGGTCAAGTGGTCTTGTCAACACAAAGTTGCACGATTTATGAGCTTCATACTTTGCAGCAACCTGTGCACTCTTGAATCTCATGGGATCATAACGGTGTGTGGTCATCTCTGACCCTCTTTCCCATACCTTTTCTTTGTGAGCTAGAGCCACGAGAAAGGCCGGCAGTGTATTTGATCCAGGAATCTGAAAAGTCAAATAACAACAGTTAGTTGCTAAATTAAACACATTCATTTCAATGATGCCTTATGCAACACTAATTCATGAAGAAACATGGAAGCCAAATGCTCTCACAAGAATTATTAATCTCTTCACAACAAAATTTCATTGCAATTGGTAATGGCTTCCTAAAACATTAATATACTCATTTTGTTTGCAAGCACTCAATTAATCCAGGAAAGTGAAATTCAAAGATTTGAAAAGAAATAGAGCACAACACTTTCAAAATTCAATAACTCACAAAACAAAGAACATTCCAATCAAACAAATTGTTCTTCATGTTCCTCACAGCCAAAATCACATTCAAATAGCAATAATCAACAATATTACAATCCTAAGGTTGCTATCCTAAAGTGAAAATCATAAAATAGCGTAAATGAAGATTTCAATTGGTAAAGATTTAAAGAAAACATACATGAAACTGAAAGTTTCAAAATTGATGGAGGTTTGTGAGTGGAAAAGAGTGAAAAGAAGAGCTTAGGAAGTAGAGAGAAACAGTACATGAGAAAATAGAAGATTTTAAAATTTCGTACTGTTGCGCTTCACTTGCGCTCAGCGTGGAGTGCAAGTGAAGCGCAGAAAACAGTTACTAAATGCACTTATGCGCTTCTCATGCGGCCCTAGCGCAGAAAACAGAATGAGATTTTGCAATTTTCAGTCAGTTTTCTGTACTTCCTGTTATTTAAAATTTTATTTGTCCACAAACTTATTCCAATCATTTGAAAATTTCCTAAATCCTAAAAAAATCAAAAATCCTAACTACTAACAAAAACAAAATAAAACTGAAACAATTAAAAAACTTAAAAATCTCTGGGTTGCCTCCTAGGAAGCGCTTGTTTAACGTCTTCTAGCTCGACAATGTGCTCTCAAGGTGGTTGAAAAATGAAATTTTGGTGAGCTTGTGTGCTTACACCCTTCTTCTTGGCCAATAAACCTCCCCATAATCCGCCTTGGAACATCTGTAGTGTGATATGACTTGACTATTTGGGCTTCTTTCTAGAATTAGACCATGTTTCTGACTCCCTTGGCTTGACTTTCCTTTTCTTTATATCTTGCTCTCATGTGCATGAGTCTTCTTTTCCTGAAGCTTGGATGATTCACAGTTGATTGTTCTCAATTTCTTTGCTTCATAGGGGTCTTTGATATGAAACACACCTGACCACTTTGTCTTTAACCTGGCTCTAGGCTCTGAATGTGATGTCAGCTTGACTTTTCTTCTCTTTACCCTATTCTGGTCAGTGTAATTGCAGGCCTTTCTTTCGTGAGGTCTGGAAGGTTTAACACTTGCACCATGTCTTTCTTGATCTGGTTGGATAAGGCAATGTCTTTGGTCTTGTACCACTTCCCCTCCTCCTCGGGCTTTGACTCACTATCTCCCTGTTCAATCTTTTTCATTTCTTGATCTATTTCATCATGTACACCCTCATATGTTTTGTTCTCTCTCTCCCTTTCAAAGTCAATCTCTTCTTCAAGCACAATCTTTTCTGTTTCATCCTCTCCTTTTTCTTCTTCTACTTCTGTTGCACCTTCTTCTTCTTCTTCCTTTTCTTCATCTTCTTCTACTTCTTTTTCTTCTATTTCTTTTGCTTCTTCAGGTTCCTCTTTTTCAGCTTTCTCTTCTTCATCAGTCAGATTGTCATTGATTTCTTCCCTTATTCATTGAGCAATGTCGTCACACAGTTCTTTGGGGTTGGGTTGAGCCTTTGCTGAGATTCGTTCCGATTGATATTTGGTCATATTATCTATTATCTCAGCTAGTATGGGATCAGCAAGTAGTCCTGCTTCTTCATAATACTTTTGAAGCTATATGAATTCTTTCAACTTTCTTTGAATAGGATCTTCCCCTTTTGAATGCAATGGTTGAACTGAAGAGTAGCTGTGTTGTTGTTGGGAATAAGGTTGCACATGGAATGAAACATTATCTTGCTGCCACCTACAATCTTGATTCTGGATATTTCTCCATCATTGTGAATTGCTTGCAAAGTTGTTGATGTTGGAGAAGTTGCCTGGTCTTTCTTGGTTGCCCATGTAAGTAACTTGCTCTTCTTGAATGCATGGGTAAGAGAAGTAACCATTGAGATGGTCACCTCCACAAAAATCACAAACAAATTGTGGTGACTGGACAAGATAGGAGTGCACTGTCTGCAATTGCTAAGGAAAGTTAGCTAGCTTCTTGTTGAGTGCTTCTAATTGCTGCCTTAGACTCTTATTCTGTACCCTTAGTTCATCTGCATAAGTTTGCTTATGCGACGAAACAACATCTTGTTGCCACCCAAAATTTTGATTCTGGTAACTTCCCCAATCCTGTGAAAAATTGTTAGAATTTGTTGTAATTAGAGAAGTTACCTTGAATCGGTGTGTGAGAGAAATAATATGGTTCTTGTTGCCTAACATAAACTCCAAGGGTTCTTCTTGGAGGATTTTGCCATTCAGAAGCCATTTAACATTTACTTCACTTGGGGTGGTTGAATAGAGAGTGTTGAGTTTGTCTCCTTATTTTTGGGTTCTTCCTCGCTTCTCCTTCATCTCCTTCTCTTGTTTCTACTTCTGTTCCTCCTTGATGTCCTTTCTATTTCTGGATCAAATTGTAGATGATTTGGGTGCACATGGCCTTTCAAAGCATAACAAGAAAACTTGAAAAGGGTAAGTGTGGAAGAGAATTTTAAAAATTTAAAAAAAATTAAAATTAAAATTTAAAAATTAAAATCTAAAAATTTAAAATTTAAAAACTAAGAAAAAATTTCCTAAAAATTCAAAAATTAAAAAAAAAATCCTAAGATAAAATATATACAACTTAATAGTATAGACCTCCCAAGTCTTTACAAATTGATACACCGTTCCCCGGCAACGGCGCCAAAAATACTTGATAGGATTTAGGCAAGTGTACCAAAATTCCAACAGTATAATAGTAAGTAAGAGTATCGTATCCATAGGGAATGGTTCAATTTATAGAGATTAGTGGTCACAACTATCAAGTAAGAGCGTATAAATTGTTTGTTGAGAATTATGCAAGTAAATAAATTTGAACTTAAATGAGAGAGATAGAAACAGTTACTTAGACTAGGATTGAACTTCGTCTCATCGCATCCCTTTTGTATGTGAACCCCAATAATATTTATGAATATGCAATTATAACATCTTAGCACAAATTAAAGTTATTTCACAAAAGTTCCCACAAATATGAAATACTCAGAATAATCTACCCTGGTTCCCACAGTGATAAATTACCCTGAATTAAAGATCTATTTGTTTATGCTATCAATTAACCCTGATTCCCACAGTGACTACTATGAGTGTTTTTACCCAATCATAATTCAAGTTTCCTATTCTTAGGTTCCCCCAAACTCGCTATTGATTTTATAGAACCACCTTCCGAATGCGCCCCATAAAACCAACCTATAACTCCGGCACACAGGCGGAATCTAAGCATTAAGCACAGAATAAAACACTGATATTATAAAAATAGGGATTCATAAATATCAAAGAGAATTCACATGCAATTGGGGATTGAATCGACTACATTCAATCCTATTGGAGAGTTTAGCTACGCATGGTAGCCATTACAAACCAACGGAGAAACTGTCACTTTCTCCAGCCCTTGCTTTTGCTCTGCCGTCTCTCCAAAAAGCTACCTTATGATCTGTACAAAGGGTCCTATTTATAGATAAAGGAAAGCTATCTGAAATCTGGAAGGAATCTGTTTTGAAATCAGATTATAAAACAAATCCGTGTTCTTGCGCTTCACCTGCGGTCAGCGCATCTGAAGCACAGGATCCAGAAAGGAATCCTGATAGTTACGCTTCACCTGCAGGTGGAGCGAATTTCTCGATCAGCTTCTCTTGATTCTCTCCCTTTTTTAGCTTGATCTCTTCCTGATCTTATCTTTGTTTGCTTGGCTTTCCTTGTTTCCCTCTTTTTGATCTGATTTTGTGTTTATCTTGTCTTTGAATTTAAATTGGGAAGTTATCCGCAGAATCCTTATTTAAATGGTTGTTGATCTTATCTTTATTTGCTCTCATTTAAACTTCAAATCTGCAAATCCTATCCTTAATTAATGATATCTTCTTTTCTCATTCAAATCTCTCTCATAAATCTGCAAAATCAATAGATTTCTATTAAAATAGCATCAAATTCAAATCCAAATCAAATAAACACAATTATTGCAATTATTACTAAAAAGGGATTATTTTGGGGCATAAATTACTATTTTACCCCTGATAAGTGCAGTAAATACAAGAATTTATCATATAATTAGCACTTATCAGTAATCAAAACTTCAAACTGAAACTCATTGTCTGAATATTTTCAGAAGCTATTCTCTCTAACCTTAACCTTTTACACTTCGCCATTATCTGATTATTTCTAATAAGAGAAGGTCTGAAAATTAAAATTTCAATCAACATTCACTGACTAAATCATTTGAAAAAGAGTACTTACTGAACCTTCTGAAATGGGTTCAACAAGTCCTTAACAAATCAGTTTTTATCAAGTTACTGAAACGTTTAATAAATTAGTGTAAAACATTTTTTGAAACAACATGTTGTCTATTTTGAAGTTATTATTATTTATCAAAATCAGTTTTTAAACAAGTACCTAGAAAGTTTTCATTAAACTTCTGAAGTGATTTCTGTAACGCCCTAATTTCTGAACTTAGAATTAATGCCCATTGGAGACACTATTCCCGAAGTTCTTGAAATCATTACGTTAAATTTTCAATATCGTCAAACATTCGCTTAAAACTATCCAACGATTAGTTTAATCAATTACATTACAACATCAATATCTCTAAATAATAGTAAATCTTACTTAATGTTAGGGAAGAATCTACACTTGAAGAAGTGTGGTTCTATGAACTCATACCGAAAATCCGGCAGAGTCTCCCCTAAAAACCGGATGTTACCAAATCAAAGGTTAACCTGAAACTCAGCAAAACCAGTACAATCTAATAACATGAATACTTTAAAACTCATAATTAAGCCTCCATGGCTAAAAAAAACATGCTCATGCATTTATACATCATTAGGTCGATTATCCACAAATACAATTAAACTAATTTCTATTACAAAGAACTTCCATTGCGGAATAAAACTCAGCTCTTCAACACTTTTTTTCCGTCATATCACTTGGAATTTCCTGCACAACTAAATAAATCCCCGAAATGTGGGGTGAGATAATAATCTCAGCGAGTATAACTAAACATGCATAAAGTGTGGGGAAGATCAACTTAACTAACTAATATAAAGCTAAATATCATACTCAAATTCATATCAATTAAAGATAACTAACATAACATATTCATAAACTTAATACTCAAGTCATTACAATGCAATAATAATGCAACTCACTGTTGTGCCCAGCAGGCATGAACTTATTACTGAAACTGGACCGAAGTCAATATCTTTACATAATCAATCAATTTCTTAACTCACAGCACAAGGTCGGCTTAATTAACTCACGGTCGAAACCGGTAAACATGAATTGATAACCCAAAACTAGAATTTCAAGTATTTCGAAAACTTTCGTAACTTTCGTAACTTTGAAATCCAAGGGATTATAATCAATTCCTGGCATGAATTATTCGATTCCAGCATAACTTCATCAATTCAATCATATTAACTAATTAGAAAGGGAATCGAAGAGGTAGGGTTCATACATTAAGCATTTCGTAATATCGCTACTTTCGTAAATCTCGCTACCCTAAGGTTTTCAACGAAACAACCAACCAAACTACTCAAATTCATGCATACATTACTAATCTAACCACAATTTTCATATAAAAGAGGGATTAAAGAGTAGGGTTCATACATTGGGGAGAAATCAAACTCAGAGAAAAGTGGGTGTGTGAGTTATACTCACCAATTTCTTGAAATTCTCAAGAGGAATTGATGGATTGGAAGCTCCTTTGATGAATCCTAGCTTTGATTCTCCTTAACCTCTTCAAATATTCACTTTCTCTCTCTAGAATCTCTCTCTCTAGGGTTCGAATGGAGAAGATGAGAATGACCAGGGAAATCAGATTGCATGTCCGAGTATTTATACTGGACAACTGGTAATCGATTACCATAGTGCTGTAATTGATTACCAGAGGTAAAAATTACACTAGAAAACGTTTTCTGGGAATCTGGTATCGATTACAACCCTTGGTAATCGATTACCAAAATCTCAGCCCTCAGGTAATCGATTACGTAATCGATTACACAAAATTCAGCTCTCAGGTAGTCGATTACAACCTGTGAGTAATCGATTACCTAAAAACTAGCTAGCTCTCGGGTAATCGATTACAAACTCCCTGTAATCGATTACCAGAACCCAAACTCTTCATTTTAACCTGAAATAGAATTCTAAGTTAATTTCCATAATCCCCACTCAACCTCTAATTACCAAACACAATAATCTTATTTCTAACCTAATTAATGAGTTATTAAAACTTTCTGGTTAAGGCTAACACTTGGTCTTATACTTGAGTTTTAAATCATAGCTCCTCAATTAACCTTAATCTCTTAACTTATTTTCCTTTAATTACTCATACTTAACCCTCTTATTTAAGCCTAATAAGTTATTTAAAGTTTCTAATTTGCGGGATGTTACATTCTACCCCCTTCTAGCAATTTTGCCCTCAAAATGGTAGGAGGTGAGCTGGCTTGGCCAGTCGGTCCTCATTCACCCAGATGGCATCACCAACAGCTTGGACTCGGGGCAACCTATCACAATCTCCCTAACTATACTCTCCCACTTCCACTCAGAGATTACTAATGGTAAAAGGGTTCCTAATGGTTTCGATGTTCTATATAGACCTGCTGACACATTAAACACTCAAAAACCTAACCTACTATATTTCTTTCCACATCCTGATACATCTTGGTAGAGCAGGATGTACGAGAAACTTACCTCTATTAGCTTATTCTAACACCTGCTGCCTGAGGTTACCCCTTTTAGGGACACTGACTCTCCCTTGGAAGAGAATTATCCCATCTTCTGATCCAGAAAACCCTATGGTTGCCTTCCCTCTTGGAGGCTAGAGTCCAAACTCTGAGCCTCCCTAATTAGAGCTCTTAGCTCACTGGTGAATGCGATACTATGAAGTCTGACACTATGCTCCCCAATAGTTACTCTAAACTTAGGTTCCTGAACTTCTTTAACAAACTCCTTTCATGCATCACGAGAGACACATGAAGAGACTTTCTACTCTATTTGAGTATACTTGACTGGCTTGGTTAGACAACACCCTTGATAAAATCTAATCATAGGAAAAGATTTCACACAACAACTAAGTAAGGATCCTAATTCCATACCCAAACCCATCAACTACCGGTTGGTTTCAAGTCTTATGTTCTTACTGATCTAGCTAGGTTTGAGAAAATTCCAAGTGATTTACATGTTTATATTCTAAGCTCTACTGTATTACTAACTATAAGTCATGCACACATAATTACTCAATCCCTCGAATCACTAAGTTTGTGTTGGCTAAATAATCCAACGCTCACGTCATGTTCGAGGAATTAAGTTCACATAATCACATAAACAAACACCGCACATAAGTGAGAGGAAGGTCACTCATTCTTCTAATAAAATAACGAATCCTAACAACACTCATGCCATAAACGTAGGTATAATACCTACCGGTTACAGCATGAACATGGTAAACCCTCGTAGTCTCCTATCTTCCCTTACTGGGATCTTTCTCTATCTCACCCTACCGGTCAGGGCTTGTACTTAATTTGGTTCTAAGTTTTCACTGAAAAGGAAAGTGACATAATGTCGTCCATACCCTAGTCCTCCTATAAGTAAAGATTTCTAAATGCTTTAGAGTTCTAACCTAGTGAGTGTGCCTAACAATATCTCAATCCTTTCTAACACTCTGACTAGGCCTAACTATACACAATCAAATCTAACTTTCAGGTTGGGTGAAACTTAGTTGGGTTCAAGTACTGAGTGCCTTCTACGGATTCTCATGGTCTGACTATAAAACTACCCCCTTAAGGGTTCAGGCTCTCCCTAATATTTCTCAGTGTTTAAAATCTTGATTTCTCTCTTGGAGTTACCAAACCTACATCCAATATCTAAACTAATTTGTTTTTCCCTCATGGAATTCATAGAGAAGGCTAAGTATTTGGGTGGCTGGGAGAACATCTACCGCTACTTGATAAATTCTTGGTTAACTCTAGAGTTGTCTACTAATCTACTTATTCTATTCACTTCCCATTAGGACCTCAATTATAGTTTCCTCCCCTTTTCTATTAAATTCTAAAAGTCTATGTTATTCCCGCTACTTTGTTATCTTTAACTAAGGTATTAGGTTCACTCACTTTCTCTCTAACAATTCTCTCAGGTGATTCTAACCCTTTCTACAGGACTACCCTTAATATGGCTTAATTGTGAACTTCCTGTCCTTACCTGAGTTGTAGGTAAATCTACACTACTATACGTAATCTATACTAGAATTCTTAATTTCTTGATTAAGGTTCCTCTCCCTTAGAAGAGTTATGGCTAAGGTTTCTTCTACTGGTGGTAATAAGTTGAATTAGGTGATTAGGATGGTGGAACTACTAAGTTGGATTTTGAGAAAATTTGGTTCATACCAACTATCCTGACTAAAAGCCTCTACCTAATTCCTTTCCCGAGTACTTCTCCGAGTCCTCGAAGTTAAAACCGATATGGTTAGACTTAAGGTATGGGTGAAGTGTTCTTATTTGATGATTTCTAAATTTTCAGATATTCAAGGCATCACTTCCTAATATTCTTAAGTATTTCCTAAGGGTGAAAAGAAAAGCAGAAGTATTGTTTTCTCACGACAACTTACCCACTCGTTAGGGTTAAAGATATTACTAATGGTAAGTTCTGGAATGGTACTAACATTAGATAATCGAAATCTCACTATCTTTACTAGGGATCTCTAGCTTATTCATCTCCTAAACATGCCCCCAACTCTCAGTGGCTAACAATTAATGTTGTAGTCTTAAGGTACAAGTATGGTGATCTCTCCTAAGGGTTTCTAAAATATTAGGGTCGTAAGACTCTGTCTCTAGGGCCACTAAGTGTTCTCTAAATGTGAGATGTAAAGGTGAGGAAATGGTAGTCGTCATGACTACCTACCCGTCTGGTAGAGTCTAAAGATCTGTCCATGTAATCCATGGACAAAGCAAAAGGGCAAGGTGGCTGAAAGAATCCCCACTCGCCTGACCGTCTCCCGACTACCCTCAAGGCGGCCTAGGAAATATGCCTACTCCTACATCGACTCAAAAGAAACCTCAATTTCCTAACCCTTGTAAGTTTAGGTCTAAATGTCTATATGTCCCTGCTAAGTTTGCTAACTTTAGGTAAGGTCTTAAGCCTACTTAAGTTAAATTCCTCTTAGGTGTCTCTATGATCACTGGTTTACCCTACGTAGAGTTTCTATCTAACTTGGACTATAGTCCCGCATTCCTTCTACATGGCCTCACAAAAGTTTGTCTCAAAAGAAACTCTAACTATGTGAATTACTACCTAACGTATACGCACACATTCTAACATAACGTGCCACATAAACCATTCAAACAACCAACATTACAATTCAAACAACAAGACACACACAAAACATTCAAATTATACAAGTCACATCATGAATACCACATTATAAGTCAAACAACAAATCAACATCCACAAGTAAAGAATCTATTTTAACTAACTACCTCAGAGGTGCCTAATGTTCACTAGGATTCCAGGGTCACATTTTATAAAGCTTCTATGGTGAGTATAATATTCTTAGGAATAAACTTAGTTACTCTCTTTCTAATACAAGATGGGTGGTTCTACCCTTGTTAAGAAGTATTCTAACTCCTTGACCAGGTAACCTACTCACATGATTAACCATAATCTCCGTGTACAATGCACACACTATAGGAGTAATCAGTCTCTATAATGAGTACACGTACTAGAAGATCACAATAAGCCACGGGCAACTAGCCTAACCACAGTCCAATTGGATTGAACTGCTCTGATACCAAAATGTAACGCCCTAATTTCTAAACTTAGAATTAATTCCCGTTGGAGACACTATTCCCGAAGTTCTTGAAATCATTACGTTAAATTTTCAATATCGTCAAACATTCGCTTAAAACTATCCAACGATTAGTTTAGCAATTACATTACAACATCAATATCTCTAAATAATAGTAAATCTTACTTAATGTTAGGGAAGAATCCACACTTGAAGAAGTGTGGTTCTATGAACTCATACCGGAAATTCCGGCAGAGTCTCCCCTAAAAACCGGATGTTACCAAATCCAAGGTTAACCTGAAACCCAGCAAAACCAGTACAATCTAATAACATGAATACTTTAAAACTCATAATTAAAGCCTTCATGGCTAAAAAAAAACATGCTCATTCGTTTATACATCATTAGGATCGATTATCCACAAATACAATTAAACTAATTTCTATTACAAAGAACTTCCATTGCGGAATAAAACTCAGCTCCTTCAACACCTTTTTCCGTCATATCATTGGAATTTCCTGCACAACTAAAATAAATCCCCGAAACGTGGGGTGAGATAATAATCTCAGCAAGTATAACTAAACATGCTAAGTGTGGGGAAGATCAACTTAACTAACTAATATAAAGCTAAATATCATACTCAAATTCATATCAATTAAAGATAACTACATAACATATTCATAAACTTAATACTCAAGTCATTACAATGCAATAATAATGCAACTCACCTGCTGTGCCCAGCGAGCATGAACTTATTACTGAAACTGGAGTTAGACCTGAGCTCAGACTACGAGAAACGTCTTCCCGGGACGTATCCCACCCAAAAATGGACCGAAGTCAATATCTTTACATAATCAATAAATTTCTTAACTCACAGCACAAGGCCAGCTTAATTAACTCACGGTCGAAACCGGTAAACATGAATTGATAACCCAAAACTAGAATTTCGAGTAGTTCGAGTTGTTTCGAAAACTTTCGTAACTTCGAAATCCAAGGGATTTATAATCAATTCCCTGGCATGAATTATTCGATTCCAGCATAACTTCATCATTCAATCATATTAACTAATTAGAAAGGGAATCGAAGAGGTAGGGTTCATACATTAAGCATTTCGTAATATCGCTACTTTCGTAAATCTCGCTACCCTAAGGTTTTCAACGAAACAACCAACCAAACTATTCAAATTCATGCATACATTACTAATCTAACCACCATTATCATATAAAAGAGGGATTAAAGAGTAGGGTTCATACATTGGGGAGAAATCAAACTCAAAGAGAAAAGTGGGTGTGTGAGTTATATTCACCAATTTCTTGAAATTCTCAAGAGGAATTGATGGATTGGAAGCTCCTTTGATGAATCCTAGCTTTGATTCTCCTTAACCTCTTCAAAGTTCACTTTCTCTCTCTAGAATCTCTCTCTCTAGGGTTCAGAATGGAGAAGATGAGAATGACCAGGGAAATCAGATTGCATGTCCGAGTATTTATACTGGACAGCTGGTAATCGATTACCATAGTGCTGTAATCGATTACCAGAGGTAAAAATTACAACTAGAAAACGTTTCTGGGAATCTGGTAATCGATTACAACCCTTGGTAATCGATTACCAAAAACTCAGCCCTCAGGTAATCGATTACACAAAAATCAGCTCTCGGGTAATCGATTACAACCTGTGAGTAATCGATTACCTAAAAACTAGCTCTCGGGTAATCGATTACAAACTCCCTGTAATCGATTACCAGAACCCAAAAACTCTTCATTTTAACCTGAAATAGAATTCTAAGTTAATTTCCATAATCCCCACTCAACCTCTAATTACCAACACAATAATCTTATTTCTAACCTAATGAGTTATTAAAACTTCTGGTTAAGGCTAACACTTGGTCTTATACTTGAGTTTTAAATCATAGCTCCTCAATTAACCTTAATCTCTTAACTTATTTCCTTTAATTACTAATACTTAACCCTCTTATTTCAGCCTAATAAGTTGTTTAAAGTTTCTAATTTGCGGAAGTTACAATTCAGAAAGCACATTAATACTTATCAAGTTCAGCAAGTCTCTCAAAAACTCTCGTTCATTAGCCTACGCTTAACTCTGATATTATTTACTATTTGGCAAAAGAGTTTTTCATAATAACCTGTATAGGTTAATTAATTGCAAGAATGTTTATGAAAGGAAAGAATTTCAGAAATTGTAGCATAAAGTTTTAAAACCACTATTCAACCCCCCCTTTCTAGTGTTTGTGTGGTTCCAACACTATTTTCCATGTCGTCCAAACTCTTGGTAATTTTAGTTCTAACCCTATCATTTCCAATGATTCCAGTTCAGCCCATAACTTTTGTGAAATTGTAGTTTGACCCCTTCACTTTTTAACCCTATAAATTTCTAAAATTAACAAATTCCTTAAACTCTTCCAAATCACCTTTTGGTCCCTAAATTTTTGAAAAATCCCATTCTCCCAAAAAATTCCAAATTTTTTATTTTGTCCCCTTAAAAACATCAATTATATTCCCTAAGCCTATTTCCAACCTTCAAAATGTCTCCAAGACAAGACCTTACCAAGAAATTGAGATGGAGGAAATGAGACATCAACTTCAACACCTTTAAGCCACTGTTAAATTTAACAAGCCCAAATAGAAGAATAAAGAAGGTGTTTAGAAGGAGAATCAGTCGAAAGTGATTCCCCATACACTGGAAACCATCGTTCTCGAAACAACAATTCTAAAGTAGTGACATTAAGGTGGAGATTCCAAATTTCTAAAGCAGGCTTCAACCTGATGAGTTTGTTGATTGGCTTCAAACTGTTGAACGAGTGTTCGAGTTTAAAAAGTCAGGATTGTCACAGTCAAGCTGAAGAATCACACTTCCATATGGTGGGAGAATCTTAAGAAGAAGTGTGACATTGGAGAGAAGATTAAGATTAAGGCATGGGAGAAAATGCGACGCGAGCTTACATGTAAGTTCTTACCTGAGCATTATTATCAAGATAATTTTATTCAATTGTAGAACTTGCGACAAAGACCCAGTTCGTGGATGAGTTGAAGGGAATCAAGCATGGTCAGGGTGCAGCGGAACAATTGGATTCCCCCTTTTAATCATTATTGTGAAAATATGAATTAAGGTGTTAAAATAAAATGGTTTATTGTACCTTTCAAATCACAAAACGAGGCAGTTGCAACCACGTCTCTAGAGGTATCCACGCCAACGAGCGAACCAAGAAACTCTCCTCATTTATGCTAGTAATGCTTGGAGAGGAAATGGTGACTACTCATGTATCTTGAGTTGTGCATCTTATGCAATATATATAGAGTGGTGGCTAGGGTTTAACCGTCACTCAATAACCCTATCACTTATGAGCCCGCCCCATTATGTTATTATTATAATCCAATTAGAATAACATTCCTAGTGGGCTTGTTGTATGCGTGTGACCCAATAGGTTCTTTTAATATCTGGTTATGATATTAAAATAAAACCTTTTTATATTTAATATCATAAATAGTGAGTTGTATTTAGCAGTACATCACTAATGCCCAAATATTGAGAATGTCAGTGATTTGACGTACCCTATTCTGTGATAATATTCTATATGAATTGTCCCTTTGCTCAAATGTCTAATTGAACACAAGGGAATGGAATGTGTCATCCTTCTATAGTTAAATTTATGTTTTCTTGATGCCCAAGCAGACTATAAAGAAAATAAACATCTCATGTTTACCCTTCTAAGCATGGTCATGCATTTTGTACTCTAACTTTATCAAGAAGCCCATAGATATAACTCCTGTTACATGGGGGGGAAAATCCAATCTAGGTCACTCACATTCCACCACATAATTTATTATATGTCCAAAACCCAACTTTATAATCACCCTGTTAGAGGTGACGTTTGATGATATTAAAACATATAATTCCTCATATAGGAATCCTAGTGATTTCAGGTCAAAGGAATTCATATAACATTATCAATTTAAGAATCGTTCATGACACTTATGTTACAAACCATGCAACGTTCTTATAGTGGGTCAGTTCAGTACATCATTACTCTTAATATGTACTTATGTGAATACTTGATATCTCATATCCATGATCCGTGAGATGTGATCATCAATAAACTCACATACTAGTCTTAATGCATCAAATTGTCCTAAGGTGATGCTTGACTAAGGACTATTTTAAGAATAGTTCTTCATAAAATCTCACGATCAAGTCATCTACTTGATGTCTTATGAAGTTTAAGCTTACTATTCTAAGGACATTTATTATACTCTATCGAAAGAAATAATAAAACTGAATTACCTTTATATGATAAATAGTATCACACAAGTGATGAATGTTCAAAAAATATAAGTCTCTAGTGTATACATTAACAAGAGTATACTAGGGAATATGAAAATCTCATGATGAAGTGCGACATTCAAGAAAAAAGAAAGAGCAAACAATAGCTCGTAACCTTGGAGGATTGAACATAGACATCGCCCACCAGGTCCAACTTCAACAATATTAGACTTTAGATGATGTTATTCATCTAGCCATCCAAATTGAAAAACAATTACCAAAGAAATCCTCATATTAACCTTCCTCCTCTTGGAACCTTACAAACACCTACAAGCCACAAATCAACAACCTAGCCCATCCAACAAACCCTTCCTGAGTCTACCAAAGAGCCCAACATAAAAGGACCCAAGTCTTTGAAATGTCAATGATTTGGTCTCATAGCTTTCAATTGTCCAAATCGCAAAGTTTCACTATTATTGAAGGAGTAGTACATAAGGCGTCTGAAGAAGATGAAGGGTCAATGTTTGATGAAGAAGAGTGAATATATGATGAAGAATTCATCACTATTGATCATGGTGAATCATTAGCGATAAGATGAAGCCTACACACCACACAAGCAAAAGAAGAACCTTGGTTGAGACACAATATTTTCCACACTCGTTGCACTACTCAAAGAAAAATGTGTGATGTTATCATAGATAGTGGAAGTTGTGAGAATGTAGTATCAAACTATATGGTGGAGAAGTTGAAGCTACCAACACATGATCATCAACACCCTTATAAGTTACAGTGGCTCAACAAGGGGAGCGAGGTAAAAGTTTCTAAATATTGCCTTGTGTTTTTTTCAATTGACAAGAAATATCAAGATGAAGTATAGTGTAATGTTATTCCTATGGATGCACGCCATCTTTTTCTTGGGATACCCTAACAATATGATTGTCGTTCCTTGTATGATGGTCATGCAAATACTTACTCCTTTGTGAAAGATGGAGTGAAGATCAGGTTAGCACCTATGCTGCAAAGTGAATTCAACCAAGGCAAGAAAGAAAAAAAGCCATTTATGTTTTTAGTGGTTAAGGAACAATTCAGGGTGACGAAAGAGGAAGCCCAAGGCATGAGCCTTATACTACTACTTGAATCAACTGAAGGGATTGTCCTTCCACTAGAGTTTTAACAACTGCTCACTAAAAATCCAGACATGATACCAGAAGAGATTTTAAATGGACTTACTTTAATGCTAGACATCCAGCATGTCACCAACTTCATTCCCAGAGCTATAATTCCTGATGGACTATTTTATAGGATGAGTCCATAAGAGCATACTGAGATCAAACATCAAGTTGAAAAGCTATTGAAGAAAGGGTTGGTCCAAGAAAGTATTAGGCGCCCTTGTGTTATCCTTGCTATTTTAGTACCGGAAAAAGGATGGAAGTTGGCCAATGTGCATCGATAGTCGAGCCATTAACAAGATCACCATCAAGTATCGATTTCCAATACCAAGACTTAATGATATGCTTGGTTAGTTAAATGTTGCTGCAATCTTTTCCAATAATGATCTTCGAAGTGTTCGCTCTTGTGCTAGTCGAGCCATTAATAAGATCACCATCGAGCCATTTGTGCTAGCTCTTCCAAACTTTGACCAAGTGTTCGAAGTCAGTTGTGATGCTTCCAACATTGGAATTGGTGTCGTTCTAAGTCAATAGGGTCATCCTGTAGCCTTTTTTCAATGAGAAACTAAACAATGGTAAACTAAAATATTCCATTTATGGTAAACTAAACGATCTCCTACAACCTTATTCATTCCTACTCAAACATAAGGTAGGAGTTTAGAATGTTGTAGTGATGCCTTGAGACGTCGTCATGCCCTACTTTATATTCTTCAAACAAAAGTTGTTGGATTTGAAGTTATTAAAGAGTTGTATTAAAATGTTCCTTATTTTCATAACGTCTAGAGTTCTACTAAAGTTCAACCTTTCCAACAATACAACATACATGAAGGATTCTTGTTCAAAGGCAAAGTATTGTGCATTCCTCAATGTTCATTAAGAGAAGCAATTATTTAGAAAGCTCACGATGGGGGATTAACAGGCCACTTTGGGAGAGACAAAATTGTGTCTTTAGTCAAAGAAAATTTCTATTGGCCAAAGCTTAAAAGAGACGTTAATAGGAATATTCAAAGATGCATAATTACCACTTGGCCAAAACGAAAAGCTAGAATACAGGTTTATACTTACCCCACAATTTATAGAAGCACTTTGGAAGATGTTAGTATGGGCTTTGTCCTTGGACTACCACTAACTCAGAGACTGAAAGATTCTATAACGGTAGTCATAGATAAATTCTCAAAGATGGTTCATTGCATTCCCTGCTAGAAGACCAATGATATCGTTCAAGTTGCAGACCTATACTTTAATGAGATTGTTCGTCTTCATGGGATTCGAAAGACCATTACTTTTGACCGAGATGTCAAGTTTTTGAGTCATTTCTGGAGAACTCTATAGAAGAACATGGGAACTAAGTTACAATTTAGTAGTGTTAATCATCCCCAGACACATAGGTAAACTAAGGCAATTAACAAGCTTTTGGGAATTTTACTTCGGAGCTTTGTTGGGAAGAATTTAAAGTAATAGGAACTTATGTTTACACAGGTTGAGTTCGCCTACAACAACTATACCAATCAAGCTATTAGGAAATTCCAATTTGAGGTGGTCAATGGCACTCGCCCACTTAGTCTACTAGACTTGACCCCTTCATTTGATAGTCGACAATATAGTGTAGATGCAGAACAAAGGGTGAAAGAAATCAAGAAGCTACATGAACGAGTTTGTGAAAGGATTAAGAAACAAAACTAGAGGTACAAAGCTCAACATGATTAGCACCGAAGATTGCAAACTTTCAAAGAAGGAGACTTGGTGTGGATTCACTTGCGGAAGGAACTATTTTCATATCAACCAAATGCGAAATTATCCCTTAGAGCTGATGGTCCACTCAGAGTTGTGCAGAATATTAACATAAGTGCTTACAAAGTAGAGCTGCTAGGTTCCTATTAGGGGTGTAATCGGGTTGGGTTGGTTCGGGTTTTGTATTTTTTGGGTGTGTAACCCAAACCGAACCAACCCGAATATGTTCGGGTTGGGTTGGGTTGGGTCATCAGGTCATGAACATTTTTCTTTTTTTTTTTAAAAAAATGTGGAAAAAGAAATTAAATTAAAATATAAAATGAAAAAAAGAAAAGAAATAGAGAAAAATATATTGGGAGGAGCAGATGAAATAGGATTTGGGGACCACCTTTGCTTGTGATGCCGCTGCACCTATTTTTGTTCTCTCCTTGAATGAAATGAAATAAGATTATGACCTTTTTTTCTAGTTTGGTTCGGGTTGGGTCTATCGGGTTCAACATAGGCAAATCAGAGACCCAAACCGAACCAAATCGGGTTTGAAAGAAAATGTCCGAACCAAGCCGAATACCCGAACCAAACCGTTAAATTTCTTCGGGTTGGGTTGGATTCGTCGGGTTCGCGGGTTGGGTCAGACCCGCTTACACCCCTAGTTCCTATGGAGTTTGCCACTTTTAACGCTGCAGACCTTTTGCCATACTTAGACGATGAAACATTATTTGACTCGAGGGCGAGTCCTTTCCAATCCGAGGAGGCCGAAACAGTGCGCGATACGAAGCAAGATAGTAATGCCTAATAAATAGAGCATGCAATGAATTGTCAAAAAGTATAGACTACAAATATGTAGCTACCAACTTAGCCTTTCGGTACATCAGTGAATGCCTACCGGCCATGCTTCTAAATTGTGGGCCGCATCACCTGATGTGGCTGCAATATTGCGATATCGGCCATGGTTGCAACGGCAACAGGCCGCAATTGCAGCGTGAATTATTTTCACACAAAAAACCTTGATGTTGCACCGCAACAGAGCTTAACGGCCACAACAAGACCACAATAGGTCGCAGCAAAGTTGTTCAATTTCATTTTTTTCTTTTGAAAATGAAAAAAAAAAAACAAGGCCATTGTTATACACTTTCAGTTATGAAAAATAACTCACCTCTCTTTGCTTCACTATTTCTTTCCTTTAGCTTGTAGATATAATTGTTTGACAACTATGTAAGCTCTTACAACCTCTCCTTTATCTTTTTTCTTCACCCCTTTGTTTCTGCTGCATACTTACATTGTTGTCATTTTTTCATGCATCGCTATTGTTCATGGAAGCACTATTTGATCCCCAATTGCAGAGTCTCGTCTTCTTTGTAGGAGAGAAAGAAAGATTATGCGATAGAGTTTATGGGGTGTGTTATGAGGGAGTGGATTTTGTTTGTAGTTAATTGAAATAAATTGATTGCTTTTGTTTTTAAGCATAAAAGATTCGATTTGAAGACAAATATAAGATTTTTTTCATACTTGGTGCAAACTAACAATAATTTCACGTCACAGCAGCCGCAGTCACATCACAGTGGCCGCAATTCCCCGCAGTCGAAGCGACTGCAACCGCATCCGTGACCGTAATTTAGAACCATGATACCAGTTATACCTCTTATAAGTATGTACCAAGTTAGTGTGTTTTGACATATCAAATAACATTGAGTTTTTCTTATACAAAGTGAGAATGTTCTCTCTTTTCTTTTGGCTTCTGAGTCAATAGTGCTTACCATGGTAATTTACTTTGGAGTATAGTAAAGTGCAAAACATGAACCAATAACCAAGTGCTTTTCTACAATCATATACTTTCTACTTTCTACCGTTATTCTAATGACTACCTTGAAGGATTTTTATTCATTGTTGCAAAGACATTACAAATTAAAGAATTGAATTCATGTCACTCTAGAAAATAGAAATATTTGGTATTGCATAATAGAATAAAAAGTTATTGAGGCTGGAATTTTATTTAACATATGACATTTTTCCTTTGATACTAAAAGCTCCCTTTTTGATCTAACTAGAATATGAGACTACATATGTATCTTGAGGACAATACCCTGAGACTTTCTATTGGCAGTTTTGACCCAAAGCTACACTCAGGTGGTAAAGTCAACCTGGGTCCTTCTTGTAACATCTCAGGATTTGAACCTAAAAGGGTATAGTGAAAGTCTTAAGTTATGGATCCGATCAGGAGAAGAAGAACTAAGTTAGAAGGGAAATTTAGAAGGAGAACTAAGTGGAGAAAGGGAGGAATTATGGATGTGAGGGAGTGCGCTTCAACACACATTGGGGGTTGCAGCACACTCAGAGGGCGCTTCAGTGCACGCCTCCACTCAAAGTGGAGTGACCTCTGTCTTGGGCGCTTCAGCGCACCCTGTCCCTGCCCAGCGCACTTATGCGCTACAGCCCATGGAGCTTGTGCGCTCCAGCGCAAAATTAGCGCGCCCCAGCGCACGTTTACGTGCCTGGCTCTTAAGCCTCGCATGCCTCTTTCTATTTCATTTTTCCTTCTTCATCTTCAACCTAAAGTTAGAGAGAGGTCAGAGAGTTTAGAGAGAGAAAGGGCTAGGGTTAAGAAAGGAAGGAAGATTTGAAGTCATCTCCACCATTCTCAAGCTTGGGATCACCTCCACCTTCCTCCTCTACCTCCATTTTCTCCCCAATCTTCCTTCATTTTCCTCTATTGGAGCTCTACTTCAAGGTGAGTGAAGCTCACACACCCTCACCACATCTTGGTTGTGTTCCTATCATGATCCCCACTCTTCTAATCCCTTTCTTTTAGTGTTTGGGTGTTGATTTAGTGTTGAATATATTATTGGCTTGAAATGTGCAAACCCTAGGTTAATCTAAATTAGGAACTTTATGAATTCTTATGAAAGGTTGCTATGGCATGTTTCTCTTGATGATTTCTTGTATTCCTTAAAGATTTAGTGGATTTATATGTTATTTTGATATGATTATGCATAGGAACATGGAACTAGGGTTTATGTGAAGAAGTTGATTTAGGGCTTTCAATTAGGGAACTTGGATAATGCTCTAATATGAAGATTACATGATTATTGCTGTTAGAGATATTTTTCCATGCATTTGCATTATCTAAAAGACGCGCTTAATTTCCATATGGGTCCAGGGCCAAGTCCCAATAGGTCTTGGATTCGGTTAAGGGAGGTTCTCCTAGAGAATAATTCACCTTAGGTGGGTGGAGAAGTTCAGGTTGTGGATACTCCTATCCAGACATGGGCCAAAAAGTTAGTGGTCGTAGTCAGGATTTGAGTATCAACCTCACTGACGACTCTTAAGACCCACAGATTTTTAGAAGGTCCAAGGGTCGAGTCCCTAGGCCTTTGGATCAAGCATGGAAGGTTCTCTTCGGAGAATGATTCACCTTAGGGGGGTGGACAAGTCAATTTGCTAATACTCTAATCCATGCATAGCCCAAAAAAGGGGTTGTGGCCGGGATTTGAGTATTAGCTACATTGACGCCTTCTAGAGCCCAGAATAATTGGACTTCGGTCCCCAGAGTAAAACTTGGACTTCGGTCCCCAGAATAATGGTGGGATACGTCCCCAAGGAAGATGTTCCTTGTAGTCTGAGCTCAGGTCTAGCCCCAGAATTAGTGAAAAGAACCCGTACTGTCGGGAAAGCAGTTCATGCATCATATAGACTACAGAGATTCCCATATTATTATGTATTTCCAGAATTATAGGTATTTCAGAATTATTATGTATTTTTTAATTATGATGCATGACAAAATTAACGAGTATGTTAGGATGTTTAATTATACTTGATTTAGAATTTTTATGTATTCAGACTACTAGCTTTATGAGTATCTGTTGTATGTTGCATTGCATGAGTGAGACTCCCTACACTGCCTGTTGCATGCTTGGCTCGCTGAGACCGTAGTCTCACCCCACTTTTCGGGGATATATTTTAGTTTATGCAGGGTATTCTAGCCTTTGTCCAGAGATGAAGAGGAGCTTTTGGAGTAGACCTACACTTCTAGTGACCAGATAGTAATTGTGAAGTATTATCCATTGTAATTAATAGTTGATAATGTAATTAAATAGAGAATTCATCATATGGTTAAGTGTAGTCTTTAATTAATTAGAAATTGATGTAGAAACCTTTAGATTGGCCACAGAGGCCTATTTCTTCTTTGGACTAGATTAGTACTCTTGTTATTATGAATTGTACTGGGATTTTGCTGGTTTTCAGGTGATTCTGGAAATTGGTAAATATCCAGTTTTCAGGGGAAACTCTGCCGGATTTCCGGTAGGAGATTATGAACTCTCACACTTGTGGGTGTTGGTTGCCCCACGTTCCAATTTAGAATTGTGTTTAAAATGTGATGTATGAATTATGTGGTAGTCTAAGCAAACGTTGGATTGCTTAGGCATCTTGTATTATGTGTGCCGATATCGAAAATGGCGTGAAATAATTTCGGAAATTTGGGAATAGTGTTTCTAATGGACATTATTCTTGGATTTAGAAATTAGGACGTTACACTTCTACTGGAGGCTTATGTGCCCTGTTAAATGTCTTCTCCAACCTCCACCAAAAATAACACTGGTCAAGTTAAAAGATACCTAAAGTTATAATACCAATGTTATAACAAAGTCATATATACAATTATAAATATGATAATCAAAGTTACATATGTTTGCTCATATAAACTATCCAGCTAAGAATGGTCATTTTCAATGTGGGTGGCTCTTAAGACCTCGTCTATAGAGACCGATCTCTCAAGCTTTCTTGCTTATAAAAAATATATACTTAAGTGAGTACACATGTATCAGTAAATGTAATAAAATAAATGTTTAAGTGATGATGAAGTTTAAAATAATTACTACACGTATGATGTGCTCATTTATTAAGATGGAGCCATCCGTGTGGAGTGATGATGCTTGGTTCTTCTTTGCTTGGGTTGACTTCTTTTTAACTCATCACTAGCCTAATACTAAAGGAGATCGTGCTAGACATCCCTGCCAATCCATGATGGATGAGTCCCAATAATCATATCACAACTGAGCATGTCAAAAAGGCGCCTTAAGCTCTTATATTCAAATTTCTTCTTAACTTGATATTATACTCTGGAGAATAGGAAGTAATATGTTGTACAATAAGAAAAAAAGTCATTAAGTAATAAGACAGAACAATACATTATAGGATACAAAAATTAAGTCAAATAAAGATAAGAAACCACCTTGAATTGTATAAGCTATAATGCTTGTGAATGGTCAACGAGATATGACGCTATAAGGGGTGGGGACCCTGAAACTGTGACTAGATGCCATGGGTGATGGCTTTAGATGCATCCCTATAAGATAAGAATTTCCATAAAAGTCAAGGAAATGGTTAAATACTATATAGTAAATAAGTTAGTTAAAATAATAAAAATAAAACACATAGTTTACCTTTTGGCATTAGGTTGGATGACCATTTTCATCAACTCAAATGCCCATGCCATTAGGCACTTGACCTTCCTGCAAATCATCTTAGATGTTTTGTTTCTGTGGAAAGGGAGAAGGTACTAATTAAGAGTTGTTATGCAGGAGGACCCTGTGCCTCAGAAGCTGGTTCGACTAAGTCCCCTGAAGAGGAGCGTACAATATGCATCATGGGCATAGGCATGAATGTGTATTGACTAGAGGAAGGGGTGATGTAGTGGTGTCTGGTGAATAATTAGGTAGGCTGGGAAGAAAAAGTGGGGTGAGGTGGTGGAGTTTGGTAGATTGTTGGGTGGGTTGGGGAAGATGAGGGTGAATTAGTGGTGTTGGGTGGACAACGAGGTGGGTTAGGAGATGAGCTGGCCACGATCACTAATTTGAAGGTGACCAAAATGGGCATAAACCAAAAATGAGACCAGGGAGTTTTGGTATTTATATTATGTTGATACAGATGTTGACACGCCTTAACTGATAGCCAGACCATCGTTATATTATGTTGATACAAATTTTCACCAATTTTTTAATTTTTTTATTGCCAAAATTTCTGATCGTTAGTAATTTGATGGCAATCTCTAATCGTCAATAAGGTACAAATGAAAAAAAAAAACTTGTTCTAATGAATTACCCATGACTTGGTCGTTAGTAAAATCCTTAGATGGCAACATTTGTTATAGTGCCTTCAACTAGAATAACAAGAGAGGTTATGTCGGATCACAACCTCATTACAAAATATATAAAATATACATTTTCACTAGATCATTTATGACTCGCAATTGAATGTATAATGATGTAAATATTGGGTGGTGATGCTTAGGGTTCTTCATTGTTAGACTTTCAGTTACACCATTGTTGAGCTATTATCATCCCAGACCCATATTTGCAAATGTTTCAAACGAATCGTCATCCTTTCCTAATAAAAAAATTGCATTGTTTATTTGTTTTTATAAATAAATAATAAGAATTATTATTTTAAAGAGAAACTAATTACAAAATATCATATTTAAAATATGGAATTCTCAAAAAAAGACTTATTTTAATTTAATAGACTTTTTATTGAATAAAAAGTTCTTATTCGCCCATAGTAATACCAAGGGTTGAGAAAGATTGGTGCCCATAGTTCTTACACACCTTTCTCAAAATATTTCTATATTTATCTTATTTTTTTTCCATCACGTCTCTCATTCTCTTTCTTTTTTATTTCTATTTTTTTTCCTTAGCTACCCTTCAACCACACTCCAATGAGGTGTTAGAGTATAGTTAATTATTCTTATATCCAATACTAGATTAAGTTGGGTTTGTTGAAGTAAGCCAAAACACCAACAAAAGGAGCATTGATGTATGTGCATGGCTCTGATTGTCCAACATTATAGCGCGAGTCCTCAAAAGAATCATTTTCTGCAGGCCCTCCAACCACTGCCCCAGTTAGGATGTTAGGATTGGGCCTTGCTGATTTGAAATATTGGTCTCCATCACGACACCCAAGGTGATTTTGATAAGCATCTATGGATGGCATTGTTGAACCACGATGGTGTATCATCTGAGGAAACTTGTGCCCATATCCCACCATGTATGACATCCCTAGTGGGTTATTTCCTAATATGTAGTCCACCTAATACAAAAAACCCATTTCAGATCATACATCTTATATATATTACTTTCAATTAATGCATATATATATATATCAATGATATCATGTACATACATATTGCTAGATAGACTATAGTGTGTTTCTTTCAAATTTATAAATCCAATTACATTGAATTCAAATTTTTCTTGATAATGAATTATCAT
This sequence comes from Sesbania bispinosa, assembly GCA_026901365.1. Lineage (NCBI taxonomy): Eukaryota > Viridiplantae > Streptophyta > Magnoliopsida > Fabales > Fabaceae > Sesbania > Sesbania bispinosa. The sequence goes on from QLOH01000075.1 coordinate 1,039,663, forward strand.
GCTGCAATTGTATATACATACCTGGCTTTTTGCAAGATTTATGAGCCTGGAGGGGTTAGCAACTTCATTCCCACAGGGTACTACTCTGTTTACAGCGTGCATGTAGCGTGCATAAACAATTAAAAGAAAAGACAGCGCTGTTACATGTTGTAGGTTGCTTCCACCAGGTTTGAATAGAAGCCCACCTAATCATCATCAATAATTTTTTTTAATTAGATTGCATGAGGGTTCAAAGTATGATACACAATGACGGACTAAGAAAATTTAGACTTAGGGAGTAATACTCATTCATATATCTATATAAATATGTAATATTAGAAATATCAAATCTTAATTTATGAAAAAATTAATACACATATGTAATATTAAAAAAATTAAAATTTTTATGGGAGTGATTTCCCCCAAAGGCCATAACCTGGTCCGTCATTGATGATACATATATATACTTAAGTGAATTAATATTTATGAGTGATATTTCATTATTTCATGTCAAATATGATTTTATTTATCATTTTATGTTTTATGCACAAATATTTTCTTTACAATATATAGTTATAAAAATAAGGATATGGAAGTTATATATAATTTTGTTTATTAAAAATCAGAGTTTTAATTACATTTATAGTATACCTTTAGAGTATGAGACAGATTTGGTCGGCGAATCTGGCAACAAAGAGCATATAAATCTGTCTGCATTTGGAACGAAAGGACTCACACTGGATGGATCGGTCAACACCCACTAGCAAAATTAGAAGGACAAAACAATATTTTGAGAAAAAGGTCATAAATAAGCTAACAATTAATTGTTTCTAACATAAAGATGGTTTTACATGAACTTAGTGTAATTTAAGTTCTATTGTATGCTATAATAATGTATTTAAATAAAATATTTCAAGAAATTATGAAGAATGTCCTTAAAAAAAAAGAAATAATGAAGAATGACTAACCTGTGAAACAAACACATTAATGCCAGCATGCTTGCTATCCCATCCAAATTCGACAATATTATAACCACCATTGGGGGATTCTAAGGATTGAATATTTTCTTTTACGAAGTCCCAATAACTTGATAAATTAGTAGCCTTATACAACCATGCTGCTCCCCAAATCAAATCGTCCTGTGAATTTGGCGAAATTCAAGCCAAAATAAAATAAAGATCGATACGATCAGGATACTGATCAAAGATTGTAGCAAGATTAGGAATTTAGAAATTATGAAATACTTCCTCCGTCTCCTATTACAAGACCATTCAAATGTTTCACACAGTTTAAGAAAAGTTAATTAATGTATTTATCTCTAAAAAAAAATAATAACATTCCAAATATACCCCTATTTAAAAGTCACTATATTTTAGAGACATTAATTGTGATATAGTGAAAGACAACAAAAGTCACTTTCCAATGGTGTAGTTGGACATGTAGTTAAAACTTCATTAATTATTCATACTTATCAATATATGAAAAATAAAAAGAGTTGAATATTAATGAAGGGTAAGTATGGAAAAAATTATTGTTTTACCTAAAAATTTGCAAAGGGTCTTATATTAAGCGACACTCAATTCTTCTACTCAATTCTTCTAAAAGAGGTCTTGTAAATAGGGACGGATGGAGTATTATATGATCATGAAAATTAATCATACCATGTAGCCACTATAATCACAGTAGAAGGGGCATACTGCATCACCTATGCTGTCGTTATAAGATCCACGGTATTTATTCGCAAAGTCAAACACCTAAATATCATACACAGACAAATATAATTAAAATTAATTAGCAGAAAAATATTTTGGAAAAGAAAATACAAATCAAAATGATACCCAATATTATGCTCTACAAAAATTAAAGTATTACTAAAATTCAGAATAATTTTGGAAAACCTTTGTATTTCCCAATCCAAGGCGGGATAAAAGTCTTCAGATTGAAAGAGTACTTACATTTATCTCATTTAAAGAGATGAATTAGACTCAAAATTAGATTGCATTTTCATTTTCTATTTTCATTCTGTTTGATTTCAGAAAATAGAAAACATGAAATGAAAATACAAACCAAACAGGTTAATTTTAACTAAAAGACATTAATGGTATGTTTGGTTTGCATTTTCATTTCATGTTTCCATTTCCTGTTTTTTGTTTTCTGAAATTTTATAAAAGAAAAGATAGAAATGTTTGAAAATAAAAAAAATCTCTTTCCAACATTTTTAGTTTTTCCTTTGTAAAATTTCAGAAAATAGGAAACAGAATGAAAATGCAAACCAAACATGTCCTAAAAATCCGTTTGGGGTAGTGGTAAGTAAGTTTTCAGAATTTTATTTTTAAATAATTTCAACAAAGTTTTTATAATTCAAAACTGAACTAAAACCCACTATTTTCAATTTTGATTTGTAAATATTTGATTGTAAAAACTGAAGAAAAAACTCGCAACTATTCCCAGCAGAGCCTAAATTAATTGTAAAATTCAAATACATATATGCATTTATACCTGTTTAGCCCTTGCAAGAAGCAAATTAGAATATCGAGCATCAACTGTCCTAAATGCGATGGAGGATGCTGCAAGTGCAGCTGCAATCTCAGCTGAGACCTCTGAACCGGGCTTCTCTCTGGTGACAACGTATGTAGTTCTTGGAGTGTCCATGTCTTCTGGCCTCTCCCAACAGTTGTGATCACCGTAAGGATTGCCAATTTGTGCCACAACCATATCTCGTTTTTCTGTCGCTTTAAGGAAATAGTCACTTCCCCACCGAACCGCTTCCAATGCATTTTTCAGCTCTGCACCCATCTCATCTCCAAATTCTAAGACACTCCAAGCCAACATCGTCGTTGTAAATGCCATAGGGAAATGGAATTTCACATTGTCACCAGCGTCATAGTATCCACCTACCATATCCATCTTTCCATTTGGAATTAATGGAATACCATATACATAAATTAATTAAATATCCTTTTTCAAAGTAATAACGAGAAAAGTAAAAAAAAAAAAAAATCAAAACTTTTATAAGATATTATAGTTATCCTAATTTTATTTTTTGTGATGAACCAACTATCCAAAATAACTTAAGTTATTGCGTGAATACATGGTTTTATTCATGTCCATGAGTCAATTGGGTTTGAAGCCAAACATAACTTAAAGTTATTGCGTGAATGCATGGTTTTATTCATGTCCATGAGTCAATTGGGTTTGAAGTGTGGACAATCCACCTATTTTATGCTAAAATTTAAACATTTTTTGATAATTATCTCAAAAAAATTAAGTTATAAGGTGGGTGAAGACACATTAATAATTTATTCTAATATAAACACACAAAAAGATCAAAATTAAATTTAATTACATGAATATCAGAGCCATCACGAAGGGCAGAGTCTTTCCGCCATCTCAAGCGTTGAGAAGGTGGCAACTTCCCTGATCTTTGACCTTCAAAAAACAAAATGCTATTTGTCAATGCTTTTGTATAGTCAAGTGAAGCTGCACTTGCCATTGTGGTGGCCATCACCATCGTTGTGGCTATTATTAACAATGACCCTTTTGACATAGCTACGTTATTTTCTCTCATATTTTATGTACTCTTTTAATATTGGAGATATGCTAGCTACTTTGTTGTTTCATTCAGCATTCACCTCAAGAACTATATATAAATAAGCAAGCCTTAATTGATATATGAAATTTGGCCATGGGAATATATACCATGCATGACATTAGTTTACTTTTGTTAGCGTTGATATGTTACCAATATGGGTAGAAACAATTTCTATGAAAAGGAAACTTTTTTGCAGAAACGTTTTCTGAATCCAATTCACCAACCCCCAATTGCATTCATATTGTCTTTTTTTAGTAATGAATTACTCACATGTTATGGATCACAAATTGTTTTTTAAGAGGATTTTTTCCCATAAAATTTTAATTTATATGTTTTTAGTCCATGTAATAATATAACAAAAAATTAATATATAAGCATAAATAATATTATTATATATATGATCGATTATTTTCTAAATATGTAATTGTGGATACAAGAAAAAAATTAAAATAAATTATTGATATTCTTGAATGTAAGTGTTAGATATCTTAGAATATCTGTTAAGATTAGGTTTAATCCTATAATATCTTCTAGGATTAATCTCCATATTTCTAAATAATTATTATGATTTGTTTCCTAATTACTAGTCTATATTGACGTCAATGTATAGTCTTTTGTATCTATTATCAATCAATTATCAATTATCAATTATTCTTCTCCTCTTTTTTTCCATTTTATATCTCAAATCTTATAACTTCAACCGTAAGAAACTAATTAAGGAACTTTTCTTTAAAAGTGGATAATTAATTTCTATATTTTAAATTTAAATGTTATTACTTTTTCCAAGTATATGTAGCTCAGTGAAAGTAAAGCACTAGGCATTCAAACACTTCAATCAAAAACTAATTCTTAAATATATGTAATGTCACATTTGCTAAAATATATATTAATGTATGTGTCTTAAAGAAAATAATTAACAACAACTTCATATAGTGTATGAGTATTTTTTAATTTAAGTAAATTATTTACAATTATAAAGGAAGATATGCATAATAAATTTAAAAATTCAAAAAAAGAAATTCATAATGTAATATGTGTCAATTTTCAATGAAAAATAAATTAAATTAAAAGATACTATCACTCTTAAAAATAGACACTAATTCCATATAGGTTTTTTAAAATATTAGCTTGCCTTAAAAGCTTGTTAAGAATACAAAAGTAGAAAGCTATTATTAGAAAAGGTAGAAAATATGAATTGTAATAAATGTTTTTTTTTCAATAAAAATTTTCCATTTTCATCCTAACAAAACATTTAATGTATAAGTATAAGGATATAGATAGCTTTATTATATCATCAATTGATTTCTAAATATGCAATTGGGGTTATGATTTATGAATTAAAAATAAAAATAATTTACTAATATTATTAAATTTAAAATAAGCTATTATATATAGTTTTTCTCATTTTTTTTGCAAGAAAGTAATTAAGTAACTTATGTTTAATATTGGATAATTAATTCATATGTCGTAGATTTAAAAGATATTACTATTGTAAAAAATAAATAAATAAATATATGATGAAGGCACTTTTTAAATGGAAAGCACCCTCAATCTTCAATTTCATTTATATTAAAAAAAAATATTACACCATAAGGGCGCTTTTAAAAATATGGACACGGAAACGCCCTTATATGTACGCTCTTATATCTATAAATTGGCATATTGTTAGGCTTTCGTACATTTACCAAAAACTCATTTTTAAAATAATTGTTTACAACCATTAACATTAACTCTTACTATGGTGATAAAATTCTCTTCAAGACAACAAAATTAAATTTTATTGTTGTTGCCAAAATTAATTTAGGCTAACTATGTTTGGATTAGTTGAAGAAAATAGGTCAATTTTTTAATCCAATAAATTTGTTGACAACTTTGACAAAAAAAAAAAAATTGTTGACATCGATCGATTAGAGTGATAGTTCGCTCAATTAGCTAATTAGTCAATTTGGGTCACAATGTATATTGGGTTATGGAGCTACAGAAAAGATTTAGTTGCATAACTTAGTCAAGGAGTAGTAACTACCTTCCTATATTTCAGGAATTAAGGATGAAATTTGTTAAAGAGGGGTTTTTTTTTTGGTCGAATTAAAGAGGGTTAAGTTCAAATGAAAACATCTTGATGAAGGCTCACATTGTGGGTAGACCAATTAAATTAATTAAAAGACCTATAGGGAGATCTTTTCCTAGAAAAAGGATAAGGGTAATATAAAGAGAAAAAGAACATCAGTTAAGTAATGTATTTTTCATACTTAGCTTAGCTAAAGCAATAGTAATCAGTATTATGGTTGCTAAGCACTACCTTATATGACTGATAACATGCATTAAGAAGAAGGTGATTTGGTAGACGAGTTTAGTGTAGTAACTGACAACTTTTAGACTTGTAAATATGAATCGTACTTCATTTTATAAGACACTCAACATCAAATGATCAATCACACACAAACCTTATTTATTTACTTTCCTTACCTTTACTTTTAGCTTTTAGCCTCTTACCACTTTAATTTATAACTTTTCTATACAATATTTCTTTAATCTTTAGCTGTTTATCGCACTTTGTTTATTGATTTTAACTAAATTTAGTTGTAATTTTAGGAAACCTATCATGAGTCGACTCTAGAAGCTTTTCAGAAGTATTCTAGGAATCAATATTAAGAAATAGTGTGTCTTCCTTAGGCAATTATTTGATAAGGGGAGAGTTAACTAACTTGGACGTTAGCCGACTCATACAAGCAAGGCACTTAAATTTCATGACCAATATTGTTTTTGACATGCTCAATTGGACATTAATAGTCGACTTAGTTTCATTATGTTACAAGAAAACAGAAAATTCGACCACCAAACCGTCGCTACTAGTGACGACCAAGCCGACACTAGGCCGAGGCTATAAGATTAAATGTGAAGACCAACGTTTGATTGTGCTTCTGACCCTTTGTGGCAGCCTGGCCGATGCTAAGTTTAAACTTGTAGCGACAGCTTGGCCGTCGCTAAAACTAAAATGTCATTATTTTTTGGTTAAAAACTCAAATATGACGCAGCTGCGTCACGTTTGTGACGGCCTTGCTGTCGCTAAGTTATTTATTAAACGTAGCATTGGCCAAGGCCGGCGCTAAGTTTGAAATTTAGCGCGCTACAAATCCTTTTCCCTTTTCCCTTTCTTCTTCCTTCTCCCCTCTGCAAAACCTGTCCCCCTTTATTGTTCGTGCGTCGCCCTCTCTCCCTTTCTCAACTTCCCTCCCCCACCGGTTAAACGCTCTTTCACCTTCAAATCTCCCTTTTCCACCGATCAAAAGGTTGTATCGCTCTCAATCCGCCACTATGCCAAAAAAAACATAAGAGGGCGCTTCCATGTTAGTTTTAAGGACACTAATGAGCGTCCTCCAATCATGTGTCTTCGTAGGGTACGTAAAACAACGACGCTTACAAAACGCCCTAAAAATTAATCTTTGAGGGCGCTTGTTTCCTGTTTCACGCCCTAAATATGTGTACTGTCAGCGCACTATCCAGGAAGGAAGGACGCTTGCTTCATGTTAGGCGCCCTAAATATGCTTGATGTTAGGGCGCTTTTTGGGACAGAAGCGCCCTTACTAGCTTACAGTAAGGGCGCTTTTACCATCCTAAGCGCCCTCTTTGGGGGATTTTTTTTAAACGCATGCTATATTTAAATTGATGCATGCATGCTGAATTATTTTTGTATGTAATACCAAATGACAAATATTTTACAACCTTCAATACTCCATTACTAGGAGTCTGATTCAAGAATCAAACATTAAAACCAATTTGTTTATATCACAAAGTTACACAACACCCGATAAAATAATCTAATAAATAATTTATAGAGTCTATAAAAATTTCGACAGAGTTTCCCCCATATTTCCAACTTTTCCCAAAATTTCATAGACCTGTAACACTCCATTACCAGCAGCCAGAATTTAAAAATCAAACACTGCAACCAATTGATATGAAAAAGTTACACAACCCATGATAGAATAATCTAATGAAAACTTTATAGAGCCTACAAAATTTGGGCAAAGTTTCCCCTGTTTTTCCAACTTTTCCCAAAATTTTGAAGACCTGTAACACTCCAATACCAGCAACCAGAATTCAACAATGAAACATTGAAAACAAATACACACAATATCAACATATCACATTTCACCAAGATCACATTAACATATCTCAAGGCTGTACATATTATCTTTACACCAACACATGACCATCAATACATTTCATCAACTTTACCAACTTCAAAATTACAATTAAGTCTCACTAATATCATAAGGATATACATATTAACTCACCTAAGTAAAAACTAGCTATAAGATAGAAGTGGTCATAATATGCTTAGCCCACTCTTCTCTCACTTCATCGAGTTTGGCAACTGTGTAATGCATGCATTTGTGATCTGCAAAGTACTGCATAACATATATATTAAATTCAATAATTAGTTTCACTATTTCATATTCACATATATGCATTAATACAATAGCAAATTACCTGTGATGGTATTGCAGTTTGATTTTGTGTGATGATTTCTTTCATGAAACGCATAACATAAAGACCACAGTCATCAACATTGGTTTGACGAGGACACTACAATAAGAAAATCATAAAATAAAATCATTGAGTTTCATAAGCCACTAACAGGCACATTTATTGAATTAAAAATACCTTTATGCATGTCCACGTAGTCTTATTAAATCGACCCCTTGAAATGTTTTTTTCCTTGTTGGTCCAGTAAATCTTTAAGGAACTATAATTAAACAAATAAACAATGTGAATACTATTGATAATGCAAGTCATTTTGAAATTAGCAAGTTATTAGAGATACTTACTTATTAAATATTCCCTTTAAGTCTTTATAGTTCTTGGGGTCATTACCTAACGAGTCCAAAAAGTATACATTCCCCATGTTTAAATTGATCGCTAAGAGGACCCAATGATTACTACAAGCCCATTTTAAGACATGTCAGACATAACATCATTGAAAAGAGAATAGTGGTGACAAATCAATTAATATAAAATTCACTTACCCAACATTGTAAGGTACTAGAAACAACTTATCTTCCCCATGTAAAGATTTCTCAATGAAAATATCTACAACATATTGCAGATTATTTGGAATCATATTAAGTGTTGCAGTCCATTGTGGAGATATGAAAATAAATCTTTCCGTGCGTTTAGATGGCACTAGCAGCACCTTGTACAAATAGCTTAACACAAAAGATATAAAGATATCAATTAAACAAAAATAAGAAAAACACATATTATCAAATGATAGTTATAAATCTAATAAATACCTGCAAAAGGTGGTTATAATAGTGGCATCTGACCACCCATAAAAAAGGAGAGCATGAACACAAGACGCATCTATATACTCCTTAGCCTTATCATCACCAAATACATCTTTGTATGTAATAACATCATTACTCGATTTCAACCTCATATTGTAGTACATATCCAAGAAACGCAAATATGAGGATCCTCCACTGATAGGTTGTGGAGTGACAATCGATGTAGGGGTCTCACGAATAGGAGACATATGTGCAACAGATTCCTTTGATAGACGTGACTGCTCCAGTCTCTCTTTGGACGACTCAGGAATCTAAATTTGAACAAATTTGTGATTTAACTAAGTTGTGAGATAAACTATTAACTACTTACAAAAATAATATAACACTTTCAACGTACCGTGGTATCCAAACCAATCAAACTAGCTGGCCATGCCACAAAAGCGCCTACAACTTCTCCAATTGTAATTAATTCTGCATACTCAATAGGGCATGGAAGCAGAACTTCTGGTTCAATAGCAATTTGAACCATAACTTTCAGATGGTTTGGGGGAAGTGGACAAGTGTGTAGTGTTTGATCCGGTATATTATGCGCTTCTCCCTTCCCAACAACCCGTTTTGTAGACTCTCCTAGGTACATAATACAATGAAATCTTCCCTAAACCAATAGTGACAAGTTAGTATGTATATGCAACATTATATCTTATACCAATTGAGTACAATACTTTGTAAATAATGAAATGTACAAATACCTCAGGTAGGTGGCATTGTGGAGAAGAGTTAGAACTTTTAACATTTGGGGGACCATTAACTTGATTTTTCTCTGCCTCTTTCTTTTCAGCAAGTTGTGCCTCCAGATCTGCCACTCTTTCCAACACCCCCTTCATGGATTCTTGAAGTAGTTTTTCAAATGCTTTTTGGTATGTCGGTTTTCTAGCCTTCTTAGGTTTTTGGAAGTAATCTCTAGGTGAGATTCCAAAACCCATAGCCCTAACACGTCCACCGTACTCTGATTTATGTAGAACTTCATTCAGGATTTCTTTCTCATTATTAGAGTCTTTCGTGTTAGATTGTGATAAGATTTCCTGTTAACAAAGAATTGGAAATTGAACCAACCGTAAGTCTCAAAAACTCTAGGAGAGAAACTCAACTAACATTTAATCAGATGGATTGAATACGCACACATTGGGTGAATATTTCTTCAATCTTGTCATTGTCTGCATCCTTTTTCTTGTCAATACGGGCGGTCTTCCATAAAACATGTCTGGGAATTGATTTTCTTCCATCACCAGCTTCTTCTATCTGTGAATTAAAAGATGTGAGCCATATTAGTCATAATAATGTATAAGGAATTCAAATGGGTGTAAAACACTAATTACCATCTGTTGCTCAAGTCGAGCATAACCCAGACGCGATGCTCTATATGGATATTCAGGATTTGAAGCTCTTTCTTTATTTTTGCTACTTACTTCCTGTAACAACATTTAACAAATCAGAAAATATAAAATCTATTTAAACATGAAAAATCAAGCATAGAGACAAACACCTAACCTGGAAAACCTCCTGACATCGTTGGGCAACAAACAAGTCCCATACCTCTTGTGAGATGATGCTAGCATACTTCTTTGGAGGATGTGGGATTGCGTTACCATTTTTATCGAACACATATTTAGTGGATAAAATAGATCTAAAAGATCTATGTTGTTTCCCAGCTAACATCAACACATATCTCTTACGAGAATCATCAACATCAAAAGCAGTCTTCAAACATTCACAAGAGATAGTCAAAGCCAATATTAATAGGAATGAATACAAAATTAGATTTTACAAACAATTACTACTTAATTACCTCAATGTCATCCCAAATCATATTCTTGTATGTTTTCATATTATCATCCTTCCACTGTCTAATGGTGATTGGGACCCTTTGGCGGACAATGGCCCCAATATAACTACTTAAAGTTGGCCCACCTGGTTTAATAGGTTGACCTCTATCATTCCATACTACCTGAAGAAATATGGACACATTAATATGATTCAATGCAAAGTAACTAACCTAATATGATTCAATGTAGTGGTATTTTACCTCAATCTTGTTGCCCTTGTTTCTCTTCTTGATGACTTTCTTCATAGTTGTGGTTCCCCGTATGTGTTGCTCATCCAAGTTTTCACCATTGTCATGTCCAGAGTCTGTCATTTTACCTGTATAAAAAAAAAAGAAATGAAGTCTTAGTATTCCTCATGACGATAAAAACAAATATTAAAGGTATAACAAAGTAATTAATGAACATAAAAAACTATACATACATTTGCTAAGTCATTCTTTTTCTTTTCCTACTTGGATTTATACTAGTGGGTTAATCATGACATAACCATGAAATGAAAGGGAAGAAGAACCAGCTATGTTAATTAGTCCAACAAGGAACACTTATTATTAGGTCTGATATGTTATGCCTTTTAAAGAGACTTATCTTTATTATTATGAACCTAGCAATAGCATAGATATTAATTTGTTTTGAAGGTGAAGTTTGAAAGAGGGAGGCAAGAGTTAGAGGTTGGTATAGGAGACCTAGGACCAAGAAGCAAATATAGATTTTTATGTTTTACTCCACCAATTTAGTTTGGTACTGTCTGAGTTTTATTTCGCAGTAAAAGGATTATTGACAGTAGCTTAAAATTTCAAACATATATACTGTAAATGACAGTAGCTCCTCTTTTCAAACTACTATAAAGCGCTCAAAGCACCAATCAATATCTATTTTTAATTTGGCGATTCTGTTCTAAGACTCTGCATAATCTTTTCAAAGACTAGATATATAAACAGTTCAATATACCAATTTGCTTTTATATCTTCTCCTTCAATAAACAGTACATTATGAATATGTATTTAATTATTAATTTTGAAACGTGTATGTAATACTTCATTGACACTTCTCTTTCTCCATGCTTAGCCAAACGTTAGAAACTAGAAAACAATCATATCAAGTATATCAAAGTCTTTTTTTTCTCATACTATTTATCTAAATCACAATTTCGTTCCCTTCCTTGTGATGATACATCTGATTCCAATAGTGTACGTGCTGATCATGATGATGCACATCCGGAAATTTCACACTAAATTTTCATATGAAATTTCACACTAAAGGATAAGTCCCTTATTCATAGTCTCTTTAAAATTAAGAAGAAATTCTTTGCTCATTCATCTTAAACCTATATTGGCCAAAAAGTAAAAAGAGAAAAAAAAAAAAAAAATCATCTTTGGGGTGATGTCTTTGCTATCTGTTTTAATCCAATTCCAATCACTACATAACTAAATGGGACAAAATAGCAATAGATAACTAACAAACACCCTTTTACAGACAAAAATGTAAACTGTTATTCTCTGTGCAGAATGCAGTTGCTGTGAGTGAATAACAAGATCAACTCTGAATTTTACTCTTTTTTTATTCCTCTTATATATCTATTGTTCTAGTAGTTCTCCCAAAAATATGATTCCTCAACCCTGAATCCACTATCCACAGCACATAAATGCCAAGAAGAAGAAGAAGAGTAGGAGCAAAGTCCATGGTTTCCATCAGGAAAAAGATCTGGTAAGTCAAACAATGTTGCATCATCATTGGCAGAGGGAGAACTTGAAGATAAGGAGTTACAACTTACAATTACAATGACAAATCTATCCAATATTTTGATAATACTAAAAAGGTAAAAAAGAAATCCGAAGAGAGAGCAATTACACATTTCCTTGATCAGATGCTATTCTTGTCAACATGGTTGGCTAGTGGTTGGTATAATTGAAAGGTTTGGCTTACAATAATAGAAGTGAAATAGGAAAACTTGTAATAAATTATGTGCTACTTCCATGGCATAATTGTTTATAAGATTCTTGTATAATATTTTGAACATTAATTTTTTAAGAAAGGTTGGTTTAACTTTGATTTAGACAAAAGGAACCACAACTAAAAGAAAACTACCCTTTTTATTAGTCATTACTTTACTAACATTAGTTAAAGACTTGTTCTGTTTGTCTTCAGTGGTTGAAATCTTTTGATGCAGCGTTATTCTCTTTCAATTTTGTTTTTATTCACTACTAGCCTCTGTAGTTGAGTAGAATTCTGAATGTTCCTTGTTTTAGGGTGATTTTCTTCTGAACAATAACTTTCTTAGGCTGTTTAATATATGATAGTTTATGCCATCTTATCAGAGTATGTCTAGGTCTTGCGTGGAATTCAGTAGATTCCTTTCACCATATTGTTTTGTGTTGTGGTGAAAATGCTGAATTTTAGTTGGTGTTTTACCTTCATTCAACATAGGGGATTTTTCTAATTCTATATAGGATTTTCCAAAGCTATGGCTGTGTAACTTGTGCAAATCATTTTCAGCATACTCTCTTGCATTGAGGTGGCAGACACACGTTGATATTTATTAGTTAGGTTTTAATTGAGGATTGAGTTTAAATTCAACAGAGAAACTGTGTAACTCAGGGGCAAGAGAAATGACTGAATCCAATGAGGATTTGTTCTTGAGTTGCATCCAGTAATTGTTAGGAACATGAGTTTGGGCATTCACAAATCCAGTAAAGATTCTTGTGAAGCTGAACCAAGGAAGCTGCTTAACAGAGGTAGAGACTAATGATTGTTTTATGTCAACGTAATGAATGAAAAATTATTGATATGATTTGCATGTGAATAAGGCAGGGTATAATAGTTACATGATATATATATATATATATATATATATGAGGGGTCCATGCCATGGCATATATTCTTTTCATATAAATATTTTTAAAAATTGTGTACTTTACATTGAATTAATTTTTCTACACATTGTAAAATTTATATATTTCTTTGACTTCTAGTTATATTTGCTTTGACAGGGACGTGTAGTTGGCTATTATCTAAAATCAAAATTTAACATTAAGTAGATAACAAAGAAAGGAAACCCGACATAGGTGTTGATATAGCAAATCAACAAAAACAAAATAATAAATTATTTTATAAAAAAAGTTAATTAATCCCTACAATGTTATATCTTTTGTTTCAACAGATGACAGAGCGGAAAGCGCACACACATCTATCTATAATTCTTTATATGTATAGCTGTGTAACTTAGTTTTAACTAATCCATTGCACTTTTTTTTTTAATCTTGATTCTTAAATGGGTGTATTTAATTACTACTGATATTTATGATGAAATGCGAGTGTATTTAATTACTACTGATATGTTTTCATTTAGTTATTCCTTATTGAATTATAAGGTGAGAGAAACCAATTTTTGTTTGGAGGAAGACATTCCCCAAAAATACAACTACTCATTGACATTAAAACTTTATACTCATTTTTCTGTGAAGTCAAATAGATGTGCTACGTGTAGATTGAATTTCCACTAGGTCTTAGTAATTGATTGACATGATATGCAGATTCATATGGTCCTAAGTAGGTCATTGTAGAAGCCTGTGTACCCCACTGGCCAATATCTATCCAATATGAAGACTGTGTACCCCATTGGGATTCTCCTAATCCCAAACCTGTCCACCACACTCAGGAGCTTGCAGACATGGATATTAACTTGAATTCGCTGCTGAGATTTGGCAGGAACATGGACTTTCTCAAAGGCCACAAACTACTTCTGTGGTGCCCAATGGACACCACCATCAGGGGGAGCAGAGAACACTAACAATGTGTGAGTGCCATCTCTGGAGCCCACATTCGTAACATCTACATGAAGGGTTATGGAGAGCTTGCCACATAATGCATGTGTCACTCTAATTTCCTTGGTGATACAATTACAATAAATTTACAATCAATAAACTGGTTTTCTTTAAGGAGATAAAGAGTACTTTACATAGTCATTCTCAAAATTAGTATGGGGCCTAAACGTCCTTACATACTATTAAATAGCTAGAGTAATTCAACTCTTTCTGTTATTTAGCCAAACTTGGTTTGCTTAATTAATGCAGCAGTTTTTCATAAAACTTTAGTTTCAGTTCAGACTCAGAATTATGTTAAATGATGTTTCTCTACAGAGATTTTTTTTTTTTTTTTTTTTTTTGGTTTTTGATTATCTTTCAGGCATTGGCTAGCATACTTGATGAAGTCGAATTGTCTGATCTAAAATCTCAGTTTGATGCAATAGATGTGGACAAAAATGGTTATATCAGTCTTGAAGAGATGAGACAGGTAACCATTAATCCACTGCTTTCTGGCTATATTGAATCTAAACACATCACTTATCTGTTAGTGAGTAATTATCCCCTTGAATATAGTTTTCCTTGCTTCAGTCTAAAAGGAAAATCTTGCTAAAGGTCTCCCTTGGAAGTTGAAAGATAATTTGTGCAGGTAACATTTCTGGAACCGAAATTTGGGAACAAGCAAACATTCACCAAGGAAATTTCCCCAAAATTTCTTTCCACAACCATGTTGCTCAATTAAAAATTACCGAGTGTGGTACACAACTCAAGCAAACTAACAGGGGAAACAACACCTAATTCCTAGAGATTTATACCTAACTTGATTACTAACAGTAGATGTAATACCTAACTTCTACTTATATTTGCCAATTAATTTGCTAAAGCATTAAACCCTAACCTCTTGACGGTGCAGTGTCGGCGCGGTGCGGTGGGGGAAGGCTTCGCGGAGACAGCGGCCAACAACAGAAGAGCTTCACGGCGAGAACAGCAGCAATGTTTCCTCCTCGCACGACGGCGACGGCAAGAACAGCAGCAAACACTGTATCCTGCTCACGCGACGGCAGCGTTCCTTTGCCGGTGGACAACGGCGAGCTCCAAGACGCAGGTGAGCTAAAGTTGGAGAAAGTCAGAAAGCGAAGAAAGAGAGGGAATGTATTCGCGAGGCAAACATTCTTAATGCTTGTGTTAAGGCGCTTATTACAAGTCCAACGCCCTAACAAGCTTGCAATTTAAAAAAAAATATAAATATATATAGTGAGGGCGATGTGTTCGTGACCAGCGCCTTAACCAATATTTGGTGAGACACTGCTTGCTTGGCCAGCGCCCTAACCAACCACCAATAAAATAAATAAATATCTGATGAGGGCGCTTTTTAATTGAAAGCACCCTTAATCTTCAATTTCATTTAAATTAAAAAAATATTATACTATAAGGGCGGTTTTAAAAGTATAGACACGAAAATGCCCTTATATATACGCCCTTATATCTATAAATTGGCATAGTGTTAGGCTTTCGTACACTTACCAAAAACTCATTCTTAAAATAATTGTTTACAACCATTAACATTAACTCTTACTATGGTGATAAAATTCTCTTCAAGACAACAAAATTTATTGTTGCTGCCAAAATTAATTTAGGCTAACTGTGACACCCTTTTACCCCAAATAATAAAATAATTACCAAGTTAAATTATAATGAAAACTACAGTTAACACCGAGGTAAAAAGGTTCACAAATCTTCTTTTAAATAAATACTTATTCCAAATCCAATGATGTCTCCATAAAAGAATAAAACTAAGGTTTTCAAGGAACTAAACTACCAACATAATAAAGACATAACTTGGCCATATAAGACCCTTAGAAATAATTTTTCTAAATCTTTACACAACAAAATAAGAAATATAAATTCCCAGACACTAAGCCCTGATGTCACATATATCAGAGCGAGACCCTTTCCCTTCAAAATTCAGCACTTTGAGTGCCCTCTTCGTTACCTAAGAAAACCACAAGAGAGAGTACAGTGAGGAATGGAATACAGACATATACATGCAATATTGAAGGCTACCATTGTTCCCACCCATCACCATACACAACATCATTTATCTCAATCCACACACTATACATTCCACACGTTAGATTCACACAAATATAATTTCACACTTCTCATACAATCACAATTAATATGTATGCTCATACCATGCACATATACAACATCTCTCCAAAGAGTCATGATTTGGAACTTCGCACAATGGGCGAACCTAATCAATTCTCTTAGTTGTTACCAATGATGGCCCTACTGTTAAACACCCTTACGGCCAATAGGTTGCACAGTTAAATACCCCCACTTGGGCCCGTGCAAAGACATTCGCCCCCTCCCGCTGTTACCCACCTCTTATGGGCTGGTGAGTCGCATAATAAAACACCCCCTCTTGGGGCCATGCATCGAATGTCCCCCATCATGGTCCACCCTGTTCATCACCCCCTTTTAGGGCTAGGATATTTTAGCCACGTCTAGCTTCTCATGCATCTCATGTATCTCATACAACGTATGCTCATGCTCAATGCATCATCATTACTTCATACATCTCATACAACATCCTCTACTCTAATCATTTCACATCACATCAAGAATATTACACACATAGAACATTCACATAAAATAATCACTTAACAATACCTCATACCACAATTAATACACTTTGTACATCCAATTCAATCTAATCAACTCCACAAAATGATTCATATATTAAATAAACACCATCATACAAGTAGATGATCACAACATCACATAAACATAACACCCTAATCTCATTTTTGGCCTGGTAATCTATTACAACAAGTCTGTAATCGATTACCAGAAGTGTTTACTCAATTCTTGGGCCTGGTAATCGATTACAACAAGTCTGTAATCGATTACCAGAGACTCTGGTGCCTGGTAATCGATTACAACAAGCCTGTAATCGATTACCAAAGGCTTATTTTTCACGTTTTTGCCCAAAAAGACCTAGTAATCGATTACGGACTACTGTAATCGATTACCAGCGTCACGAGACACGACTGCACCTACGTTTTTGCCCCCTTTTAACCCTCTTCTTTAATCTTTACTCAAATCTTTACATTCCTAACTTGTTTAGGCACGTTTTTACCGATTAAAATCAATGAAATCATTAACTATTCCTACGGATTAACATAAAATTCACATTCAATCAATTATGAAATCTCACCACCAAATCCTAATTTGATCCCTTTTCGACAATCTCGCTCTCATCATTCAATTCATCAAGAACATAACATTAAACATCAAACGGAACAAATTCTAAACATAAGACATAGGATTCATGTTCAGATTTCAAAGATTAAAGATCCTAGAGGGACTTATGGCTGCCCTCACTACCCAAGCGCTCCAGTATACACATATAGTCGTAACCCTTCCCCCCGTACCTTAGGAATGATGATCAAGGATGAATGGCAGAACTCTTCCGATGATCTACACTTCGGCACCTCCTCCTTGTAGAGTCGCTTCTCTCCTCCCTAGAGTGTGGTTGTCTGACGTATGAAAGAAAGCTAGGGTAAAATAGATGACCCCTCTCTATTTAAATATCTAACTGGGTTGGGCCTACTCCAACCCACCCATCTCCCTTTTTAAATAAATAATATTGTTTCTGACACATAATAATAAAGATAATAATAATACTATTATTTCTACATAAATTTTATTTTATTTTATTTATTTTAGAAATTATTAGGATGTTACACTAACTATGTTTGGATTAGTTGAAGAAACGAAAAATGTTTTTTCCACGCCCAGATTTGTACACTTGCCGCACACTTTGGAACACATAAGCTGCTAAGGTGACGTGGAAAGAAAACAGTGGACGCCAGCTAATGGAGAGAAAAGGCGCGAAATAAAAATCACAAAATTGAAACCCTTTTTCCCCATTTCGTACAAAAATAGGGACAAACGAAGAGAGAAAACGCAAGGATGAAATTGAAGCTCACAAAAATTTGAAAACGAAAGCTGAAATGGGAACTTGAGGGCGAAGAGGAAATCCAAGGCCAGAGCAAAATAAGCAGCAAACAGTAGAAGCGGCAACCTTCTTGCAGTTGGGGACGTGGATGTAGTCAAGGTATGCTTGGGACAATTGAAACTCATTTCCCTAAAAAACAGAGAGAGTATGAGGACAAAAACAAAGCGAAGCAAAGCGAAATGAAAACCAGAAAGAATGAAATCCAACACCTCTGAAGGATGAAGGAGGCAAGGAGAGAAGAATTGGAGAGACGACTATAGATAAGAAAGAGGGAACAAAAAACCCAAGTGCGAAGAGGAAAGCATCGATGGCCAAACAAAAAAGAAGAGCACCGCACGAAATCCGCAGGAAATAAAAGAAAACGAAACGAGTCTACAATCGCTCAAGGGAAGCCAGTCCAGGTAGTGATGCGAACTTAGTTCTTCCATTGATTTTTGGTTTCCTGTAAAGTAAAAAAAGGCATGAATAGAAATAAAGGAAACGATTGAATGTATAAAAGCCCATATTATGTTGATTAAGGCATCCCCACTGGAAATTGTTTGGTATGGTTTAAGAGTGGCGTTGCAAGCTATTTTTCACGCGGTTGGATGATTTTGTTGGCATGGAACATGTTTTTCTATTATCTGAAATTGCTATTCATGGTTGCTGCTGTTGTGATGTCAGTATGAGTTTTTCTCCATTGCTTGGTACATTGATATTTTAATTAGAATGGAATTTTATCTTTTGTGAAGTTCATTGCAACATTTTGTTGATTTGTAACAGAAAATATGACATTTTCATTAGAGAAGTAACAAAATTTTAACATATAATCAAAGAGAAGGATGCGACACCCCTAGTTACCACTAAGAATGCCACATGTATTACACGTGACCAACGGAGGTATTATTTACAAGTCGTAAAAATGCGGAATTTTTTTTTGAAAGGGTTTAGTAGTTGTCAACCTACTACATCTCTAATTCTATTTTAGGAATTTATAAAATATTCTTTCCTTAATAGTGAAACTTGTTTTCAAAACACCGAGAACAGTTACCACAATGCGTAAACATACATCATACATACATTTGCAGAATTACCATATGAAAATAAACAGTGCATAAAGATATATGCAGAAATAGTGTACTTCTTGAGTCTTACAAAAGCACCATCAGAATAGGAGTTCTATAAGTGAACTAAAATAAATAGGACCTCAATAAAATACAAAAGAGAGGTCGCCAAATCAGAGCTGCCACTACTAGACTCAAACAACACCATCCTACTCGTCGCTAGAGGGATCCTCCTCCGGATCCTCCTCCTCCTCTGACGTATCACCAATGATAATCAACTCTAACTCATCCGAGAGAAAGCGGCCTTGCGCATCAGCACGCAAAGGCTGTGAGCTCGAAGCCTCAGAAGCAGGCGAATACCTAGGAAAGTCGGGTCCCACCAAGTCTTCAATCCTGGATGACCGCGATGCCACAGACGATGTAGGACGGCGACACGAAGGGTGAAAGGTAGTATAATGCACTAAGTTAGGTGGTGTAGTAAACTCAAGAGTCACATAAACAGTGAAGTCTAACTCTGGGACTAACGGGAGGCTGGGGTGAGTGATGATGAGACGAACCTCCCGGTGAACACGCATCTACTGGGGATGTCCGTCACCCGCCAGGTACCCCTGGGCATCCATCTCAGCTGTACCCTCATCGACGACATAGTGAGGATCTCCAATGCCGGTTATCGACGTAGCGAAAGAGATACAATAACCAAAACAGAAAGGAAGGGTGAGAACACATCACATGAACTCACAACACATAGGATATAGTAAACTAGAGCACACACACAGAAATTCCACACAATTCAACCAACAAGTGAATACAATTTATGTCATCATGATGCATACAGACTAATGCATGAGGGCCCAGGGAAACATCACCATCCACAGTGCACACAACAACTGCCCGACCATATATGTACAACGTATCAGGAGTTAGAGTCTGTACTAGCGCCGGTACAAAGAGCATTGCTCAATTTTGGCCAAATCATTTTATCCGTCTTCCAGACAATCTCAACTGACCCCGAAAATCATGAGAGCAACATGAATAGCTAAGCTGGGTTCCATGATCTCGACAGTAGGGAGCTAACCTATGTCTTCTGAGATCTTACAGGAGCTAGGCTATTCTCAGGGCCGGCGTCCCTTTTGAGGACCCGCTGGCGTTCTTTGCAAAACCCAGTGCACCCTTCCTAACTGATTTCACACTGTACCAAGTGTCACTGCCATATAGTTCGTAAGGTTTTTCACCTTGAACATCATCAATGCTTTATGATGCATGTCACACAACAATGCTTCGCAGCATACACATCCTTACAGGAAAGGCCCATTGAATCATTCTACGTCACCACTTTCCCGTGGTACGGCCCGATTCAATGTCTTCCCTTCACAAGGAAAACCAAACCCCATCTCGAGTTAAGACCGCACTCTCTCACTAAGCTTCTCAAGTCTTATGCAGAAAGAGTGTGTTGGTTATAAACTTTTAAGTTAGTTTGTACTAATGTTTTGTTCTTTGAAGTGATGATCACTTTCACTTAAGTCCTATAGCTTACTAAGAGTTATGATTGTGTCTTATGAATAGTATTACCTATCTTAATTCTCCTTAATTAAGTCTTAATCATTACTTAAGATTCTAAGTAATCCTTAATTATCCCTTAATCTCTTCCTTATTCTTGGATTAAGTCTTTAATTACATTTGATTAAGGTTAATCATAATTAACTAGTTCTTAATCATCATTAAGGCTTAATTACTTTATTAATACTTCATTAGTGGTTAATGATTAAGATTAAGGTTAATCTTCATTAGAATTTATTAACTTCAGTCTTAATTAATTATTCTTGACTTGATTAACTTAGATGGATTGGATTAGTTAAGCCCACTAATAAACTTCTAAGTTTTAGTCTTGATGGGTTGGATTAGAGTTGAAGCCCAACTCTAATCTAAGCCCAAGTCTACAAAATATTTTTGGTTGACTTTTATAATAAATCCTTTGACTTTTTGGAGGTTTTGGGCCTAGACCAAAGGCCCAAATGTTAGACCACTCTTAGGAGTCCATTTTTGCACATTGCCATTTAAAATTTTGACTTTTATAGTGACTTTTATTTGGGTGCATTTTGGTACCCGAATTTGATTTTTAGAGTTTTCTAAAAATTCATTTCTATTTGAAATAGTTATTACATTAATTGATTACACTTTAGCTTATTGGGATACTAGGGCCCAAAACACTTTTACCATTTCCTTTTGATCATTTCAAGATCAAAACAAGTCTTTCATGAATTCTTCATGAACAAACTCAAGAACACCAAGAACAATGACAAACATCATGAATGTTCATCAAGAACACCAAAAATTCAACCATTTCCAAACTTCACCAAAATCAAGCATGATCACCAACAAGTATTTTAATCAAACATTTTCATACCAATTCATCAAACATACACCAAACAACATCATAAAACTCATACATGGTTTATAGGCTCAAAACATCATTTTTCAAAGACTTCAACATACCAATCAATTTTATAATTCAAACCAAATACATACATACACTTATATTCATCACATAAACATGATTTAAGCATCAAATAAATTTTTGAACACATGCAGCCCAAAATTTTTTGAAGGTCGAATGCCTGTAGGAGAAAAAGGGAAATTTTTCCAAATCAATTTCATAGCTTGCATGCATCCAAAATCACCAATCAAACACATTTTAAGCATCATAGAAATTTTTAAAACACACATACACTCCAAATACATTCAGCCGAAACAATATCTCAAGAGATAGGTTTCCAAAACTCTTTTTTTTCAAGGAAAAAGGGGATTAAAGACAAGGATCAAGGGCAATCCTTGGCTCTAGTCACCAATCCTACTAGAGTTCAAGGTTCTCCCCCCCCCCCTTTACCTAAGGAATTTCCTCAAGAATTAGGTGCAGCCACAACTTCAAAACAACCCCTCCTTTGAGCTCCTTTGATCACCAAAACAAGAATCTACAAGGCTTGAAAGCTAGATTGTGAAGCTTAGGGTTCAAAGATGGAACCTTAGGCTTGAAAGTGTTGGAAGGAAAAATGGAAGATGGAGAGAAAGTGAGATGAGTCTCACGACCAAAGGGAAGAAGAATGAGGAAATGAAAATGCTATTTTCCCTTTTTGCATGTTGATTTAGGAAAAAAAGACAAGTGTAAATGGTTTAAGCTTTTTCATGACACTTGTTTAGAAAATTAAGTGTGAAGTGGACAAGTGTCCCACATGCACACACAAGGACATGCAAGGCTTCTAGAAGGAAAAGGAAGGATTGTGCAAATTTTTCTGGTCCGGATCAAGAGTATTCGGGCCCGGTTCCAAGAAAAGCGGGGGGTAAAATGGTAATTTTGCACCAAAATTCCAAAAATTCCCAAGAATTCTAGAAAAATAGGAAATTCATTCCTAACCTTATTAAAATAAATTTTGATGATTAAAAATATTTAATCACTCAAAATTCAATAAATCACACAGCTAAAAGCAAACAGGCAAAAATGCGGGTGTTACAAAGGAAGTATGCTAGTAGCCTTTCAAATTTTATGACCTTTGTTATGGACTTCCCAAACTATTTACATAGTTTAATTGGTGTTGCATAGAATTTGTAGTTCATGTTGTTGAGACATTGGTTGCAATTTCAAGAATGAGTAAACTTGGATTAGTATAAATAATAAGGGTGTTTTTGGGGGAAATCCAAATGAAACTAAGAATAATGATAATAATTGTGTTATAATGTTCAGAAGTGGCATTTATTTAGGACTGTTTTGACAACCTTTGGAAACTGACATATTAACCAAGTAAGTAATTCAATTAACCAAAGTAAGTAACATTATTAACCACTCAGTAACAGAAAGTGAAAAATAAGGAGTGGAACCTGATTTATTAACCAAGTAACAAAGTTCATTAACCATAGAAAGTAAGTATATTAAAATATGAAGGGTATTTGTTGTTCGGATGTTTGATTGAGGTGAGTAGTAGTTTATGAATGAGTGAGTTGTAGGGTTGTGTTGACAAGGAGTAAAACCTGATGTATTAACCAAGTACCAAACTTCATTAACCAAAGAAAGTAACTATATTAACCAGGTTATAACAGAAACATGAGAGTGACATTTGAATAACAATTGAGGTTGTATGGAGAGCAGTTTTGGCAATTTTATGAAGTGTAGGAGAAAAACATGTAGAAGACCTAATATACAAGAAACAAAAGTATCAATGGGGTGGAACTATGTCGGATATAATTTGCAAACAAATAGGAAAAGTGATGGTTGTGATTATAATGTTAATGAAGTATTTAATGGTAAAGCAAATTAGGTAGAGGGTTGAAATAGTTGCCTAAATTTACTCATGAACGTATGGACGTCTATGATTGGCACAAATTACTGATGAAGGTGTAACATATTTGTGAAATGATAGATGTGGTTTGTTATTGACAGGTATTTCATGACCTGGCTGCCACAAATGAAGAACTTGAACATGAAGTTGTTAAGGAAGCAATGCGGTTTACGCCAAGTGGTTATTGTCATTGGAGGGAAACCGTTCATGATGTAGATAGTCTCCATGGAGAACATCTACAAATACTTGCAAAGAACAAGGAACTTGAGAATAGGATATCCACATTTGAAGAGGAATTGTTGACGCTGAAGCAAACAATACAAAGGGCGGAGGGTAATAACTTGTCACGGGATGAAGGTAGAAGAAGTGTGGAAGGGGAGTTGGAGGGTGATTATATAGATATGGAGGGACCAACTGTTGACTTTATTTCTAAAGGTAAACCATCTAGAACTTATCCTAAGAAAAATGATTGTTATTGTCAATTTCTTTGTTTTTGGCGTTGATTTATGTGTTAATGCAGATTTTACAGAGGAAATACTAACAGAACCTGATTTAGAGGAGTCAAAGAAGCATGAAAGATCAAACATCTACATGAGACTGAAAGAGCAACCAAGGAAGCGTGTGCTTAGTGCAAGAGTGAGAAGCCCGTGGATGACATACTATAGGAAAAGAAAGAAGCAAGAAGTTGAGGGTAGGTTTAAGACACAACAAATAGAATGCATACAGAGTATGGAGTGAAATATAGGTGTTAAAATTATAGCCCTTGGTAAATTTTTTGTTTTTTATTGACAAAGGTTATGGCTGTACAAAAACAAATGTTAAAAGGATTGTAATATGGTAACCAAATGTGTATATATATGCGGAGGTAATTGGCTGAGGTATTTAAAAAATTTTGGTGAGAAACAGGTGAAGCATGGAGAAGACAAGTTCTAATAGTGGAAATGAGATATAGAATGTTGCAGTAGACATGTTTTGGCATATTAGTTAAATGGATTGCCTGTGAAGGAGTGTTGATAGAACTCCCTGTAATGACACTGAAATATGATGCAATTAAGCATATGTATTAGTGCATTAAAAATTTATGTGGAGAAAAGAAAACACATTTAATTTGTTCATTCAATGCAATTAAATATTGCGTATGATGTGTATGATATGTATAGGTAACTTTACATTAATGCAAGGCTATGCATGGTGTAACACCCGTATTTTTCCGATTTACCCGTTTTTCCCGTTTTTGCTGTTTTAAGCGTTTTAATGGATTTTAAATGATTAAAATTATTTTTAATTGTCAAAATTTATATTTTTGGATTCAGTATTAAATTTCCTATTTTTAGGAATTTTCTGGGAATTTTTGGGAATTTTCTGCAAAAATTGACCTTTTTGCCCTCCGGTACCCCGACCCGGGCCCGAATACTCTTGATCCGGGCCAGAAAAATTGCACAAACCTTATTTTCTCCTCTGAAAATTGCGCTGCACAGCATGGTGCACGTGTGCCACTTGTCCATGTCTTCCTTCACACCATTAAGCCTATATAAAGGAGAAAGCTTCACTTTATGGCCATTTTTCACTTAACCATTTTCTCCACCTAACCATTTTCTCTCTTCTTCTTCTTCTTCTTCCTCCCTTGCTGGCCGTGCACCACCACCCTCCTTCTCCCCAAAATTTCTTCATCTCCACCCAAATCACCAACCAAGCTTAAGTCCCATTCTTGGATTTAAGCTAAAGAAAAAAAAAATACATACTTTCTACCAAAATCCACTTGTTGGAGGCTTGAAGGAGGAGCTTGAAGGGGCTGTTGGAGGAGGAAAAATCTGCACTCATTCCCTTGAAGATCTAAGGTAAAGGGGGGGAGAACTTGAACTCTAGTAGGCCATGTAACTAGAGTCAAGGATTTGCCCTTGAATCCTTGCTTTTTCTCTTGTTTTTCTCTTGAAAAATCAAACCTTTGAGCTTGTTTTTGAGAAAATATTTTCGGTCTTGATGAGCTGGGTTATTGTTGTTGTTTGCATGTCTTTGATCTTGTTTGGATTGTTGTTGATGGTTGGGTTGTGTTGCATGCAAGCCAAGGAAGGAGTTTTGTTGAAAAATCCCTCCTTTTTCCCCTTAAGCTCTCGGCCAAGAGAGGAAGAAGTGGCTGCATGTGTGCAAAAATTATTTTGATGGTTTGGATGTGATTATATGATGGATATATGTACATGCATGTGGTTGATCTTAAGTGGAAAAATTGATTTGGTGATTTATCTTGAAATTAATGATGTTTTGAGCTTGAAAATGGAGTTATGAACTTTAATGTGTATGTGGATGATTTTGAGTGGATTAGTATGATATTTGGCATTTAGATTGTTTATTGATGAATGTGTGAAGTTTTGGTGAAGATTGGATGTTGTGAAAAATTTGAAGTTTTGGATGAACATTCAAGGTTGTTCTTGATGTTCATGAGTGTTCTTGATGAAACTCATCAAGAATGTCCTTTTGATCCTAAAAAGATCAAAAGGATGTTCAAAACATGTTTTTGGGCTAAATTGGCCCAAAAAGACTAAAGAATAAATTTGTAACAAAAAGGACTAAATTGCAAATAAGATAAGTTTTTAAATTAAGTAATTAAATTCGGATTTTTATTTTAACTAAAATAAAAATCTATTTGAAAGTTATATTTTTATTTTTTATGAATAAAAATGGGCTCTCATGGGTCCAATAACCTTTAGGCTTTTGTTTAGTCCCAAAGCCTTCAAAAAGAAAGTCAAAATTCAAATTAAAGGACAACTAAAAATAATTCATGGGCTTAGGTTTAGATTAGGGTTGAACTTCAACACTAATCTAAGTTGTGAAAATTAAACTTAGGATTAATTAGTAGACTTAACTAATTTAATCACCTAAGTTGATTAGCCTAAATTACTTAAGTTAATTAATAATTAATTAAGTCTAAAGATAATTAATATTAATATAAGTGTTAATTAAGTAATTAATCTCTAACGACGGTTAAAAACTAATTAATTATAATTTAACCTTAACCAAGCATAATTAAAAACCTTAATCCAAGATTATGGAAGAGATTAAGGGATAATTAGAAATTAATTAGGATCTTAAGTAAGGATTAAGACTTAGTTAAAAAAAAGATAAGATTAATTGAAATGCGATTAATGAAGACTATTTATGATTAAAGATTAAGCCTAATCTTAGCCAGTCATACAAATAAAATTAGGAATTTTAATGCCTTTCATAAGACATATCCATAAGCCTTAGTAAATTGTAGGACTTAAATGAATATGATTATCAATAAAGCTAGCACAAGCTACCTTAAAAGACTATAACCAACACTTTCTCTCTACATAAAACTTGAGAAGCTTGGCAAGAGAGCGTGATTTGGTTTTCCTTAAAAGAAAGACCTTGAATCTACGAGGTTGCACCACAGTAAAGTGGTGACGTAACAAGATTCAATGTGCTTGTACATGAGGACGTAATATTGTAAGTGTTTGCGGTGTGACATACATCATGTGCATCAATAATGATTAAGGTTCAAAAGCCTTACGACCTATATGGCAATACCACTCTAGTACAGTGTGAAACTGGATGGGACGGGTGCACTGGGTTTTGCAAAGAACACCAGCGGTCCAGTAAAGGAGACCAACCCTGAGGATGAGTCAGGTCCCGGAATGGCATAAGTGGCGTAGGCTCGCCCCCTACTGTCGTGCAAACGGGGTACAGGCTTGACTATCCTGTCGCTCTCAAGTTTTCATAATCAGTGAGTTTGTCTGGAAGTCGGAAAATCGTCTTGGCCAGAGATTGAGCAATGCTCTTCGTACTATTTGCTAGTACAGACTATACTCCTGATATATTGTACATATATGGTCGAGCAATTGCTGTGTGCTCTGCTTTTGGTGTTGTTTTCCCGGGCCCTCATGCATTATATATATATATATATATATATATATATATAGAGCATGGTAGCATCAGCTGCATACTTGTGATTGAGATTATGTGGATGTTTGTGAATATTTTATTGATGCTCTAGTTACTATGTTCTACTTGTTATGAGTTCATATGATGTTCTCACCCTTTCTTCTCTGCTTCTATTCTCTGTCGTCGCGCTCTTTCGCCATCGCCAGTCGGGTTTGGGGAGCTTCAAGATGTCGGCCATGAGGGTTACGCTGAGATGGGGGCCACGAGGACAGTGGCGGGTCACAGACATTCCTAGACGCTGTATATTCACAGGGGAAGTACACGTCACGATCTCTCACCCTAGCCTTCCCCTTGTGCCAGAGGTCGTCTTCACTGTGCCTGTGATTCTGGAGTTCGAGACACCACCAGGACTTTGTCGTCACACCACTTTCCTAAACCGTCGTCATCGTCCCGTTCCATCTGCTTCTTCCCAGTCCTCTCGAATAGCCACTATGGGAGAGCCGGATTCCCCTCGCTATACTCCTGGACCAGAGTCGTCATCCCCACCGACCATGCGTTTCAGTGCATTCGGTTGTCCTTCCGCCAGTGAGCCTGATCTGGTCGTCATTGATGATACTTCATCCGAGGAAGAGGATCCAGAGGAGGATCCAGAGGAGGACCCCGAGGACGAGGAGCTGAGGGAGGATTCTTCTGACGGTATCCCTTCGGAGGAATTCAGGATGATTACCCTCCCAGATGCCAGGAGGAGGAGTTGTAGGGTTGCCCCTGCTAAGTCAGATGACGATGAGTAGAGGGGTGTGTCTGGGGTAGTCATGAGTCTAGCAGTAGTAGCTCTGATTAGTGACCTCTTATTTTGGTTGTATTGATAGAGGTTTTATTTATTTTACTGCCAGAACTCTCATTTTGTATGATGGTGTGGTATCTCGGGGATCACTTGACACTGTGGTTATGTACATGTATGTCTTTCACGCTTCTTCCCTAGTCTCCACTTTATATTTGTGTGTGTGTTGTGTATGTATGCGGAATGATTGAATCGACTAGATGTTTTCCGAAAACGTATTTCAGAATTAAGGAAGGGATGCTTTCACAAATATCTAAAATGGAATTAGAATGAGATTAGTTGTTGATGACTAAGTTTCTTATAAGAAAAAAAAAACTCTTTCAAAAAAAAAAAAATATTCCCGTATTTTCTAAGCATATATTTAAAAACGAGAGTCATCGGTTACGTTCGTAATGTGATACTCTTAGCGGTATAACTAAGGGTGTCGCATTTAGGTAGTGGTTCGGGGACGAACCAGGCGGAAGCTGGTGGGCATGTGAGAGCCGGAGGCTGATGAGGGCGGGGGAGTGATCGCCGGTGCAAAGAGGCACGGACAAGGAGCGGCTCCTGGCAGGCTTCTAAGCTAGAAGGGACACATGGATGAACCGAGCCCACACCCGAATGAGAGGGATCTAGAGACTGTGCAGGTATGGGACTGTACAGTTGAGGATAGCTTAAAGAAAATTGTTGTGGAGAACTATACCAACAAGGTGCATCTTCTTTTCGGAAGCCCATAACATAAGAACTCCATAGTTAAGCGTGCTTGGCTTGGAGCAATTCTGGGATGGGTGACCTTCTAGGAAGTTTCCTGAAAGTGTGCAAGTGAGGACAACGCATACTGGAAAGACTCGTGTTGGTTTGTGGGGACCCTCATCACTCCTGCAAGCGGCTCGGGGGCGTTACAAATGGTATCAGAGCCGAGCCTCTCACAGTACGGTGTGGTTCGGGGACGAACCAGGCGGAAGCTGGTGGGCATGTGAGAGCCGGAGGCTGATGAGGGCGGGGAGTGATCGCCGGTGCAAAGAGGCACGGACAAGGAGCGGCTCCTGGCAGACTTCTAAGCTAGAAGGGACACATGGATGAACCGAGCCCACACCCGAATGAGAGGGATCTAGAGACTGTGCAGGTATGGGACTGTACAGTTGAGGATAGCTTAAAGGAAATTGTTGTGGAGAACTATACCAACAAGGTGCATCTTCTTTTCGGAAGCCCATAACATAAGAACTCCATAGTTAAGTGTGCTTGGCTTGGAGCAATTCTGGGATGGGTGACCTTCTGGGAAGTTTCCTGGAAAGTGTGCAAGTGAGGACAACGCATACTGGAAAGACTCGTGTTGGTTTGTGGGGACCCTCATCACTCCTGCAAGCGGCTCGGGGGCGTTACACATGGTTAGTGTTCCAATTAGAGAACAATGATAAGGTTGAATTAAAACCTGTAATAACATGGTTAATGGGTTTTGTATTGGAGGTTAGTAAAGTAATAATAGTGGTTAAACAACCAGTAGAAAAATAGAAGTACAAGTGGTTATTGTGAATCTTTGTGGTGGGTAATAATAATTGTTGATGGTTAAATGCATTAAACTCATGACAATAGAAGGATAATATTCAATTACATCCTATCAAACAGTGGTTAATGAGTTATGTACAAGTGGTTAAAACTTTGCAGAAAAAGGTGAAAAGCAACAGAAAAGTAGGTTATGTGAACATGTGGTTAATGAGATTTGGAATAGATGTTAAAAATGAAATGAATGAGGTTAATACCAAAAGAATAACAACATTAAAGTCATTACAATAGAAGGATAATGTTCATGAACATCCTTGTGAAGCAGTGGTTAATGATTTATGTAGTAGTGGTTAATAGGTTGCAGAATATGGTGAAAAGCAGCAGAAAAGTGGGAAAGCAAATTCTATGAACAGGTGCTTAATGACGTGGTGAAGACAGGTTAAAAATGTAATGAATTTGGTTAATAGTAGAAGATTAACAATATTAAAGTCATGAAAATATAAGGATAATGTTCATTTACATCCCCTGTGAATCAGTGGTTAATGAGTTATGTACAAGTGGTTAATATGTTGCAGAAAATGGTGAAAGGCAACAGAAAGTGGGAAAGCAAATTATGTGAATAGGTGCTTAATGAGGTGTTGAATAGAGGTTAAAATGTAATGAATGTGGTCAATAGCATAAGATTAACAACATTAAAATCAAGACAATAGAAGGATAATGTTCATTTACTTCTGAATCATTGGTTAATAAGTTCTGTAGAGGTGGTTAATAGAATGCAGAATATGGTGAAAAGCAACATAAAACTGGGATAGCAACTTCAGTTAATAGGTAGTTAATGAGTTGTGGAATTGATGTAAAAAATTTAATGAAAATATGGTGAAATCCAGAAGAGTAATGACATTAAAGTCATGACAATAGAAGGATAATGTTCAATGACATAATATGAATGAGTGGTTAATGAGTTATATAGAAATGGTTATAGTGTGTAGAATATGGTGAAAAGCAACATAAAACTGGGAAAACAACTTATGTGAATAGGTCGTTATTGATTTGTGGAATAAATGAAGAAAATGTAATTAAAATGTGGTTAAATCCACAAGATTA
The DNA here is from genome assembly GCA_026901365.1 of Sesbania bispinosa. Taxonomy (NCBI): domain Eukaryota; kingdom Viridiplantae; phylum Streptophyta; class Magnoliopsida; order Fabales; family Fabaceae; genus Sesbania; species Sesbania bispinosa. Next base: position 1,070,933 of record QLOH01000075.1, read on the forward strand.
AGGACACTAAATTCATGACAATACAAGGATAATGTTCATGTACACACCTGTGAAACAATGGTTAATGCGTTATCAATAAGTGGTTAGTAGATTGCAGAAAATGATGAAAAGCAACAGAGAACTGGGCATGCAAATTATATGGACAGGTGGTTAATGAGATGTGGAATAGAGGTTAAAAATGAAATGAATGTGGTTAATACCAGTGGTTAATGAGTTATGTATAAGTGGTTAATAGGTTGCAGAATATGGTGAAAATGACCAGAAAGGTGGGTTAAAATTGTGTTTAAGCATCATAAAACAAACAAGTTGATTCTGTGAACAAATGGTTAATTTAGAGTCCATTAATGGTTAAAAGTTCATAATTATGGTTAATGACATAAAAATGAGATGAATCATCATAGGGAACTTGTGTTAACCCTTGAACGATTTATTGTGACTGAATAAAGCTTGATTGCGAGTCCAATAATGGTTAATTAAAGTATAACTTTGGTTAATGTCATCACAATACAACAATGATCACATGTAATTAAATCTTATCAAAACATGGTTAATGACTCATATAAGGGAGGTTAAAGGCATTAGAAAGAAACAACCACATTCTACGAACAAATGGTTAATACAGAGTATCTTAATGGTTAATAGTTTATAATTGTGGTTAATGGAATCAAAATGAGATGAATAATCACAGGGATCTTGTGAGTGTTAACCCTTCAACTTGTGAGTCTATTAATTGTTAATTCATGTATATCTTTGGTTAATGTCATCATAATACAAGAATCATGACGTGAAAATAAATCATGTCAAATAGTGGTTAATGACGTGTGTACGGGAGGTTAATGAAATACTAAAAGTGGTTTTAAAAGCATTTGAAACAAAACAAACAGATTATTCTATTGTGATAAAAATAACCAAAATTGTTGTAAATACAAGGAAACACTAGAAGGGGCGTTGAATAGTGTTTCAATGGAAACTTTTTCTGTTTCAAAAATATTTTGAAATTTTGCTTCTGAAACTCTTCAGATGATGATTATTAGTCTGAAGGTTTTAATTGCTTTCTGAATTAAGTTTAGATTAAGAAATTGGTTTAAAAACTTTGTTTGATTCAGAGAAGAATTTTTCACTTGGATACTTTTCAAACCCCTTAGTTAGATTAAAACTGAAAAGAAATAGTTAAGGGATAGAGAAAAACTTAGCCAAGAATTTATCCTGGTTCACTCACAACCACCGTGAGCTACGTCCAGTCCCAGGGCAAAAACCAGCACCTGGATTTCCACTAATCTTGCAAGATTACAAGTATTCTTTTCTTTCAAGCCTCTTCAGGCTCTACACCAAGTATTATTTCTTCCACCAAGCCTCTTCAGGCTCTACACCAAGTATTATTTCTTCCACCAAGCCTCTTCAGGCTCTCAGACACTTAACCAAGTGTAACCCAAGTATTCTTTCAAACAGAAAGCCTCTCCAGGCTTAAACACCCAAACTGTTTAAGGTTTGAACAGAGAAACAAATAGTTCACTATCCTTCATATGATAGATTTGAACTTTAAATGTACAGAAAACTGAGATTTACTCAGGATAAGAATTTGAGTAAGAGTACAAGAATATCAAAGTATATTTTTGCAGCGTGTTCTTTCTTTGATAGGAATGCTTCTCCTTTTCTTCAAATCTTCATGAGACATATTTATAGTCTTCAGAAGTTAATGCTCATTGCAAAATAGCATTAAATGCTCAAGGAGACGTTTGACATAGGCTCTGACCAAGGCATTCTGAGCAGACAAGGTGCAGTAGGTCTGCGCACACAAAGCTTTTTGGTAGGAGCAGCAGCGTTGTAGACTTTCCTTAAGAAATGCTAAACATTTGAACAAGGAGAGAAAGCAACTTTGACTCTTATGCTGAAATAGGTAAGATCATTGAGATGAACATTCCTCGTACTCAGCAACGTCTTCAAGGGTCAAAAGTCCTGATGTCTTCAGCTTTCAGATGAACTTCACACTTTCAGAAGATAAACACTCTTCAGAAGGTGTTGTGTCTTCAGACGATCTGAAGCTTCAGATGATGTTTCTCATTCTTTAAGATCTGAAACATAACAGAATCTTTGTGAAAGAATATTGCCATATAAATTCATCTGTATTTTATATTTGTTGTTCATTAAAACTTTTTAAGGGAATGAGACTCAGAGTATTTTTAATTACTCAAATTATTTTTGAGACTCAACCAAAATGACATTTAATTAACCATTTTTAGATTGACATGCAACCTAAGGTTCATGGAATTCTTAAAGATAAAGCATAAGTTCTTTCTTTGTGATCATTTTTCTATTTTGATGCAATTAACCATATGTACTATTTCATTAACCGCCAATGGACATGTAATTAACCTCATGTTGACAGCATTGCATTCTAGCAAGGAAAACCATAAATTCCATGTGATCATTATTGTATTGTAATGAAATTAACCAAAATTACTCTTTAATTAATCATCATTAGACTTACACTCAGTATAAACCATAAACACTTTAAAACATATGTACCAATAATTAAACTTGTAATGGAGGTGTAATGCAAAATTCAATTATCTCACATTAAGTATTCAAAATGATAAACCAGGGAACATTACTATAGATTGGGTTCCCTCTAAACTTTGTAGTCCATGTACACTGCTTGTCTTAATTACAATGTCAATCAAAAAATAATTTACACACCAAACCCCCAAGGAAGGAATTGAGCAAATAACACGTTTGAACACAGGCTGTAAAAAAACACAGGCTGTCAAAGGATTAAAATGGGTGTGTCTGTGGTTGTCCATTGATTCATAATCTCCAAGGATGACTCCACACGCAAAGTGGCACCATTGTTCTGAGTTGAACTTCTCTCAATGCAATCCTGCATTCCAAGAATGGTTACCATAAGCTCCCTATCATGGTTGTTTTGTTTTCATGTAATTCACCTATCTCACTATATAATTAACCGTTCAAAGACACACAATTACCCACATGTTTACAGTGTCAGAACCTGTAGCAGTAGAAAGCTTATTACCGAAAAAAGATAATAACCTTTTTCTCAATGTCACTGATCCAAAGATCCACTATAACATTTGTTCATTTTTATTTTTCAAATTCATATCATAGAGATCACATTTGCATAAGACAAATAGGAAAAAAGTATATAGTACAAATGACCAAAGGAACTTCCGTACAATGATCATGTGCAAAAAACAGTATTATTCAGATTCACTGCCCAGAAAGTCAATAAGAACACTGAGAGGGGACAAAAAAATAGGAAAAAAGATCCAAAGGAAATTCCATATACATATCAAATTTATACATATGTCAGACCTGTTTTGTCCAAATTCACATTTTAGGGGATGAAAATAGAATTAACTATGAGACACAAATCTTGTTAAGACACAGTAGAATCTACTTACATAAACAAAATAATCCTATAAACACAAGTAAAAAACACTTAGAAAATGGGAACCATTTCAAAATCAAATTAAATAAGTAAAAGTATGAGGATCCTCAAAACCAACTAGAGGTCCAAATATTATTGATATATGGTAAACATATGATTGTAAGAGTTTTGCTTATTGAAAACCCCCAAAGGTATCCTGAAATAGCTTATCAAGTCCTCTAAATGCAAGTACTTTTGTTTCTTAAACAAGTCTATGCAAGCTCTTTAGTTCCTTGAACCGTTTTCTGACTTGTGCTTCCCTCTATGCAAGCATGCATTCAAGCAATGAATTGTGATTATTCACAATTGATGACTATAGGGTTCTGATGGCATTAACCACCTATGGTATGTAAATACCCAGAGAAAAACATGATATTAACCACTTAGATGACAGTAGACCATGTTTTTCTTCCTTTATTTATCCATTCACCTTATTTTCTTATGCATCTCATAGACATCTTTTATTTAACACAGACAGATGCATATCAAAAACTGAATGCTACAACTTACTTTGTTCAAGCTTTATCCAAACTAACAACATGATAGCAATACAGTTACCGTGAAGAAATGATCGAGAGGGAAAGTACCTTAGCCTACCAAACAAAATAACACTTACAGTAAATGCTTGTGTTATGTGTTACAGTAGTTTGGAAACTACCTATCACTTCTTTATTATTTTTAATCCAGTACAGAAATTTTAATACAGGACAAAGAAATGAAATCAGTTACACTTGTGTCCTGTAAAAGCACACAAAAGAAAAGGGGCAAGTGGAAGGAAATGCCAATGTTTCAAAACAATAAGCATAATATGCATTAATAATAATAATGGCAGAAATAGAAACACCACAAGATATGCTAGGGAAACTTTAACTCCTAAATAGATTTCTGAACTGAAGTCATTGAAACAAGATATGCATTTAACAAAAACAATAGAATGTTCTAACCATTTCTATTCTTAATGTAGAATGCTAGAGGAAGAACTAGCAACAACTATCATTTCTCATAATTCCAAAATACAAAATCTAGATTCAACTCAATAATTGTAATAATCGATATTAACAATCTGAATAGCAACTGATACCAAAACGGTATTTATAAGCCCCAAAACAAAGTTCCAAACAAGATCAATTGAAACATGACATCCCAAATTAGTTAAGTTCTTCGATTAAGTTTCAAGAAACACAAATAAGAAGCACGTAAACAATGGGTTAAAAGAATCCCTAGGAAATTCCAAAACTTAGATATTTACTGATTAATCTCAAACTGCGGTTTCAGATTAGCATCACATATGCAAGAATCAGTAATAGCAACTCGAACACAGGGCAAAAGATGTGTTGTCTAGAGTACCCAGTGCAAAAAGTTTGTATCCTCCATAGAGCAAATGGAACGATAAGAAGAGACTTGAAGTAACAATAGAGGAAAATAATCAAAGTTGAAACATATAACGTGCAATAACCATAACATTGAGATATTACCTGAAGAGACTTTGCAGGACTTTTTATTCACTAGCAATTCACATGATCTAAGCAAGTGATATAAAACAAATAAAACGCAAAGAACAAAACCAAACAAAGGAAACTTTTGACTTCATCAAAACTCAGCAAAAAACAAAAGTATTGCTTCAAAACCCATCATCCTACGACCTTCAACACACAAAAAAGCTTATCCTTTTTTCTACTGCACAATGGCCTTTGAAATGGTTCCACTTTCCAACTGCAATCATACATGGGTTCTTAACAGAACACAAAAATGGATCCAATCCACATGCTCAAAACCGTAGTATAAGAAGAGGATTATGTCGGAAATGCTCACAGTTGCTCCCTAACTACCTAGCGGCTCGCTTCTGCTCAAAGCCATCTCAGATTCCATAAAAGCGCACAATTTTGGGTTGTTAAAATAAGGGGAAATGGGAAAGCGAGAAGCACCCTTGCCATCAACACTTCCTATATCAAGTTGACCATAAAACCCACATCCCAAATCAAAAAACCCTTTCCCCAAATCATCCCAAAACGTACAATTTTTCGTTTCAACTCAAGTGTTTACCACTTACACTCACTACAAACTAAACGATATTTTGGGACAAATCTAGGCTTTAGAATCGCACCTTGGATAGTTTACTGTCTCCATGCCTACTGCCTTCTTGGAGATAAAGAGTCTGGTGACTGCCTTCCGTTGTTCCCACAAACGTATTCACTGCTTGTTCCTCCTTCGCACCGGTCGCTCCTGCTTGTTTCGTTCTTCCCCGAAGAGGGAGATGAGAGAAACGTTCTCTATAGATTGCTTTTCAAAAACCTCGAATGTGAATATGTTTTGTCGTTTAGTTTTTTATACTTCTTGCTATTCTTTTTTAATTATTTTATTATGTCTCCACATCGTCTGTCTGACTCAGCATTCCTTCCCTACGTGTCCAAGGTGTGCGCGAGGGTGTTTTACTATTACGGTATAGGAATATCGCTATTGTTGAAGAAAATAGGTCAAATTTTTAATCAAAGAAATTTTTTGACAACTTGGTCATCAATCGATCAGAGTGATAGTTCGCTCAATTAGCTAATTGATCAATTTGGGTCACAATGTATATTGGGCTACGGAGCTACATAAAAGATTTAGCTGCATAACTTAGTCAAGGAGTAGTAACTACCTTCCTATATTTCAGGAAATGAGGATGAAATTTGTTAAAGAGGGTTAAGTTCAAATGAAAACATCTTGATGAAGGCTCACATTGTGGGTAGACCAATTAAATTAATTAAAAGACCTATTGGGAGATCTTTTCCTAGAAAAAGGATAAGGGTAATCTAAAGAGAAAAGGAACATAAGTTAAGTAATGTATTTTTCATACTTAGCTTAGCTAAAGCAATAGTAATCAGTATTATGGTTGCTAAGCACTACCTTATATGACTGATAACATGCATTAAGAAGAAGGTGATTTGGTAGATGAGTTTAGTGTAGTAACTGACAACTTTAAGACTTATAAATATGAATCATACTTCATTTTATAAGACACCCAACATCAAATGATCAATCACACACAAGCCTTATTATTTTCTTTCCTTACCTTTACTTTTATCTATCACACACAAGCCTTATTTATTACTTTCCTTACCTTTACTTTTAGCTCTTAGCCTCTTACCACTTTAATTTATAACTTTTCTTTACAATATTTCTTTAATTTTTAGCTGTTTATCGCACTTTGTTTATTGCTTTTGACTAAATTTAGTTGTAATTTTAGGAAACCTATCATCAGTCGACTCTAGAAGCTTTTCAGAAATATTCTAGGAATCCATATTAAGAAATAGTGTGTCTTCCTTAGGCAATTATTTGATAAGAGGAGAGTTAACTAACTTGGATGTTAGCCGACTCATACAAGCAAGGCACTTAAATTTCAAGACCAATATTGTTTTTGACATGCTCAATTGGACATTAATAGTTGACTTAGTTTATTTACACTACAAGAAACAAAAAATTTGACCACCAAACCGTCGCTACTAGTGACGGCCACGCCGACACTAGGCCGAGGCCTACAACATTAAATGTGAAGACCAAAGTTTGATTGTGCTTCTGACCCTTTGTGGCGGCCTGGCCAACGCTTAGTTTAAACTTGTAGCGACAGCTTAGTCGTCGCTAAAACTAAAATGTCATTATTTTTTGTTAAAAATTCAAATATGGCGCGGTTTGCATCACGTTTGTGACGACCTTGCCGTCGCTAAGTTATTTATTAAACACAGTGTTGGTCAAGGCCGACGCTAAGTTTGAAATTTAGCGTGCTACAAATCCTTTTCCATTTCCCTTTCTTCTTCCTTCTCCCCTCTACAAAACCTGTCCCCGTTCGTCGTTCATGCGTCGCCCCCTCTCCCTCTCTCAACTTCCCTCCCCCACCGGTTAAACGCTCTTTCACCTTCGAATCTCCCTTTTCCACGATCAAAAGCTTGTATCGCTCTCAATCTGCGCGCCCCTCTCACATTGCCTTTGACGCCACTATGTATCTCCTCCGCATCCAGCTCCGGTCCACCGCCAGTTTCTCCGGTCATCCCTCTAGGTAACCTTTATATTATTATTATATAAGTTATGGTAGTGAGTATAGTAGTAGCGATAGAAGGGAGAGAGGGGAGAGAAGGGAGGGAGGCAGGAAGAAGGAGGGAGAAGGGAGAGAAGGAGGCAGGGAGGGAAGGAGAGAGGGAGGGAGAAGGGAGGGAAGGAGGAGGGAGGGAGGGAAGGGAGAGAGGAGCGAAGGGAGGGAATGAGTAAAAGTAAGTTACAGAGGTAAAGAAAGGAGATAGGGTATAGGTATTTATAAAATTATAATTTATATACTTTATATAATTATTTAATTAATATAGTTATTAATTTATTTAACTATATAATTATTTATATTACTTATTTGATTATGTTGTTATTTATTTAATTTATATATTTATTTATTTTATTTATATAGTATCTAATTTTTTTAATTCTTTAAATAATTTATACATTTAAATCATTTATATAATTTAATTATGTAGTTATTAATAATATGTATGTTATTTATTAGATGCAATAAATTATGTTATAGTTGTATGTTATTTAATATATTTTATGTGATAGATGCCTCATACATGTGGTCGTGATGGTACCAAGGTCCCACCAGTTAGAGCGAGGTCCATCTCTTTAGACGAGCTTGCAACACAGGTAGCTTGTGCACGTCGGGATAGAACTCAACCTATCCCTCCCTCTAGTGGAGCCCGCCCCTACCCATTCCCATACACTGTAGGACCAGCCTACCCCTCCACGGTTTGCTCAGCCTATCCCTCTAGCATTGGTCCAACCTACTACATCAGACCATATCCATATGATGGCATGAGGTTCATCCCTACTCTTGGATTTCATGAGCTTCCTCCGAGTTTGTAGGATGAGCTTCCACCTGAGGCTAAGGTTGGAGATGAGCATGACCCAGGTCGGCGGTCCCAACACTAGTACTAATCATGAGCAGGACCCCAGGGTAGGGTTGTTATCCGACCTTATGGAAAAGGGTGAGTTTTTGCAATTACATTCACTCTTTTTGCATAAATAAACAAAGCTTTTACTTTTATAAGTGATTGTTAATATTGAATTTCCTTATTTTGTAGTTGGGTGCCTAACAATCCCTCTATCATGAACATTGGTCATGTAATACGTTCTCAATTCTGGGGTCCTCACTATTTATGGGAGATCACCCTGAAGGAGGTGAAGGATAAGTGGTGGGAGGAGTTTACGGTAAACTACTTTAACTTATTTGTATTAAGGTTATGACATTTGTAAATACCTACCATAATCATTATTTTCTTTTACAGACCACAGTTACTTGGGCGCTTTTTTTTTAATGAAGCCCAAATTAAGAAGGTGTATGAGCAGAGGATGCCAGACACCTTCGGGATATGATAGCAATGGAAGGCCAACAGCCATCCAACCGGCCAATATTTCAATCCAACCGACCAACATCTTTCAACCAGATAGTGTCCAGTCGGTCGACCGGATAGACAACCATCTCTCAGTCGGCCAGCACCTTCTCAGTTGGCCAACCGTGTAGCTGGGTCAACCGAGTTAACTATCAACTGAACGTCTTTCACCGACCCATTGTCAGCCGACCAACATCCTCTCATCCGACCAACCTTCAGCGACCAACATCCTCTCAACCGGACAACTTTCCAACCAACCATCTGTTCCTTCGTCCCGACCATCTGGCTACTCTACCATCTGGTCATCCGGCCAACCGACTAGTCGTTTATCCACCCAGATATTGTCCAGCCAGCCAGCTGGATAGCATCATTCTCGATTTTCAGAATAGTACGCGCTATTATTTATTCTCGCTTTCATTCTTGCTAATTTTCTTTCTTTTTAGCCACCCCTTATTCCTTTATAAAGGGGAACTTTACTCTATTGTAAGTTAATATGGATTTTGAATCCAAAGCTATCATGCTGTTTTCCTCCTCCATGAGTGTGAGTTGAGAAGGGTTGATGGTGTTTCCCGAAACCATTCAAGAGACTTATCTAGCTTCCCAAGATAGTGGCGTCTTACACTAGGAACTTATCTGCTGAAGGGGTTGCCTTCAACAATGGCGTTCACCATTTATATCCTCTTTCATTGCATTTTGGCTTTAATTCTAGATCCGTAATTCAACTTCTATCAATTGGTTATCAGAGCTTTGTTGAATTGAAGCTGTTTGGAGGCCATCATCTTTTTGACGTGGTTGGGACTTCACATAGGTGCATATTTTTGCGTTAATTTCCTTATTTTTATACTATTGGATTGTTCTGAGCCCAAAGTGCTCTTTATTGCTCTTCAGCATCTATTTGCCTGTTTTAATTGCTCGATTCTGATTTGTATGGGGGCTATTTTAGGTCACGCAATACCCACCCCCTAAGTGTTTGATTCATTGCTTCTTACACTTATTCATAATTTTTCTTGTGTTCTTGATTTTCTATTGGTGGAGTCTGGTAAGTGGGAGCACTGTTGCTTCCATTTTCCAAAAATTGTTCACCTACATTGATCAATCAATCACATTCTTCTCTCAATCCACTTTACATTTCTTGCTCATCCCCATTTATAATTCAGTCATTTAAATTCAGTTCATCCCCATCCTTTTAATTTTTGCTTCCCCTCTACTTTCTACCATTTAAATTCTGTCATTCCCAGCCTTTTAATTTTAAACCATCCCCTCTATTTTTCAGTAATTTAATTTCATTCATCCGTCTTCCTTTTAATTTCAGTTCATCCATCTTTATTTTGTACAATTTCCCTCCTTATTTTTGCCATTTATGTGCTATTTTTTTGGCTTGTTTAGTTCATATTTTTTGCCTCTGTTCTGTTTGTTTTCTTTCTATTCTGATTGCAAATGTGAATTGTACACTAGCAAATCCTTAGGAAACGTGGGGTTGATCACGCAAAACATATAATTTTAGGTCGGATCATGCTTGGGAAATTGGTAGAAAATTCATTAACTCCTTTATGAAATTTCCACTTATTTTTTTGAGTTTAATCCATAAAATTCACCAAGCGCGTTTGCTTGATTTTTAACCACTTGTATGCCTAAACAAAGGAAATGTTATGTTTTTTGAAGAAATTTGATTCAAGTTTCCAACAAAATTTTCAAGGAAATTTTTAGAAATTAAGCTCAATTTTGGCCAATTTGGAAGAATAATTTTAGTCCAAATTCTATGGGAGATACTCGCAATTTTTTTTATTTTAGAATAGGGAATTACTTGCAATTTCTATAATATTCTAGTTGGGGCAAAATGTTGAGTCTCAAAAATATTATTAAGTATTTAATAATGCTTTAAGTCTCATAATCCTGAGTTTTAATGTATAACAAATTTGATTAAAGCATTCTGAAAGAAGGAACAGATTCTCTTAAAGGTTCTTTTTGTCTTTCAACAACCTTCTGAAAGAGCAACCCTCTGAAGTTATGCAACCCTCTGAGGTGGTGCAACCTTCTGAAAGAGACGGTATCTGCTGAAGTATCAAGATCTTCTGAAGCAAATGAACCTTCTGAAGTCTTGAGACGTCGTACTGAGAAATGTATTTTCTTGGGAATGAGTCTCCATGTTGATCCCTTTTGAAGACTCAAGTCTTTTCGTTGCTTTCTGCCAGGGTTCTGCACCCCATCTCTCTGGCAAGGCAAAACAGAAGCTTTTTGGTATATTTCAAATACCTATTCACCAAAAAGGTAATCCGTCTTGTGAAAGTACACTTTGCTCAGAAAAAGTAGAGTCAGCGCTGCTGCACACCTACCTCTGCTATGTCTGTTGATGCAAGCTACCAGAAGCATTGTGTCTCAACGGAAATAAAGCTATTTCACAAAGGGATTTATAGAGAAGTCTGAACGGTCTCATTTCTCTCTCTATAAATACAAGTCTTCATGCAGAGAAGAAAGAGAGAACAAATGTGAACTTGCTGAAGTTCTGCAAATTTCTCTGTGAATTATTTTCATCTATTTTCATCTGTACACAATTTTCATATTCAGAGTTTAACTCAGTTGTTTGTACATCTTACCCAGTTTAGGCTTTAAACTTGTGTAGTTTCAAAGCTTAAGCAATCTCTTTTCATAAACAATTTTCTGTTTGAGCCTGGAGAGGCTTTGCTGTTTAAACAATACTTGGTTTAGAGCCTGGAGAGGCTTGGTAGGAAACAATACTTGGTGTGATAGAGCCTGAAGAGGCTTTGACTATAAAAGAATACTTATATTTGATCAGATAGTGGAAAATCCATAGTTGTTTGGCTTCTTTGGAACTAGACATAGCTCAGTGGTAGTGAGTGAACCAGTATAAATCTTTGGCTAAGTCTTCTCTTACCCTTAACTCTTTATATTTGGTTTACACTAACCTGGAGGGTTCTGAGTATACTGTTTTATAACATTGAAACTGAAAAATAAATTAAACTTATTGAAAAACAAGTTTGCAGAACTGTTTTATTGAACCTGCTGAAGTTACTTCAGCAAGTATTTAACTCCCAGTTTCAACAAGTTGAAAAATATTCTTTGTGAAAAATATTGTTTGTTAAGGTTTTCAAAATCAATTTGAAATTTATAAAACACTATTCAACCCCCCTTCTAGTGTTTCCTGTGGTTTCTACAGTTGGTATTAGAGCTCAACCTCGGGTTTGAGCATCTAATGGTGTTGAGGAAGAAGATCCTAGATGGATACCTTAACAAGAAACCCTCACTACATTGCAGAAGGTGCCTCTGTCTCAAGGCCCCCAGCTTTTAATGGTACAAATTACCATTATTAGAGAGATCGTATGAAGCTGTTCATTGAGAGTAGCAACATAGATCTATGGGATGTAGTCACTGATGGTGATTACACTCCCACAAATGGTGGTGTGCCCATACCCAAAGCAGAATGGACTAGTGAACAAAAAGCCCTTGTTCAACCCAATGCAAAAGCAAAACTCTACTTAGTTTGCTCCTTGAGTAAATCTGAGTATGAGAAGGTGCATGGATGCTCTTTAGCCAAGGAGATCTGGGATACTTGGCATCAACCCATGAAGGGACTGATAATGTCAAACAATCTAAGATCAGCATGCATGTTCATCAATATGAGATGTTCAAGATTCAAGAGTTTTAAACCATTGATCAAATTGTTTGGGAGGTTTCAAACCATAACTAATGGACTCAAGTCTTTAGGCAGAACCTTTGATTCTGGTCATAACAATCGCAGGATTCTAAGGAGTTTACCAAAGGCTTGGAGACCCAAAGTTACTGCCATTCAAGAGGCTAAAGACCTCAATACATAAGAATGGAGGAACTCTTGGGATCTCTTAAAGTTCACGAGTTAGAACTTGGTGAAGATGCTCCTAAGAAAAAGTCATTGGCTCTGAATGCCAAGTCCAAGTTGCTGAAGCATGGGCCACATAAAGCCATGAAAGCTGAGAAGACTTCAGAATGTAGTGAAGATTCCGATTGCAAGCTCTGAGGATGATGATGATCTGGCCCTTTTGAGTAGGAAGATCAAAAGGATGCTTCAAAAGAAGGGGAAGTTCAGAAAACACCCATCCTCTGAAACAGAAATGGGTTAAATCAGGCAAGGAATCATTTTCTACTGACAAAATTATTTGCTATGAATACAAACAGTCAAGTCATATGAAGGCTGGTTGTCCAAAGCTGAAGAAACCCTCCTTTAAGAAGAAGAAGTTCTTTAAAATAAAAAAGGTCTAATGTCTACATGGGAGAACCTGGATGATTCAACTTCAGAAGATGAAGATGAATCTGCTGAAGAGGCAAACTTATGCTTGATGGCAAGCCTACCCCTCTTCAGTCAGCTCTGAGTCAGAGGTAATCCCTCAAACCCTGCAAGACATGTATGATGATTTACTGGAAAGTTCTAAGGAGATTTTCCAAGAGTACAAAGATTTGTCTAGAGCTTATACTGAGGTTTGCAACTAAAAATGAAGCTCTTGAGACTGAAAATCTTTTACTTAAGGAAAAATTATTGAACTCTGAAGCTAGTAGTTCAGAAAGTTTGATCAAGACAATGAAAAACTTAAAAGCAAGTTGCTGAACTTACTAAAGACCTTGCCAACTTTGTTAATGGAACTGAAACCTAAACAGAATGTTGGGTATTCAGAAGAACTCCAAGAACAAAGGTGGTTTAGGATATTCAGACAGTGAATCATCTCATGATTCCAAGTTTAAACCTGCTGAAAAAGCTAAGAAAGGTAGGGGACGCTCACATTGTGGGAAGCCTGGACATCATGTGTCTCAGTGCAAGCACAAAAAGAAGGGCAAACCTGTTGCTAACAAAAGAGGACCCAAAAAGATATGGGTACCTAAATCTCTGATTATTCCTGTTGCAGATGTGTTTAATAGGACAAAGGCTACACCACAAATGGTACCTGGACAGTGGATAGTGGCTGCTCGCAACACATGACGGGAGAAAGGTCTTTGTTCCAAAACCTTAGACCTAAAGATGGTGGTATGGTCACCTTTGGAGGGAATCAAAAAGGAAAGGTCACAGGTTATAGGTTCAGTAGGTATATCCCCCCTCTCTGTTATCAGAATATTCTCTTTGTAGAAGGTCTTCAATATAACCTGCTGAGCATAAGTCAATTATGTGACAATGGATATGTTGTGTTCTTCACCAGGGATGGATATGTAGTCAAAGATGCATCTGATCAAATCATTTTTACTGCCAAGAGACACAACAATATGTACAAAATAGATCTTGAGGAACTTGCATATCAAAATGTGACTTGTCTTCTTTCTGTTAAAGATGAAAAACAGATTTGGCATCAGAAACTTGGGCATGCCAGCTTGATATTAATCTCAAAGTTAACAAAACACAACCTTGTAAAAGGACTGACCAAGCTCTCTTTCAAATCTGACATTTTATGTGAGAATTTTCTTAAAGGTAAACAAACAAGAAGCTCTTTTAAGAGTAAAAATGTTTGTGTCTACCTCAAGACCTTTAGAACTCCTTCACATTGATCTGTTTGGTCCTACAAGAACTGAAAGTATTGCTGGTAAGAAATATGGTTTGGTCATTGTGGATGACTACTGTAGATTTACATGGGTATTATTCCTCAAAAGCAAGGATGAGACTTTTGAGAATTTCACAAAATTCTGCAAAAAGGTTGTAGAATGAAAAGGATTTTGCATATCTGTAATCAGAAGTGACCATGGTGGTAAGTTTGAAAACTCAAGCTTCAACATGTTTTGTGATGAGCATGGGATCTCACACAATTTCTCTATGGCAAGAACACCTCAGCAAAATAGGGTTTTTGAGAGAAAGAACAGAAGCTTGCAGGAGATGGGTAGAACCATGCTCATTTCAAGCAACCTACCAAGATCCTTTTAGGTAGAGGTTGTTCACACAACTTGCTACATTCAAAACAGGATTTTGGTAAGACCAATTCTCAAAAGAACTCCCCATGAATTATAAAGAGGCAGAAGAAACCCAACATCTCTTATTTCCATATCTTTGGCTGTGAGTGTTTCATACTTAACACCAAAGATGATCTTGGAAATTTGACTCTAAATCTGACAAGGGATTCTTCATTGGTATTCAGAAACTTCTAAGGTTTATAGAGTTTATAACTCCAGAACCTTGACGGTAGAAGAATATATTCATGTTAGGTTTAATGATGCTAAAGAGACTGATAGAGAACTATCAGATCTAGAGGATGATTTTGCAAGAATGGAGCTAAATCCAACTTCAGAGAATACAGAGGTCAAAATGAAGAACCTGCTAAAGGACCCTCTGAAGCAACTGCTGAACAGCTTCTTGGTCAACCTGCTGAAGCTGATCCTCTTCATAGAGTTAATGTGAGTCTCGGAATGCGCATGTATTTTCTCGCAGACATGAGTGGAGATATAGGAATCATCATCCTCGAGAGCAAATCATTGATGATACTTCAGAGGGTGTAAGAACAAAATCAAGACTTAAAGAAGTCAATAATCTTGCCTTCCTCTTTGAAAATGAGCCAGAGAACATTGATGAAGCTCTGCATGATGAAGGGTGGATCCTAGCCATACAGGAAGAGCTGAATCAATTTTCCAGGAGTGATGTATGGACTCTTGGTCCTAAACCCCATGGGAAAACAATTATTGGGAACCAAATGGGTGTTCAGAAACAAACTCTCTGAAGATGGACAAGTGATCAGAAATAAGGCTAGACTAGTTGCTCAAGGCTTACAATTAACAAAAAGGTATTGACTTCATTGAAACCTTTGCACCAGCTAGTTAGGCTTGAAGCCATTAGGATTTTACTTTCCTATGCAGCCAATAATGGCATCAAACTATATGAGATGGATTTGTAAGAGGTGCCTTCCTAAATGGATTCATTGAGGAAGGGGTGTTTGTTAGACAACCCCCTGGTTTGAAAATTTAACATTTCCTGATCATGTTTTTTAATTAAAAAGGCTCTATATGGTCTGAAACAAGCTCCCAAAGCTTGGTATGACAGATTGAGCAAATTTCTTCTAAAAAATGGCTTTGAAAGAGAAAAGGTTGACACAACCCTGCTTAGAAAAATGTCTAACAAAGATCTAATTCTTGTTCAGATATATGTTGATGACATTATTTTTGGATCAACAAATTCTTCATTAGCACAGAGTTTTCAAGGCTTATGCAATCTGAGTTTGAAATGAGTTTAATGGGTGAACTCAAGCTTTTCTTAGGACTTCAAATTAAGCAAGATTTTAAATGTATATGGATCCATTAGGAGAATATACTAAGCAATGCTTAAGAAGTTCACCATGCATGATTGCAAACCTATGTCAACTCCTATGCATCCTTCAGCAATCTAAGTAAAGATGAAGGAGAAGAATGTGTTGACCCAACCATGTAGAGGTATGATTGGATCTCCGTTGTATCTTACAGCAAGCAGACCTAATATTATGTTCAGTATATGCCTATGTGCAAGATTTCAATCAGATCTAAGAATAACTCATTACAAGGCTGTTTAAAAGAATTTTCAGATATCTCAATGGTACTACTAATCTTGGTCTATGTTATAAGAAGAGTAAGGCTTGCAGATTATTAGGATATTGTGATGCTGACTTTGCTGGAGATAGAGTGGAGAGAAATCAACAAGTGGAGGATGCCACTTCATTGGAGAGAATATGATTAGCTGGGCTAGCAAAAGGCAAAGCGCCATATCTCTATCATCTGCTGAAGCTAAGTATATTGATGTTTGCATGTTGTTGCTCACAGCTGCTTTGGGTCTAAAATATCAACTTGAAGATTTAATATCCATGTTAAATCAATTCCTGTATTCTGTGATAATACAAGTGCAATAAATCTCTCAAAAATCCCCATTCAGCATTTAGGGCTAAGATATAGAAATCAACATCATTTCATCAGAGACTATGTTCAGAAGTGTGTTTTGATATAAGTTCATGACACAGAGCATCAATGGGCTGACATACTCACAAAACCCCTTGTTGAGTAGATTTAAGTTCATTAGAGATAATCTGCACATTCTTGCACTCTCTGAGATTGAACTTGTCGATATATGCTTACCTGTTGAATTTTTTTGGTTTTTTTCCGCACTACTCTAACATATGCATGCTTACCTGCTGAATTTTTCTGGTTTTGCCGCACTTACTATGACATATGCTTTATCTAGTACCCCGAGTTTATTGCTCTGTTGCAATTTTATAACTTCACGCCATACTCTGACAACCCTTTTGATTGATGACAAAAGGGGGAGTAGTAATATAAACTAACAAAATTTGAAGTGTCTAAGTGTTTTCAGAAAAGAAATCTTATGTTCAGGGGGAGCAAGCATTCTGCTTGAGTGTCTGATTAAGGGGGAGAACTCATTCTGCTTAAGTATCTGAGAAAGGGGGATATTTCTTTAAACTTAATTCTATTTAATTTCCCTTCAGATATTTGTAAGTTTAAGCAAATTTGTCATCATTAAAAAGGGGGAGAATGTTGAGTCTCAAAAATATTATTAGTATTTAAAAATGTTTTAAGTCTCATAATCCTGAGTTTTAATGTATAACAAATTTCATTAAGCATTCTGAAAGAAGGAATAGATTCACTTAAAGGTTCTTTTTGTGTTTCAACAATCATCAGAAAGAGCAACCCTCTGAAGTTATGCAACCCTCTGAAGTGGTGCAACCTTCTTAAAGAGAAGTATCTGCTGAAGTATCAGGATCTGCTGAAGCAAGTGAACCTTATGAAGTCTTGAGACGTCGTACTGAGAAATGTATTTTCTTGGGAATGAGTCTCTATGTTGATCCCTTTTGAAGACTCAAGTCTTTTCGTTGCTTCTGCCAGTTGTCTGCACCCCACCTTCTGGCAAGGCAAAATAGAAGATTTTTGGTATATTTTCAATACCTATTCACCAAAAAGGTAATCCCTGCTGTGAAAGTACACTTTGCTCAGAAAAAGTAGAGTCACACACTGAAGGGAATCAAGCATGTGGTCAGGGTGCAGCGGAAATAAATGGATTCCCTCCCTTGTTATAATCGTTTTGCGAAAACACGAATCAAGGCATAAAAAGTATTGAAACGAAAGGTCATACCTTATATGGATTATGAACGAGGCGATAGTAGCCACGTCTCTAGTGGTGTCCACGCCAACAGCCGAACTAAACCCTCCTCAGCTTGCTAGTAGCCTTAGAAAGTAAGAAGCGATTGCTTATGTGTATCTGGGGTAGTGCATCTCATGCTCTATTTATAGAGTGGTGGCTAGGGTCTTACCCCCTCACTCACTTAACCCTCACACTTATGGGCCTGACCCATTATGTAATAATTCTAATTAACTTAAATTAGAATTATTATCCTTTTCCTAGTGGCTTGTTGTATGCGTGTGACCCAATAGGCTTTAATATTTGGTTATAATATTAAAATAAAACCCTTTTATATTTAACACATAAATAGTGAGCGGTATCTAGCAACACATCAATATCCAAATATTGAGATTATCAATAACTTTGATAAATCCATTTTATGATAATAATTTATATGATCTGTCCCTTTGTCCAAATATCTAATTGAACACAAGGGCATGGATTGTGTCAACCTTGTATAGTTCAATTTATATTTTCTTGATCCCCAAGTAGACTGTACAAAAAATAAATATCTCATATTTATCCTCCTGAGCATGGCCATGTATTTTGCAGTCTCACTTTATCAAGAGGCCTACATATATAACTCCTGTTACATAGGAGGGACAAATCCCATCTAGGGCACTCACATTCCTCCACATAATTTATTATATGTCCAAAAACCAACTTTATGATTACCCTGTTACAGGTAACGTTTGATGATAATTAAAACATATAATTCCTTATGTAGGAATCGTAGTGATTTCAGGTCGAAGGACTTCATAACACTTATCAATTTAAGAAACGTTCATGACACTTATATAACAATCCATGCAACGTTCTTAAGGTGGGTCTGTCAAGTACATCATTACTCTTAATGTGTACCTATGTGAGCACATGATATCTCACATCCATGATCTGTGAGATGTGATCATCAATGAACTCACATACTAGTCTAAATGCATCTTTGTCCTAAGATGATACTTGACTAGGGACTATTTAAGAATAGTTTCTTCATAAGATCTCACGATCAAGTCATCTACTTGATTTCTTATGAAGTTTAAGCTTACTATTCTAAGGACAATAATTATATTCTAAAAGATTAATAAAATGAAATGCCTTTATAAAATAATAATATGATACAAGTGACTGATGTTCAAAAACATATAGGATTCTAGTGCATACACTAACAAGCACTGCTGCACACCTACCTCTGCTATGTCTTGCTGCTGTGCAAGCTACCAGAAGCATTGTGTCTCAACGAAAATAAAGCTATTTACAATAGGATTTATAGAGAAGTCTGAACTGGTCTCATTTCTCTCTCTATAAATACAAGTCTTCATGCAAGAAGAAAAGAGAGAACGAACGTGAACTTGCTGAAGTGCTACAAATTTCTCTGTGAATTATTTTCATCTATTTTCATCTGTAAATAATTTTCATATTCTGAGTTTAACTCAGTTGTTTGTACATCTTACCCAGTTTAGGCTTTAGACTTGTGTAGTTTCAAAGCTTAAGCAATCTCTTTTCATAAATAGTTTTCTGTTTGAGCCTGGAGAGGCTTGTTGTTTAAACAATACTTGGTTTAGAGCCTGGAGAGTCTTGGTAGGAAACAATACTTGGTGTATAGAGCCTGAAGAGGCTTGACTGTAAAAGAATACTTGTATCTGATCAGATAGTGGAAAATCCATAGTTGTTTGGCTTTAGGACTAGACGTAGCTCACAGTGGAAGTGAGTGAACCAATATAAATCTTTGGCTAAGTCTTCTCTTACCCTTAACTCTTTATATTTGGTTTACACTAACGTGGAGGGTTCTGAGTATACTGTTTTATAACGTTGAAACTGAAAAAAAATTAAACTTATTGAAAAACAAGTTTGTAGAACTTTTTATTGAACCTGCTGAAGTTACTTCAGCAAGTATTTAACTCACAGTTTCAGCAAGTTGAAAAATATTCTTTGTGGAAAGTATTGCTTGTTAAAGGTTTTCAAAATCAGTTTGAAATTTATAAAACACTATTCAACACCCCCTTCTAGTGTTTCTTGTGGTTTCTACACAAAAGACAATTGTGAAAAATACAAAATAAAAGAAAAGAAAAAGTCAAAAGAAAATCAAAGAAAGAAAATATGTGTAGAGGAAAAATAATCCTCATCATTTAAAAAAAGTGAAGTAAGAAAGTGTCCAACATCCATCCCTTTCTATTATAATTTCCAATTTGCTTGTATCATCTTTCTTTCAGTTGTAATTTGCAGCTTCTAAAAATATGGCAACTTTTGGTAACTTTACCACTTGAATAAAAAACTATCATATACATTCTCTTTGCAATTTTCTGTGTTGGTTTATGTTGTTGAATTTCCGCTCTTGTGTATAAGCTTTATTCAAGCCAGCTTTTCATGTTTGTCTTAGTTAATTCTTAGTTTTGTCTTAGGCAACTTCTAGCTTTCCTTAGATAATTTCCTTTTGCTCATGTGTTTCTAACTTGGGTTTTTTTTTCTCAACGTTTGGTTTTCGTAAGCCTAATCAACCTTACCCAAGTAGAAGAGGCAAGAGTGCAAATCATAGAAAAGGCCAAAAAGAGTGACATACACGAGTGTACATCTTTTTTTAGTGATACAGTTAGTGAGTGGAAAGGTCCAATAACTTTAGAAAAATTAATGGGTAGAAGAGCTTTAGGAAACCAATGGGATGAAATAGAAAAGAGTAAGAAGGATCAATGTTTTTATGCAAAAGGTTGTTTAGAGGAAGCAAGAGGATGTGTATTTTTTATCAAATTAGATGAGGGAAACAGTAGCAATTTGGTGAGTGAAAGAGTAGTAGAAAATTTGGAAATGCCCACTACCAAACACCCTAGGCCTTATATATACTACAACGAGTGAATGAAGGAGGGATCATGGTAGATCTTTATACTACAACGAGTGAATGGAGGAGGGATCATGGTAGATAGGCAAGCTAAACTCAAATCACCATGGGAAATATGTAGATGAAATAATGTGTGATGTAGCACCAAGGGAGTAGAAGCTCATATGTATTGGGAAATCTTGGCACAATGATAGAAAGGTAGAACATGGTAGGAATAAAAACACCATGTTGATCAAGTTTAAGGGGAGAATAATCACTCTTACTCCTATGGAAGAAAGGGAATTGAATGAAGTTCTCAAAATTTTGAAAAAGAAAATTGAACTAGAGAAACTTGAGAAAAAAAGGAAACAAGAAGTTGAAAATGTTAAGAAAATTTTGATAGAAAAAGAAAGAAGTAAAAAAGTCCAAAAGGAGAAAAAGTGTAAGGAAAAGGAAAACAAAAGAAGAAAAGAAAGTTTGAGGAGGAATCTCACTCCAATTTTTAAATCATTAGATGCTAACTCATTACTTGAAATTTTGAATAGGTTGAAGGCAAATATGCTTATGGAACAATGAGGACACCTCAAGTATTTTAAGGGGAGTTAATTGAAACTTGTGTTAATCCTTTAAATACTTTGAATCAATTTGAATTGTCTTTCTTTATGCATGATTGTATGTTACAAAGCATTACATGTTTAGGAGAGCTAATGACGTTTTAATGCTTTGCAACCTATAGGAGGAAGAGGTTTAATCATTTCATTGAGATATCTTGGATTGCATACTTAGTATAGTAGAATGCATGATTAGAATGATGTCAAATTTATTAAATCTAAAGCTTGTCACATAATTTGCAATATTCATATATGCTTTGGGTTGAATGCTTGGTATGGGGGGTAATGGTTCCAATACATGTATCAAAATCAATGTTGTTATGTCATATAGTATGCCTACTCAAAATGATTCTTTAATTGTTTCACCTTGCATGTAAAAATGTGTTAATTTTGATATGGGTAAGGTGTTATCATCTCTATATTTGAGTAAGTGCATTCATGTAGACATGCCCTTAGAAATGACTTGAAAAAATATTTCATGGCATGAACATATGAAAAATGCTCATAACAACCATACTTAAGATACATGTGTTATGTTCTATGGCATGTTAAGTTCTTAATTATAACATTTATGCCACATAGTTTCAATTATTCGTTTATTTATAGCATATTGTGGAATATTTTGATGAATATAGCACATTCAAACAAACTTGATCCTTTTGTGGAATTTATTTCCTAAGCCTTCTCTATGATCGCCTACTTTTCTTACTTGCAAGGGAGTGCTTCAAAAGAATAGTCTTTGATCCCGGATCAAATTCTAAGGAATGCAAGGACAAGATGGTTCAAACTTCAATGAGGGAGTTTCCTAACCTCTATCTCAATTACCACTTGTTCACATCCTATGCTTTTACACTGCTAATCTTTATGATTCCCAAAATCTTTTGTTATGATTCATTGTTCACCTACTTATTCCCGATTCTATTTGTTTCAAATTTGAGGTCAAATCCTTTTAAGGGGGAGGGAATGATAGCAATAGAAGGCCATCCGGCCGGCCAATCGGCCAATCTTTCAATCTAGTCGGCCAACATATTTCAACCGGATAGTGTCTAGTAGGCCGGCCGGATAGACGACCAACTTTCAGCCGGCAAACTTTCATATGGATGTCTTTTAGCCGACCATCTGCCAGCTGGCCAACCGTGTAGCTGGTCAGCCAAGTCAATTATTAGTCGAAAGTCTTTTAGCCGGCCAACATCCTTTAATTCGCCCAACCTTCAGCGGCGAGCATCCTCTCAGCGGGCAAACTTTCCAACCAGCCATCCGTTCCTTTAGCTAACCATCCGAATACTCTACCATCCGGTCGTCCTTCCATCCGGTCAACTAGCCAGCTGTGTATCCATCCAGATAGTGTTCATCCGGCTAGCCAGATAGCGTTCGTTCTCGCTTTCATTCTCGGTAATTTTCTTTCTATTTAGGCACTATTTATTCCTATATAAAGGGGAGCTTTACTCACTTGTAAGCTAATCTGGAATTTGAATGCAAAGCTATTATGCTTGTTTTCCTTCTCCATGAGTGTGAGTTGAGAAGGGTTGATCGTACTTCCCCAAACCATTCAAGAAACTTATCTAGCTTCCCAAGCTAGTGGCGTCTTGCACTAGGAACTTATCTGCTAAAGGGGTTTCCTTCAACATCGGCGTTCACCATTTCTATCCTCTTCCATTTTCTACTTTTTCCTTCATTTTTGCTCTTTGTTTTACGCACAGTTTTTGTATTTTTCGGATTATCAATCGACTAATCCATTGCATTTTGGCTTCAATTCTAGATATGTAATTCAAATGTTATTAGGATATGCTCACCAAGGCCTGGTCGAGTGGGACTAAGCCTACCTGGATTGGTGAGGAGGCATGGGTGGGTCTTTTAGCCTACAAGGCGTCTAATGAGTTCAAGGTGAAGTCTACTTGTAATAAGACCAATCGGGCTTCTCGTCAAGGTGGAGCAGTCCACACCACGAGCCGCAAGGCTCACATATAGGTGGCTCTTGATATGGTATGCATAAACCTAGTTATCCATAATAATATTTACGTGTAATAAAAATGTTATTAGTGTAATATTTTTGTGTTGGCCAAACAACTTGGGAGGGCTATTGATCCATGAGTTTTTTGTCGCCACCCATACAAAGAAAGATGGTGGTTGGGTAGATGAGCATTCTTGCTTCACATATGTAAGCAAATATTATTTATAGCAATTATATTTCTATAATTTGATTTTGCAATAGAATAAGTAACTAATTATAAGTTTTTCTCGATTCACTAGACAAATTACCAGGACCACTTGAGGGAGGTGGAGTCACAAATGGCGGACAACTCCATCAACGGGCAGCATGATGTAGATGGGTCCACCAAGTTACAAATATGGAAGGATGTAGCTAGTGGCAAGACTCGAGGCCTCTGTTATGGTACCGAGGACATGTCAACCAACATTCAACCTAGTGTGACTAGCCTCACTCAGGAGTCCCAAACCTATACCAGCACGTGACGGGTCTCATCATTCCGCTGAGTCGGAGGCATTAAGGAAGAAGCTTATCCTAGCTAGGTACCAGGCCAGCCAAGCTAACGAAAGGGTTGAACAAGACCATGGGATTTATGCACACTTGAAGGACTTCGTATAGATCTGACAACATCTACAGACAATGCAGGACCACCGCCAGCGCAAGGGCTTTCTTGTAACGTCCTAATTCCCAAAACTCGAGAATTATGCCCGTTTAAAAGCGTAAGTCCCAAATTTAGAGAATTATTTTCGTGACATTAATGATATCGATAACAAAATTAAAGACTGCTTAACTAAATCCAATGTTTAATTAAACATAATCTGAGTGTCTAAATACGTATACATAACATTGATATTACAATACATGTGTCCTAGCCAAACGGAAACAACAAGAGAACACATTTACGAATAATCCATACAAAAGAATATACATCCATGGTGTCTCAAAATATAATAAAACCATGGGCTCCAAAGCCAAATGAAACACTAAGCTCCAGTTATCCCATAGTCCTCAACGACCTGCCTGGGATCTAAAATGTAACCTACAAACATGGGGTGAGACTAATGCCTCAATGAGTAAAGCTACGCATGCATGTGTAGGGTACAACCGAATGACACAACAAAAGTAATATCATGACATGGAAATGAACTTGCTTCACATAAACAATGATAACTTGAAACTTGATTTAACATGAACTGCTAACCTAACAGTAGGGGTCTTATCACTTTCCTGCAGCTAGACCTGAGCTCAGACTACAAGGGATATCTCCCTTGGGACATAAAGTCTTCGCCGTTACCTGACGTCCGAAGCCTCGTTTTACATGAACATGATGGTCCTAGACCCGTGATGGCCAAAGTTTAACATGATTTTCTTTTCACTAGAGATACTTGATAACATGATTACATGATTAGTTGTCACTTGATATATATATATATATATATGAATCTTAAGAATGCATTTTCCCAACATGAAACATGAATATGAACTATTATAGCAAATACACTAACCTAGGGTTTCTTTCCCAATGGGACCTAATGAAGAGCAATCACTAAGATGGACAACCATCCACAAGTAATAATCATACAAACTAGTCCATTCACAAGAAAGTAGAAAGGGATAAGAGAGATTAGGGCACAGGAGAGGATTTCACACAAGAAAAGGTGAAGTGTGTTAGCTCTACTCACCTCAAGAGAGCTCCAAGAGAAGAGGTAGGTTAGGGGAGGAGGTCGTTGGCTTCCTCTAGCTTCCAAGCTTGCTTTTCTCTCTAAAACCCTCTCTCTCTAAGGTGAAAAGGAATTGGAAAGAAATGAGAGAAACAACCCTAAAAGTGTTTTTAAAGAAAGTTGCTCGCGTGCTCTCGCTCAACGCGCACTCGGGCGAGCTCTGAGCTGAATTTCACAACCAGAGAGCCCCATTTTCTGACAAGTACATGTTAATCCTTTAGGTTTGCTATTACATTAGAGTCATCCCACTCAACTATCTCCCACCAAAACATTTCCTTAAGATCTGGGTGCATCTCAGTGGTCCTAGGAGGTACCGAGAAGCTACTTTTGAGGGTGCCCCCTAGAATACGTTGTGGAATACTACCCCCCTTAGGGACACAACCCCCTTAAGGAAGTGTAATCCCAGAAAAGTCTTGGTTGTTGTGTAGTAACTTAGAGTTCTAAGTCTACACCTTGATTAATTAGGCGTTCAAGGTTTCATGGTTATTCAACACCTCAACTTCTCCCAAATCTATTTCCAAGCCCCCTCACACACCAAGGTAAAGCCAATTCCCATAATCAACTACCATAGGTTCTAACATAACCATTCACCACACACTATTCTTTCTAGCTTCCAAGTTCAAGGGAGATGTGGTTTGTGCTTAATTTGATTTCGTGTAGGTCATAGGAGTAAACAATTCCTAATTGTCATTCGATAAAGATTCCCTAGTCAAATCATTTAGGGGGTCGTTCACATCTTAGCTAAAGGTTCGTATTACAACACTGCAACAACACTAATTCAAATTGACTAAAGTAGCTACTTAATTTTAACACTCCTTGTGGTCACTACTTCCAAACCATAATAAACCTCGTTCCCGAAATTACTATGCGATCCGGACCCGGTTACCAAGTAACTTAAGATTTGAAATTAAGCAATGAAACATTCAACTAGGTATCATCCTCAAAAGAAATGATTATAAGCCTATACATGAATTCTAACCCAAATTCAGATGCCATAGAAACATTATTATGCAGTTGGTCAAATCATGATAAAAACCTTAAGGCATATATCATAGAATTCATGCTATAAGTAGGTCATATTTTCCTAAATTCAAGCATGCTGAAAAGAATCATTTTTCTATCAATTAAAATATCAATCTTACTTGAGGCATTCCCCCTCTAATAATAGCGTACCTTATAATAAAATCTAAACCAAGTATCAATTTAATAGTCCTAACAACTTAATGTACAATGATTAATTCGAAAGGGTCAAGTATGTTGTCTAGATCATGAAGTTCAAATCTCATTCCAATTGGGATCATTGCCCCCCACTCTCATCTATACAAGCCATGAAATTGTTGATCCTATAAAATCCTGATAAGATTCACAATCAATCCAATTATGACCCAATAAACTCACAATCAATCATGCACTTAAATCATTGACCATGTTACTCAATCAATCACAGAACATCAAGTATAGTCAAACAAACATTCTCATCACTCATTGGGTAGTTTGCTTAAGTTGGTTTCTTAAGTGGGTCTTATGTTCACTAGGACCTAAGGGTGATATTCTATCGGGTTCTGTTCTTGGGAACAAGTCTATGTTATTCTCTCTCCCTAATAGGTGGTTGGTTCTAACCTTGTTAGGAAAGCGTTCCAAGCTTCCTGACCAAGGCATCTTATTCATGTCACTAACCATAATCATGTATACCACACACACAATATAGGGGTGATCAGTCCCTATGAGATGTACAAGGTACTATAGGATTATAGAAAGTCACAAACAACTAACCTAACCACAGCTCAATGGATTGAACTACTCTGATACCATAATGTAACGTCCTAATTCCCAAAACTCAGGAATTATGCCCGTTGAAAGCGTAAGTCCCAAATTTAGAGAATTATTTTCGCTACATTAACTATATCGATAACAAAATTAAAGACTTGCTTAACTAAATCCAACGTTTAATTAAACATGATCTGAGTGTCTAAATACATATACATAACATGGATATTAGTATATTACAATACATGTGTCCTAGCCAAGCAGAAACAACAAGAGAAAACACATGTACAAAATATCAATACAAAAGAATATACATCCATGGTATCTCAAATATAATAAAAACCATGGGCTCCAAAGCCAAATGAAACACTAAGCTCCAGCTGTTCTATAGTCCTCAACGACCTGCCTGGGGATCTAAAATGTAACCCACAAACATGGGGTGAGACTAATACCTCAGTGAGTAAAGCTAAGCATACAGGTGTAGGGTACAACCGAATGACATGCAACAATAATATCGTGACATGGAAATGAACTTGCTTCACATAAACAATGATAACTTGAAACTTGATTTAACATAGTTTCCTGCAGCTAGGCCTGAGCTCAGACTACAAGGGATATATCCCTTTGGGGACATAAAGTCGTCGCCGTTACCTGACGGTTGAAGCTTCATTTTAACATGAACATGATGGTCCTAGACCCGTGATGGCCAAAGCCTAACATGATTTTCTTTTCACTTGAGATACTTGATAACATGATTACATGAGTAGTTGTCACTTGATTTATATATGAATCATAAGAATGCATTTGCCCAACATGAAACATGAGTATGAACTATTATAGCAAATACCCTAACCTAGGGTTTCTTCCCAATATATGGGACCTAATGAAGAGCAATCGCTAAGATGTACAACCATCCACAAGTAATAATCATACAAACTAGTCCATTCACAAGAAAGTAGAAGGGATGAGAAAGATTTGGGCACAAGAAAGGATTTCACACAAGAAAAGGTGAAGTATGTGAGCTCTGCTTACCTCAAGAGAGCTCCAAGAGAAGAGGGAATGATTTGAGGGAGGTCAGGGAAGGAGGTCCTTGGCTTCCTCTAGCTTCCAAGCTTGCTTCTCTCTCTAAAACCCCCTCATCTCTCTCTCTGAGGTGAAAAGGAATTGGAAAGAAATGAGAGAAACAACCCTAAAAGTGTTTTTAAAGAAGGTGCTCGCGCGCTCGGGCAAGCTCTAAGCTGAATTTCTGCCAAAGAGCCCCATTTCTGACTTTTTTCATTCAGGCTGCGCTCGAGCGAGCTCTGTGCGAGGAAACCAGAATGAAATCCCACTTTTTGCTGATATTCTCGCTCGGGCGAGGGATTTTCTCGGTCGAGCGAGAATGAGCCTGTTTGGAGGTGAAATAAGACCGGAATACTATCGTCTAGCATATCAAACTAAAGCCCCGAATCTTAACTTTCTAATGCAAGTTGAATCACCTAAATCGGACACGTACAACTCTAGATATCATCGAATTAGTGCACAAAGGTCATTAGGCTTAAAATCCAAATTTAAGCAACAACCTTTGATGAAGCCCAACGGGTACAGTTCACGTGAACAATGAACATGAATAATCATTTCGCATCAATAAGGCTAAGGTTAAAAGTTCTAAGTGTCCATTAGAATATGCTCCTCATAGTGTTTTCTCCCCTATTTCCTTGATCATTTCTATAAATCATCCCTCTATCCTAGTTCATTGAGTCTAAGCCTCCATTTTTCCTTCCCGCCAATTCGTTTAGGTTGAGTTGCTTCTGTTCTCAATCTAATTCCCTGGTTTCAATGTCTCTACTTCCTTCCTCACCTCTTCATCGTGCTAGCCTTTCAGCACCGATCCGGGTGTGACTCCTCCTAAGTTAACTCTACCATTATGCTTGGCTTAATACTCCCTCCGGTCCTATTTATAAGAACCTTTTAACTACTTCACACGGATTAAGGAAGTTGGTTAATTTAGTTGATTACAATAAATTTGTCATGATTGTGTATCATATTTCCTAAACTACCCTTGAATTTATTGTGACTCATTATCTTTCTCTTTCTATTTAACTACTCAATTTTGTCACACTCTCTCTACTAATTAATTACTCACCTACCTCCACTAATGGGGTATTTTTGTCAAAGAATAATTAATGCATGGGACAACCTGAAAAAGTTCTTATAAAAAGGACCAAGACTCACCTTAAAAAATGTTCTTATAAATAGGATCGGAGGGAGTACTTGGTTTCCCTTCTCAATTCCCTTAAAAATTACAACTCTTGACCAATTCCCTAAATCTTGTCTCATTTTCCCCTCAAACCCCTAAGTTCTCATTCTACTTCTAACTTCCTTCTTGCGGTGGAATTTACGGCCTAAGACTTCCACTGTATTCTCTAGGTCCTGAATTTTTGGGATGTTAAACTTCTACTAGAGTCAGTCTGGTGCACTCGCACTATGACAACGACATGGATGACCAGTCCATCAATGATGCTCGTGGCCCACCTCAGCAGTGTCGTCGACATCAACCCCTATTTTTTGTTATGACTTTACTTTTTGAAAAAATATTATGTACTATTTTTACATAATATTGTTTTCTACATGGGTGTCTATATATTTCATTTTTATTTATATCTTTTTTGGATTCATAAATATATACTTTTGTCTAATGTAACAAAAGTAACTGGTTTAAAAATGTGCTATAAAACTTTTGAAAAATTAAAAAAATTGTTTAAATAAAATATATAAAAGTTTAAAATAAATATGAAAAATAAATTTCGAAAAACAATATATATTGCGTCGGCCAGCCGTCATTAACATCTAACACTAAATACATATGCTCTTAGCATCAGTTACGACCGACGCAAAGTTTACGATGGCCATGGTCATCACTAATTAGTGACGGCTTAGTGATGGTCTTTTGTTCAATTTACTTTGTGACAATCTTTAGAATAGCGTAAACCGTAGCATCTGCAAATCTGACACAACGTAGTGTCGGCCCTTTTTGACTCGTTACTATTATATTAACATCGAGCAAATTAGTGTCGACCTTATAGTTGACACTATTAACCTCACAACATCGACTTTGGAATGTAGTAACGACTTTGGCCGACACTAAAGTAGGAATTTCTAATTAAGTGGTACCCATCATAAACTAACTTTTGGAGTTGAGTTTAAACTTAAATTAAATTAAGTAATTGTTTTTATTATTTTCTAAACATGTAATTATGGATACAAGAAAAGAATTAAAATAAGTTTTTGATATTTTTAAATTTAAAATAAGTTATTATATTTTTTCTTATTATTTTTTAGAAACTAATTTAAAGAGCTTTTCTTAAAAAGTGATAATTAATTTATATATTTTAAATTTAAATATTATTACTTTTTCAATAAGTAGTTCAGTTAAAGTTCAAACACCTCAATAAAAAAATAATGAGTAAACCACCAATTTGGTCCCCAACGTTTACCACCGACTTCAAGTTCGTCCCCAACGTAATAGAAATTGCATATTAGTCCCTAACGTTTTGCAACGTCAAGCACGTTAGTCCCTAACGTTAACTGGGTTCTGTTAACGTTAACAGAAGTGCCCAGTCACATTGTTAAGTGCCACGTGTCGTCTCTCTGTGCGTTGTAAGATGTCTGAGCTGACATTTTAACTGTAGCAACTAATTAATCTATCATTCATCATTCAATGCTCATTGTGCATAAATTTTTCTTCTAAACCCATGTTTTTATTTTTATGTTTCACATAGGAATTTGTCATTCCACCTGCTGTGAGAGCTACACCAATTCGTGGTAGAGGAAGGGGAAGAACCAGAGGTAGAGGAAGGGGACTTGGAAGAGTGAACCAACCATTTCATCCTCCTGCAGTAGTCTCAACTCCAATTGAAGGGGTTTTTAGTTGCTACAGTTAAAATGCCAGCTCAGACATCTTACAACGCACAGGGAGACGACACGTGGCACTTAACAGTGTGACTGGGCACTTCTGTTAACGTTAACAGAACCCAGTTAACGTCAGGGACTAACGTGCTTGACGTTGCAAAACGTTAGGGACTAATATGCAATTTCTATTACGTTGGGGACGAACTTGAAGTCGGTGGGTAAACGTTGAGGACCGAATTGGTGGTTTACTCAAAAAATAATTCTTAAATATTTGTAATGTCACATATGAATTAATCTCTGTCTTAAATAAAATAGTTAACAAAAAATCCATACAGTGTATGAGTATGTTTTTAATTTAAGTAAAATATTTATTAAAATAGAAAGATATTTAAAATTAAATAGGAAGATCTGCATGATAAATTTAAGAATTCAAAAAAAAATTCATAATGTAATATGTGTCATTTTCAATGAAAAAAAAATTAAAAGATTTTATAACTCTTAATTAAAATTAGACACTAATTCAATATAAGGTTTTTAAATATCAGCTAGCCTTAAGAGCTTATGTTAAAAATACATAAGTAGAAAGCTCTTATTAAAAAAGGTAGCATTTATTTATTATAATAAAAGTACGAATTGCAATAAATATTTTTCAATAAAAGTTTTCTATCTTTTTATCCAAACAAAACCATTTATATATAAGGATAAGGATATAAATGACTTTATTATATCATCGATTAACTTCTAAATATGCAATTGGGGTTATGAATTAAAAACTAAAATAATTTACTAATATTATTAAATTTAAAATAAGCTACTATAGTTTTTCTCTTTTTTTTTTTCAAGAAACTAATTAAGTAATTTATGTTTAATATTGGATAATTAATTCATATGTCGTAGATTTAAAGTTATTACTTATAACCTTGTAAAAGTAAGTGTAAGGATCCTCTCTTACTATTTTATTTTGTCTCTCTAACACCTTTTGATGTGAAATATCTATGAATTTCTGATTCTTAATTAGCTATTTCGCAGATAAATCGCTGAACAGAGCTGGATGGCTAAAAATGATTCAAATCCATAAAAGTAAACCATGTTAATTAGCTTTCGTGGCACTTACCAAAAACTAATTAATTGTTAAAAGTTTGTTTACAACCATTAATATTAACTCTTACTGTGGTGATATTATACTTTTCAAGAACATTTGATAACAAAATTTAATTTTATCGTAGTGGTCAAAATTAATTTAGGCTAGTTTTGGATTAGTTGAGGAAAATAGGTCAAGTTTAATCGAATAAATCCGTTGACGATTCTGGAAATTAATCGATAAGAGTGATAGTTGGCTCAATTATATTAGCTAATTAGTCAATTTGTTGGATCACAATGTATATTGGGAACCAACTAGGGCCGGCCTGGTGGTTGGGGGGTTTGGATAGTTTAACATGAGGTTTTAGGTTTAAACTTCATTGTTTTCCTTGTACACCGAAAAAAAAAATTAATGTATATTGGGTTTTGGACCTAAATAAAAGAGTTACTCGCACAACTTAGTCAAGCAGTAATAACTACCTTCCTATATATATTTTAGAAAATGAGGATCAAAGTTATCAAATTAAAGATGGTTAAATTTAAATGAAAAACATCTTGATGAAGGCTCAAATGTGGGTAGACCAATTAAATTAATTAAAAGACTTGTTGGGAGATCTTTTCCTAAAAAAGGATAACATGGTTTGTTAAAAGAGAAAAAAAAAAATTATTAAATAATGTATTTTTGGAACTTAGCTTAGCTAGTGCAATGGTAATCAGTATTATGGCGGTTAACCACTACTTTATATGAATGATAGCATGCACATTAAGAAGGTATTTGATAAACAAGTTTAGTGTAGTAATTGACAACTTTAAGACTTGTAAATGTCAATCGTACTTCATTTTATAAGTGATGGCAACTGCTATGAAGAGGAGATTGGAGCTGGAATGGATCTGTATTCGGATCCTCTCCTACCGTTGTGCATTTGTCTCCAGCAAGTATACCTACCGAGTAGCTACGGAATAGCTGCAGCAAACATTCCGTAATTAATTCAGTAACGATTTCCTAGCTATTCCATAGCTAAACTTGCTACAGAGGCAAGACTGCTGGAGAGGATCCACACACGAGCCGGAATAGCTTGGGCCAGTAAAGGGTGTAAGACCCAAGAAGCCCATCAACGAGGAGCTGGCTTCCCTTGCATGGGTCAACATTAACCTTCCCACTTAAAGGTCAAGACATCAAGACTCATATTTGATAATTTCCTTACTTGGGTTATTTTTAATTTTCCTAAATAAGCCACATGTTCATGGCCTCAAGTCTGTTGTTTGATAGTTTGTATTTTATTTGAGTTGTATTTTCCTCCTTACTTTTCCTTTAATGAGGCACCTAGTTTAAGGCTTATGATAGCTTGGGATTGAGGGTTCAACACCCATTTAGGATAGGATTAATTTTCCTTGTCTTTTTCCACCCATGACCACTTCTTTAGGCTATAAATAGGAGGGGTCTTCTTGTATACGAGTTTCAATGCTCATTTAATGAAAGCTTAGCTTTATTTCTCTCCTCTTGTGTGAGTTGAGAAGGCTTGGTGGTTCTTGCTTAAACCGTGGTGAATCTTATCATGCTCCATGGCTCTTGGCGGCTATGCACTTGAGACTTATCTGCGGAAGGGGTTGCCTTCACCAGTGGCGTTTTAACCATTCCTAAACCTCTTGACTTTTATTTTCCTTCTTCTTTGTTCTTTATTTTCAAATTCCATAGTTGATGCCCTTGTCATTTCATGCTCTAATATTTGCTTGTTTTGGTTTCAATCTAGATCCGTACCCATACTGCTATCAATAAGACACTCAACACCAAATGATCAATCAAATACAAGCCTTATGTATTTTCCTTACCTTTACTTTATACCTTTATTTTCAGCTCTTATCACTTTAATTTACAACTTTTCTTTACAATATTTCCTTTATCTTTAGTTGTTTACCACACTTTAATTTGTTTATCGTTTTTTACTAAACTTAGTTGTAATTTTAGGAACCTATCAGTAATTGACTCTAGAAGCTTTCTAAAGTATCCTAGGAATCCATATTAAGGAATAATGTGCCTTTCTTTAACAATTGTCTGATAAGGGGAGTTGACTAACTTGGACGTTAGCCGACTCATTTCAGTTGAACACTTAAATTTCATGACCAACATTGTTTTAGGCATGTTCAATTGGACAATAGTCAACTTAGCTTCTTTGTGTGGTATCCGATGTTTTTAAAATTGGACCGGTCATTGAACCGGTTTAACCACCGGTTTAAGGTTCAATGGTCAGACCATGGTCGAACCGTGGTCGGGCCGGTAGTAAATAAAATAATATTATTTTATATTTTTACATAGTACATTAAAATTTAAATAGCAAAAAATTGATATCCATGATTTCAAAATATTTAAAATTAAAACCTACTCATCGTTCATAAGTTAAATATTCATATTTACATATAAAATAAAGTCAAAATAATTACATATAAAATAAACTAAATTGGCAGTGCATTTCGTTTGTGTTGCTGCAATGTTTGGGCATATGCACTTGTATTTAATTTAATTAGGTTGTCATTCTCAACCTGTGGATATAGGCATATGTCGTTCTATATAAAATCAAATCTTGCCCTTAACTTAGAAATTTCACTATCCTAATTGTATGTCTGGTCCCTGAACCTGAACGTGTGTTTTATTGGTGTTGATTGGGGAACCTTTTATTTAAATCATAGCCAAGCAAACGAGCTTATTTGGAAATGTTATATGCGGTAAAAAAATGAAATTGGACGAATGTTGTAAAGATGTAAAAAATGCAATGGAAGGTAGATACAACAGTAGAAGAGTTCCACTCTTTGATAGGGGTGGGAGTCAGGTAGGCCGCCTAGTAAGGGCCTACTACCTCGCCTGTTTATTATAAAGATAGGCCCAGGCTTTTTATAAAGATTGTTTATATAAACAAGCCAGGCTCAGGTAGGCAAAAAAGCCTATTTAGCCTGTCAGATGGCTTGCCTAAATATAATAATATTTAATTAATATAATTATATATTTATATATTATTTTTTATAAAATTATTTTATTATAGTATATTTTTAATTTTATTTTGTTAAAACTGAATCTAATTGTTTTCATTTCAATAGAAGTAGAACTCTAGATCCCCCCTCTCTTTCTCTGTTTCTCTCACTTCATTAGCAGCAGCCGCCTCCATATTACTCCTTTGTTCTGCTCCTCTCGTCCTCCGCGTCTGCACACCGATCTGCGCCCATCAGCCACTGCCTGCACCCGTCGTCAGCCTCCATTTTGCGCCCATCTGAGTCCGTTCAGCCTCCGTTAGCGGCCGTTCAGCCTTCGTCTGCGTCTGTTCTGCCTCTGTTTGTGAGTATTCCTTTTCATCTCTGGTTTCTTTTCATCTCAGCTTTCCTCTCTTTTAGTGTAAGGGGACTGTTACAATTATATAACTTATATTTGTTAGAAAACTCTAACTAACAGGACTGATATGCAGTGTAGTTTCTCATCTCTGGTTTCTTTGTTTTCCTCTCTGTTTTGGCCATTTGATATTGTATTGTATGAAATTTAAAATTCAGTCTGTTGGATGAACAATTTCTTAAATTACTTTTAATTGTAAAAACAATTTCTTCTATATTTTGTAGGTGGATGAACAACTTGAGGAGTTCATCTTGAAGATTTGATCGATGTCGTGCCCATTGTTTTTAGTTTGTAATTTTATCTTTGTTAATTGTTATGAACTTATGATCTTGGTACTTTGTTTAGCTCTGTTGACAAATTTCTGTTATTTTTAATGTTGCTGGGATTTGTGATTGTGACCCTTTGTGGGCTTTGAAGTACTTTGAATGTGTTGCTGCCATTGTGACCATATGTTAATTTTATTGTTACTGCCATATTGATGCCGGATTGTGATTGTGATATTATAGAATTGGAATTACTGCCAATGGCATATTGTTGATTTGGATATTATAGAAAAAATTATGTTCTTGAGTTATGTTAAACTAAAACTCTAACAGGTAATGGCATATTGCTGCTAATGGCATATTGCTAATTTGCTGATTTGGATATTATAGCAAGTATGGATTATAGTTTTCAATTTCAAGACTTTCAATTTAGAATATGGATTATAGTTTACAATTCCAGCCTACATGTAATGAAGGCCAATAAAAAGGCCTAAAGCCTATTTATATTCTTGGCTAATAGGCTCGCTCGCAGGCCCAAAGGCCTATTTAGCCAAGAATATAAATAGGCTTTAGGCCTTTTTATTGGCCTTCATTATATGTAGGCTTTTTAAATAGGCTCGTAGGCTTAACAGGCCTTTAAATGAACCAGGCCTAGGTACTAATTAAAGTCTATCACAGGTAAAAGGCCGGACTTAGGCTTTAAAATTATGAAACGGGTCTGGCTTGTTTATGTAAAGTCGGGCCTGGCCTACCTGATTCCCACCCCTACTCTTTGAACTTGAAAGGAAGGAGAAGCAGAGAATTACCTGCGCGGGATCAGTTTCATTCCAGTTGCCATTTGGAAGGAGAAGCACAGAACCGTCCAGCTAGGAAAGGCGGGACGCGACGGAAGCAGTAGCACGAGTGGCGGACAACAGCGACAGCAGCGAGCGAGCGGTTGACAACAGCAGGGGACGACTGTTGAACCGCTCTTGCCACCGGCCGACCCGATCCGATTCTGACAATCATGGTGGTATCCATCAATTGTGACGAGCACGATTGGCATATGTAACTCAGGTTTAGGGGGAGTTGGAGCAAAATCAACTACCAGGAAAACCAATATTAGTTTTGGTGACATAGAGGAGAAGCCACTACATCTATGGAAGTTTTGGTGGCATACATCATGGTTGGGCTCAAAACTTTAAATTTGACTTTTCTTTATTGCACATGCATGTGGGACCCACACATGGGTATGGGTCCATCTCTCTCCTACTAGAAATTTCCAATACTTGAGAGAGCTTGAACCCCTTGGTGTTGGCTACCGACTTAGAAGAAAGACCAAAGGAATCTTGTGATTCTATTGATTCAATATTACCTTGGAAAGATTAAGAAGTAATTGGAAAGATTCTATTGTTTGTAAATTATCTATTATATATATACAAGTTAATTAGCAAAAAAAAAATACAATAAGTATTTCAATATTCTCTTTTTCTTCTTACAAAGCTAGCTAATTAAGTTAATACAGAAATGATGAGTTTAAGATGGATGTGATTTGAAGTAAGCCAAAACACCCACAAGAGGTGCATTGATGTATGTTGTAGGTTCTGAGTGTACAAAATCTGCTCGAGAATAAGTGTATGAATCGGTGATATCAGGACCCCCCACAACAGCTCCTATAAGCAAGTTGGGGTTTGGGTTTTGGGTATCAAAATAAGAGGACCCTCCTCTGCAATCGATGTGGCCAGGGAACTCATCTACTGAAGGCAATGATGATG
Organism: Sesbania bispinosa; assembly: GCA_026901365.1. Classification (NCBI taxonomy): domain Eukaryota; kingdom Viridiplantae; phylum Streptophyta; class Magnoliopsida; order Fabales; family Fabaceae; genus Sesbania; species Sesbania bispinosa. The sequence goes on from QLOH01000075.1 coordinate 1,108,163, forward strand.
CACGATGGTGTATTCTTTGAGGATATTTTGGTCCATATCCTACCATGTATGACATATTCAATGGGTTGCTTCCTAGTATGTAATCCACCTGCATTTACATTAACAAAATGACCATTTCTTTTTTATTTGGTGAACCAAGGACTTGATTCTTATTTTAATTAACCTTCTTTGATAATATATTATGAATTTGATTTGGTTAAACTTCTCTAGAAGAGAAAGAAAATAAAATGAAAAATAAGTTAAAATTAGCATCTGTTTGAGTATGAGGTTGAGAAGTGTAGTCAAACTCAAATTTGGACCTTTCAAAGTGGGATCCATGTGAATTTTAATCAATCACATGGAGTGTGTTGAAAAGAGTGTGTTAGAGAGAGTGTTGCTCTAGCACTCCTTTTTGTAGCATTGGAAACGTGACGTTCCAATGCTAAATCAAACATACTATTAGTATTTATAACTCAACATTTTCATAAGCTCTCCGATTTAACTTGTAAGAAAGTTGAGTTGCAAAGACTAATTTCTACTTATGAAAGAAGTTGAATTTATTTTACCTTTTTAGTTCATTTTATTTTATTCTCCCATGAGGTTTTTTTTTTGAAAAGTTAATCCAAATTAGGCCTATATCCCATCACTTGGTATTGGTAAATTGAATCAAATTTGATTGATAAAATATATAATATACCTGGCCTCTTGCTACTTGTTTAAGTCGCTTTGCAGAAGCAAAAACATTGCCTCCGCAGTGAATGACTTTATTTGCTTTATTCAAATAGCCAGCATAAACCAGAAAAAGAAATGAAATTGCTGTTGCATGCTGCAAGTTACTCCCCCCAGGCTTGAATAAAAGCCCACCTAATTTCAAAGTAGTTTAGTCATAGATAGATCATCAATCATCACTGCCAAATATATAATACCAACAGATCAGATAATACAAAATTTACCAGGAGAGTATGAGACTGATACTGAAGGTGATTCAGGTATCACAGAGCAGACAAACTTGTCGACATTGAGGGTGAAAGGCATAGAAAAGGCACTATTAATTAGAAGCTGCAAGTGATCATTAGAAACAAATTAAATTAAATAGATCAATCAGAACAAAAACATTACAAAATGTGAACAGATCAAACAAATAGCAGTTAATTAATGTTCAAAGAAAAAATTAAAGTTATATATATACCTTAGAAACCAGCACGTTGATGCCAGCATCCTTTGAGTCCCATCCAAATTCACCAAAATTCTTCACATTTTGAATGTTTTGTTCAATGTAATTCCAGTAGTAAGGGAGCTTAGTAGCCTTCAATAACCATGCTGCTCCCCACACCAATTCATCCTATTACTTTATTATAAGTATATTTCTTTCTAAGAGCATTGGCTCATAAATATAAAATTTGACTATTTTTTATTAATTAGAATTCATTTTAACTGAAGATGTTTGGTTTGGATCTTAAACAGTGCAAAATCAATTTTATAGAATTGATTTTAAATTATTTTCATCCAACATGTTTCGTGAATCATTCATTTTTTATCATTGGTTCTAGAATCAGTTGTACTTAACTGTAAATCAACCAGACACTTAGTATATGCTTTATTTAACAAGTTTAATGTTTAGCACCTTTTTCCCTTTGCCAATTCTCACTTAACAGTTGCTTAACTAATTTCAAAAACACTTATGTACTGAATCAGATTTGGACAAAAAATATTTCAATTATAGTAATGAAAAATTAACCAGATGCAGTATGTGTCCCCTTGAAATACAAATTTAAGAAATCAATGAATTAAAACTAGGCATATATACCTGGTAGCCACTAAAGTCACAATAGAATGGGCATACCCATGGTCCAAGGCTGTCATTGTATGATCCTCTGTACTTATCAGCAAAGTCAAAAACCTATTAATTTTCATAGAAAAGGGAAAACTCTATAAAAACTCTTATGTAGAAAGAGCCAACATATTTAATTTAGCTCAAAATCACGTTTTAAACGTGGATCTATCCTTGGTTCAGATTCATATTTAAAACTTGTTTATGGGTAAATCAAACACATTATAATTACGTATATGTTACAAGAAAAGGTTAATTTATGGCTACATATATATATATACATACCATGATAGCCCTTTGGAGAAGCCTTTTAGAATAACCAATATGATATTTTTTATATACAATGGAGGAGGCTGCAAGTGCTGCTGCAATCTCAGCTGAAACTTCAGAGCCAGGGTGGTCCCTGCTAACAGCATAGGCAGTTCTAGGGGTGTCCATGTCTTCAGGTCTCTCCCAGCATTTATGATCACCATGTGGGTCTCCAACTTGTGCAAACACAAACCCAGGGATGCTTGTGGCTTTAAGGAAATAGTCTGTGGCCCAACGTATAGCATCCAGTGCATGTTTAAGGTCTGGACCCATGAATTTTCCAAACTCTATTACACTCCACGCCAGCATCGTTGTTGAAAATGCCATAGGAAAGTTGAATTTCACATTGTCACCAGCATCGTAGTAACCACCAACCAAGTCAATAACCTATTTAATTACAAGATTAATTATTCATACAACAATAAACATACAACAACTCATACAGCACATTTTTTCTCTCTATATCTCTCCATCACATCACCTATCACATCCAACATTTCTCTCTCTTCTTTTTCTTTTCTCTCTTTATTTCTCTTAGTTGTATGATTATATGTTGTATAAATGTAATTTCTCTTTAATTACATGTAGATGGGTCATTGGGAATTCATGTTCTTTATTAAGTTATATAATAAAAATACAAATAGAAAACATAATTAATTTTCAAAGCAATTAAAGAATGAATTTCCCTGTTTTATATATTTATTTATTTATTTCTAAAACTCTGTGTAGCTTTAAGTGAACCCCAGCTCCTCCTTGTCTCATGAGACAGCTAAGAGCCATAATTTCCAAATGCCTCAAGTCAATCTATAAGCACATATAGTTTTTTTTTTTTAATTTAATTCTGATTAACTGATATAAAATTTTGTAGTATTACTAATAATATGATGTTACGTGTTTTGTACAAATAATTAAAAGTTTTTATTAAAATAGAACAAAATAAATAATTAAAATTCCGTACCTTTTCTATAGTAATTAGTAAAAGACTTAAATTGAAAATACATAAATTTAATTAAGCTACATTAAATTGAGTCTTGAACAGAGAACACATTACACATCTATTGGCTACATATATATTTTATTGTCACCAATAGATAAACAAATAAATACCCCTCAAGTACCGTATAAAAAGAGAGTTGGGTTTATTTTTCTTATTCCTTTTAGTTTTATTTTCCTCAAAGATGTCATATTCCGATATTAATATCGGTGAACATATTTGTGCCTTCCCTCTCTGCACTCAATGTACACAACCATCCCAATACAATTCCCAATTTTGACTAAATGTTTGAAAAATGTTAAATGGTGAAGGCAGAGATGAAAATTTACACAAATTAAGAAAAAGCAAAGCAAAATTAAAGAGAACTAGTTAATTACTTTATTAAAGAATTGGGTATTAGCAACTTGAAAGCCATCTTCAAGTGCAGAATCCTTCCTCCAAGACATCCTCTGTGTTGGTGGTAACTTCCCTGACCTTTGCCCTTCAAAGAACAATATGCTCTTTGTCAATGCTTCTCCATAATTATGCTCCCTACCCATTCCCATTCTTATTTCTGTTACTCCCAACAAGGTACCCACCACTATCATCACCAACCTTTGCACAAAACCCATCCTTTCTCTCTCTCTAGCGAATCTAAGATGAGAGGGCTATAGATTATATGCGTATATATAATAAAATAAAATAATTAATTAAGGGCTTCAAATAAGCACATATATATAGATATAAATTGAATGAAAGGATAAGGAAGGAGGTGAAGCGTACGGATTATGTGTATCTTAAAAGCAAGCATTTGTGGAAGAGAAAGAAAGAAATTAAGGAACAGAGAAGTCATACAAAAATGGAGGGACTAGGGAGGCACTTCCTGTGCCTGTGAATGAAATGAAATGAAGAAAGTCAAGTGGGTGAATTTTAGTTCCAAACAATAGTTGGCATTGTACCTCTAAGAATGGTGACTCTTTCCTTAAGTAGTGTCCTACTTAGGATTCACTTCATATTTTTGACCAATCAACACATAAACGTAAACGTCCCTATTCGATGTTTTTCTTGTGACCCTTCCTCCATTCCATGGTTGTATTGTATGTGCTCAATACAATTATGCAAATTAAATAGCTTCTTTCATAGAGAAACATATGGGATTTTTTTTTCTTTTAAATAAAAAAAAGGGACGGCTTTGCTTTTTATTAGGAAAAAAAATCAAAAGCAATTAACGATTTGTTTTAATTTTTTTTTCCTGTACTTAATTTTGCTTAGATTCCACGACTTCATAACTGTTTGAGAGAGTTTTCTAATAGAAAATATACCCAAACGGAAAAAATTATTGATAAGTAAGACGTAAAACGTTTACATCAATATATGGAAGCGCAGGCATAACAAACTACTGAATTCAATTTCATTTTTAGGTAAATATCACCATCGTTGTGTAACAGTCCATATAAATTATAAAGTTTACTTTTAGTTTTAAAGGGCTTTTCATGGAAATTATCCAATATTATATATAGTGTAGTGTGTTTGAGTACACATCCAACTAACCTCAAACAGTAAAACCACAAATTCCGACTCTCACATTTTGTGTCTTAGGAGATGTGAAATCCCGTTCAAATGTGTGTGTAACGCGTGCTTTAACACATTATAAATGATCATGTAATCTTGCTAATCTCAAATTATTATTCACAACGATTTTTCTAATTTAAATCCATAAATTTTCTTATTTTAAATTTTATACATGCACATCATCTAACGAAAAGGTAAAAGTCAATTTCCTATTAAGGCATGTTTGGTTTAGCGTTAGAACGTGATACATGTTTTTAACGTTATAACTAGTTGCGTTAAGAGATCCAAACTTAAATTTGACCCCTCAATATTAAACCAAACATACACTTAATATCGTTAACACATTCTACTGATTACTTTGTATGAGATTAGATGCAAACTTATTGCCTTTGTTGTATACCAATAAATAAGATAAAGAAAAGCATTTTGGCCAGATTGTGTCTGATATACCATTTCAATTAGTTGAAAATTAAAATTAGTAATTAAAAAATTTGTTAAAACATTTTAACTTTGGTAAAATGACTAGTTTTAATAATTAGTATATAACTAATTTCAAAATTTTAGATCCTAGTTGATTTTTTTTTTTTTACATTTTTATCTTTAAAATTTTTATAATTATTAAATTTCAAATTTTGATTTAATAATGATGATATTATTTATCATATTACCATTGTCGATCAGTTAGTTTTGTCAAACACTTTTAATTTTAATAAAATTTTCACCTTACAGCTAGTTTATCTGTTAATTTTACTAAACACATTCTATGTCAAGTCTTCAAATTTTTTTGATAAAAAAAAAAAATCTCTATGTCAATTCTTACGGAAGCATCAAACAAGGCCTTCGCCGAACAAAGAATATGTGATGGTGTCCAAAATTGCCAAACATTGAAAATCTTATGTCATCGGTTTGCGGATGTTTTAGACTTAATTTAATACCCTGTATAATATTGTTTTGAGAATTTCATATCATAGTTTTATGAATTGCTGATTGAGGAACAAGCGAATCTAGAAAAAAAAAAAACTAAATGGTTTTCTTTTTAAATGCCTCAAATGCTCAAATTGTCTCTAACAACTTTTTTCAAATTAAACATGATGAGTAGATTCAATGTTGTTTTCCCGTAAAAATAGATTGGGTCAGTATAATAGTTTACCAACCATGGCAAGCCCAACAAAAATCCAATTGTAAGATGACCTGGCCCATAAAATTTTGACCAAAATAAAACATGGCATGAAATTAACACATATATTCAAGAGCCCAATATCGATAAAAGGGTTAATTGTGTTGAACGGATTCTTGGCCGGTTCTAAAATCCACTAATTTTTTTTGTGTTGAACAGATCGGTTACAAGGCCAATTTTCGGTCGGTCCGGTTCGATGCAATTTTTAAAACTATGATATTTTTAATCATTGAGTGATCCAAATAATTTTTTAACATTTGTAAGGGATCTATAAAAATTAAATATATACAGACTAAATATTAACAACACATTTTCTAACTTTTCAATACACATTAAATTATTAACAAAAATTCACATACACCCCCACCAAATTATATTAGTCTAACTCTAAATATTATGTGATTCACTACATATAAAGTTCCATCAAATAATAGAAATTTATTAAAAAGGATATATTAAAAGGATATTGCTAATATTTCTTTATGAACAAATATGGATAGTGAAAGAATATAACACCATGTTTGTTTGTACGTCTAATGACCTACAAACATACAATAGTTCAGGGATGTTAATGGAGTGGGTCGAGCGGATAATACATTACATGTATTTACATGCGTTAAAATTATTGAATATCTATGCGGGTAGTGGTTATTCACAAGCATCGATTAATATTTTCAAATTATAAAAAGAAAAAAAGAGAAACTCATATAATATCATTATAGGTTAATATATTAAAATAGCATTATAAAAATAATATAAATAAATTTATATCATCTCAAATAATAAAAGTTCTTAATACTTTAATGAGTATACAGGTACCCACGGGACAAGTAATATAACATCTGTATCAACCCATTTTATAGATATACAAGTATATCCGTGGATATTCAAGAGTACAGGTATTTTTTTCATTCCTAATTCAACTTATCATCCACTTGCTCTTGTCCTCCCGTTTATTTATTTTGAAATTTGTGCGGATATTTAACCAAACATGTAATAAATTGCTCGGAGTAGAAAATTTAGAGACAGTTTAATTTTAGAAAATATCTATTTTTTATTTTAATTTAAAAATATTTTTAATTTTAGTTATAAAAATATCATACTATTTTCATTTTATTTGTTATCTTCAAAATTTTGTATGAAATACAGAGAAAATAACTTTGTATTAATTTCTTTGTTTCCCCTACAAAACTCTAAGATATGAAATAAAATGAATAAAAAATAAATTATATTTTTTATAATTAAAATTAAAAAATAGAAAATAAAAAATACTTTTTGGAATTAAATTATCCCTTTTCCTTGTTATTGACTTTTAATTGTGATCTCTAAAAGAAATATCTTTTCATGACAGTAAATATTATCAGGTTTTTCTTTTTAACATTATTTTTAAAAACATTCATATATAACCGTTGACTAGAAATTGATGTTCTACCTATTATAATTATAATAACCCTGTGAATCTAACTCGGGAGATTATACTTTCTACAATAATTTTTTGTTGATTACAAAGATCTTTCATTAAGTAACTTGCAACAAATGCATTTCAACCCATGATTTCACCTTACTTCTTTCTTAAAGGAAAAAGACATCACTAACTACTCATATTGTCAAGAGTACTACTCTAACCTAACAAATGTATCATGACCAAAATTTAGGGAAATAATTAATAGCAGTAGGTAACAAACTTTCTTTTTGTGTTACACCACAAGTATCTTTTATGGGAAGCAATTATGTTCGAGTCAGACGGAAAAACTCTCCCTCCGAATATTTAACACAACTGTAATTCTAGGACTCGAACTCGAGACCACGTGCTCGGTGGTTAGTAGCTAACAAACCTTTACTGCGGGACTAACAGCCACTATATAAGCTGCATCACCATTCCTACAGAAGAATATATAGATACATATAATACATGTACATTTGAACTAATAACATTAAATTAAATTAGGTAGTTAGAATAAGCTTACAATATAACCTCTCAACATGAGAAAGGCCATAACCTAATTAACCACCGAGAACATGAATCCCTTCAATGCTAGCTATTGCTAGGTATACTCTACTGTTAGCTACCCTTTGATTATACTTTGTAATGACCAAATAATGTGTCACAAAATGAAATTATTAATATAATGTTATTAATAATTTAAAGTAATTAACATAATCTCATGAAAGCAATCATTTTTAACAATCTTTAAATTAAACGAAGAGACAATAATTTGTATATATGGCAAAATGTCAACAACAATCAACTACGTACTAATTAAAATATATATTTCATAAGTAAGTCAATCAATTCCTTGACAATGAAATTACTTCACTTGTATTATATATTTTATATAACAAAAAGTTAATAGAATCTGTTTGTTACACACAAAAATAACAATAGTACACAACAATCATAGGTATATGCCCCAAAATCTTTATGACATTAGTTGAGTCATTACGATTAAACTTTCTAAAGAAATGAATAATTTATTCACTTATAAAATATCTATTTAATAAATTCAACTATTGAATAATATTAAATTAACATGATGCTTAATTATAAATTAGATATTTTAGATAAATTAGATATTCATAAATATATTATAATTAGTTATATTTTATAAAGTACAATATACATAAATGAGTCCTGCAGCATATTCGATGGACGAAATCAGGAAAAGAGATGCTTGTTATATCGAAGGAGAGGAAAGCAACATGGATAAGAGAGAAAAGGTTTGGATGATTGATAGGCCTACTCGTATGGCAGGGTAGGAGATCCTTCCCATGTAACAACAACCTGTAAAGCTTGGGTGGAGATTCATAGGCCAATCCTTTATTCGGATCGAAGTTTTCAACAGTGAAATCTTTGGAGGATGGTATACAGAGATCACAATTAAACAAATCAAGAAGACCCTGGTCATCCAGGAAATCGATGTCGCATGGTTTTACACCACTCAGCACTTCAAGAGCTCGAATATTGAAGGAAGACTGTCAATCTGATCTTTTGAAGCTCCCTCATCTAGGGGAAGGTATCAAAGGACCAGAGCCCAATAAGTGGTTTGACTATCATAGAGTCAGGGGCCACGATATTGAAAACTATTAGACACTGATAAATATAATTGAGAAGCAGATAAAGGAGGGTTCCCTTGGCAAATACATTAAGAAAAGACGCAATGATGAAGGTGGTAGTCGTAGGCCAAATAATTCAGGGTGGGATTTCCATGTGAAGCGAAGGAAAGAGGACAACTAGAAATAGGAGAGAGAGTACGAAGGATATATAAGGGGGTGGTTACTACTTTTGTTGGTGAATTCAGTGGTGGAGGTGTCAGTTCGGCTCGTAGGCGCGACACATCCGAACAATGATGGCTATTGGCGTAGATTCTTCAGGGAAAAGGAACGATTACCCTATAATTTCCTTTACACATGAGGATTTTAAGGGGATACGACCTCATCAGGATGATCCCATGGTGATATAGTTGACGATGGCTAGGTATAAGGTGCAACAAGTGCTAGTAGATAGGGCTGCACACAGGTTGGGTTGGGTTGGATTTGCACTACTTTTGGACCCAACCCGATTAACCATGTTTGGGTTGGGTTAGGTCGGTTTTATCATTTTTCTGTTATGGATCCAACCCAACCCAAACTAATCAAGTAGGCCTATCCATGGACCCGAAACCCGGCCCAAAACCAACAAACCCGCTGGCCAAAAATAATTTGGACGGTCTCGGTCGGGTAAACGGGTTAACGACTTCAATTTTCCAGTTAAATGCAGACATACACGGTCGGGCGTGGGTTGCTTGAATTATCTCCGTCGATACTCGCACCCGACCAAATGGCTATATACATTTTTCATGCTTAAAGTTTTAAAGGCCCAAATGACAAGATAGTTTCAATCAGGCCCATAAACCCATGTTTCATTTCATTCACTCACTCACTCACCCACTCACCCACTCACAACTATTGAGCTCAGACTCTCCCTCTCACACAATATCAAACAAAATTGAAAACCCTTGCTTAGCACCGTGCGGTGCCGCATCTTTCCTCCTTCTTGGTGGACCTTCTCTCGCCTTCGTCGTCTCTCCTTTTGCGAGGTAGTTATAGTGAGTTTATTCCTACCCATCAGTCTCCATCCCTGACCTTTCCCCATCTCCTATTAACTTCGTGCCTCTTTTCTCCCTCTCCCATTAATCTTTGCCTTTGGTTATGTCCTCTCTACCTTCAAGACCATAAGATCTTGAGCCTGTTTGGGTGGAACTTCTGCCGAAGTACTTCTATGTGAAAAAAATAGCATGAATCAAAGAGGTCAAATACATTTAACTTCTCCATAAGTTAACACCTATTCCAAAAGCTCTCCCATTTAACTTCTCCAAAAGTAACTAATTTTAACTTATGGAGAAGTTAAATATATTTCACCTTTTTAATCCATGCTATTTCCTTCACCTAGAAGTACTTCTGCAGAAGTTCCACCCAAACAGGCTCGTGCTTTCTCTTGGCCAATGACTGAAAGTTGACGCCTTTAAGGTTATGGGTAAGTGTTGTGTTGATTTTTCATGTTAGGGTTTCTGTTCCTTGAATGCATGTGACTGGTGATTTTTTTTCTTTGATTCTTGTCATTCTTTCTCTTCTCTCTTTTGTAGTTCACACGATGAGGGGGATTTGACCTACGGTGTGTTGCGAACTTGAATGGTTACTGTCTGATGGAGCTACAAGAGTCGTGATCTTGGTTCTTCGATACCGGCGTGATCTAGGTGAGGGGTGGTGGTGGTTGGACAGGAAGGTGGGGGTGCAACTAACAGAGGGAAGCGATTCACCGATTCAATTCAAAATACTAGAGTTTTTGTTGCACAAAGATGTTCAAGATTTAATTTTTGACATGTCTATGAAAATAAAAAAAAGAAAAATTTAAAAGAGAAAGTTTTTAGAATTTTGATTTTGCAATGAATTTATCCAGATTTTTTAGCGTACATTTTGCTTTCAAATTTGATCTATGATTTTTTATTTTATTTCCAGATTTTTAGCATATGTAATTTGATCTACGATTTGTAATTTTTTCCCAAATTTCTTGGCATGTATTTTAGTATGAAATTTGATATCTGATTGCCTGTGATACGCAACTAAAAAAATCATTTTCCTTTTTATTGTCACAAAATTCTTTCAGTATTTCTTTTGGTCAGAACAAAATTCTTTTAGTATAAAAGGGTCTCAATATGAACCGAAAAAAAGAGGTCAGATTTGATAAAAGGCCCAAAAATTCAAACTACCCTAATTTTGGTCCAATCCGATTAAACACACCCGACACACTCGATATGCCCGACTAACCGAAACCCGAAAAATCTGATAGCTTAATAGGTCGAAATAGGCCATTATTTATCATTGCTCGGTTTCCATCAGTTTTGGCTAACTAGGCTCGAAACCGACCACTGTACAGCCCTATGATCAAGGTCAGGTTGGGTGATCGGGTCATGATAATTAAAAAAAAAATCAAATTTATAAAAATTAGTTTTTTTATCACCATTTGAACTTCATAAATTATATAAATCTTTAATTCCTTAATTTTGACACTTTGGCCATATAACTATTTCAAAAATTTTATAAATCAAAACTAGAAAAATATGACATGTACACTTTCCACACACAATGTAATCCAAATATTTAGCACAATGCAATAAAGAGATTAGGATATTTCATAACCATAAATGTCTCCATCTCAAAAATTAACAAAATAATATTCTATTATGGCACCAATTTTAAAATAAATTTTGTTTTATTGTTACTAAATTTAATTCAAATAAGATAATTATTAATAATATAATAATTTTTTATATAGGAGGTCGGGTTGGGTTGGGTACATCAGATTTTACTTACCTAAACCCGCTACCCAACCCAAATTGGTCAGGTTCATGCTTACCCCACCCAAACTGACCCGATGACCCAACATAACCCACCAAATAGTGATTGAGTTGGGTTGGGTTGATAGGGTCGGCTGGACCCACGTGCAGCCCTACTAGTAGATCAAGGCAGCTTGACAGACATCCTTTTATTGGAATGCCTTTGAAAGGCTCCAGATTCCTCACAAGTGGTTGCCACTGTATTTCAGGATCCCTAGTTGGTTTTGCGGGGGAGTTGGTAGAAGTAATGGGGTATGTCGACATGTTGACGACTTTTGGGGAAAAGGGGCACGAAAAAGCCATCAAGGTTAAATATTTGGTGATCAATGCACCATCTTCATACAACATAATAATCGAAAGAGCGACATTGAATGCTTTGGGGGCAGTGGTTTCCATAGTGCACTTGAAGATGAATTATCCCCTAGACAATGGGGGCATCGATACAATCAAAGTCGATCAAGATGCAACGAAGAAGTGTTATCAGGATAGTCTTAAGGTGCGAAAGCGGATTTGGGTGGATTGTAATGGAGGATTTGAATCAACCCATAGATTTTGTTTTGTTGAGCTGGATTTGCGTGAAGATTTTTATGACAGAAGACCAAATCCAATTGCAGAGTTGATAGAGGAGCATATTGGTGCGCAGACCAAGAAGAAGACACATATAAGCTCGAAGTTGTCGGGTGATATGCTTATACTAATAAGAAGAGGGATCTTAAATTAAGTCGCTATTAAATTTTTCAAGATCTTATCTTGAGAAAATGATTTCAAACCTGTCTGAAATTTTTCAGACAAAGAACAAATCTTCAGGCAACATCTGAATCACTGTTTGAAAGCTTTCAAAACTTAGGGGCCGTTCGGGGTGGTTTTCAATTTTCAGTTTTGAAATTTTTAAAAACCAAAACCAGTTTCAGTTTTCAGTTTTTTGGTTTCCAGTTTTCAAAAACCTATTTCCAAATTTCAGAAACTTGTTTTAATATGTGTATCATAAGTCAACTCACCATATTATAGGTCACCCTGAATATGAACCTGCCAAAATTATTAAAAAATGGTCCATTGAAAAAAATAAAAATTAAAAATAATTTGATACACAAAAAATTAAAAAAAAAATAATTTCAATAAAAAAGTTAAAAAATGATTCAACCCAACTATTGTGATAAAAATAAATATTGTCCTCAACCAGAAATATTTCATAAGAAAAATGAAAGTGGTATTAATAAATATTGTTCTCAACCACACCAACAATGATAAAAATAAAATATCATGTCTACTGAATAATTCAACAAATGACAAAAGGGCATAGGGTTTATAGATTCTAAAATGTCATAATAGTTAGGTGCACTAGAATAAAACTATGGTGCTATATTAGTTGCATTCCATAATCGTTGAGCCAATCGATCTCGAAAATCAGCCATTCTACGAGTATCTGCTGCAGTGACTTGTGGTGGCACATATTGCTCTCCTAAATTGCTCCTATCTGATTCTTCAACTTCTAGCTCAACATTTTCATCAGCATATTGTGTAAACAAAGGATCATCCTGCATCTCAATTTTAATAAAATTATGAATAACACAACATGCAATAGGAATGTATTTCTGCCTTTTCAATGCATATGGCAACATTGATTTGAGAATTGGAAAACGAGCTTTTAAAACCCCAAAACATCTTTCAATCACGTTTTGTAGTGAAGAATGTATGTAGTTGAATAACTCCTTTGGACCTTGGGGTGCTCGTTGGCCTCTATAATCACGCAAGTGATATCGTTCTCCACGATATGGTGAGAGAAAGCCAGGCATATTGCTATACCTAGAGTCCACAACATAATATTTACCTTCAGGAGGAACAGAAAAATGATTGTCTGGGTTGTGAATGGTTTCTAAAAATATTCTTGAGTCATTTGCTGTACCCTCCCAACCACCTATTACAAATGTGAACTTCATATCAAAAGAGCAACAACACATAATGTTGATAGTTGGCTCAAGTTTCTTTCCACGGTGTGGAATTTGGTCATCTTTAGGAATACATGCTGAAATATGGGTACCATCAATTGCTCCTACACAATTCTATAATAAAATTTAAAAGAATTAATGACATGTAAAAAAATAATTTTGATAGGTATATTGAAACAAAATTTATCATGATTACCTTGAAAATGGGATAATATCTTGGATTGAATCGTATCTCCGGAGCAACTTCATCAAAGTGAGGAGGAACAATAAATTCCTTGGAAAGCGAGCATGAGTTTTAAAACACGCTTGAAATGCTTATGAATAGTATCCATAGAGTGTTGAAAACGGTCACTTGCAAATCTTGTTCGTACTGTTTGGCAAACAATGAGTAAGAAAATAGCAACCTCCTCTTGAACAGTCAAGAATCGAGTCTCTTTCAAGTTCTTCCTTTCTTTTAATAACTCACATAATTTTATAAACTGGGACGATGTCATTCTGAATGTATCATAACAATTCCTTTGATTATTGTTTAATACTTCAACCACCCATTCATGTCCAGACAATTTTGAGGTCCGTTGTGGTTGAGGTTTTGGCTTCAACAAACTATTATATTCAAGGTTAATATAAAGACACAAAACATTTTCAAGCTCATCATCTGAATCATTTGCCAAACTCCTAATAATGGCATCCATCACAACTATCCTGCAATTTGAAATAGAAAAATATATAAACATAGACAAATTAGAAATAGACAAAGAAATAGAAAAATATATGTCTTAATCCATACAAATATGATTCATAGTTCCAATAATCCATACCATACATTAAAAAAATAGAAATAGAAAAATATATGTCTTAATCCAAACATAAACATAAACATTCAAATATCCACCACACAAATGTATTAATCCAAGCATAAACATAGACAAAGAAGATACATTAAATTAAACACAAGATAATTTAAGGAAGATTAAGAATAAAATCTTTCTTCCATTCAACTGATAATGCCATAAACACATCTCTCCACATAGGATCTTCCTTGAACATCCGTAATGCCTTTGCAAAAGAAGCACCATCAATTCCTTCAAGTTCTTCAAGAACCTTTAAACAAGCCATAAGTGATTCTTTATCTTGCACACTATTACTTTGCCTATTAACTTCCCATGTAGCAGTAGTGGATGGCCCTACAACATGGCTTGTGCTCATCCTCTCTAAAATATCAGCCTTCCTTTTAGCACTTTCTCCCATAATCGCCAAGGCATTAGCAAATGCAATTTGAGCACTCTCTCTTACTTTTCTTTTCTTGTACCAACATTTGCTTTCTTTTTGGTTTGAGTTCCATTTTCTTCTTGATCAAAATCATCCCCTTCACTGTCATCCTCATCACTGATTGAAGGGATTTTGGTAGAAGCATGTTGATTTGCACCAGAGGCAGTTGTGTCCCCAAAAATAACACATAATTTATCATAATGTGGACAACCTTTCTTCCTAAATTGCCTTGCAAACTTGTACTTCTGCAAAAAAAAAAAAAATTTAATACTTAATATTATATTATTAAATAATATGCTAATAACATACCACAATTGTGCAATATCAAATAGAAACATACCTCACATAGTGTCTTCCATTGATCATTAGTGGCATTAAGTTGTCCAGTTGATGAAGTGAACCATAGCCCAGTCTCCATTTTCAGCAAATTAGAAAAATCCTTCCATCTTCCTCTCAGTTGATTGAATTTGTTCTTAAATTGGTCAGACATGTATTCCTTGCCATAATTACTTTTCAATTGTTCCTTAATATGCCTCCATGAAGCCTTTGTAAGGGTAGTAGTTTGTCTATTACCTTTCTTAACTTCCTCTTCCATTAAACATATGAAATGGGATTCAATATGTGCAGGCCATATATCTTTCTTAGAAGCTACAATTTCAACCACGTCTTCACCAACAACTTCATTCTCATTTTCCATCTAACAAATGACTCATTAATGATTATATTGGATCTATTTAACCAAACATGTATAATTTTCATAAATTAAGCACCAAGAAATGGATGCAAAGAGATGACATTGTTAATAAATTAGATTACATGCATGAACACACACTTTTAAAATATAAGGAATAATGTGTAGAAAAAGAGATATTTATTGTGTGTTTTGAGTCTTTATTGTCTATATACAAAGATAGCAAGCAAACTGATTAAATAATGAAATTTGGAAAAGATGCTAGAGAAAAGAAAATGGCATGAATGGCTTATGTTTGTGGAATATGGTCGTCTATTTCTATCAAGCTACAAGGGATAGATAAAAAAATAATAAATATCTAATGGAATTTGAATAAACCTGGATTCCTAATAAATATCTATATATAAGGTAAAAGCGATTAGGACCAGTTATGTAATATTCCTGATAAATATCTATATATAAGGTAAAATCCCACCTGAATCAAACCCTTTATTCCGACTGTGATAGTTTCCGACTGTGAATAGTTTCCGATTGTGAATATATAGCCAACTAATAAATATATATAAGGTAAAATCCCACCGTAAACATTCTAACTATGATAGTTTCCTTTATTCCACTACGGTGTGATTATACACACCATACACTACCATGTGAGTGACTCTAATCTTTTCCCTTTACTGCAAAAATCCCAGCCCCAAATTTACCCTTTGTTTCTTTGTGCATGTTGGACATAAAAAGATAAGCCTATTGTGAAATAGGATCAGCCAGCAAACATCTCATCAGAATGGATATGTGCTCTTACCACTACTAAAACTGATTTTCCTAATCCAACTTCATTATCTTTCCATATAATAAAAGTTCCCAAATGAAGAAATTGGTAACATTTCCCTTTCTATTATGTTCATTATTTAATTCTACTATGTTCCATTTAGTGCAAAATGCAAACATATTTGCCTTTACTAGAATCCAAACAGATTGCCTATGGTTTGTACGCATAAAGTAAAATCCCATTAGCAGCCAAAGCATTTCCTAAGAACACAAAGTTATAAGTCCCAAACCAAAACTATGTAGTAAACTTACTCATAGGATCATCAGCACAATACCATAACTGAACTAGCCTAAAGCATTTCCTAACTGAACCGTCCGTATTTGTTGACAATTATAACCAGAGTTTATGGCACCTGGTAGGAATTAAAATAAGATTGAATGTGCAGAGGCTAAAATAGAGTAGTAAAATCATTATATGTTTGAATAAATGAGTTTTAGGTTCAAACATAGGATCAGTGTCCTGCTGTAATTTTGTTTAAATAAAAAAACAGAAAAGAATAGGGATTCAATGGGCTACTCATTGCGTGGTTTAAAAATGAATGAATCCCTATTATGTACAGCAAGTTGAAAACAAAAAGAGGAAGACAAGAACGACTCACATGCCAAAGCAATTGGAGAATGAAATTGGGGTTTATTGGCCGAAAACATGTTCTGTTTCAGCTGAAATTTCAGTCCTCATAATTGGATCTTAATATTTGGCTACATATTCTAGCTTTGTTCTTTTGTAGTAGTTGTCTTGTGATGAACAATGGAAGCCAATTAAAGCTGAATGGTGATTTTAAACTGTTCGAATTATACTATGTTGTTCGAATTCAGTCCCAACATTTTCTAACACCCTCTTCTAATCTAAAGAAGAAGAAAAGGGGGAAGAAGCATAGAAACAACAACTCACTAGGTTTTGAGAACAACCCACTAATGACTCTGAGATGATATTCACGGTTTATGTTTACCAACAATCAATTAGTATAATTCAAAACCATTTTACACCAGTATCATCAAAGAGACAACAAACTAGGAAAAAACATATGAGAGGGAGGAGGGAGAAGAGGAGCGAGCATGGACTATGAGTATAAGGAAAGAGACTCACCTTGCACTGGAAGTTCCTGTCGCCTGTGACGGAGCTACGGATGCGGTAGAAGCTGTTGGCGGCTGAGGAGTCGCGACAGAGACAGAGTGTGAACGATGCAGTTAGGTCTCCATAGTCATGGTCGAGACTTCGTGGAGAAGAGGGGAAGGGGTTAGGTCTGGAGAAAAAACGTGAAACGATTTTTACGAAACCTATTTTTATGGTTTTGAAAATTGGGGGAAAACCGTTTCGAAATTTAGTAAAAAACCAACTCAGCTCCCTTTTAGGCGAACAGGCTGCGTTTTCAAATTTGCATTTAAAAACCAAAAACTAAAAACTAGCAACCACCCCGAACATGCCCTTAGTTTGTGAAAAGGTTTCCATAAAAACGCTTAGTTTATAAAAACACTATTCAATTCCCCATTCTGGTGTTTTCCTGTGTGTTCATACACTCAGGTGTTTAACTGAAGAGCAAGGTCAGAAGGTAATTATAGAAATACACGGAGGTATATGTGGCAATCATATTAGTGGCGGAGCTTTAGCTCTAAAGGTAATCCGAGCTGGGTATTTTTACCTAAGTTGCGGAGACACTGCCTAGAGTCCGTAATGAGATGCGATAAATGCTAACAATTTGCTTACTTGCACAAGGCTCCCCCCGTCAACCTTGGTTCCATATATTCCCCTTGGCCTTTTGCAGTTTGGTGAGATCATATCTTAGGACCTTTCCCCTAAGCGCCTGGACAACTTAAATTCTTACTTGTCGCAGTAGATTACTTTACTAAATGGATTGATGTTGAGCCATTAGCATCCATCACCGTGGAGAAAGTCAATAAATTCTACTGGAAAAGGTTTGTGTGTCAGTTCTGTATATCGAATATGATCGTTTCAGATAATGACACTCAATTTGTGGGTTGTGTAGTAAAATATTTTTGCAAGTAATTGAGTATAAAGCTCATTTTTTCATTAGTGGAGCATCTTGGAACAAAGGGCCGGGCTGAGACATCAAATAAGGTGATATTGAACGACTTGAAGAAGAGGTTAGATGATATGAAGGGAAAATGAACTAAACACTCACCCCAGGTCTTATGGTCATATCATACTACTCCACATTCCACTACTCAGGAAACTCCTTACAAATTCATCTACGGGACGGGAGCCGTGATACCTGTTGAAATCACAAAACCAACGCTGAGAGCTATGAACTTTCAAGAATATGGTAATGAAGTCAGTCACCGAGGAGATTTGGACATGATTAGGAGATGAGAAAGATGGCTCATATCAGAGAGGTTGCCTATAAATAAAGAGCGGCTAGGAAACAGTAGGGATGAGTACTATTTTCTCTCTCATAACAAAAGAGTTTTTAATGAGGCTTTCCCTATTTTTCATTAAAATTGTCTCTTTGGTTATCTTCTAAATTGATTGTAATCAATGTGAATAACGAATCCGACAAGTAAAAGTGTGTTATCAACTCAAGAAAGAGCATTGATAACATGATTGACCTATGAAAGGGAATTGGCCTACTTGTAGAGTAACAAGTTGTCAACTCAAGAAAGAGCATTGATAACGTGGCTAACCCATGAAAGGGCATCGACCTACGTGTAGAGAAACAAGTTATCAACTCAAGAAATAACATTGATAATGTGGATGACCCATGAAAGGTCATCGACCTACTTGCAGAAATTTCCTCAAGAAATAGCATTGATAATGTGGCTAAACCATGAAAGGGCATTGGCCTACGTGTAGAGCAACAAGTTGTCAACTTGAGAAAGAGCATTGGAAACTCATTGGTTTAAGCATAGATAAAATAACTACTAATTGAAGGAGGAGAACTAATACCATTCAACTGATTCACAAAGATAGTTAATTTCAACTCAAAAAATACACCTTGGATCTAAAGTCTGAATGTTCATCTCCTTCCAAGTAAGTAATCCTTTAGTAGAAATTTATGATTTTGTATTGGTAATTTGGAATGTCGATGGAAGAAAGTTGGGATGGTGCATTAGAAATCTGGAATTTAGATGGTTGAAATAAAGGAGTAACTAAAATATAAATATAAGAAGTTTAGTACAATTCTGAAAAATAAAGTAAATAAAGTCTGCACGCTTAAAATAAAGGATCAACTACGTCAAAATACAAAGTCAAAGGGGCATTGCTCTGTTCACTCCTTGTCGTCTTTAAGTCGGGATGAAGGAACTTCACCTGAGAGATTGCCTTCTCAAAATCCCTAGCATGTTGCATGGCAATTTAGTTTTCAAGTCAAATATGTCAGCTTCAAACTGTTCTTTCCCCTCGACCATTTGTTTCTTTTGTTCATCTAACTCGGCTAGGTTAATCTCAAACTTCTTCTTATCAGAAAGGGCATCATTCTTCTTCTCTAGTAACAAACTAGCTGACTGCTTCTCAGCTTCAATTAAATCTACCTTAAGGTTTTCGACCTTTTTGAGTTCAACATCAGTAAAAGCGAGTTTTTCAGAGAATTCTGTAATCTTCACTCCATTATCTTTAATTTCTTTTTCCATATTGCCTATTCCATGATCGACATGATGTTCAAAAAATGTTGTCTAAGCCCCAAACGACTACGATATCTTCCCTACATTCTGAAGACCCACTTTATTCACCCTTTTCGTGTCTGCCTTCCTTCTAAAATCCATATCCACAAGTTATTCTAACTTAAATCGATGGTCAAATATAGAAGTAATTTAACTAGTGGGAAGACCTTCAAAATTATTGAAATAAGCTCACCACTTGTTACCTCTTAGAGTGGATTACGCAGGAGTTGAGCTCAAATTAGCATTTACAACCGAAGAGGAAGGATTATTCTAAAATAAATGTGGATTGAACTTCTCCTTGCTCTCCCATTTTCTATTTCTTTCTTTGTGCAACAAATGAAGCGGCTTGGGTCTTGGTCGGATTGTCAAGGCACTCAATTGAAGGGGAGGTCTCATCTTTCCTCTTTTCATCAGCCTTCACTTTCTCTTCTCCAGCTTTCAGAAATTTCCTTATTAACTGGTTGTCCATAGGACCCCTTTGGAGTTGGGACTTCGGAGCACGATACCTATGATGAAGATAAGCAAAAAATAATAAGAAACAATATATATTTAAGATAACAAGGTGCAGATAAATAGATATGCAGACGTAGGTTCAGTATACCAAGTTTTTCTAGCACACTAGCAAGATCATTCTCCATCTCCAATAAGAAACTGCAATAAATGGGATTCTATTGCCTTGACCACTCAACTGCCATCCAATCATGGTTGGATAGATGACCGGGATTGAACTATGCAACCTTTTTAGGTTCTAGAGACCAGTATAAAGGAAAATTGAGGGTTCTGTCTTCACTAACTATTAAATCGGGAAGACCCTAACCTCCACGCAAGTGGAAGAACTTGTATTTCCACTCTTTGTAAGAAGAAGTAAAGGTAGTAATAACACCCTTATAAGGAATATTTCTTATTGAAATGCACCTAATTTCATTCCACGTAGGAAGTTTGACTTGAAAAAAAGAGAAAAAAATGTTCGATATTGGAAGTCAATTTATAGTTTTTATACCAAATTTGATAACTCCTAATGAAAGCCCAATTGTTGGGATGGAGTTGTGATGGAGGGACATTGAGGAGATGAAGTAGTTGTTTTTCAAAGGAGGAAAAAGGAAGTCAGAGGTGTAGTTTACTAAAGATTGTCTCATACACATATGAGGAAGGCAAGGATGAATCATCATCGACTTTACTCAAACACACCATCTCGCCTTTTTGGCAAGGTTCTACTAAGATTTGAGACTCTAAATTGGAGGAAGAAAGCTTGGTAGTCCTCTGGAAAGCTTGTATGTGTTAAGACAAACTCACTCCTTAAGGGTTTTAATGAGATCAAACCAACAAAAGTGTGAAAGCCTAGAAGCATATCTAAGAGGTTATGTTTTTACTAATTGTGTGCTCAAGTGTTTGCAGACTTTAGACTCATATGTTGCAGGATAAGTTTCTAATGAAACAAAGCAAGCCGAGACGCTGAACTAAGCTACATCCAAAGGATTAACACTTAGGATTCAAGAAAAAAAGCCATAATGTGTACAAAACCCGTAAGACTAAGAGCAGCAAAAATGCACACATTGAGACAAGATCAAAGACGAAAACAGCTTGACTGCAAAGGTCTAAAGGATTGAAGAAACATGAAGACTTAAGACTAAGACTAAGACTGAGACTCAGATGCATAGAAGAGACTGAGACTCAGATGAGCAAGTAAGACTGAGCCTAGCAAGTAACACTCAGATTGAGATTCAGACTCGGACATGAGACCCAACAACTAAGGCAAGTCAACGCAAGTACACTACCATTGTTGAGCTCGTACCAGAAAGTCTTGTACTCATGTCAGAAAAGCATCAAGCAGTCTCTCTCTTCTCCAACGACTAGTTAACGACTAGTTTTCTTTGATTTAAAAGGTGAATCTCAAGTCTGCAGATGGTAAGATACAATACTGAATATTCCTATTTAATCAGTCTCAAGCTAAGCTCAAGTCAATCTCAAGTAAATCTCATCTGCTTGAGTAAATCTTAAGTCTGTATCATTAATTATCTCTCACATTATTTCTTTGCTTGTAACTCTTAGAGAATGATACATAGTTGAGCTCACTGTGTATCCGTACTGTGTACGTAGTCTAAGCTAGAACAATCTCATCTCAATTCTATCCTGATTGTTGTAACAATCTCAACTCAGTTAGGGTGTGCCTAGACTGAGTGTGAGCAAGAGTAGAGCCTGAAGAGGTAAGGTAAAGAATATGCGTATCTCACCTAAGTCAGGAGGTACCTGAGTTTAGGTGAAGCCTGAAGAGGCAAATAAATCTCACAAGGTTATGGGGACTGGACGTAGCCCAAGGAGTGGGTGAACCGGGATAAATCTTTGTGCAACTCTTCCCTCTATCTTACTCACTTACAATTGCACTTACAAATATCTAAAGCTCAGTTTGACTCTCTTAATTTACATAACAGATCTTAATAATAATCACAAATAAATTATCAAGCTTATCTTTACGTCTTTCATTTAAATATAACCTGAGCTTTTCTAATTTGTGTTCTCTAAGTTAATCTGAGATTCCAAGCTACTAAGCTTGAGAGCTAAGCTCAGCTTGACCTTAAGTTTTTCAGGAATAAATTTTTGAAACTCTTTATTCAACCCCCCTTCTAGAGACATCCAACCAACTTCAGTATGGTCAGTAATCACTACAGCATTTTTGACTTTAGGCCACGGTTTTCTTCCCCACGGGTAAAAAACTGTGGCTTAAACATGACATAGGCCACGGTTTTATGCATGTAGGCAAATTTATATATGATTTCCCCCAATTTTAAAAATGAAATATTAAACCGTGGTCTATTTATATTAGGCCATGGTGTAAAACTGTGGATGATAAATAAACCACGTTTATTGAACTATAGTTATATATAACCACATTTATTGAACTATAGTTATATATAACCACATTTAAATAAGTGTGGTTTTTAAAATTTAGCAATTAAACCGTGGACAAAGGGAATTATAAACCGGGATATTTTAGCGGGAATTCAATAAAATAAAATTTCGTAAAACTTCCTGGCTGTTGATTTCCAAAACTCCATTCGCACGTTTTCTCGTTCGTATTTTCTCAACCCCAATATTGATTTCCACCCCCAAATTTCAATCCTCTTCGTATTTTCTTGTTCGTCCCTCTCCGTATTTTCTCCTTCATAACACGAAGAAGGAGAGCGATCGAGGCGCACGAAGAAGGAGAGCGAGGTGCGCAAGGAAGGAACAAAGTCAGCGAAGGCTTCTGAGGGTTTAGGGTTTACTGATTAATCGACGACGTGAGGAAGGCAAAGAATCCCTAATTGATCGGCGATTAAGGCAAAGAGAGGGCCTGGGCCGGGTCTTCAACGGCGTCACCGTACCTATCCCTACCTCGTCCTCCATAGTCGACCCTCACTTTAGCAAGTAAGTACCTAATCTTTGCTCTGTTTCCCTCCTATTATAATCTGTTCCATCCTAATCTATTCGACCCTCGATCTATTTAGCAATTAAGTATATAACCTTTGCTCTGTTCTCCTTACATTAAACTTGCTATGAAATGTTCTTTGTCACACTAATATTTACCGTGAAATGTTTTTTGTTTCTGTTCATCTTTAGCAATAAAGGTCTCGTCTATTCTATGAATTTCTCAGATTGGATTAAAATTTACAACCTAATAGTTAAATCAATATATTGAATAACTTTGATTGGTATTGTCTATTCATATTTTGAAGAATGTATTGTACGCAAATGAACACAAGCTCTGTTCAATTTCTTCATGATTATTGGTTTTCAATTTTGTATAATGAACACAAGCTCTGTTTGCTTCAGGCTTGGCTTTCAATTTTCTATAATAAAACCAAGTGTTTTGTTGCAAGTGTTCTGTTCTGCTGTGGAAAAGAGTTTGATCATTATTTCAAAACAAATCTGTCTCTCAATTACATTGGTCCATAAAAAAATTAATATATTAAAAAGAGAAGGTAAATTATGTTGTAAGGAAAGGATGCAAGGAATGGAATATTGTGATTCATAGGTTCATCAAAACTTTGGACAAGTCACAAGTTAAACCTCAAATCGTTCTGAATTCTTTGATATATTGAAACCTTATTGTAATGTTGTATTATTCACACTTGAGGTTGTCTTCATTGAGGAAAAAGTAGCATGTCTACCCTACATATTTTATGTGATTCTAATTGTTTCTTTCCTTTAAAATTATGGATGACAGTAGACATAAGAAGTTACCAGTATCCATCTTCTGACCAGCCTACTAGAAATGTACCCTCAGCAGTTGTGAAGGCCTCTTGTTCCATCCCTGCAAGTATCATAGTAGCACCCATCCCACCTCCTTTAATTTTTCATTACATTGAACTACAATCACATGCTATTGTATCTATGTCAATCAATGTCAAATTGCTTTTTTCTTATTAAGATACTCATATAAGATCCATTCTATTGTATCTATTTGACTAAAGTTAGATTATGCATTCCAGCTCTTCATAACTGTCACTATTAATGAGCCTGCCCCTGGCCTCAAGACCATTCTTAGCTTCAGAGTTCCTGATCAAAGGTTTGGAAAGGTGAGATTAGTCAATCATTTTGTATTAAAAGCTGAATCTTCGCAGGAAAACATTGATTACTAATTTTATATGCGAACTTCATTATTATGAAAGAGATGGAAATTCAGTACTTGCATGACTATGCTGAAACAAGTAGTCTACTATAGTCTGTGTTTTTTTCCAATTTCCCAGATAACTTTGAAGTTAACTTTGAAACAAAAATGCCTCTTAGTTTATATTCACTCTAACAAAAGTTAACTTTGAAACAAAATGCCTCTTAGTTTATATTCACTCTAACAAAATGCTTCAAGTTGTGTTTAAAATTGCAAATCAGTGCCATTCTATATATTTTTTTTAATTTATTATTTAATAGTTGTCACTCAAGGCACACTATGCAGCACATTAATCAACTGATTGATTTTATTGAGCTGGTGTGCTGTCATTGGTTGTTTCTTGACCCCCTAATCCTTCAAAAGTAATTGTAAAGCATTTGATTCAGTTAATTGATGATATTTTACATGCTGGTTTTTCACCTTATATATGGTTTTTTATATTAAGCTTTTGGTTCACTTAATTATAAAATAGTTGGAACAAGCAGCAAGTTTAATGCAATTAACTCGTATCTTTTAAGTGTTTTATTTCGTTAAATTATAGGAATTTGGTAGTAGTATTGAAAGCAACAATAAGGATATAGATGCTCCTAAATAGGCATGATCATGCTCACGGTATTGTCATGGTTATTCTTTTTTTTTTGTACATCGGCTAGATATTCTACTTTATGCTCTTATTGATTGGATTTGCTAGTTTTCTATTAGTATATCTAATTTTAAAATGGTTTTATTTAAATGGTAGCTCTTTCTATGAAAATTTCTCCACTTCTCATTTGTGAATAGTTAATAAAGACAAATAAGAAATAACCAGCAAAAGTTGATTTCTTAAAACAATGACATGTTCTAACAATTAAGTATTGGTTCTATGTGTAGGTATCAATATTCCAATTGCTATACTTGGAGCTAAGGTTGACACAACTACTCCTGTAGAGCTCATAATACATTTTGAAATAGTCCTTGTTGCTGAATTTGAGGTTGGTTAAATATTCCTTTCTTTTTGTGGTTATCTAGCTTCAATTATATTAACTTTGTTTAAATTTAATTTTTTGGAAGCTATTTTTTTAATATCACATTTTAAGTAGATATTTATATTTGTGAGTGGCAAGGATTGAGTTACTGAGAGGTTCAAATATGATGTAGTAGAACTAATTCTCCAAATAGCTTAGGTAGAAACAATGTAGAAGCTCATGAATTTGTTAAACTTCTAACTCTTCTGATTTTTATTCTATTCTTTTTTAATTTTGTACTTTGGTAAGGGTTAATGTGACCTTTTTATTTGACTAACTGCAATCTTCTACCACAATACTTTAATTCTCTTAGAGAGTAAGAGAATTAATAAACTTGTGCTAAACTTGGTTGCCCTAAATAGAGTTATTATGCTCAACTTAAATGCCTAAAATACCACTTATAATCACTTATAATATATATTTTTTTATTTTTTATGTATTAGATCAATAGTGATGGACAAAGAGTGGACTGAACTTCCAAGGTTTAGTCCAGAGTATATCAATGGTGTGGAGTTATTTTTAGATTTTGCTTACAATAAAGGAAGACCTCAAGGAGATGAGATCTTATGCCCTTGTGCAAAGTGTAAAAATATATTATGGGCAAGGAGATGTGTGGTTTATGATCATTTAATATCGAAAGGTTTTCTAAAAGGCTATGATGTTTGGGTAAACCACGGGGAGCGAATATCATCGCGTATGGTGATTGATGATGACATGGAAGATGAAGATGACTCTCGCGATGACATTGATGGCCTACTCTTTGACACATTTAGGAATGTGGCAGAAGCTGATGGAGTTAGTGAGGGTCCTAATGAGGATGCTAAGAAGTTCTATAATTTGGTTAACGAGGCAAAGCAAGAACTTTACCCGGGATGCGAAAACTTCTCTGCGTTATCGTTCATAATTCGATTGTACATGTTGAATTGTCTTCATGGGTGGAGCAATACATCATTCACTGCTCTCTTAGAATTACTGAAAGAGGCCATGCCCAATCTAAACATTCCAGAATCTTTTAACAAAACAAAGACCATGATTAGGGATTTGGGGCTTGATTATAAAAAGATCCATGCATGTCCGAATGACTGCATGCTATTCTGGAAAGAGCATGAGAATGACAAATTTTGCAATGTTTGTGAAGCTTCAAGGTGGAAGGAATTTTCTCAAGTAGATTGTGAGTTTGAGCAACCAAAAAATGAACATAAAGTTCCAGCAAAAGTTTTGAGACACTTTCCGCTGATTCCTAGACTGCAAAGGTTGTTTATGTGTTCAAGGACAGCCGAGTCAATGAGGTGGCATGAAGAAGAACGCACGAATGATGGGAAATTGCGGCATCCTGCTGATGCCCAAGCGTGGAAGGACTTTGACATGATTCATCCTGATTTTGCTTCTGAGTCTCGTAATGTAAGACTTGGTTTATCAAGTGATGGAATCCATTTAGGACAATGAGCATATCACACAGCACCTGGCCTGTAATGATGGTGGTGTACAACTTTCCACCTTGGTTGTGCATGAAATCTGAATATACAATGTTGTCGACACTGATTCCTGGTCCACAATCACCAGGAAATAGTATTGATGTTTACCTTCAACCGTTGATTGAGGAGTTGAAGGATTTATGGGAATCTGGAGTAGAAACTTATGATGCCTCAAGAAATCAAACATTTCAGATGCGAGCAGCAGTTTTGTGGACTATTAATGACTACCCCAGGTATGCTATGTTATCAGGTTGGAGCACCAAAGGAAAGCTGGCATATGCATGCTGCAATTATAACACAAATTCAATCTACTTGAAACACAGTCATAAGATGTGTTATATGAATCATCGTGTATTTTTGCCAATGAATCATGCTTGGAGAGCTAACAGAAGGTCCTTTAATGGTAAAAAAGAGCTCAGACCTGCACCACCTATGTTAGAGGGAATTGAAATCGAAGAAAGCTTAAAAACTTTCAACAATCAGTTTGGGAAGAAACAAAGGAAGAAAGTTGATGGTCCATGGAAGAAGAGGTCTATTTTTTTTGAGCTGCCTTATTGGGCTCAAAATACATTACGTCATAACCTTGATGTAATGCACATTGAAAAGAACATATGTGATAACATTATTGGGACTCTTTTGGACATCCCAGGCAAGACAAAGGATCATGTCAATGCTCGTTATGATTTGCAAGATATGGGAATTAGAAAGAACCTTCATCCAAGGGAGATTGGCGGAGGTCGTGCTAAGTTTGCAAAAGCATGTTTCTCCATGAGTTCAGAAGAGAAGTCTATCTTTTGTGGTGTCTTGAAAGATGCCAAATTACCAGATGAGAGTGCATCAAATATTTCAAAATGTGTACATATTGGTGATAAGAAAATATCTGGTTACAAAAGTCATGATGCACATTTCATGTTACATTACTTATTGCAAATAGCAATAAGGAGCACATTTCCTAGTGCGGTGGCTGAGCCTTTAATTCGTTTTGTTTGTGTGTATGTACAGATATGTATATGTCAAGTTTCATATTTTATGTAATCTTACTCTTTTTTGTTGTCAATATAGAGTCGAGTAAGAAAAGAACACGGGGACCGACAAGCTGCATAAAGATACATTCAAGACCAACCAAAGATCGAGAAGAAGTTATTTTAGACAATGATGGAGAGCCCATTGGACCCAATGATAAAATTGTATCTGCCTTGAGTTATTTTCTTGGCACTTTAGCAAGGAATGCTGAGTTTTGTCCCTTGATTTATACAAACTTTAAAGCTTTGCTTAAAAACCACAAGGAGGAAATATGGGAATATGTGAATGTATGTCAAATACAAATTGATATTTTAATGAATACCTATAAATGTATCACAAGTTATAATAACTATGATGCCTTCTTTTTGCAGGATAAATATATTATTCCTGATAAAGGACAGAAAGCAGTATTTTCTCGCATAAATGATGCTTGGAGAAGCTACAAGAGCAAAGTCAAGAAGAAGCATTATGAGAAATACTCTACTTTGAAGGAAAGGCTAAAGAATCGCCCCATGACTATACCTGAAACTCATTTCAAGCAATTGATGGCTTATTGGGGAAATAGTACAATTCAAGTAAGATAATTATATATGTGTCTTATTAACTTCAAGTTTATATTTTATAGTTTAATTAATTTTATTCTGTTTCTCCACAATGCAGAACATTAGCAAGAAAAATGCTATTAATAGGGCTAAGCAAAAGTATGTGCACTGTACAGGACCAATAAATTTTGCTAGAATTCGTGCAAAATTGGTAATGTATTTACATATGTTAATTTGTATGTTTTTATTCCGTATATGTAAAACAAAATAAGTCTTCTAATAAATATTTGTTTCTTAATTAACTTAGCTTGAAAAGAAGAATGATGGTGAAGAAGTCACCCAGGCTGAGATGTTCATTGAGACACACAAAAGTCGAAAAGGAAAAGAAGTGGATGAACAAACACAGTTTGCTATTTTAAGTTTATTAATTGTAGTTGGATTCCTATTTAGCAATTTTATGGACTATTTGGCTGGATAGGAATTAACTTGTTTTCTCTTCTACTAAGATATCTGTAACAGAGATGGTTGACTTGACTATTTCAATATTTTTTCTATGGACTGGTTTATTAATTGTAACTGGTTTTATGGACTATTTCTCCAAATAATTCGTGTTGTCTATTTCAATATTTTTGCTGCCTGGTTACATCAATCTTGATCTGCTAGCCTATTGCCTAATTTGGCCTTTTGCTGCCTGGTTGCTTCAGCTTAATTTGATCTGGTTTTCCTGTTCTCTATTTTGGTTTTTTGCTGGCTGGGTGTATCTTGTTCTGGTATGTTCGTGGATGAATGCAATGCACACATTAGTTTTTTTATTCATTTTGGTTTTGTTTGGTCTTGGCTTATCATCTTTAGGGATTACTTGCTGTCTTTTTTGTACATATGGACTTGATCTGTTAGCTAACTTTAGCATTCATTTGTTTGGTTTTGTGGGGATGTCTTGTAGCTTTGTAATCATGTTAATAAAACTTTGTGTTTGACCATTTTTTATTAGGAAAAGCTTCAAGATTCAATTCATGATTCAAATGAATCTGCCAAACAAGCATTTGAATCATTGTTTGGAAAAGAAAAGTCCGGTAGAGTGCGTTGCTATGGAAGAACTTCCACTCCATCACAATTGAAAAGAAATGAAGAAATTAAAGCTCTTAAGAAACAACATTCAATTGAATTGAATAGTTGTATTAACAGGTCTCAAGGAATGGAAGCGCTTCTTAGATGTGTTTTGAAGCAGAACAACCCGACATTGGATGATGAAGCTATAGATATTATGATTGCAAATGCAATAGCAAATGAAAATAGCGCAACAATGCCACATTCTTCTACATCCACTCATACTCCTAATATTGAGAAGGTATGTGATAGCACCGATCTGTTAATTATTATGAAATACCAACTTATAATTTATTACTTCTTATAAAATTGTATATTTTTTGCTTTCATGATTACAGGTTATAACTGAGGATGAAGATCATTTTGAAGATGTGGAAGAAGAATGATATTCATGATTGGATGTCTTGGAAGTTAATATATATTTTGAGAGTTTATACACATGACAAAAAATAGAAACAAGTGTTTTTATGCATCTTTTGGAATATTTTAGATTAAGTATTTATTATATATATATATATATATATATATATATACTTATCACAATTTACAGGTTAAATTGCTGATTATATTTATATTTAATCATTGTATTATATATATAGTATGCGATTATATATATAATTAAATAATTAATTAAATATTATAATTAATAAATCACATTCATATAAATGTGGATTAAATAAATAATCCTATAAAAGTTTCGTTACCTAATCTGAAAATTGATAATTATTACATATATGGTGTGGTCATACTTAAATAAAAATTAAAAGGTTACATCTAAAAACTGTGGCTTAAAATGTATAGGCCACGATTATATAATTATAGCCTAATTAAATAAAAATTAAAAGATTACATTTAAAAACCGTGGCTTAAAATGTATAGGCCACAGTTATATAATTATAGCCTAAAATTGATGGCTGATGTTGATCTTTATTGTCCACGGTTCTAAAATGTGGTATAAAATATTTGTCCACAGTTGAAAAACCGTGGTTTACACATATAGCTACACGCATAAAAGTGTGGTCTAAACCCTGAAAAACAAAAACTGTGGGCCTAAAATTGCTCATGAAAACCGTGGTATATTCTATTAAGTTTAGACCACGATTGTAAAAAAGTGTGGTCGAAGGTGAAAAACTGTGGCCTATTCGAATAGGCCACGGACGCATATAGGACGGCCAATAAACCGTGGCCTAAACCTTTAGGCCACAATTTTGATTCCTGTGACCACGGTTTTTAACCGTGGTCTAAGGTCATAAATGTTGTAGTGAATTAAGTACCTAGAGGTGTAACGACGAACTTCAAATGTGAATCTGTCAAATGTAGCAGGACCTTCATGGTCGGCCTCGTGATCCTCCCCCACGTCTACAAACTCCTCATCGTCAAGATCCACTGTGGGTACTTCATAGTTGAGACAGTCACCTCTATTTTCATTAACTGCATTGTTCTTCCTAGTTGGTGTAGGGAATATCGAAACAGACTCGGTTTCACTGCTATTACACTTAGATGGAAAAGCTTTG
This sequence comes from Sesbania bispinosa, assembly GCA_026901365.1. Classification (NCBI taxonomy): domain Eukaryota; kingdom Viridiplantae; phylum Streptophyta; class Magnoliopsida; order Fabales; family Fabaceae; genus Sesbania; species Sesbania bispinosa. The sequence goes on from QLOH01000075.1 coordinate 1,139,539, forward strand.
GCCTAATCTTTTAACGCTAAAGATAGAGACTCATGGTGAAATAGACAATTATCAAACCTTACTTAATCGTAGTCATGACACAAGAGATGATGAAGCTATACGAAAAAATAAAAATAGGGGTAGGAGAAAAGAAAAAAGAAAGAAAGATAGAAGAATGAAAGGAGAAACTGAAAATACTTGATTGATTAGGTACTAGGGTGAAGGAAGTGAGAAGCGTGAGTATAGCAGAGAGCAGTCACATGAACAAAGAGAAAGGAATGGAAAACTGTGAAAGGACAAAGCAACGAGATAATGGCATTAGGTAAGCAAGATGTTGTGTTTAAAGGGTGCAAAATTAGGAAGTGGAAAATTCTTACACTGAAGCGGGGAAAAAAGAACAACCAATTGAGCCTGAACAGTAAGGAAAATTCTCAATTGTGGAAAGGACAGAGTTTTAAAAACAAAAAATGGAGGGACATGACGCTTCGGATCCATTCGTTTGTAAACCAAACGTCGTTTCATCGGAACCATTCGCATCAACTTATTCTTGTATTGTTCAAATTTAACACACGTCATCAACAGTGAGCGGCTCTCACAATGGGACATTTACGAAAAGTTACAATTATTACCAAGCAGACTCAATGTATGAATAAGAGACACATGGCAAGGTTTCCTGAACAACGAGGGCTCCTTATGTGTAAGAATGCACAAAAAACGAAACGAGTAAATATATATATATAATAAATCGGATATCTCAAGAGAAATTATCAACCGTAAAACAAGTTCCTCGCCCTGTCCATTATCAAGGCTCAAGCTTGGGGGGCTGTATACTCCCCAGGAATTGGGTCGACCAGGTAGCCCAATGAAAAACAAGCTTCTCGCCCTGTCGATGATCAAGGCTCATGCTTGGGGGGCTGTATACTCCCCAGGAATTGGGTCGACCATGTAGCCCAATGACAACAGGACCCATAACGAAGATTGCCGACAAGGAGGTTAAGGACAATGCTATGCGACCCTAAAAACTAGCGGGGAAAAGGGATGAGTGGGGAGTACCATGGTAGGACGGTTATGGTTGCAAGGACAAAAACGAGGAGTCCTACCTAAATGAAAGACAATTCACAAATTCAGCAGAATAGTTAGGGAATTGATCAATGGCTCGAGTTCAAGGGTTCCTGGTCGTGACCGAACAATAACTAATTTCAACTTATAGAATAAATAAATTTATTTTACCTCTTTAATTCATTATTTTTTAATTTTTCTAGAAATTCTTCTATCTAAGTGTATCTAAACACACCCATTTTAAAGTGTACAATAATAATTACTCTTTTTTCATTCCCAAAACAAAACTGGTAAGGGGTGGTTTGTTTTATTATAAATTTCAGATGACTAAGGGCAAATTAAAAAGAAAAAGAAGAGAGGAAGAAACAGATCTCATTGAAAAACGAAAATGAAACCTCTGATCGTTTGAACACATTGACACATGGTATGTTAGCACAATCATCGAAATAACATGTTTTGACAAAGTCGTTCATATATATTATTATACTTACTTTTTTAAAAAATCTTTCGCTTATTGTACAAACTACAGCACATGAAATTGCCCTTAATTTTCAGTCCTGCTTGAACAAAACGCATCCGAGTAGTACAGAATGAATGAAGATGCTTATTCCCTTTCAAGAAACTGTTGCTTCCTATGCACTTGAAGAAAAAGTCTACTCAAGGAAAGTGCACTTATACATTTTGCTTTCGCAGCATCATGCATGTGTACGGAACAAGTATACAAGTAATTCAGTCAAGCCAACTCAACCAAACCATAATTTTCCTCAAATTCTCGTTTAATTAATTGAGCTTTGATCAGATCTAGCTAGCTAGTTAGTTTATTATTTCTATCTTCTAATCATATATAGCCGTCATCAATGCGTTGACATATAAACTTTAGAATTTAATGTGCCAAGTGCCAACAAAACAAGATACTCTTGTTTTTTCTTGCAATTTCAATTACACACTTCCGCTACCTCTGCCGATAAGCAAGCATACATGCAAATTCAAGCAATAAATAAGCAAACTTACTTTACTACTTTTTCTACCTTCAATTTTGTATTTCCCTTGGAACATGCTACGAGGCCTTAAGATGTTTGAAGAGTGCTATTAGTACACTCATTTTTTTTAATGTAGTTAATGCAGTCATAAAATCTGGTCGTTCGATTAAATCAAATGGCTCAAATGTCAATATATTACATTGGTATTAAAAAAATCATCTTAACATTTGGGCCGTTCAATCTAGATCGGACGGTCCATATTTTATGACTGCACCGACTGCACAAAAAATTGACTACCTAAAATTATCAACACGCTCTCTTTAACACATTATTTGTGATTGATTAAGATTCATAGGGTCCCATCAAATTAAGTGGATCTCACTTTCAATATGGTGGGACCCATTTGACTTTCAACCAATTACAAAGAATGTGATGCAAATAACGTGTTAAAGAGTGTGTTTCTGGCTAGCATTTTTCATGATGTTTATATATACAAATCCTCATGTATTAATTAATTATAAACATATATTTGTTCTTCATAATTGTTAGTTATATATTAACATATTATGAGGAGGATATTGATTAGTTGCTCTCCCTCCATAATGGATCAAACTGAATTGCATGAGCAAAAGATAGTACAGATCAGTTATTACAATACAAGCAAAGCCAAAACACATATCTCTTATGATTAATTAATATGTTGTTTCTTGCAATTGCATTCATCTCTGTCATTCTTCAATTCATTTTAGTTTTCTTTTTTTAAATTTAACCGACACCCTCATTTACCCTTCCTCCCACTCTAAGCTATATACTAGATAGAAATATATATAAGTACTAATCGGCACCCGAATCCAGAAAAGAAAAAGAATTAAAATCATCAACACCAAAAATTGAAATGGCAATGATGGGAAAGATACTCTTGACACTGTTATTGTTGTCATCAATTTTCTCAATAGCCACATCCAAAAGAAGATCTTCCAGCAACAACCACAACATAGATTGGTGGTGCAACCAAACCCCACACCCTGAACCATGCAAATACTACATAAAACAAAGCCACCACCACTACCCTCACAAGCTCAAACACAAATCCCAATTCCCGTGAAATCCTGATTCACTTGGCATTACAGAGAGCCGTTATCATGCAAAAGCAAGCACGTGATTTCGGCCAAAATTGGGTCACCAAGAAACAGAGATCCGTTTCCCGTGACTGTTTGAAACTCTATAGCAACACCGTTTTCCATCTCAACCGTACATTCCACGACCTCCATCTGAAGAAGAGGTGTTCACCGTTCGATGCGCAAACGTGGCTGAGCACTGCTCGAACGAACATTGAGATATGCCGAAACGGTGCGTCGGAACTGAGGATCCCAGATTTCATAGCACCCATTACGAGGAACAATGTGACAGAGATTATAAGCAATAGCTTATTCGTGAATTGGGGATTTGTGAAACATGAAGCGAGTGGTCATTACACGGAAGACATGTTTCCTAGATGGTTTTCGCCACATGAGAGGAGGCTTTTGCAGGCTTCTTCAGTGAAGGCTCATCTTGTGGTAGCGAAAGATGGTTCAGGGCATTTCAGAACAGTTCAAGGTGCTATTAATGCAGCGGCAAGGAGGAAGTTCAAAACGAGGTTTATTATATATGTGAAGAGAGGGGTTTATAGAGAGAATATTGAAGTTGATAAGACGAACGATAACATCATGCTGGTTGGTGATGGGATCAGATATACGATAATAACAAGTGGCAGGAGCGTTAAGCAAGGATTTACCACCTATAGCTCTGCAACTGCAGGTGCTCTGTCTATTTCATCTTCCTCTCTTCTTTTATTTATTAAATAAGGCTAATCGGAGGTGGTTATAAATTTTCAATTTTTAGTTAATTTTAATTACATTTTTATAATTTGAAGTTTAAAATTAAATTTATTTTTTGTGATTTTCAGTCGTAAAAGTATGATTAAAATTATTTGAAAATAAAAAACTGAAAAATTCATAGCTCCAAATAAGGTTATCATTCTTTTTTATTTTGATTTTGATTTTAATTTTAGAGTTAAATATGTATTTAGTTTATAAAATATAATGGAGATTTTATTTTAGTCCCGGTAATAATTAAAAATCAATGGATTTGGTCCCTTAAACAGTGAAGATGCCCCTTTTTCAGTCATTATCGATAAAAACTTATAGCTAATGTGTAATAAAACTATGCAATAAGTACTAAGTTGATATATTTTCAATTTTTGAAGGATTTAAAACCACCAATTTTAGACTATAAGAAATAAAACTAAATCTTAACTATACTTGATAAACTAAAAACATATTTAACCCTTAATTTTATTTGTGAGCCAAACTTATGTCCTTGAAGTGATGGGTCCTTTGTCTATCTTAAGAGTTATTTAGTGATTAAACTGGTAATATTTTTGTTTACATGGAATACAATAAGGTTTGAATCTAAGACCTCAGGCTAAATTACTCAAACCCCAGTCACTTAGTCATTAATGTTTGAAATAAAAGTATTATTTTCTAATGTTTTAATTTTAAAATATGTAAATAACCTTATAAATAATCCGTAGCTAATTTATAGCTAAATTGTTATAGATTTGATAACTCCTAACTAATTAGCTATGATTAAATTTACGATATTTTATTTTATGCATTTTTAAATCGTTAGGAACTTAAATGCAGTTTTTTGAAATGTCATCTCAAATTTCAAGGTATTAAATTGCATATTTTCCTTAGAGTGTGTTTGTGAATTTAAAGAGGGGAAAGGGAAGGGTTGGACGGAGAAGGAAGGGAGGAGAAGAGAAGGGAGAGACTTTGTAAAATACTCAAACATAAAAGGGGGAAAGACTTCCAATAAATCATTCCATTCCCTTCCTTCCCCTCCAAAATTCAACTCAACCTTAATAAAAGACTTTATTTGTTAGAATATTATTTAACCATACTTCTTCAAATAATCTTGGCACTCTGTTCTGTATGTTAATCTGTTTTAGTTTGTACCGTGTTAATTTCATTGCTAAAAAGGCCTCAAAATTTGAGTATCATATGTTGGATTTGCATTATGTTATTGCATGAGCAAAATTTCAGTGAATAAGAGGAATTAGCAAATGATTCCTTACACACAAATATGCGATTCAATGATGCTTGTAATAATTTGTATACAATAATATTTCATAGAGTCATAGACTTGTAGTCTAACTAACTAGCCGGGGACTTAAAGAGTAAAGGAATGTTGAATTATTATTTCAGGAATTGATGGTCTTCACTTCATTGCACGTGGCATTACCTTCCAAAACACGGCGGGACCATTGAAGGGTCAAGCAGTGGCACTTCGATCAGCCTCTGATCTCTCTGTTTTCTACCGATGTGCCTTTGTGGGATACCAAGACACTCTCATGGTTCATGCACAGCGTCAATTTTACAGAGAATGTTACATCTATGGCACCGTTGACTTCATCTTTGGCAATGCTGCTGTGGTTTTCCAAAACTGCATGATTCTTGTCAGAAGGCCTTTAAATGGTCAAGCAAACATGATCACAGCACAAGGTAGAGATGACCCTTTTCAAAACACAGGGATTTCAATTCACAATTCTCAAATTAGGGCTGCTCCTGACCTCAAGCCCGTTCTTTCCAAATTCAACACTTTCTTGGGCCGCCCTTGGCAGAGATACTCAAGAGTTGTGGTCATGAAAACGTTCATGGATAGTTTGGTGAGCCCAATGGGCTGGTCTCCATGGGGAAATACTAATTTTGCTCAGAGTACTCTTTTTTATGGTGAGTATAAGAACTTTGGGGCCTGGTTCATCTACAGCAAACAGGGTTCGATGGCCTGGTTTTCATGTTATAACAAGCCCAACTGAGGCATCGAGCTTCACTGTTGCTAACCTCCTTGCTGGACGCACATGGTTGCCTGCCACTGGTGTGCCATTCACTTCTGGCCTTTAATCATTGTCCTGTGCTGCGCTTAATGAACTCCATTGTTTTTAATTGGTTCGAATTAAGTTATTATAGTGTAGTTTGTGTATACAAACAACACGATATTCTTTTGTACATTGTAAGACAATAAGAATAAATTATTGGTGTATTATTTTAGTGTGTGTTTGGATGAGCATTTGTAAATTGAGTTTAAATTATAACATGATTTTGATCACATAATTGATTTTGAGTAAAAGTGAGTTTAAAGTTGTTAGGGTAAAAAATAAATTTGCCTAAGTCCTGGAGTAAAGCAATGTTGATGGATGCTTAGCTCAAGGGAACCCAACAACTCGAAGAAGGCGTGCCTCGAGGAAGAAGGTGAGCTTCGAATCGGCAACATAAGCTTCAAAGTTGTTAGTTCTTGAAGGTTTGTGTTTTGTTACAGGAAGACCAACACTTGGTCATTTGAGGATTACCTTCTCTTGAAGGGAGATAGCTCGAAGACATGATTTGAAAATACAACACAGAAGTGTTCAAGTTCGAAGAAACACTCCAATATATTGCAGTTACATGTGGTTGCACGTCTTCCTCAATCTAGTACGTGGGAGCATAAAAGCAGTTACGAAGACTTGGTCAAATGGGCCTCAATATAGTATACTGATATCAAGAGGAAGGCATATAAATAGTGAAGAGAATGAGTGTACATAGGTTGGCAAACTAAATTCTCAAGCACCCAAGAAGCCACAACGTCAAGACGAGAGACCAAGGCAACCAACTGCGTGGAAGTAGGATCTACATACCACCCCTTTCAGTTCATGTTCATTTACGTTTCATGCTTTTAAGTTTTTCGTTCTTGTTATGTAGTGTTATATTTCTAATATTAATCAATATACATCAATTTTGTGTTCTTCTTCTCATTCTGTTGGAATTTAGCAATTACCAAATAATAGACAACATACATTGTATTAGATTACCAAGATTCTTGAGTTTCAAAATATATCTGGATCCATTGACGTTGACCGGAGGTTGCAGCAGAAATAGCCTTTTGATGCAATGATCTTCCTCATCCAAATCACTGGATTCCTCAGATGGGACTGGATATTTCTCTTTCTGATGGGGAGACAGAGAGACGTATTCTGATTTGGTATATTAGGGACATGCATGACCAACTTTAGGATTATAAACCTGTTAGGGTTCACATTAACCCCTAATAGGTCAAATCCGGTTTTCACTTATTTGAGCCCATATCGGTTTTTTCTATTGGTAGTCTAAAGGCTCACAAAATTAGATCACTTTTATTGAGCCCAACTAATTGTAAATAGCTAATATAAATGCTACAAATAATATATATTGCCCATATTAATTATTAGAAATAAAATTTCTAACAATCTCCCACTGGGCTTAATATTCATTTAGCATTTATATCACAAAATTCTTTAGGCGCGCAACCGTATGCTATTTACTTTTAGACTACCCTTAAACAATCTGGTCCATCTCATACAACAACAGGGAACTACTGCAGCTTTCATCATAACCCAATGTGACTAAACCACAATGATCACCACAATTGTATGTACTCAATGACATAGATCAAATATGGATAAGTGGCATGGAAATTACATGCAATATGATCTTAGTCATGTCTATTTCCAACTAGTCCAGACTTTATTCTTTATAGAGATCAATTCAAAGCGCAATATAATTATTGCACAAAATAAGCTAGAGCAGAATGACAAACATCAACTTATTCTTTAGAAAAATAAGGAAAACAATCAGAACATATAGTATAAATGGGACTCCCACTTAAATTAAGGTACTATCAGGAATTACATCCATATGAGCAATGTGCTCATGAAAAAACTGTAGGCACTAAACCCCTTGGGTAAGTGGATCAGCTAGCATAAAGTCAGTCCCTGTATGTTCTATAGAAATTTGCATATTCTGAACTCTTTCTTAACAACCAGAAACTTAATATCAATGAATTTTGACTTGGTTGTACTCTTATTGCTATTGGAATAAAGAACTGCTGAGTTATTGTCACAATAGATTTCAATGGCCTTTCAATGCCATCGAGCACACGTAAATTAGTGACAAAATTTCACAGCCATATCCCATTGTTGGACGCCTCAAAACAAGCAATGAACTCCGCAGCCATGGTTGAAGAAGCTATAATAGTCTGGTTAACAGACTTCCAAGAGATAACTCTTCCAGCCAGCATAAAGATGTATCCTGAAGTGAACCGTTTGCTGTCTTAACACCCAGGCAAAATCAGAGTCAGAGTACCCAATGATCTCTAAACTGCTAGACTTCTGATAAGTGAGCATATATCCTTTTGTTCTCTTCAAATAGCACATTACCACACGCTTTACTGCCTTCCAATGCTACATCCCAGGATTACTTAAGTATCTCTGCCCAAAACTCCCACCACAAATGCAATATCGGGACGAGTACAAACTTGAGCGTACATTAGACTTCCCACAGCTGAAGCATAGGGAATCTTTTGCATCTCATTTCTTTCAAGGTCATTATTAGGGCACTGTTTGAGGCTAAAATTGTCTCCCTTGGCTATAGGGGTATCTCCTGGTTTACTATCTTTCATGTCGAATCTGTCCAAAACTTTATCAATATAGCTCTCTTAAGATAACCTTAAGATACCATGAGAACGATCTCTTAATATCTTAATACCTAATACAAAAGAGGCTTCACCAAGATCTGTCATTTCAAAATTCTTTGTCAGAAATCTCTTGGTTTCGTGCAATAAGCCTATATCGCTGCTAGCAAGCAGTATATCATCGACATATAACACCAAGAATATATATTTACTCCCACTGAACTTATGATAAACACAATCATCAACGATATTTGCCTCAAAATCATATGAGGTAGTAACGTGATGAAACTTGTGATACCATTGACGAGAAGCTTGTTTGAGACCAAAGATGGATTTCTTTAGTTTGCATACCATAGACTTTGAGTCACCAGACACAAAATTTCTAGTTGCATCATATAAATCGTTCTTCTTCAATGTCACCATTTAGAAACGCAGTCTTGACATCCATCTGATGGATCTCTAAATCATAATGAGCTACCAGTGCCATTATTATTCTAAAAGAATCCTTTGAAGAAACCAGAGAAAAGGTTTCTTTATAATCAATGCCTTCCTTTTGAGTGAAGCCTTTAGCAACTAACGAGCCTTATATCTCTCGATATTACCTTTTGAATCCTTCTTGGTTTTAAATATCCATTTACAACCAATAGGTTTCACACCTTCAGGTAATTCAACGAGATCCCAGACATCATTGTCCGTCTATAGACTTCATCTCATCCTTCATGGCATCAATCCACTTTTGAGAGTTAAAACTGCGCATAACTTGACAGAAGTTGATTGGATCTTCCTCCGTTAAACTAATGACATCCTCATGTTCTTGGAGAAACACAATATAATCATCTGGAATTGCACTTCTCTTTTCTCTAGTGGATCTTCTTAATGGCACTTCTTGAGGTTGTTGAGCTTGCTCTATAGGTATTTGAGGGAGAACCTCATTGTATATCTTGTGCTGGGACAATGTCAGGAATAGCTCCAGCATTGTCATCTATTACCGGGGTAGGTACTGGAATAGTAATAGGCACAAGGACTTGATCACTGTCAAAGACAGGTTCTTCCTCAAAGACAACATTCCTTATGTTCTCTTCCTTCCCAAACTCAACATCCTCAAGGAATCTCTCATTCCCCGTCTCAAAGAATGATCTAGTAGTGGGATTGTAAAAATTTGTAGCCCCGAGAGCGTCTAGGATAGCCAACAAAATAACAACTAACATTCCTTGATTCTAGCTTGCTTTTGTGCGGCCTATAAGGACGCGCCTCAGCTAGACAACCCCAAATGTGTAAATGCTTTATGCTTGGCCTTTTATCGGTCCATAGCTCATAAGGAGTTTTGTTAACTGCTTTACTTGGTACCCTGTTTAGGATGTAAACTGCAGTCTTAAGTGCTTCTCTCCCCACAATGACTCTGGCAAGGAAGAATGACTTATCATACTTCTCACCATATCCTTAAGAGTCATGTTTCTACGTTCTGCAACACCATTCATGGTTGGTTTCCCAGGCATAGTATACTGAGGAACGATGCCACATTCCCGTAGGAAAAAGCGCGAAAGGTCCTGGACGTTGTTCACCCTGATCCATCATATCTGCCGTAATATCCACCTCCACGGTCAGATTTGACGACCTAATTTTCCTTTCCAAGGTTAGAAGCTCAACTTCAGCTTTAAAAGTTTTGAAAACGTCTAGGGATTGGGACTTCTCATGATTAAAAATAGGTAACCGTACCTTGAATAATCATCTATGAACGTAATGAAATATTGTTGTCCATTCCAAGATGTCATAGGGAATTGTCCACAGATATCAGTATGAATTAATTCCAAAAACTTCCTTAGCCTTTCGGCAACTAATTTGTCTAGAGTTTGTTTGTTTACCCTTAATACACTCAGACGCAGACCTCAAAGTCCGACAAGTCTAAGGGTCCAAGAATCTCATCCGACACAAGCCTCTGAATTCTCTGTTTAGAGATATGGCCTAAACGCTTATGCCATAAGGTGGCTGAGTCTCATTTAATTTAACGTTTCGTACCACGAGAATCAATGTGAAGAATTTCTTTATTGGAACTAACTACATCTAGCGATTATAGATATCAATTAAAGAACCAGAACCAACAACATTTGAATTTTGATAGAGACATAAACTGATTATTTTCCAAATGAACAAGAAAAACCAAATTTGTCCAAACTAGAAATAAAAATTAAATTCCGCCTAAAAGATGGTACAACAAAAAGTCTCAAATAATCCAAAATGAAATCCAGTTTTTAATCTGAATGTCCCAATAGCCTCAACTGTGACCTTGTTTGCCATCAGCCCACATAGATACATCTTCATTATCACTTGGCGGTCGGCTCCAAAGGCAAACCCTGCATGGATACACTAATGTGAGTAGTAGCACCATAATCTACCCACCAAGTATCATGTGGTACGAAAGCTAAATTAACTTCAGAACAAACAAAAGAAAGAAATTACCTTTCTTTCACGCCAGGAGGCGTACTTGGGACCCTCTTTCCTTCATGTGCCCAAGCTTCTTGCAGAAGAAGCAGGTAGGTGTTGTCTCTCGTCCTTTTTTGACTTTCTTTTGTTGAGAAGTCCTTTCTACAACATCCTTATTACTCTTTCTCTTTATATTCTGAGAGTTGAGGCTAAATGAGCACTTTCAGTCCTCTCTCTTTGTTGCCTTTCCTCCTCTTGCACACAATGAGAAATGAGTTTCATTCAAGGTCCATTTATCCTTTTGAGTATTATAACTCAGCTTGAACTGCCCAAAGTGTGCAGGAAGGGAAATCAAAAGAAAGTGCACGAGTAAGTCATCAGATAGCTCTAACTTTAGTTCTTTCAGTTTTGACGCGAGATTAGACATCTCCATAATATACTCCCATATGTTTCCTTTGCCTTTGTATCACATAGAGATAAGCTGGCAAGCAAATTGCTTGCATCAGCCTTCTCATTACTAGAGAAATACTTCTCAACAGCATCAAGGAAACCTTTAGCGCTTTGGACTCTTAGAAATAGAGCCCGAAAAAGCTTCTAGAACAGATCGCTTCATGATCATTAGGCACATTCGGTTTGAGCGTTCCCACTTTTCAACCTTATCCTCCTCCGGCTTCTCCGGAGTTAGAGTGGATTTCTCAACCCGAAGTGCTAGATCAAGATCCATGCAACCAAGAATTATCTCAACTCACTTTCCTTCCAGACCTTAAAGTTTGTCCCATTAAGCATGGGGATACAATTAATTTGAGCAGACAAGTTAACAACACTAGAAATTGCAATTGTAAGAGAATATAGATACAATTAATAACATGTTCAAAAATTAAAAAAAATTATGCAAATAATTTACATGATAGACCCATTACAAGATACCGAGCACAACATTAATTTTTAGTCTTTGGACATCCAAATTAATTTGTAAGTGGTACTCTCAATGCAACGATCAAATATTGACCAATTAATTCTGTCAAATAATAGGCCTTTCTTTGGACCGACTATTAATCACATGAAAATAACTTTATAATCGTCACATATTTATCATCACAGGCATGCTATTATTTGTCCAAATTGTGTCTTCCTTTGGGATGAGCACAAAATGCATAAATAATCACATACTAACATCTATTGTAATTTTTAATTAAACTAATTTCTATAACAGGGACTGCTTTGGTAATATATTATATCAATTAATCTAATTAAAAAATTATTAGATAAATTAATTTAAAAGAGGGTCTATAATATGCCAGAATTTACACTCAAATTTGATACGAAAATTCGAGTTTGAACATAAACACATAAAAGTGCAGCATTTTTTTTAAAAAAATAATATTATAAACGCATATTACGTTACAAATTCAATTTTAAACACAGTGAAACTAAGTGGTGCAGCAGTTTTCTGCCAAGGCAATTACCATCGGGTCGCGAATTCAACTCCCTTCTCACCCGTTTTTGTTTTATAGTTTCAAAAATTAATGCATTATTTATATTGAAACAAAATTGAAAAAGTAGCATAGCACAGATTTGGACCCACACCATCAAGGACAATGAATTCGCGCGTTACCACTACACCAAGCGGGCCATTTTATAATGTTTTTTTCAAATATAAAGTATTTGAATAAAGAAGTCTAACGTTTCATATTCAACGGGAAGATCAAAGTGCAGCACAACTAGCAATACGATAAAAAAAACACGTTTCCTGACACGTTTCTGAAACAGCACGTATATAAAGAGCAATAAATGCACATTAAGAGAAAATCAAAATATTTAAACGTAAAGTTAAAACCTTTTCTGCTGTTTACTGCTATCATTATACCCATGTTGTCTAATCCTTTGAAAAACAAAAAAAAAAAATCTTGGGCAAATAATTCATAATTTCAGATAATCAAAAACACGCATTACAGGCATTTATATGAAACACATATCATAGTTCATCAGAAGCGAAATGAGAAATTCAATAATACACTTTTTTTTAATACCCAATTCTTGGAAATTTCAATTCTTTATACTGAACAATCAATAAAAAAAAATCAAGATTCAGAAATTAACCATATATGCAGTACCAATACAATCTGTTAGTTTCAAAAATCAAGATTTAGAATCCATCATCCTAATAGAAATTAATTGATCGAAACGAAAAATAATCGATGTCATTCACAAACGCGAATCCGAATAATCTAACACTAATGTTGGCTCTGATACCACTTGTTGGAATTTAGCAATTACCAAATAATAGACAACAAACATTGTATTAGATTACCAAGATTGATCTTTGAAAATACATTTGTTGTCACCACTTTCAAAACAAAGGCAACTTTTAGAATAGACCTCGAAATTTTATCTGGATTATAGAACACGTGAAAATATTTCTCGAAAGTTTCAATCTCTTTAATGTGTGTACCTTACTCTTTTTCTTCTCTGGTTTTTGCACATAGTCAACATCTTTGGTTAATTTGGTTAAACATCTATCAAGATCCATTTGAATGGATTTGTAATAATTTGACCACCAGCCCTCGAAGGTAGTTATGCAGTAGAAAGATGTCTCGAAAAGCACTGAGCAGATGGATAAGCTTCTATTTTCTAGCCTTTAGAAGGTCACTCAAGCCTTCCTCATCATTTACAGCATCTTCAACTAAAATTTGTGTTTTGTATTGAAGAAAGAAGATGGTCAAAGTTGGCTAAGACAAAATTGGCGAGATACCAATTGTTCTTGATAGGGGTATACTTGAAGATTTTTCATATTAAAGCTACAAATATCAAGTCATAAGAAAGGAATTGTTTCCAAATTTCAAGGCTTTTGACTTGATCCCCTGGAGTTGAACAAGGAAAGGTTCAAGTAAACCATTCTAGTCCTCGAGACCTTGAAGAGAAAGGTGCAAGAAAGGGAGAACACTTGTTAATTTTGTAAAACATGGAAAAGTATAACTTAAAGGCTTCCAAAGAGTCTTTGTTCGAATAATTGCGGGTAAGGAGCATGAGTGGAAAACCTTCAATAGAATTTGGTTGATTACTAGATTTCGATTCTTTTGATTTGAACTTATCTTCAAAAATGGCATTAAGCCACAATTGAAGAAGCCAATAAGGACCACTCAGATTTTGAACTGGTTCTCTAACTTTCGAAGTATAGATCCCATCTGTTAGAGAGTCATATAGATGAGCCACACTACAAGAAATTCACTATTTAGCGAAGACCTTGTAGCGACGGCGATCGTCGCTTGTAGCGATGGCCAAGTCGTCGCTGTCGTCGCTACAACATTAAATGCACTGTTTAGTGCAATTAATATTTAGAGATGGCCTAGCCGTCGCTACGTAGCGATGGTAGCGACAACCTAGTCGTCGCTACACTTAAAAAAAAATTAATTTTTTTGAAAATATTAAAATTAAGCGTAGTGACGACCTTAGCGACGGTATGGCCATCACTACATTAAAAATAAAATTTAAATTTGGTGCGTACTGAGGAATTTTAAACGTAGCGACGGAAATCATGGATATCTTCAAGCGACTGCAAACAAATATTCCATTTGTTGAAGCCATGAAGAAAATGCCAACATATGCAAAATTCATGAAAGAGCTCCTGACAAAAGAAAGAAGGTTTTCAGAAGAGACAGTGGAACTGGAGGCAGGATGCAGTGCCATAATTCAAAAATATTTACATCAGAAATCTAAGCATCCTGGCAGTTTCACTATTCTAGTTACTATTGCTACTCTACCAGTGGGAAAAGCCTTACTTGACTTGGGTGCTAGTATTAATCTGATGTCTTTGTCCATGCTGAAGAGAATAGGGGATTTGGAAGTGAGACCAACAAGAATGAATCTACAGTTAGCTAACAGATCCATGAAGTATCCATATGGTGTGTAGAGGATGTTTTGGTTAGGGTTGACAAATTTATGTTTCGAGTAGATTTTGTGGTGATGGATATAAAAGAAGATGTTGAAGTCCTTTGATATTGGGTATACCTTTCATGAAAACAACCAAGGTTATATCTACTCCTAAATGATGGGAATTGAAGGTCAAGGTACATGATGATGAAGTCAAATTTAATGTATTTGAGGCATGTAGCATCCCAAGGACAAACAACAATGTTTTAAGATGGATGTAGTTGATGAACTTTTTCTTAGCAGCAAGGAAGCATTAACCAAATCAAGTCCACTAGAGAAAGCATTAATAGGTGCATGTGAAGATCTTAATAAAGAAGAAGAGAAAGAAATTGATAAATGTTTGAGAGAGTTGGATGCAACAAAAGAAATTTCAACCCCTATCACTGCTGCTTATCTGATCTGATCTCACATCATCTCAATCTAACTTAGATAATATAAGTAAAAGAGCAACAAGGAAATCTACTTATACACAGTCTTATCTTTACATGCATTTATCTCTATCAAACTTAGTTTGCATAAGATTTATTTCTCAAGTCAATTTGAGATTCTAAGCAGACAAGCTTAAGAGACAAGCTCAGATTGATCTTCAGTCTTTTCAGGAATAAATTTTTCAAGTCTCTATTCAACCCTCCATTCTAGAGATATCCAGTCAACTTCATCATCACACTAGGTTGCAACGCTGTTTTGACTTCTGCGACTCCTGCAGAGCAACATTTCTCTTTTTGTGCTTCCATTTTGAATCTCAACTAAAAAGTTGTCTTTTGTCTTGCTTTTTCTTATGTACTAAGGTTGCATGTGGTTCTGGTACTAGCTTTGACTTTCCACGTCAGATGCCTTTGTACTTCAGACAGACCTCGTCTTCAGATGGGGACCATCGTCTGAACCATTCTCACTTCAGACAGATCCTTAATCTTCAGAACTTGAGTCTTCAGAACTTTGACCAACTTCACATCTTAGCAGACTTCAGACAGACTTTCTTCAAAAGGTCTCTGAAATAACAAAACATTGAAAATATTTATTAATCATAAAGTTTTGAGTTTAATTAAGTTTATAATCATCAAAACTATGTGTTAGGGAAGTCTTAGACTTTTAAGGTCTTTGATGTTGAGTCTCAAAGGATTAAATATATGAAATTAAAAATATTTTGACCCTCACTCTCTTAAGTTTTAATGAACCACAAATATAAAATATAAAAGGCATTTATATGATACTATGCTCTCACAGGATGTTGCACTGTTTCAGATCATATTGTCTGTGTAAAAGATCATCTGAAAGATCAACTTCATCTGAAGAGTGTTTATCATCTGAAGAATGTCTATCATCTGAAGACTTGAAGATCATCTGAAGCACTCCTTGCATCTGAAGGTTAAAGGTATCAAGTTTAAGGTTTGACCCGTGAAGACGTTACTATGAAAGAAGAACGTTCCTCCCAATGTTCTAACCCTTTTCTGCATAAGAATCAGAGTTGCTTTCTCTCCTCGTTCAAATGTTTAGCATGTTTAAGGAAAGTCTACAAAGCTGCTGTACCTGCTCAAAAGCATTGTGTGCACAGACCTGCTGCACCTAAGACTGATCAGAACGCATTGGACAGAGTGTGTCTCAACGTCTCCTGAAGCATTTAATGCTATTTGACAGCGGGCAACATTTTTCTCAGAGACTATAAATATGCCCATGCAGATTGAAGAAAGAAGTGAAGAAAAGTTATCAAAGAAATCTTACTATGCGCAAACGCTGCAAAAATACTCTGATACTTTCTTTACATTTGCTTACTTGCTTATCCTGAGTAAATCTCAGTTACTTGTACACTTCTGATAAGTTCAATCTATCATCTGAAGATAGTTGATTGAACTTTATCTGTTTTTATCTTAAAATAGTTTGGGTTACAAGCCTGGAGAGACTTATTGTCTGAAAGAATACTTGGGTTACACTTGGATAAGTGTCTGAGAGCCTGGAGAGGCTTGGTGAAAGAAACAATACTTGTGATAGAGCCTGAAGAGGCTTGGTTGAAGAAACAATACTTGTGATAGAGCCTGAAGAAACAATACTTGTGGTAGAGCCTGAAAAGGCTTGGTTGAAGAAACAATACTTGTGGTAGAGCCTGAAGAGGCTTGATAGAAAAGAATACTTGTAATCTTGCAAGATTAGTGGAAATCCAGTGGTGGTTTGCCCTGGGACTGAACGTAGCTCACAAGTGGTAGTGAGTGAACCAGGATAAATTCTTGGCTAAGTTTCTTTCCCTTAAACTCTTTCAATTCAGTTTTTAAACTAACAAAGGGGTTAGAAAAGTTTTCAAGAGCGAAAATCTTAACATCAAACAAAAACTCTTTATCAAAATTGTCTTTGTGTCTGAACCAAGGTTCAAAAAGTAGTAACTAACTTCAGACGATCTTTATCATCTGAAGTTTTTACAGAAACTTTTTAAAGTATTTCTAAAACCAAAGGTTTCCATTGAAACACTATTCAACCCCCCTTCTAGTGTTTCTCTGTTTTTCTTACATTTGAGAATCAACATTCTCCCCCTTTTTGATGATGACCTACTTAAATAAACTAAGAGAGATAAATTGAGAAATAAGAGCAATATAATATTAGAGAAATTTAATATAATAACAGTTGCTCCCCCTCAACAAATATCTTCTCTTTTTGTTTGCTTGATAAACGTTATGTGTTCATGTGCTTTGATATGTGTTATGCACTCCCCCTGAACTGCATATACGTTTCTTTACTTCTGCTTTAACTTAATCTGCACATTATTGCTAACTTTGTCCACCTCTTTAAGATATATAACATTAGGTAAAGACACACTTCTTGCTAACTTTGTCCACCTCTTTAAGATATATTGCTCAGGCACTGATTTGACATCCATGTGAATGAAGACTTAAACAATGACAACAAAGTATGCCAAATGTCTCAAATTTACAACAAGAGAAATGAATTGTCTTTTTATCCAAATCAAATGACACTTTCCATTCTCCCAAATCCCTTACCATGGAAATAACATAATCAACTAATGATGCTTTTATATTTGTGCTCTTAACAGAACATGCTTCAAACAACTCATACTCGTGTTGGAATAAATAAAAAATAGTGGGAGTATAAAGCTCAGACACTTGCTTCAGGAGATCATAATATGGGTTCTTGAGTCTTGGAATTTTTTGACGTGCTTCATATTCGCACTTCAATTCGTTATACCGCTTTTCTTCTACAACATCCTCAAAACGATTAAAAAAACTTATAACATCCAAATTCACACTGATAAAACTTTTAATATCGGCATTCACACTTTCACTAAGTTGGGTGCTTCGCATTCCCATTGTGAAAGCCTTCTTTAGGTATCAAGATGCCCATTTTTCCTTCACAGAGTACACTCTTTGCAACCAAATGTTTTCCTTAACATCTACATTTCAAGGAGGGTTCTCCAACCTTCCTCAAAAAGCTCTTCATGATCATAACCATACATGCACTTCTTAAAGTCATTAAGAAAATGTGGTTCACCCTTCATTAAATTGCCTAAGTGCTTGATGTAATTATGTATCAAGTGCCATGTACATAAGCCATGGTAAGTTTTAGGCATAACCTCAACTAGTGCTTTTACCATTGCTTGGTCTTGATCAGCAAAACTATTTGGGGCCTTTTTTGCTTATGTGCCTCCAGAAATGTTTGAAAAAGCCACTTGTATGA
The DNA here is from genome assembly GCA_026901365.1 of Sesbania bispinosa. NCBI lineage: Eukaryota > Viridiplantae > Streptophyta > Magnoliopsida > Fabales > Fabaceae > Sesbania > Sesbania bispinosa. Next base: position 1,158,111 of record QLOH01000075.1, read on the forward strand.
TTCGGTTGTTTCATCATATAATAATGCAGCCCCAAAAATCACTACTCTTCTATGATGGGTTAAATCCTGAGAACACTGCTAGTGGTTTATACGAACTATTTGTGCAATATGTTGAATCAAGAGAAACCACATCACCAAAATGCTCATAATCAATTAGCATCCCCACATCTGCCTAGAACACATTAGTAATTTGATCTTCGACATCTAGTTGACAGGCATGATAGAAAGGCAAACTTTCTACCAACTTTCTCTGAAAGTATTGCAAAAGATAATCGGCTTCCCCATGTACTAAGCTCTTTTGCCTTCTTTTTCGAAGATAGTTCTTTTGATTAAGGCGAGTATATCCCAGGTTAGTTCTACCACCCACTTCTTTACTCATCAAATCAAATGATTTTCTTTGTTGTAGGCCATCATCATCTGCTAGATCAATTTGATGACATTAAGCTTCTGTAAGTTTTCATTGAGATGACAACATATGTGTTGTTTCTTGTATATGTAAAATATGGTTGTGTTCTTCCTCAAAATATGCACTATCAATTTTCCACACATATTTTTATGTCCCAACTTTGCTTTACAATCTGTTTTGGTCTCCGGTCTTGGATTAATTGTTTTGTAATCTCGTTTGTCAGGCTTTCACAAACCTTCTTTGTAACAAACAAACCTGCAACATGAAATTGAGACTTTTTTTTTTGTGTGTGTGTGTGTATATCGTTTCCTTACTCCAAATCCAACTCTCCCCCCCATAATCAACACAAAAGTTCCAAGCATCCTCAAGGCTATCAAAAAGCATATCCAATTTTGGCTTCCAATATTCTTGCATCTTAAAACAATAATTATGCATTTTTCATAATATAAACAAATAGAAGATTATTTATCAAGATGCTATTTTATTTTTTAAAAATACAAAACTATAATCATGTTTTCAAGTATGTATTATTATAAATGAAAAACAGGGTTAGACATATTATGAGAGACATAGAGAGGCAAAAATATGGCAATATTCATTCTAAACAATTATAAATTTATTGGTTTGCATAAAAACCATATTTATATTTCTTTCTTCCACAATGTAAGATTAGTAAAACAAATTACTGAGTGCTAGGTCGTCTACCCAACCACCACACTTTTTTATGTGGGTGGTAACGAAGAACTCATCGGGCTTGACCTTCCGCCCAAACTTGAAGATCTTACTGTCTACTATCTTCTCATCCTCAAATAGTTATGTAAGCTTGCAAGTATTTTAAAAATAATCACATACATAATTTTTACCTTTCAAGATATTTCCCAGCAATTTTCGTTATCTTTGCCAAGCAATTTGAGTTCTTTGTGCATTCCAAAACTTTACTGAGTGCTCTACAATGCCAAAATGTGTGCTCTGTTTTTGTTTGCAAAGTGGTAGGAAATTTGATGAAACAGTGGCGGGAAAATATACCCAAGAAGACGTGTGTTAGCGGGCTTTATTTGTAGCCATTAGATACATTCATAAAATGAATGGTTATGATGAGAGATGGAGAGATATTGTAGACAAGTTGCAGGAGAGGATCCGTTCTCTAAAAAAACACTTACATAGGTGGACCGCGCTCGGTCATCTACCCAGCCACCACCCTTTTTTATGTGGGTGGCAACGAAGAACTCCTCATCCTTCCTCCCTTTTCCTCCTCCTTTCCGGCCATCCCTGTTTATGTCCCTATCTCTTTTTCATTCTAAAAAACTCACTGACTAAAAATCCCCTCCTTTATAGGTTCGTTTTGAACCGATCAGAATTCAAAATAGTTGCCTATAGGTGACTTTACATCTCATTCTCTCTTCATTCCTTCTTCGGCGTTACAACTAGTAATTTTTATAATATTAATTAATTTATTTGTAATTAATAGTCTATTCATTTTATTAGTTTATTAATGTGATATAGGTATTAGATTATCAGTTTTTAAACATTGCTTTAGTAGGTATGTTGTTTATTAGTTTTATTAATTTTATTAGTTTATTAGTAATTATTAGTTTTATAGTAATTAGTAATTAGTAAATAGTAATAAGTAACTAGTAAATAGTAATTTGAAGTAATTAGTAAATAAAATAGTATTTATAAAGAGTAATTAATTAACTTAATTTAGTAATTTGCAAATAGAATTTATATAATTAGTATTTATATAATTACTAATTTGTGAATAGTAATTAATTAGTAATTAGTAATTTTAATTTATATAATTATTTAATTTATATAATGTCTATAGTTTATCGAAAAAATGCGTCGTATGCGTGGTAAAGGTGGAGAGAAGATCCCACCGAGTGGAGAGAGGTCCATCCCTTCGGGTGAGCTACGTGCACTGGCAGCTTGCGTGATGCGGGAGAGGGCTAACCTCTCTCACTCTTATCAGTTGTCGGATCATCCATCTACTTTAGCGGCTCCGACGACAACCATCCAGTCTTTTTCTTCTTCCTCCCCTCAACCTTTTGCTTTAGAATTCAATGGAATGAGGTTCATCCCGACATCGGGATTAGTCAGATGCTTATAGTGGTTGAGGACGCTGAGGACGCTCAGATGGATGAGGACGTTGACCATGAGTCTGATGCGTAGCTAGTTCGGTTCCAGGGTGCCAGCTCAAGCCGGCCTCATGAGGTAGACGCTCAAGGTCGGGTTATTATTTGACCAATTGGTAAGGGGTGAGTTTGTTTATTTTTTTCTTCTTTAGAATTGATATTATATTGAATCTTTAATTGTTTTAACTGTTAATATTGAATATTTTATTTTGTAGTTGGGTGCCTAACAACCTACCTATCGCAGCCATTGGTCATGAGATACGTTCTCAATTCTGAGGTCCTCACTACGTGTGGGAGGTCACCCCGAAAGATGTAAGGGACAGGTGGTGGGAAGAGTTCACGATAATTATAAGCCCTAAACACTTTAAATTTTTTCCTTAAGTTATGTCAATTTGTCATAACTTACCCTATTTTTATTTTGCAGAGCCGAGTTACTTGGGCCCCTTCTCATGAGGCCCAAATCGAGAAGGTGTACAAGCAGAGGGTTGCTTGTCGCCTTCGAGATATGGTGAACAAGGCCCAGAAGGCTAGGAAGAGGCCCACGTGGTGTAGTGAGGAGGCCTGAGAGGGTCTTTTGGCCTACTGGACTTTGACGAATTCAAGGGGAAGTCCGCTCGTAACAAGAGCAATCGGGCTTCTCAACGCGGGGGGGGCAGTCCACACCATGGGCCGTAGGGCCCACCATGAGGTGGCGTTGGATATGGTATGTATAAACAAACATTCTTCTGTATTATTTTTCTATTTGTTGTTAAAATAATTAATTTATGTAATTTTTTTGTGTAGAATCGACAACTTGGGCGGGAGGTCGAGCTCAACGAGTTCTTCATTGCCACCCACATAAAAAAGGGTGATGCGTGGATAAATGACCGAGTGCGGTCCACCTATGTAAGTGTTTTTTAGAGAACAAATCCTCTCCTGCAAGTTGTCTACAACGTCTCTCCATCTTTCATCATAACCGTACATTTTATGAATGCATCTAACGGCTACAAATAAAAACCCACTAATACATGTCTTCTTGGGGATATTTTCCCGCCACTGTTTCATCAAATTTCCTACCACTTTGAAAATAGAACAGAGCACAAGTTTTGACATTGTAGAGAACTCAGTAAAGTTTTGGAATGCACAAAGAACTTGATCGAGATCGTACTCAACCAAATATTAATATTCAGAAAATGTAGTTAATGGAGAATTAACCAAAGTCATCTCTCAAGGAATTCAATAGCAAATCCGAATTTACTCACAAGAATTATTAATTCAACATAATTAAGGGGGTTTTTTGTTTGGTTGTTTCTTAAAATTCAACAATAGAAAATTACAATTCCAAATTAAGAAAATATGTATGAAAATAGATGAATTCTCAAGGTCATTCACATAGGATCTTTCAATGATTTACAGAAATTGTCAATTCCTACACAAATTCGAATTAACCAATTAAGCATCAATCAATTCTTCAATTATCTCATACAAGGATTAAGCAAACTTGTGTGAGAATTCTAATCCCTGACCTACTGAATTAAGCAAACAGTAGAATCATCTTAGAATTAAGCAAACTAAAATTCGAATTTAGGATTAAGAGGAGAAGAAGAACCATAAAGAATGCATTCCAATTCAAGATTCAAAATCCTAGAATTCTAGAGATTAGGAGAAGAGAAAATGTGCAAAAAATTGAAAAACGAAATTGCATAGATGAAACCTCAAGATCCAATGCTAAGAACACTTGAGAATCAACCTTGAATTCGGCCTTCCATGGAGGTTGAAGAGGAAAAACGAAAATGGAAGAAGAAAAAGAAGAAGAAAGAAGAAGAAGAAGAAGAGAGAAGAAGGGAGAAAATGAAGAGACTTCAAATCTGAATTTTAGAAAATGAGAAAGAGTTCCCTCCAAAAGAGTAACTACCCCTATTGATAGATCTACTCCTAATTAATCAGATCTAAATGATGTTTGAACCTTGATTAACAAGTATCAGACCCAATACACCAATACAAGTCTTAAAACAATGTTGTTCCTGTGTCAGTTTCCGTAGCCCAACTTCAAACTGCAACTGCTCCTAATTCCTTCATGGGAATATAGTCATATAGAATATCAAATTAAATCCCTGGATGTTAGCTTTCCAATGCCACTGGAATCACCCAAATCGGACACCTACAGCTCCAGATACCATCAAAACAAGACAGGTAGGTCAGTGGGTTTAAAAATTCGAATTTAAACAACATTTACAGTTAAAGTCCAATTAATCCCAATTCGGTAAATCCCAATTAAAACAGGATTTTGTTTGGTTGTTTCTTAAACTTCAAGAACAGAAAATTAAAATTCGAAATTCAGAAAATATGTATGAAAAGGGATGAATTCTCAAGGTCATTCACATAGGATCTTTCAATGATTTACAGAAATTGTCAATTCCTACACAAATTCGAATTAACCAATTAAGCATCAATCAATTCTTCAATTATCTCATACAAGGATTAAGCAAACTTGTGTGAGAATTCTAATCCCTAACCTACTGGATTAAGCAAACAGTAGAATCATCTTAGAATTAAGCAAACTAAAATTCGAATTTAGGATTAAGAGGAGAAGAAGAACCATAAAGAATGCATTCCAATTCAAGATTCAAAATCCTAGACTTCTAGAGATTAGGAGAAGAGAAAATGTGCAAAAATTGAAAAACGAAATTGCATAGATGAAACCTCAAGATCCAATGCTAAGAACACTTGAGAATCAACCTTGAATTCGGCCTTCCATGGAGGTTGAAGAGGAAAAACGAAAATGTAAGAAGAAAAAGAAGAAGAAAGAAGAAGAAGAAGAAGAAGAAGAAGAAGAAGAAGAAGAAGAGAGAAGAAGGGAGAAAATGAAGAGACTTCAAATCTGAATTTTAGAAAATAAGAAAGAGTTCCCTCCAAAAGAGTAACTACCCCTATTGATAGATCTACTCCTAATTAATCAGATATAAATGATGTTTGAGCCTTGATTAACAAGTATCAGACCCAATACACCAATACAAGTCTTAAAACAATGTTGTTCCTGTGTCAGTTTCCGTAGCCCAACTTCAAACTGCAACGACTCCTAATTCCTTCATGGGAATATAGTCATATAAAATATCAAATTAAAGCCCTGGATGTTAGCTTTCCAATGCCACTGGAATCACCCAAATCGGACACCTACAGCTCCAGATATCATCAAAACAAGACAGGTAGGTCAGTGGGTTTAAAAATTCGAATTTAAACAACATTTACAGTTAAAGCCCAATTAATCCCAATTCGGTAAATCTCAATTAAAACAGGATTTTGTTTGGTTGTTTCTTAAACTTCAAGAACAGAAAATTAAAATTCGAAATTCAGAAAATATGTATGAAAATGGATGAATTCTCAAGGTCATTCACATAGGATCTTTCATTGATTTACAAAAAATTATCAATTTCTACCCAAATTCGAATTAACCAATTAAGCATCAATCAATTCATCAATTATCTCACACAAGGATTAAGCAAACTTGTGTGAGAATTCTAATCCCTAACCTACTGAATTAAGCAAAAAGTAGATTCATCTTAGAATTAAGCAAACTAAAATTTGAATTTATGATTAAGAGGAGAAGAAGAACCATGAAGCATGCATTCCAATTCAAGATTCAAAATCATAGAATTCTAGAGATTAGGAGAAGAGATAATGTGCAGAAAATTGGAAAACGAAATTGCATAGATGAAACCTCAAGATCCAATGCTAAGAACACTTGAGAATCAACCTTGAATTCATCCTTCCATGGAGGTTGAAGAGGAAAAACGAAAATGGAAGAAGAAGAAGAAGAAGAAGAGAGAAAATGAAGAGATTTCAAATCTGAATTTTAGAAAATGAGAAAGAGTTCCCTCCGAAAGAGTAACTGCCCCTATTTATAGATCTACTCCTAATTAATCAGATCTAAATGATGTTTGGGCCTTGATTAACAAGTATCAGGCCCAATACACTAATACAAGTCTTAAAACAATGTTGTTCCTGTGTCAGTTTCCGTAGCCCAATTTCAAACTGCAACTGCTCCTAATTCCTTCATGGGAATATAGTCAAATAGCACATCAAATTAAATCCCCGGATGTTAGCTTTCCAATGCCACTGGAATCACCCAAATCGGACACCTATAGCTCCAGATATCATCAAAACAAGACATGTAGGTCAAAAGGCTTAAAAATCCGAATTTAAACAACATTTACAGTTAAAGTCCAATTAAGCCCAATTCGGTAAATCCCAATAAAACAGTGGATTTAATCACAACTACAATCCAAGAAAGCTAAGATTAATTATGCAAAGTGTGAAGAAAAATGTGTTCATCAGAACTCAAATTGCTTGGCAAAGATAATGAAAATTGCTGGGAAATATCTTAAAAGGTAAAAATTATGTATGTGATTATTTTTAAAATACTTGCAAGCTTAGATAAGTATTTGAGGATGAGAAGATAGTAGACAGTAAGATATAGTAATAAATGGTTGGTAGAATAATTTTTTTTTACTAATCCTACATTGTGGAAGAAAGAAATATAAATCCGGTTTTTATTCAAACCAATAAATCTTTAATTGTTTAGAATGAATATGTCATATCTTTGCCTCTCTATGTCTCTCATAATATGTCTAACCTTGTTTTTCATTTATAACAATACATACATGAAAACATGATTATAGTTTTGTATTTTTAAAAAATAAAAAAGCATCTTGATAAATAATCTTCTATTTGTTTATATTATGACAAATGCAGAATTATTGTTTTAAGATGCAAGAATATTGGAAGCCAAAATTGGATATGCTTTTTGATAGCCTTGAGGATGCTTGGAATTTTTGGGTTGATTATGGTGAGAGAGTTGGATTTGGAGTAAGGAAACAATAAACAAAAAAAAAGATGGCTCAATTTTATGTTGTAGGTCTGTTTGTTGCAAAGAAGGTATGTGAAAGCCCGACAAACGAGATTATAAAACAATTAATCCAAGACCGGAGACCAGAACATATTGTAAAGCAAGTTTGGGACTTAAAAATATGTGTGGAAAATTGATAGTGCATGATTTTGAGGAAGAACACAACCATATTTTACATATACAAGAAACAACCCATATGTTGTTATCTCAATGAAAACTTACAGAAGCTCAATATCATCAAATTGATCTAGCAGATGATGCTGGCCTACAACAAAGAAAATCATTTGATTTGATGAGTAAAAAAGTGGGAGGTAGAACTAACCTAGGATATACTCGCCTTGATCAAAAGAACCATCTTCGAAAAAAAGGAAAAAGAGCTTGGTACATGGGGAAGCCGGTTATTTTTTGTAATACTTTCAGAGAAAGTTGGTTGAAAGTTTTCCTTTCTATCATGCCTATCAACTAGATGTTGAAGATCAAATTACTAATGTGTCCTGGGCAGATGCGAGGATGCTAATTGATTATGGGTATTTTGGTGATTTGGTTTCTCTTGATTCAACATATTGAACAAATAGTTCGCATAAACCACAAGCAGTGTTCTCAGGATTTAACCATCATAGAAGAGCATTGATTTTGGGGCTGCATTATTATATGATGAAACAACTGAGTCATACAAGTGGCTTTTTGAAACATTTCTGAAGGCACATAAGCAAAAATGGCCCCAAACAGTTTTTACTGATCAAGACCAAGCAATGGCAAAAGCACGAGTTGAGGTTATGCCTGAAACTTACCATGGCTTATGTACATGGCACTTGATGCATAATGGCATCAAGCACTTAGGCAATTTAATGAAGGGTGAATCACATTTTCTTATTGACTTTAAGAAGTGCATGTAAGGTTATGATCATGAAGAGCAATTTGAGGAATGTTGGAGAACCCTCCTTGAAAAGTTTGATATTAAGGAAAACACTTGGTTGCAAGGAGTGTACTCTATGAAGGAAAAATGGGCATCTTGTTACCTGAAGAAGGCTTTCACATTGGGAATGCGAAGCACCCAACTTATTGAAAGTGTGAATGTCGATATTAAAAGTTTTATCAATGTGAATTTGGATCTTATAAAGTTTTTTAATCGTTTGGAGGATGTTGTAGAAGAAAAGCGGTATAACGAATTGAAGTGCGAATATGAAGCACGTCAAAAAAATTCCAAGACTCAAGAACCCATATTCTGATATCTTGAAGCAAGTGTATGAGCTTTATACTCCCACTATTTTTTATTTATTCCAACACGAGTATGAGTTGTGTGAAGCATGTTCTGTTAAGAGCATAAATATAAAAGCATCATTAGTTGATTGTGTTATTGCCATGGTAAGGGATTTGGGAGAATGGCAAGTGTCATTTGATTTGGATAAGAAGACAAGTCATTCCTCTTGTCGTAAATTTGAGACATTTGGCATACTTTGTTGTCATTATTTAAGAGTCTTCATTCACATGGATGTCAAATCAGTTCCTGAGCAATATATCTTGAAGAGGTGGACAAAGTTAGCAAGAAGTGTGTCTTTACCTAATGTTATATATCTTGAAGAGGTGGACAAAGTTAGCAATAATGTGCAAATTAAGTTAAAGGAGAAGTAATGAAAGTAGATGTAAAGAACGTATATGCAGTTCAGGGGGAGTGCATAACACATATCAAGCACATGAACGCATAACGTTTATCAAGCAAACGAAAAGAGAAGATATTTATTAAGGGGGAGCAATTGTTATTATATTAAATTTCTCTGATATTATATTTCTCTTATTTCTCAATTTATCTCTCTTAGTTTATTTAAGTTTGTCATCATAAAAAAGGAGGGGAATGTTGAGTCTCAAAGACATTAAAAGTCTAAGACTTCCCCAACACAGAGTTTTGATGATTATAAACTTAATTAAACTCAGAACTTTATGCTTAATCAATATTTTCAAAGTTCTGTTATTTCAGAGACCTTTTGAAGAAAGTCTGTCTGAAGTCTGCTAAGATGTGAAGTTGGTCAAAGTTCTGAAGACTAAAGTTCTGAAGATCAAGGATCTGTCTGAAGTGAGAATGGTTCAGACGATGGTCCCCATCTGAAGACGAAGTCTGTCTGAAGTACAAGGGCATCTGACGTGGAAAGTCAAAGCTAGTACTAGAACCACACGCAACCTCAGTACATCAGAAAGCAAGACAAAAGACAAATTTTTATTTGAGATTCAAAATGGAAGCAAAAAATAGAAATGATGCTCTGTAGCAGTCACAAAAGTCAAAACAGCGCTGCAACCTAGTACGATGATAAAGTTGATTGGATGTCTCTAGAAGGGGGGTTGAATAGAGACTTGAAAAATTTATTCCTGAAAAGACTTAATATCAATCTGAGCTTGTCTCTTAAGCTTGTCTTCTTAGAATCTCAAATTGACTTGAGCGAGTTATGCAGTAAAAAGGGGTAAAAACAATATGTTAAATAAGTAAGGAAAATGATCTAGAAAGTAAGGAAACAAGACTTAGAATAAAAACCATGATTTAAAAGTTTCAAGTATTCTCGCTCAAGCTAGAATCTCGCTTGAGCGAGTTATGCAGTAAAAAGGGGTAAGTTTGAGTTTCTGCATATCTCGCTTGAGCGAGCTAGCTCGCTTATGCGAGATATAGGGGACTTTTGGGAGGCTCTCTGGACAATTTTCGCTTAAGCAAGAAGGGCTTGCTTGAGCGAGAATCGTTCAGAGAGGGGGCCTTTTTCTGGATCATTCTCGCTTGAGCGAGACATTTCGCTTGAGCGAGAATGTGAAGGAAAAGCATGCAACCGACACGCTCGCCCAAGCGAGAATATCTCGCTTGAGCGAGAATTCACTTATAGGTCAGAAACTTGTATTTTTGAACGAAAAATTATATTCTTTCCTTTCCTACTTCTTGTTAGAGAGAGAGACTCTGAATCCTAGTGAGAGGGAGAGCTTGGATTGAGGCTTAAGGAAAGGGTTCTATACAAAAAAATTCCACCTCCAACCTACCTTCATTCATCTCTTCTCTTTGAATTATCAAGTCTTAGGTGAGTACAACTCACTTTTCACTATGTTTTCTCACATGTCTGCTGGTTAAATGAACCCTAATTCTCTCTACCCCTTCCCTCTACTGAATACTTGCTAGATTGTATAATTGTATGCTTAATTGATATTGTAATTGTGAATTAGAAGTATGTTTGAAATTAGGTTTGAATAAGGGAAAATTATAAGTTATGTTCATGGAAATGACCTTGATTTTATTCTTTACATTTAGTATCATTGATGAAATATTATGTTATGATAATTGAAACACTCTAAGCCGGTTTGGACCGTGAGTTAATTCAAGCCGGCTTCGGCCGTGAGTTAAAATTAAGAAATTATGTTTAAAACACAACTTCGGTCCAGTAATGGGTGGGATTCGTCCTTGGGAAAGACGTTTCATGTAGTCTGAGCTCAGTTCTAACTCCAGCAAGAGATAAGAATATGCCTGCTAGTTACAGCAGTGAGTGCATCATGAATTGCATAATCTTAGTTTGATAATGTTATGTGAATTGTATTAAATTCTTTAACTGCCATTGATACATGATTCCCTGCATTTCATATGCATTGTTGTATTCACTGAGATTATTATCTCACCACACGTTATGTGGGTGTGTGTGTGTGTGTGTGTATATATATAGATGTACAGGCACCACCGAACTTGGATTCTCGGACCGAGAGTTGAAGTAAACTTCATTCGATGAATGTGGGATTAATTTTGCTTTGTAAATGAAATGGACATCTAGGTGTTTATGTATATTATCATGTAAATAGGTTTAAGTTTTAAAGTTGATCAGTGATGTATAAAGTATAAGTTTGTTTTGTAAATAGTGGATTTACCTTAAGTATGTTATAAAAGTTAGTTCTTATTCGCAAATTGTCGAGTTATCGTTGGTTACTTTACAATTTAGTGAATATACCGGTATCCAATATGTCACGCTTTAATTCTAAGTTCAGAATTTGGTTTCCAACGGGCTAACTTCTGAATTAGAAATTAGGACGTTACAAGAGTCATTTTTATTGGTCTCACTTCCAAATCCCCTATTCTCTTCAGCATGGACAAAGGCATCAGAGTAATACTAGCACCCAAGTCAAGTAAGGCTTTTCCCACCGGTAGAGTAGTAATAGTAACTGGAATAGTGAAACTGTCAGGATGCTTAGATTTCTAAGGTAAAGATTTTTGAATTATGGCACTGCATCCTGCCTCCAGTTCCACTATCTCTTCTGAAAACCTTCTTTTCTTTGTCAGGAGCTCTTTCATGAATTTTGCATATGTTGGCATTTTCTTCATGGCTTCAACAAATGGAATATTTATTTGTAGTCGCTTGAAGATATCCATGAATCTTGCAAACTGTCTTTCTTTATCTTTCTTTGAAGGAGCATGAGGATAAGGTAGATTTTTCAATTGTGGTACCTGTACATCACTCTTCTCCTTCTTTTTCTCACTCTTTCTTTTGTCACCATTTTTCTTTTTTCTTTTTCTTTATTATTCTCACTATTTACACTCTCCTCTTTATTGTTTCCTTCCTCTCCCTCACACTAATCCTTTTCTTTTTCATTTTCTTTTCTCTCTAATACTTCCTCCTCAACAGCCAGGTTGTCACCAATCTCTCTTCCTATAGTTTTATCACTCCTTGTTGTAATTGACTTACAATGCTCCTTAGGATTGGTCTGGGTGTTGGCTGAAAAATGGCCTCCTTGTTGATCTGATAACTGTCTAGCCAACTGTCCAACCTGTGTCTCTAGATTTCCGATAGAAGCTTCTTTGCTTTTCTGATTGGATAGAGAAGCTTGCATGAATTTCTCAAGAGTATCCTACAATTTTGATGATTCTTGTACTGAAGGATAATGTTGTTGTTGTTGGTAAGGAGGTTACCTATTAGATGGACCATCATCTTGTTTCCAGCCAAAATTTTGATTTTGATCATCTCTTCAACCCTGCGAAAAATTGTTAGGATAAGAATCATTAAGCAAAAAAGGAGATTTTATGGCGGTGAATTTATCGCGGTTACATGTAATCACCGGGCTAAAAAAGATCTATAAACATAATTATTGCGGTTCCGAAAAGGAACCGCATTTTTTGTTCAATTTTTTTGTTTTATATATTTATATTTTTTAATTTGGCTTACATTTAATGCGGTTCCAAAAATAACCCGCATTGCTTACTATTTACCGCGGTTCTTCTATGAAACCGCATTTCTTTTAGGCACTCAGATTATTGAAGGCAATTAGTGCTCTATTAGGGTTCACAAGATGGGAGAGGAAGAAAGGGGGCTAAGGAGGTGAGAAGCGTACCAAAGTCAAATGAGTAAGGGTTGTCGTATCCACGAGGAACACTGATTCAATTGAATTTCTTATTTAAACTACTCACTAAGTATATTTATACAAAATTTGGATATGTTCATGGTTGATTGATGATAAACTAAGCTATTTTGCATCAAAGTGATAAAAGAGCAATGAAGTAAATTATAGAAAATTCAGTTGGAGAAACTGGGATTGAAAATTTCATCTATCTCACTCATATGTGTTCTGGTAAATTTATAATATACAGTAATCGAAACTAACAATATTTATGCAACACACGAAAATCATTTATACCGATTTCTTAGATATAAAATTCATAGGATAAATCCCCTAAATATGGACTCCTTAAATATTTAACAGATTATCCAACACGAAAATCTGCTGCATGGACGGGAGACAATCCTTATTCTTTCTCCTACATGTGGGAGCTAGGTATAAGGTCTCTTTGTCCTTATTAGGCAATATTTTGGAGGATATTTCCATGTGATTATAATAGGCCAGACTGTTTTTTTTTTTAAGAGATTTATGAAATATCCAAAAAATAATTTTATTTCGTTTGTCTATTTCTTGGTTAATTAATAACAGTAATAGAGGAATTAAATTTTGGAAAGAGGACGTACGGTGAAAAACAATCAAAGATGGCTTGAAGGGTTATGACCTCAAATATATTTTTTCATAGGTCATTTTGTTACGAGAGCGTGACATAATGGAGAGCTCACACCATATACAAATGGCTTGCCGTGTGAAAAAACTAATAGTGGGTACGTAATTAAGTACCCTATAATGAAGCAGTTTATAGCATATCTGCGAGATGCACTACAAAGTTGGTGAATATGATTCTAAACGACACTTCTCCTTCTATTTCTTTCTATATCTTATTGATTCACATTATTATTATGATTATAATTGGTTTTATCATTTTCTAAGCCGGCATAAACCACAATGTAATCATGTACATTTCCCTGTGTTGTTATCATCTACCTTTAGATAAGAATAACATTTGTGAAAACAAGGTGATGGCACAATTGAAACTAGAAAAATAACACAATTATTAAAATGATTAACTCCATAGGGCTGTTTCCACGAGCTTTTGTTTCCTCGGTGAAATATGTTGACAAAATCCCCTAGTAAACTAATACATATATACTATATAAAAAATATGAATTTAATTCGTATACACTGATCGTGTAAAAAAAATTTATGTTTATCCAATGATTATCTATCATATTATTTATGATCAGTATGACACCTCATATGTTACTAAATTAATTAAATGATGTGACACATCATTAAGTGACAATATAAACTTTTTTTTACGGTTGATGTACATTAAATCCAAATAATATTGTGTTTCTTGTTCACTTGTATCTTTCTGATTTCACTTTAAATGTGAGACTCATTTAAGAATTGTAAATATCATATATAAAAGTGATTAATTAATTTAATAACATTACATTGCCTTCTTATGCTTTTCTCATTCATGGATAGGGATGTCAAAAAAAATTTGTACCCGTGGATACCTATGGATATACCTACAATGGGTACCCGGCCCGCATGTCTATATAATGGGTAGGGACAGATATTATACTACCCGTCCCGCAGGTACGCGCATACTCCTTAAAACATATTTTTCTATTAAATATATTTGAATATTATTTTATGATGAGATATAATTTATTTTATATTATTTTATAATGATATTTTTAATATATTAACACATAATAGTATTATATAATGATTATTTATATATATAATATGATATTATAATATATAATATGACATTTTCTCTCTTTTTTGTTATAAAATTTAAAATTTTAAACATTAATGGTTACCCGTAAATATATGCGGGTACCCACTACCCGTATGAATACCCGTTAATTTTAACAAATATGAATATAGGTAGTGTATTACCCGTCCCTCTCCATTGATATCCTTGTTCATGGAGGATAAATCTTCGTGTGAATAGCTAAGCCCTCCCTGATTCACGACGAAAAAACAAAATAATGGCCATCCCTGGTATATAAGAATGCAAGTAGATAACTTAAAATATTAAAATTCTTAAAATGCATTATGAATATGTTTATTTCTCCTGAGCCAAAAGAAAATAATAATAATACCGTGGTTTCGCTTGTCTTGAATTTTCTCAAACATCTCCTTTCCCCTAATTTCTCATAGACAAATTAAAAAGGGTAAACGTTGATAGAATATAATATCCTGTCATATAGAATGATTACAAATTATATTTTCATAACATGTCTACCATACCTGTATTGACACTCACAGGTTGAGCATTCCATACTCATCGTAGGTATAATATACTCTTGAGATATTTTCAGACCATGTATTCCCATTTTACCCTCAATTATAGATTAATCATTCAATTAGGTGAGAGGGAGAGGGAGAGGGAGAGGGAAAGGGGCAACATAGTCTTTGGGAGTATAAAAAAGGTGTAGAGGATAAGCAAGTAACCAATACCTACTCTGCACATCACATGGACCCATATATATAGAGAGAGAAACAAAAATGGTAATAGAAGCTTCCGGTTCCGCAGAGAACATTCATGATGTGATTCAGATAGTGATATCAGAGGTGGGGCCCAATGTGCATTTGAGAAGCCGCATCCCGATTGGTTGCCCTGCCACGTCAGAAATGAATGATGATTCATCAGTGGGGTCTACCTGATTGAATCAAAGCCCCACATCTAAAGGTCAACCCAGCTTTCTACTTTTTCGTCTTTATTTATTTTGAAATTTCATTTATTTGGCGATTCTCTCCATCCTTATGGGCATTATTACTAGTAGGGTGTAAGCGAGTTCGATCCGGCCCGTAAACCCGATAGATTATATATAAGAGATATCTAACAATTTGGTTTAGGTATTCAGTTCGTTTTTTTTTCAAACTTATCTGATTCGATTCAGGTCTCGGGTTTGACTACATTGAAACCGATAGACCCAACCCGAATCAAACCAGAAAAAAGAAACTTTAATTTTATTTAATTTTCCTGCTCTGAGAGAACAAAAATAGGTGTAGCGGCAACACTAGCAGGGGTGCAATAGAGGTAATGGACTTGTGCATGGCTCTACAATGGCAAATGGTGAAGCTTTAGAGAAGATGATTTGTAACTAGGGAGGAAAAGAAGAACAACAATGGAAAGAAGACGCAATACAGACACAGATGCAATGCAAAAGACGCAGATGGCGATGCCAGCAATGGAAAGAAGAGTAAAATGTAGAAGCTCAGATCTGACCTTAGTTCATTAACGACTCAACACAGATCGTAGAACGTCCAACACCACCATTGTCAATCGCCATTGGGAGCTCGGTTGCAGCTCCATCGCAGCGCCTCCGCGTTGCAACTCCGTCGCGGTCGTGCAGCAGTTTCGATCCCCTTTCCCTCATCCCGCCGCTCCTCTCCCCCCAAACCCCTATTTCAGATTTTCAGAGCATCTACGTACTCCTCTCCCCCAAACCCCATTTCATCTACTCCACTCATTTTATTTTTCCCTGTTTCTTTTCTTTTTTCATTTTATATTTTAATTTCATTTCATCTTCCACAGTTTTTTTTAAAAGGAAAAATGCTCATGACTCGATAATCCAATCCAACCCGAACATCGGGTCGGGTTAACTAACCCAAAAAATACAAAAATCGGAACAACCCAATCCGTCACCATTCTATCGATTTGGACTTGATATCACCTGAAACCAAACCCAACCCGATTACACCCCTAATTACTTGGTTGGTTGGTTCATGTAGTAGTTCGATTCTCCTTAAACAAACAAATTTTTGCAGAGAAAGCTAGTTCCACGATGAGGTAGGATACTTGTGATTTAAACAAAAAAAATCCTTATTGGTATTATTAATGAGAGACGTAAATAATACCCACACTCTCGCACAAACAAAACTCAATTTAACATCATGCAAAGAGATAATTACTCTTATTTATTTGGTTATCATTCTTTTAATATAAAAATATATACATTATTGAAAATTTTTCTTTCTTTTTAATAATTATATTTTAAAATTGAATTGTTAATTTTAACATTTTTTTTCACGATAGCATGTTTAAGGTTTAACTATATTTACAAGTATTGTTCCGATATCCAATATTCATTTTTTTCAAGAAATTGTGTGTTTGATTTGATGTTAAAATTAACCAAATTTAAATTTAAATTTTTCAATATAACTATTTATAAAGTTAAAAATTTGAGTTTTATCACGTTTAACTAAATATGCTCTAAACCAACTCAACGCTTCACTTTTGTCCTAAAATTGTGCACATTTATATCGGTGTACAACTAATATTTTCTTGGTATATAAAGACAAAGTAATATTTTGGTTGAAAAAAAACAGCCACCCTAAATAATTAGGTTGTGAGTAATAAGCTTGTATAGCTATAATGAGTTGCGCTGCCCACTTCCACTCGGGTAAAATTGCACGTGTTGTTGCACTTCACTATAAAAGAAAAAGGTGTGTGGAAGATGAAGAGCCCAATTCCTAAACAAAAAGGACCACAAAAGGGACCCACAGAGTATAGTGGGCTCCCCAGAAACAGAGTCCAAGTTGCAATTCTAATGATAATGGCTAGCTCACACCGGACCGCAAGCCGCTTCGTACCCTTAGCAGCCATCAAAGAAAAGTGGGTCCCACATTCCACCATACTGGTCACTGAGTCACTGTGTTTACATCTAGCCGGCTAGTTTCGCAAGCTGAGCCGCTGCTTGCAAAAATGGCTCCTAGAATAGAATGGGCCCAATTATTCTTATTTTGATTATAAAAACAAAAGTATTCTTCTATTTTGGGCCAATTTCTCAAGTCTTATTATTCTAATAAACTTTAAAAAGTATATACTTTCGACCAAAAAAAAATGTATGTACTCTTTGCTAATAAAAAGTCTAAAAAACATTTAACCCTCAAAATAATAATAGGGAAGGAACTTCAAGCCTATGTTTGTTTTACCATTATAACAGTACAAAATCATGGTGCATAGTTTTATATAATTGATTTTAAATCACTTCCGTCTAACGTATTTCATAAAATGTGTATCACTCATCTCAACCATTTATTTATGGAATCAATTTTACTCAACTATAAACCAAACAAACACTAAGAATATTTGAAAATGGGTATCACAATCATTGAAAAGATATTTTTGTTTTCTTTATATGTAGGGGTTAAAGTTATGATATAAATATATGATGACTTAACCAACGGGGGTTGGTTCAAGTGGTATATGTTTGAATCCCTTTAAATAATATCTTGAGTTCGAATCTTTTGGATGGAAAAAATCCATGCTGGGAAACTAGCCCCATCATGATATGGATGTTCCCGCTTTGAGCAGGATTGCCTCCCGTAAAAGATATCTTTGGTTTAAACAAAAAAAATATGATTACTTGTATATCTATAGTTTTAATAATTTTGGAATAATTTATTTAAGGTTTAAATGCACTTTTAACCCCTTTAGTTTATAATATATATAATTTTGGTTGTTTTTAAACTATTTAGGTTTCTATATTTTTAAAATTAAGTAATACATATACTTTAAATGATAATTTTTTTTATCTAAAATCCTCTACTTTATTTTTTCCATCTAAATGTTAAGAGGTTTATAATATATAGATTTGAAATATAAATATATAAGTTAGAAATTTAGTAAAAATTTGATAAAATTTGAAGAATTATATAGGATGTAAGATTAAGATTTGAAGAAGGGGAAATTTTAGATTTCTTTTATTTTATGTTAAATTTAATGTTTTGATTAGTGGGTTTTGTGTGAAAGAAAGTTCAAAATAATTTAATTAATTCAATTTATAAAAAATTGGAGTAGAAAATAATAATATATGTGTTTAAAATAGAAAGAAGCGATTGAAGAGTTTAATTATAACAAATAAAAAACTGAGCGATAAAATTTATCTAAAACATGATTGAAGGATCAAATCACATATTAATTAATTATAACAGAGAAATTGATCGAAAGTACAATTAGATTTTCATTTAAATGTTATGATAGATTTTCTCATGCTAATTCTCTCTTTGACTATTAATCTGTTATTAATTATATATAATCCATGTAAGAAACCTCCAACTTCTAATTAAGAAAAAATATGTTGTTTGATTTTTCATGCATCCTCTTATAGTGTAGTATTTAATATTTAATAATGTCGTCACAAAAGTAATGACGTTATACTTTTAAAAGGATGACATACTAGATTAGAAGACAAATAAAAGTAAATAATGTGAAAATCTATAAAAGCAACATTAAGAAAACAATAATCTAAGAGGAAAGGAGAATCACTTTCAATCTTTCATATGCAGGAATCATTTAATTAACAGTAGTATTAATTAATTAGTGATTACTTCTGTCAAACCCAGGCCAAACTAACATAATTAAACTCACATTTAAAGAACATGAATACTTTGTAAGAAAATTAAACTTTCTTACTAGTATATACTTTATTGTCTGCTTTTTTGTGTAGTTTTTTCTTATTTTAAGTTTGTGTACATATTTTTATCTTTTTCATTTCTATGCCATGATTTAGAGAGATCAAAGGAAAGTTCTGTATTACCTCCCCCGTTGTCCAATATCACAAACACGTAACCGATCTACTAATAAAATCTCACCGAAATGATGATGTATATGACATAAACAAATGAAAATTAACCAAATTAATGTATTTTTCTATATATAGATAAATGAAAAAAAATACACACATTAATTACGTGTAAATAATTAATTAATTCCAGAAAAAAATTCCAATAAAGTAAAAATGATTTTATAGTAAAAAATAATGTGAAAATCCAGGGTCCAAATGCAAAGCACAAGGATTTGTATATTTAATTAGCAGATGAATCATTAAAGAAACATGTGAATTCTGAGAACGGAACGGAATAAAATTTGAGGTGTTGGGACGGGGGATGAGTTCCGTAATGAGTCGATCACCTGTGACAGTGAGACGTGCTAATATACATATATATAGAATCAATTATGACCCTCTCGACAGTGTGATGGAAACGCATTGGTCACAAGAATTTTGGTACATAAAAATAAATTTTTAATAATGAAATCATGCCATACCAATATAGGATTGATATATTATACACTACTAATATAATAGGAGTTTCTTTTAAAGATAACAACATCATTCTGTCCTTACTGAGGCTGAGGCTGTGTTAAGTTAACGAGAAATTAATAATACTAATCTATTAGTGTAATCGAACAAAAATTTTCCTCCTTCCATTTCCATCCAAGGAGCACAAGTGATCGATGAATAAATATTGTAAATTAAAGTTCATCACCAAAAGGCTTCTACTTCCTTTTGACTTTTCTTGTAATTAGCGTTGCATAATCATATATATTTTATGTAATTAGGAAAATCGATCAAATTAGTACACGACTGATTAATCTTCCAAAACAATAAAGTTATGGTTAATTATACTACTATATATATATATATATTTTATCATAAATTTATAAATAAAATCCTATTTTCCCTAATATATACTTCACTATCTAGCTTTGGATTTTCCCATTGGATTAGAATAGAAAGATATTCTATTTATATTATTTTTTGAGTTTAATAAATATACACCATCAGTGAAAAAATGATTTAATTGATATTGACAATACATTATTGGATATATTAAACTCATACTTAAATCCTTATTTTTCATACAAATTGTAGAAGGGCCAAGCACGATTACTTACTTAATTCCAAGTATATGTTCTTTTAGTAATGACGTGTTTGGAAGAGTTTATTAGAACTTATCATAAAATAATAAGGATTTATGTAAGTATTTGAATAAACTCGTGAAAATAACTTATGACTTACTTCATAAGTTATTTTTAACTTATTTCAATAAGCTCCCAAGAATAACTTATGAAATAATTTATATATGCAACAATTAAGTATTTTCTCTCCTATTTAGTTCTCATCTACTCCTTTAAATGCTTATGACAAATTAATTCTCATATCATAAGCACTTAAGCTGTTTTCTCAACCCACCCAAATATCTATGTACACCATGTCTACTAGATGTTTGGCAACTTTTAGGGTGTGTTTGTGAGTTTAGAGAGAAAGGAAAGGAAATGATTGGAGGGAGAAAGGAGGGGGAGAAGAAGAGGAAAATACTTTGTAAAATACTCAAACTCATAAACACAAAAGGGGAAAAACTTTCAATAAACCCTTCCCTTTCCCTCCAAAATTTAATTCACAAATGTACCCTTAGTGGGAGAGAAGTGATCCTTAAATAGGACTATTTGTTAAATCCTTGAACATAAGAAGTGCATGTATATTAATATCTTATCCAGATCCCTTCAACAATTGAGCTAGCCAAATATTAAAGGTTTTCAATCTTGCATTTCTAATTATAGGCCATGTTTAGAAATATAAAAGAAGTTTTGAACAATTAAAGTATTTTGTTTTTCACATTTTCTAGATTTTGTTTTCATCTTTTAAAACATATATTTTGACTATTTTAATCTCTTAAATGAATTAATGATAAAGTGGCCAATACTGGAATACTAAATTCTTTTTAGAGTTCAATCTCAAGAAATTTAAATTAGCATCCATATGGTAAATATTCATCAATATAATTATACTTTACAAGAAAATGTTTGGTTCAAATAATTCATTATTTAATTATTCTGTTCCTATACATGTCTCACTTAAGACAAATATGAAATAATTATCACATTAATACATTAACTTTTCTACTTTTACTGTTAGACAATTATTAGAGATACACCCATCCTAGCTACTTTTACTTTATATGGTGACACTATTCATAGTTTTAGATGAAATGTATTTTTTATTGATCTCAATTACTCATAACCATTAAATTAATTATATATAAGTATTAATTATTTTGATTATTTCATTCAAATGTTATAAAATTTAGATAATTATACATTTATAATTAAATGATTTTCATTTTTACATACTTTAAAAATATGTATGATATTAATGAAGTATTAAATTTTATAGAAAACTTTCAATTTTGGAATAAAATTAACATTAAGAAAATTAAGGATGAGTATGTATGATTTTAATTTGAGACCGATTAATGTGTGTGCGGCCTGCAAGAAAGGGTAATAATAATAAGGTGAACAACCATCACTAAGAAAGGGACAGGAAGAGAAGAGAAAGCATTAGGAATTTGAAGATTGTCTGTCCCATGGAACATCCAGGAGATCCAGTGTCACTTCACAATTTAATTAATTACAGTACATTCAATATATATGGTAGGGACTAAGAATGGAGGTGGGGGCTGTGTGTGTGTGTGAGAGAGAGAGAGAGTAGTAGTAAGTAACCTTTAATTTTTACAAAAAGGAAGAGAAGAGAAGAAAGGGTTGGCTGTTCTATTACGTCACCACCAGCCAATGCCAATATCCCTTTGAAATTTGTTTACTATTTTTAGTGTCTTCCCTTCCCTTCCCTTTCTTTAAGATTGGTGATTGGTCTCTGCTGTTAGTTCCCTATCTTTCTATATCTCTCTCTTCTTCACTCCTTGTTGGTTAATTGGGTCCGTCCCTTTCAGTTGCTGGTAGAGGTTGAAGTGACAGTAGAAAGAAACAAAATCCTTTCCCACCACCAAGATCGACTTGATCATATAGTTAGTTTAATTGCAAGAAAACACATTGAGACTTAGGGTTTCATTTTTCTTTCTTATTTAACCCTAGCCTAACTACTTGCCTTTCTCTTCTTCTTCTTCTTCTTCTTTCGCCTCTGCTTTGCTTTTCGATGTGTTATTGTTTTTCCTTCCTCGGGATCTGATCCATCCGACAAGTAAAGCAGAGGTTGTGGTTGTTAGAGAACAAAAAGTAGTTGAAGGCTTCTATTCCCGAGGAGTGTTTGTTACTGTTTGAGCCTGATCGACTCACTTTTTAATTTAGTTTATATAGTTTTGTCGTTGAAAATCAATCTTTTTCTGGTTTTGGAGCTAGTTGCTTCCTTCCTCTTCTTCTGTCTATTTTGGAGTCAATTTATTCAGAGATATCAGTCCACTTACTTTCATCCTCAATATCAGCTTGAACACACACCAAACTGATCCATCATTTTAATTTGGAGGGAGGAAGATCTGCCTGTGGCTGTGGCCTACAAACAAACAACATATCAGACACTGCTAGCTATTGCTTAATTCATCTGTGAGCTCTCTTACACTTTGATTAATTTCGATCTTTTCTATATATATCTTCAATTCCTAGCTACCTAGCTGGATCCAATATCCCTTTTAATTTCTTCATCTCCTTTCCTATGTATAAATTATTTGTTTCAAAATATTAATTAATTAGAGGTGGAAACTTTAATTTCATTCTGCTCATCATCTTAAAGCAACATCTTTTTAAAGTAAAATTCAAAGGAATTGGGACTTTTAATTTGTTTTGCTTAATATATATATATAGTATACTGTACGTTAATTAAGAAGAAGGTTCATGAACTTTTTTTATATCCTTTAGAGAAGAGCAAGCATGGGTCATGAATTAGTGGGAATCACAATGAGTACCTATCAATCACTTGTATTCTATGTGTTCATCTATTATCACAAATGTATGTGCATGTCTATCATCACATGTGTGTTGACTATGTCACCATTCCACATGCATAATCATCATGCTCTCATGCGCGCTACCCTTTTCTCCATCTATATTATATATCATATCGGATATATAGATAGCAATTTTTATTCTTCTCTTTCATCATTTTCTAATTAATAATCTTTATATATTAACGGACCGGTCGTATGTGCTCAATTAATTTGATTAATTAAATGTAGGCTAATTAATTAAGTATATATACAATTTATGATGTTCTTTCCTTTCCTTTACGAAATTATTAGGTTTTAAATTTATATATCCTCATCAACTGCCAAAACTTGAATTTGCGAAATCCTAATGTTTAAAATTGAAATTATCGATCTTCAGGAATGCATATGCATATACAGAATTATATTAATTATTATATTTAGTATGCATCCCATAATTTTTAAAAGCCAATGTCAAACTCATTTTGACCGACCGCATATGGTTGTTCGATTATTAAACAAAAGAGAACAATGGCACAATTAATAGTACTGATAATTGATTGACGAAGCGTGAATATATAATGACCAAATTAGCCAGCCTTATATCAGAGTGCAACAGCAACAGAACACTTATTTTCTTTCATTTCAAATCCAGATGTTCAAAAAAGTAGTTATTTTTCTCACTCTCTCAATGTGTTAGTTTACATAAACTTTTGCAATTCTCTCATCCCCAGTTCTCTATTCTATTCTATATTACAAAACCTTTTATTATTTTGATGAGGCAAAAAAACTGTTATATATATATATATATATATATATATATATATATATATGCATGCATGCATGTAGTGCACTTGTCTACTATTAATTAACTTTGTGATATTTGAATTTGGCCAAGAAAAAGTAAATTACAGAGGACATATATATGATCAAAGTATCTTATTAATTATATATGTGTGTTGTTTGCAGGAGCAGGACACTAATTAAGAAAAGAGGGAGAATATGAATGCTACTTTTTGTCATGTTCCCCCGGGTTTTAGGTTCCATCCCACAGATGAAGAGCTTGTTGACTACTACCTTAGGAAGAAAGTTGCATCAAGGAGGATTGACCTTGATGTCATTAAAGATGTTGACCTTTACAAAATTGAGCCATGGGATCTTCAAGGTTGTTATATATATAGCAATATATACTGAAAGATGCATGTGTTATTAATTAATTATATAAGTTTCTCTGTACTAATTTCCTTTATTTTTCAATGTAATAAATAAAGAGATTTGCAGAATAGGAACAGAAGAGCAAAATGAATGGTACTTCTTTAGCCACAAGGATAAGAAATATCCAACTGGAACTCGCACAAATAGAGCAACTGCTGCAGGATTTTGGAAAGCAACAGGAAGAGACAAGGCAATCTATTCAAAGCATGACTTGATAGGAATGAGGAAAACCTTAGTCTTTTATAAAGGAAGAGCTCCAAATGGACAAAAATCAGATTGGATTATGCACGAGTATCGCCTTGAAACTGATGAAAATGCCACACCACAGGCAAGTTCATTTTGATATAAAGAAAAAAAAAAACAGAACCATTTCCTTCACAAGATTATTTATCTTATGTTAATTCAAAATTGATTTATGATACGCATATACACAGTTTACTTAGTTTCAAGTGGTTAGATGAGACCAAAAGTCTTAGTGCCTATTAGGTTTAAATTTTCAATTCCATAAAATTTATTTTAAATCATTTTCGTTCAACATTAAAATGTATTATTCATTTTTCATCCATTAACTTTAGAATCAATTATATTCACATGTAAATCAAACGGGACTTGATCTAACTAGCATGTTATATGTCATTAGGAACTAATGAATCCAAAAATAAAAAAGGAGCAATGTATAGCATATATTATATATAGTATATATACATAGCCCACCTTAGTTTTGGAAATTATTATAATTAACTTTTCCTTTTGGTGGTGAATTTCTCAATACAACTACAACATATCCCTCCTTAAACTAACATTTGTTTTGTCCTGTATGTGGACCCCTTTTATTTTTTATTTTGTATGGTTAAAGCAGGAAGAAGGATGGGTTGTGTGTAGGGTATTCAAGAAGAGAGTAACAACCATGCGTAAAGTGAGTGAGCATGACTCCCCTTGTTGGTATGAAGACCAAGTCTCTTTCATGCAAGACTTGGACTCACCAAAACAAACCTCTCAATCCAATTTGGTCTATCAACTTCCATATCCTTGCAAGAAAGAGCTTGATTTGCCATACCAATTGCCTAGGGATCAGTTTCTCCAGCTTCCACTTCTTGAGAGCCCAAAACTACTTCAATCTTCCACCACCATGGCACCATATGGTCTAGATCATCATGCAACTGCTCTGCTTCCCTCATCACTCATACAACAAGAAGATCAAAAACAGCAAAACTTTCAGGCAATGTTGTATAGCAATAATGAACAAGGTGCAGGGGTTGATCAAGTCACTGATTGGAGAGTGCTTGACAAGTTTGTTGCTTCACAACTCAGTCAAGATGCATGCAAAGAAGACAACAACAACAACAACATCTTTCATGGCACAGACAATGTACAAAATTTGGACAAACAAGAAATGTTGTTGGTGCCTGCAGCAGCAGAAATTAATGCATCAACATCAAACTCCAGCTGCTGTCCAATTGATTTGTGGAAATAGTTGGCAACTTAATTAAGACATATATACTAATTAATTAGCTTAAAACATTGCTGTTTAAGATTCATGTACATAATAAACGTAATGGGAAAAACTACTTTAACTATTTTGTGGAGCTTCTTGCTCTGCTCCTATATATAGCTAGCTAGCTAGTTAATTTCCTTTTAGCAATATTCAATTAAGACTTAATGGAATGGTCAAATAGTTAGTATTTCCCTGAAGATGGAAACTTTTACAGGGACGTTACAATTAAGTTGCATTGTTTTCTACTATATAAGTAAAAGAAGCCAAGGTCTAACAGCCATATCCGCTGTTTTTATTGGATTGACCGACCGGGTGGTCGATATAAATCTATCTATATATGTCTGTATGTTACAATTAAATGTTGTAATAGTTATAGAAATAAATATTGTTCTTTTTTCCCTTTTTGTTTGTTAATTTTGTGAGATGACAATTTATTGTTTCCTTAATAATCAATTTTGTATATGGTTTTTATGTTTAGCTTTGTAAGTAGTAATAAAGAATAAGTTCTGTTTTGTTTCTCCATAGAATTATGTATAAGATTAAAATTAAATGAATAATGTTGATATATAGATATGGTTCCATAAGTAGGCTTGATCTTTTCGCATTCAAGAAGCCTTATATATATAAATATATATTAGTCATGGATGCTATATACCTTTCCTTGGAAACAAAGATTTAAAAGTATAATGATTTGTGATGGTCCATCAAGCTTATATGCTAAGACAGTAGGGTTAGTTAATTAAGGACCTTATATTACAAATCTATCAAAAGTGTCGATTTTTTACCCCACACCGGGGCCTTGTCTTGATATGGCTTGGCTTGTGTGCATATTTGATGATGAAGCAAACAAAAAGAAAAAGAAAACAGTACTTACACACACACAAGACAGCTAGCGAATGGTACCACATATATATATATATATATATATATATTCTTTGCTGCTAAGTCTCGCAATATATATTATCTATCAGATTTACAAGGCAAGCAAAAATAAATATCACCTATATATATATATAAATAGCCAGCCAGCCTAGGCTTGAAATTGGGAATTAATGCAACAAATTTAGTTGGTTCTTTAGTTACTCCAAGTGGCACCAAATCATACAAGCAAATGATTATAGGGAATTCACAAGTGCCTTATCAAATACGTAACTTCAAAGCCTCTTGTACAAGATTCAAACTGTTTTTCTTATAACAGATGTGATGATGCTAATAATAGCAATGAAACGCTTGAATTATGTCTATCTAGAGTAGGGTTGAGTTGGGAAAGGTAATATTTAGAATAAATGGGTGGTTAATTTCATATTAATAATTAATTTAAGTGTGTAGGAATTGTAAATAGTCTAATTAAGGATCGATAAAGCAACTTTGACCCCCCAAAGAAAATGTTCATAAGGAATCACAAATGAGTAGCAGTAGATAGAAATGTGCATGCATGTTCTTATTTTCCAAAAGAAAATGAAGTTATATATATCTGTCAACCTTGCAAGCAATAGTACAATGAACAAAACAAACAAAATGAGGCAGAGAATTGCATTAGTACAATCAAACTAAGCTTCAGAAAACTAACCAACAACTCAACAAATGCTTTGGAAGAAAGAACTAATCCAAAGCAACATGCAAAAGAGTAAGTGGTATATATAGTACAGCTAGCTAGCTCACCCAAAAAAGTAACAAAAAGAATGGTAATTAATTTGGAAACTGATAAACAGAATAAGGTTGAAACAGAGATGAATATTGTCATATACAGATTGATGAGAAGCTTAAAACCAAAGCCTGAATTTTGTTTTACTAACTAGTACTGGAACAACAGAAGAAATTAATGGTGCATGATAGTGTGTGTGATCACCTACCACATGAAACATATTGGCTGGCCTAGTAGTGAAAGAAATTAAAGCTAGGTGGGTAGCTCAAAATTAAGAATGAAGAAACAAGTAGCTAAGAACTAACTAACTAGTGTATTAGAGAGAGCATGATATAGCAACCTATGGGTTTAATTTATATCCATGAAGAGAGAAGAAGAAAGGTCAAGGAGATGCTAGCAAATTGCAGAGGCGAGTGAGAAAAACTGTTTGATATATCATATCATTTTAATTTATTGAATACTCTTCCCTTCTTCATTACTTAAATACAGCAGAGGGCATGGCATGACATTTACTTGTTGTGAGGTCAAGGTTTGTCTCTTCTTCTCTTTTAAGCAATTATGTTCGAAGACGACACTCATGAACCATGTTCCAGGTGGACACACGGAGAGAAAGAAATGGAGGCAGTGATTAACTTGTGGATTCCAAGGTAGTAGCTAGTCAAGTAAATATATATATATATATATATATATATATATATGATCAAAGTAGTCAGAGCTATATATTTTCAATACTTCATGTTAGTATTATCAAGTGTTTGTTTGCTTCCCAATTGGTTCCTAGTTGAAAAAAGTTAGAATCATTTCTGTGAAATTTAATTTAAATCACTTTCGTTTAATTATTTCGTGAATCATGCATCATTTAATTTATTTTCATCATTGATTCTATAAATTTATTAAAATCAATTCTACCCAATTATAAACTAATAATATTCTAAGTTGTGTTGTGAGGGAGAGCATATGAATGCTTTTAAAAATAAAATAACTACAGCCACGACACAAGAGCATGCGGGTGCCGTAAGAATAACACAATAAAGAGTGGATGGATGAATAATCAGGGGTTTACAGTAAGTAATGTCATTTTTTTAATTAGTGTATATATATGTTATTTGTAATGGAAGAAATGATAAAACATCATTCACACACCCATAAAATTAAACATCTCCATGTGACTGCTATTATATATGTTCGCCGTTCCACTATATACACAAACGTAATGTGTGTCCCACCATGAAAAGCAATGCACGCCCCACTTCGGCATAGTATATATGTATGTATTTGTATGTATAGTATAAGTGCTACCCCATTTCTAGTTCTACAAGGGAGGTTAATTATATATGCAAAGATACTAAGAATGTTTGTTTGGAGTAAAGTAAGTTTGTGACGTTAATTGTGAACTGCGTTGCTATATAATCACTCTAGCTAATAGCATCTCTTATATATATTTTGCCCCCGACAAGTACAATATATGATGTTGAGGCTTTCGGCTCCCTAATGTAAATTCATGATTAATTGCCTATATATGGTGTATTGCTAAGGGGAAGAATCAATTCAAGTTGTTACCTTATTTATGGCTCCATATGTCATCGTCTATCTATATATCCTTTACTCTTTATTAGTGTTTGAGAGAAAAATCACAAAACAGAAAATTGTGAAAGATTTCTATATTTGCTCATATAATCAACTCAACTGAAAACACATGAGAGTTTAACTATTTATACAAGGATAAGAAATAGAAATAAAAAACTAATTAACAACCAATATACAGTAGAAAAAAATCTATTCCTAATACTCCCTCTCAAGGTGGGTTGTGGATGTTAATCAAACCCAACTTGGAAACATTATCTTGAAATGGAGCTGGATACAAAGACTTGGTAAAAACATCAGCAAGTTGATGTTTAGAAGGAATATGAGAAAGGATAATGAGACCTTCAAGTATCTTTGCACGAATTAAGTGACAATCAAATTCAATGTGCTTCGTTCTCTCGTGAAAAGAAGGATTCTTTTCCAGTTGTATAGCTGATTGATTATCACAAAAAACAGGAAATGGAAGTGGTATATTAAGACACAAATCATCAACAACATACTTGAGCCATTGTAATTCCCATGCAACAGAAGCCAAAGTTCTATATTCTGCTTCTGTAGAGCTGCGAGAAACAGTATTCTGCTTCTTAGATTTCCAGGATATCAAAGAATTTCCATAGAAAATGCAGTAACCTGTGATGGACTTTCGAGTTACACAACAGGTAGCCCAATCTGAATCAGAGAAGGCCTATATTCTGTGATCATTTTGAACAGGATAAAAGAGACCTTTGCCAGGTGCACTCTTTAAATATTTGAGAATTCGAAAAGCAGCTTGTAAGTGAGAATATCTCGGTTTAGACATGAACTGACTTATTTGCTGCACTACAAAACTAATATCCGGTCTAGTATTGGTCAAGTACAACAGCTTGCCAATAAGTCTTTTGAAGGCAGTAACATCATTAACAAGCTCACCATCATCTTCAGTTAGTTTAACAGAGGGATCAGCAGGGGAGTTTACTGGTTTACAACCAGTAAGGCCAAATTCAGCAATGATTTCAAGACAGTATTTTCTTTGATTTAATACCAAACCTTTTTTTGGATCTAGCAACTTCAAAACCCAAGAAATATTTCAACTCTCCAAGATCTTTGATATGGAACTGATCATCAAGATAACTTTTGACTTGATTGATCATAGAAAGGTCATTTCCAGTGATTACTATGTCATCTACATAGACTAATAAAGCTGTGAATGAACCTGCAGTATTCTTCACAAAAAGAGAATGGTCAGCTGGACTTTGATTGAAGCCAAAATTGATTAAAGCAAGAGTAAGTTTGACATTCCATTGACGGCTAGCCTGTCTTAATCCATAAAGCGACTTTTGCAATTTACACACAAGCTTGGAAGAAGAAAGCTCCATTCCAGGTGGTGGTTTCATATAAATCTCTTCTTTGAGATCGCCATGCAGAAATGCGTTATCTACATCAAGTTGATGTAGATACCAGCCATGAGAAACAACTATGGAGAGTAAAAACCTGACAGTAGTTAACTTTACTGGAGAAAATGTCTCAAAAAAAATCTACCCCCTCTATCTGTGTAAACCCTTTGGCAACCAACCTTGCTTTATGCCTTTCCAGAGATCCATCTGACTTGTATTTAGTTCTATAAACCCATTTGCATCCCACAATTTTCTTTCCTGGAGGAAGTCTAACCAATGACCAAGTTTTGTTTCTCTCTAGAGCTTGTAATTCAGCCAACATAGCTTGTCTCCAGCATTCATGTTTGTTTGCTTCTTTGAAGGAAGTTGGATCAATAGTACCAGAAATAGATAAATAAAATGCAGTATGTAAAGCAGAGCATTTAGAATAAGAAAGATAAGAATGTAAAGGATAAGGGGTGTTGCAAGTAAAATTAGAAGAAGAAATGGTAGGACAATAAAAGTCAGCTAAGTATGAAGGAGGCTTCTTAGTTCTTGTGGACATTCTTGTAGTAGATTCAGTGACTTGAGAAGGATCAATATTATCAGAATTAATAACTGAATCTGTCAAAACATGATCATTTGTGTTTAACATAATATTTTGATCAATGTTTTGTAGATTCGAGTTAGGAGTTTCAAAAGTAATGAGATCTTCAAATTTAGAAAAATCAGAAGTATTAGTTGTAGTATCCATGTTTGTAGACCTTAAAGAATCAACAACATAAGGGAAATGCTTCTCATAAAAAATCACATTCCTAAAAATAGAACATGATTTATTGTTAATATTATATGGAATATACCCCTTAGTTCCAGTTTTGAATCCTAAGAAAACACATTTTGATGCTCGTTTGTCAAATTTAGTCCTGCCAGAGCTTAATGTATTAGCATAAGCTAAACATCCAAAAACTCTTAGTTTGTTTAAATTAGGAGCATGACCATAAACCAATTCATAAGGAGTTTGGTGTTTTAAAAAAGGAGCGGGAAATCTATTGATTAAATAAGTGGCATGTCTAACAGCAAAAGACCAAAAAGCTGGTGGCAAATTAGCTTGAAATAACAGGGAACGACCAACATTCAATAAATGTTGATGTTTCCTCTCAACAATCCCATTTTGTTGAGGGGTTTCTATGCATAAAGTTTCAAGTAAGATGCCTTTGGAAGAGAAGAAATCAATAAGATAAAACTCTTTGCCATTGTCAGATCGGATTTTCTTTAGTTTTAGATCGAATTGGTTTTCAATCAATCGTATAAAAGAAGGAAGAATATATTTGACATCAGATTTTGTTTTTAAGGGATGAATCCAAGTAAATCTGCTGAAATCATCCACCACAGTAAAAAAATATCTAAAACCATCAATTGAAAAATGTGAAACTGGTCCCCAAATATCGACATGTATTAATTCAAAAAATCTGGAACTTCTACTAGTACCGGTAACAAAGGGAAGTTTCTTTTGTTTAGCATAGTGGCATGTGTCACAAGGTTGTGAACAAGCAAAAACAATGTCATTATATTGAGAAGACAAATGCTTCAACACTTTATTAGAGGCATGACCCAATCTAAGGTGCCACAACATGGAACTATTAGTAGTATTGACATTTGAAAATTTTGAAGAAGACAAAACAGAACCAGAATGAGAACCATATGAGTTCAAGTCACTTGAATCTTCTAAGTAAAATAAGCCATTCCACTGCTTAGCTGCTCCAATCATCTAAAAAGTTGATTTCTGCATAATTATACAATGTGGATCACAAAATACAACCATGCAGGTGGAAATAAGTCTTGGAATTGATATAAGGGGAACAACAAAATCAGGAACATAAAGAGCATTAATCAAGGTCAATCTGCCAAGTTTAATATTTCCACAAGAATTAGAAATAACAGTGGTTTGATTTGGTAATTTGATATGTATAGGTTTTATTGGTTTGAGAAATTCAAAAAAAGATTTGGATGGACAAATGTGGTCTGTGGCACCACTATCCAAAATCCATAAGTAAAGACAAGAAACATTACCTGAGTGGTTTACAAGAACAGTTTGGATATGGTTTATGGATGATGAATTGTCTGTTGATTGTTGAAGTAAAGCCATGAGGGCCTGGTACTGTTCTTTTGAGAAAGTGAATTGATAACGGTTAGAATTTTCAAGCAAGTTAGATTGTTGTGTTGCTGCATCGGAGTCCACTTCAACCAAACTAGTAGAGGCATTTGAACCAGAAGAGGTTCCTTTATTTTGTTTTCTGTATCCAGCAGGAAATCCAATCTTCCAATAACAAGTTTCTTTGGTATGATTGGTTTTCTTACATTGCTCACAATATTTGGTATTTCTACTAGCAGATTTAGAAGAATGATTATTGGTCTTGTTTGCAGTGAAATTGCTCTTATTGTTGTTGTTATAGTGATTGTTAGCATTATGAAAAGCAGCAAAAGCAACAGAATCTTGAGAAGATGGTTTTGAAGAATTACCAACAAATTCCCGTTCATGTTGAAGAATCATGGAAAAAATCTTCATAATGGATGGCATAGGATCCATCACCATCACGTG
Source organism: Sesbania bispinosa (assembly GCA_026901365.1). Taxonomy (NCBI): domain Eukaryota; kingdom Viridiplantae; phylum Streptophyta; class Magnoliopsida; order Fabales; family Fabaceae; genus Sesbania; species Sesbania bispinosa. The sequence goes on from QLOH01000075.1 coordinate 1,191,288, forward strand.
AGATCGCACCTGCGAGTATGCATCGTTCAAGCCACGGAGAAATTGAATAACATAATCATCTTCGCGTTCTTTTCGTAAATTTTGAAGAATGCCACAGGAACAGGGTGTCGAACAAGTGCAAGTCAAGACACATTTGTACAACTCAATTTCCTTCCATAGAATCTTCAATCTAGTGTAGTATTCAGAGATTGTAGAATCTCCTTGCTTGCAATCGTGGATTTGATCAGATTAGCGATACGAAACTTGTCTGCATGTGAGAAGCGATCTTTAAGATCTTTCCATATTTCAGTAGCGGTGTCCATCCACATCACATATTGTTTAATCGAAGGAGTCATGGATCGTGTGAGCCATGACATTACCATTCGATTGCAACGACGCAATGCTTCATGAAGCGGATCTGTAACTGAAGGACAAAGAATTTTGCCATAGATGAACTTCTCTTTGTTCTTGGTTTCAAGAGCAACCACCATGTCCCGTTCCCATTGATGGAAGTTACTCTCTGTCAAAGGCGGTGAAATAAGAATAGTCTCCGGATTTTCACCCGGATGAAGGTATAAGGGATTTTTCAGATTGATGAGATGATCCGATGTAGAAACTGAATTTTGGACGTCATTGGCATTGTTTTGGCCAAGATTGGCCATGGTTGATCAGAAGATGAGCATAAAGGAAGAAGAACTGTATGCGAAAAACGAGGAAGGTTGTTACGGTGATGATACCATATTAGTGTTTGAGAGAAAAATCACAAAACAGAAAATTGTGAAAGATTTCTATATTTGCTCATTTGATCAACTCAACTGAAAATACATGAGAGTTTAACTATTTATACAAGGATAAGAAACAGAAATAAAAAACTAACTAACATCCAATGTACAGTAGAAAAAATCTATTCCTAATACTCTTCGAAAGCAAAAAAAGTATTCATACGGTATAAAATCTATCTCAACCACGAAAAAGAAAAAAAATAGAAGAGAGAATACAAACACGCATGCAAGCATATATACACACTTACACAATTTGATCATGAAAAGTGACAACTTGTTTTACTTTGGTCAATTGAGAAAAAACGTCGTCAACTTCTTTATAAATCTATCTTTTCATTTTCACAATTTGGCCATTTTAGGGTATGTTTGGTTTGCATTTTCATTTCCTGTTTTCTTTTTTTGTCTTTTTTTTTTCTGAAATTTTACAAAGGAAAAACTGAAAATGTTAGAAACAAAAAAAAAAAAAAATCATGTTTCCAGCATTTCCGGATTTTCCTTTGTAAAATTTCAGAAAATAGTAAACAGAATGACAATAAAAAATGGAAATAGAAAATGGAAAAGCAAACCAAACATGCCCTTATGTTATTTATACCTATGATTTCAATCCATCACTAAAACAAATAGTTACATAATCAAATATATGTGGATATATTATCTATACCCACAAATTATCATATGGATGTACGTATATAATAATATATACATCCACGATTTTTAGTTCTATTTTAAAATTAATTGTCCATAGATATATGGATAATATATATATATATATCCATGATTTTTAATTATTGTTTTAAAATTAAGTGTCCATAGATATATGGTAAAATTCTTATATATCACACAATAGTTGATATATATCGCAACATCACATGTATAACATAAGGGACTTATTTATATAAGCATCATATTATATTGGGTTAAATATATTTTTAATCCATAAAAATATTATTTTTTTTCTCTTATTTTTTTTGTTTTGGTTATTTATTTTTTGAAAACACGTGTTTTTAGTCCTTGTCATCATTTTTTATATTTTACTAAGTGATGACTTAACAATGTTTTTTATAGATTTTCCTCTTAATTTTCTCTCGTGCACTTTTTTAAAATTTACAATAAAAATTCTACAAATTTTTCATAGCAAATTAAATTAAGAAGCTTCATAACAATATTTTTACCAAAAACATGGAGGTTTTCTAGAAAATTATTGTAGATGATATTTTTAAAGAAAAATTTGTAAGAAACTTTCTTAGAATTTTTACTCGAAAAAGGTCGCGGAAGAGTTACAAACGTGACTTAATGGCGTATATGTAACAAGGACTAAAAGAATGCCGTTTTTGAAAAATTTAGAACCAAAACAAAATATAAAATATAAAATAAAAATGAGACCAAACAATCATGTTTGGTTACATCAACAATCATCTGAATATCTCCTTCCAGATTCCGATATCTTTGGGTCATGATTTCCTAAGGAAGCAAAACAAGTTAGAAATCTTAGGAAAATTTTAAGAGTAAAAAAGAATTCACCCCTCTCTAGACTTTTCTCACTCAAGCGAGTGGATTCTCACTTGAGCGAGAAAATGGCAGAAACTCCATTTTAGCTCCTTTTCTTAGTTTCTTCATGATCCTTTCAATTTATTCCCCTCTTCCATCTTTAATCACCTGAAATTTATACAAAAATTGGGATCAAAATGACTTCATTTGTATAAAATTCTCGGAATAAACTATTGAATTAAAAAATTCTAAAGTTAGGAGAATTAACTTCTAGAATAAACATATTTCAACAGATAAGTGCTCAAATTCATCATTAAATTTCACTTAAATTGAGCACTTATCAAAATCAAAAGCTCAAACTTCAAAACATAATTTTGATAGATGACCTAGCAAAATTTGTGAATGCCACAAAAAACATTGAGAGTCTTATTGGGCCTCAAAAAGGAGTTTTGATAAAGTTGGGTTAGGCTATGATAAGTCTGCAAATGAGGTTTGGTATAAATTTTTTTTATTCCAGCTAGAAAGCCTAAAGAAAGATGTTCATGCTATAGTAAATTTGACCATAAGACCTCAACTTGCTATATGAGACAAGTCGCAATCAGAAAGAAGGTGTTTAACCACTCAGGACCCAAATATAAGTGGGTACCTAAGACCAAGTTCACGGTTGCAGCTTACCATGATTATGAAATCTGGAAAATGGATGCCAAGACAACTTTCATAAATTGAAGCCTTCTTGAAGATGTATATATGACACAACCTAAAGATTTTGTTGTACCTGAAAATGTTGGAAAGGTATGTAAGTTGCAACAATCCATTTATGGATTAAAGTAAGCCTCTAGAAGTTGGAATCTTCATTTTGATGAAGCTGTTAAGCAGTTTGGTTTCATTAAAAATGAAGACGAACCTTGTGTCTACAAAATGGTTAGTGACAACATAGTGGTTTTTCTGGTTTTGTATGTAGATGACATACTCCTCATAGGAAACGACATTCCTACCCTTCAGTCTGTAAAGACTTGGTTAGGAAATTGTTTTTCTATGAAAGATATGGGCGAAGCAACCTATGTGTTAGGCATCAGGATCTATAGAGATAGATCTCAAAGATTACTTGGCCTACGTCAAAGTACATACATATATAATGTGTTAAAACGGTTTAACATGCAAGATTCTAAGAAGGGATCGTATGAGTAAGATTCCTTATGCATCTACTATAGGGTCTATCATGTATGCCATGTTATGTACTTGACCAGACATATCATATGCTTTAAGCATGACTAGAAGATACCAGTCTGATCCTGGTGAAGGTCACTGGACAGTAGTCAAGAACATCCTTAAGTACTTAAGAAGAACTAAGGATTCATTTTTAATATATGGAGGTGAGGAAGAGCTACTTTTAAAAGGTTACATTGATGCTAGCTTCCAAACCGACAAAGATGATTCAAGATTGCAGTCAGGTTATGCGTTTTGCTTGAATGGTGCCGCTGTGAGCTGTAAAAGTTCGAAGCAGGAAACAGTCGTTGATTCTACCACAAAAGCTGAGTAAATTGCAGCCTCAAATGCTATGGAAGAGGCCGTTTGGATCAGGAAATTCATTATTGAACTTGGTGTAGTTCATACCATTGTGGATCCTATAAGTCTTTATTGTGATAACAATGGGACTATTGCACAAGCCTAGGAACCCAGGTCTCATCAGCGATCCAAACATATACTTAGACTTTTCCATCTCATCCGAGAAATCATTGATAGGGGAGATTTGAAGATATGCAAAGTGTATACAAATGACAATGTTGCAGACCCATTGAGAAAACCCCTTGTGCAGCAGAAGCATGAAGGGCACCCTAGATCATTAGGCATAAGATTTATGTCTAAATGGCTCTAGTGCAAGTGGGAGATTGTTAGTGTATGCACTAGAGACTTATATGTTTTTATTTTGAACATTCATCACTTGTATCATATTATTCTTATAAAGGCAATTCATTTTATTAATTCTTTTAGAATATAATAAATATCCTTAGAATAGTAAGCTTAAACTTCATAAGAAATCAAGTAGACGACTTGATCGTGAGATCTTATGAAGAACTATTCTTAAAATAGTCCTTGGTCAAGCATCATCTTAGGACAATTAGATGCATTTAGACTAGTATGTGAGTTCGTTGATGATCACATCCCACAGATCATGGATATGAGATATCAAGTGCTCACATAAGTACATATTAAGAGTAATGATGTACTGGACTAGCCCACCTTAAGAACATTGAATGGTTTGTTACATAAGTGTCATGAACGTTTCTTATATTGATAAATATCATATGAAGTCCTTTGAGCTGAAATCACTACGATTCCTATATAAGGAATTATATGTTTTAAATATTATCAAACGTTACCTGTAACGAGGTGATCATAAAATTGGTTTTTGGACATATAATAAATTATGTGGTGGAATGTGAGTGACCTAGATGGGATTTGTCCCTCCTATGTAACAAGAGTTATATCTGTAGGCCTCTTGATAAAGTTAGACTAAAAAATGCATGGCCATGCTCAGGAGGATAACACATGAGATGTTTATTTTCTGTATAGTGTACTTGGGCATAAAAAAACATAAATTGAACTATACAAGGATGACACATTCCATGCCCTTGTGTTCAATTAGATATATGGACAAAGGGACAATCCATATAAAGTATTATCATAAAATATGATACGTCAAATTGCTGACATTCTCAATATTTGGGTATTAGTGATGTATTGCTAGATAGCACTCGCTATTTATGATATTAAATATAAAAGGGTTTTATTTTAAATATCATAACCAAATATTAAGATTACCTATTGGGTCACACGCATACAACAATCCCACTAGGAATGTTAGTAATTCTAATTAGATTAGAATTATAACTGTTGAGTCTCAAAATATTATTAAGGGAATTAATAATGTTTAAGTCTCACATATCCTAAGTTTTAATGGATAACAAATTTGGTTAAAGGACTATTTTTAAGAACAGTTTCACGTGAAGGTATTGTGTTTAAATGTTTCAGCAATCCTTCTGAAGAGCAACCCTCTGATATGATCCAACTCTCCGAAGTTGAAGCTCCTGAAGTCTATTTAACCTTCTGAAGTGCTGCTGTATCATAAAGAAGAACTGCTGAAGACCTACATCGTAGCTTTTGACTAAAGTCAGAAGACTTTCTTCTTAAGGACTTTAATGCATCCTCAAACGTCTTCTACAATTTTGATCCTGTTAAGGAATGTTTTCAGAGACCCCTTTATGTTGTCAGAATCATTTTACCTTAAAAGGAAAGTTGTTGTGGTACACGTCAGAACTGTGTCACAGACTGCACACCTGCAACACTCAAAGTTAGAAGCTTTCAGAAGATTGTCTCACAACGGTCTTAACAACATTTAATGTTATTCCTCAACGGTGGGATTATCAATCTTCAATGGATTCAAGCTGATCTCGTATATAAAGCTTTAAGATAAACAAAAAAAGGGGACGACAAAGCATAAAATTCTGAATGCAAACAGGTTACCCAAAAAGGCTAAGAAAAAGGTTGATGAGTGTCCTCACCGTGATAAACATAGATTATTTAAATCTGAATGCAAACAGGAAGAGAAACCTGTACCTGAAACTGACCTAGGTGGACCCAAGAAAATACGGGTACCAAAAATCTTAATTATTCCTCTTGCAGATGTGCTGAACAAATCAAAGAAAACTCCCAGAATCACTATTGAGGAATGGATGAGAGGAACTCTTTATGAGAAGAAGCTTTATGTTCCAAGATCCTTCAACATAAGCTGATGAAATCTATTAATCTCAAGAAGCAATGTTGAGTCTCAGCAAATACATATCATCATCTCAAATCCTTGAGTATCCCTGCTGGTAACATTGTTTAATATTGCAATAAGATTATCTGAGTTTGAATGGTTTGTTTGAAAAAATCTATGAAAAATATGATGTGTATGACTTTTTGGTATAAGCATGAACTCTCTGAAATATGTGTGTCTGCTGAAAATATACTTGCTGAAATTAATGTACTTGCTGAACACATATACTTTATGAAATTGTCACTTGATGACGTGGCAACCTGAGACGGTTGGCCTTTCACCTATCCTCTGAAGTCTGCACGTTGCACGACACCCCATGTCTGTGCATCCAGTAACTACCATCATTAATGCTATGTCTGGAGGCTATTTATAGAGTGCGTGAAAAGATACATGGTTACTCTCTCTTTGCCTTCCTCTCTCTGCAATCAGAAACTCTTTGTGCTCTCAAGTTTCAAGCTTTCTCAAACCCGACTTTCTACACCCTACTTTGTGCTACTGCAATAGCATCTAAGAAGTCAGGTTCTTTTTCATCCAAGGCTGGTGGGAAGATTGTCCCATCGAGGTGTGTCAACTTCGATAACCTTGCTGAAAATGGCTTTGACCTCACTGATTACTTCAAATGTGCTGGTTGGTTCCCGTTCTTTGATGTGATCAACTGTGGCTGGCATGAGGCCAGTGTTTACGAATTTTGGAGGACCGTAAGAGAGGTTGAAGGAAATAGAAGAGTTTACTTGAAGGCTCAAGTGATGGGTCAGGCGATTATTGTCAACAACGCTATTCTAGAAGAAGTGATGGGTGTGAAGGCTAAAGGTGTTGTTTTCATACCAAAATGGGAGATTAAAAATGGAGGAGTCAAAAAATTTAATCAGCTACTGTTTGGATCAGAAGGTCCATCCAACTTGAAGGGCACTGGGATGCTGGATATTCCCAGGTTGTTGTTTGCAATTTTGGGGTACTGCATTATCCCCAAAGGAGGAGGCAAGGATCATATCTCTGAGTTAGAGAGATTCTGTGTCAGTTATCTTCTACAGAAAAAGAAGATTAATCTGCCTTGGACCATTCTATATGGCATGATTAGAAGGGCAAGAGATTCAGCTTCCAACCTGCCCCACAATACCTTGATCATGAAGATTTTGATGCATCACAAGGTAGCTGTTGAGAGTTTATTTGACCACAAACCTCCCACTTTCTTCAATGCAACCATTATTAAGGAAATGGGGATTGACTTGAAGAAACCTAAACAAAAGTGGAAGAAGGAACTTGCTAAGAAGTTCCAAAAGTCTGTGCTGGAGATTCTTGAAGATGAGCTGTAGGGAGACACCAGAAGAGAGGAATTCCAACCTGCTGAGGTAACTCCTGAGAAGAAGATTGTGAAAAGAAATATAACCAAGACTTTTTAGAAGATTCTTACCCCTGTTGACCTTGAAAGGGTACGGGAGGTGGAGGCATCATATCAGAAAGCCACCCCATCTGAATATGTAGCTGAAGCAACCACACTAAAGGAAACTGAACCTGTTCAGAAGGTTCACATTGAACCTACTGAAATTGTGGGTCAGGCAACTAAAGTTCCTGCTGAAGTTACTAAGCCTACCTTTGTAAGGTCCAAGAATCCCTTAAAGAATGTTTTAATGATGACAACCAATCAAGGTTTACTTGGAATAATTCTGAACTTTATGGACTAATGATTTTGTTCAAGTGAATGTTCAGAAGATACAGGCAAGCATCTGCAGAAGGAATAATTGAGCAACAAAAGAAGGAAATGAATGACACTTATTTATGAAGATAAGTCTCAAATTTGACAAGAATGACAAATCTGTGAAAAATAGATAGAATGCATACTGAAAAGCAATAAGAGGCACACTGTCATTTGTCCAGAAGATCAACACAACTTTCTAAGAGAAGAAATCATAATAAAATTGAGTTAGAAGGAAGATTCATTTTGAGACAGTAAAAGAAAAGCTCATTACTGACTTTCTAGCATCAAGATATGCTTTCTTTTATATATGAAAGTAATTACCAGAAGATGGATGGCTGCTTATTAGAAGAACCTAAGATTAATAATTCTGCAAAAGGAACATAATATGTCTTAAACCAAAGAACAGATTGAATTCCTTGTCTTCTAAGAACACAACTGTACAATAAAAATAAAGATATTCTCAATCAAGCAAAGGATGAATATTAAAAGGATCTGCAAGAGAAGTGAAACTCTAGAAGCCCTGCAGAAGGAATAGATTTCTGCAGAAGATACAAATAAGGCTAAATTCATGATAATCTTCTTCTTCTCATTTTCTCATGATTCCAATGGATCAATTAACTCAAGAATAAGTAAAAATACTATACTGGAAGGTTTCAGCTTATTTGAAGAAGAATTTCCTTGAGAAACAGCCCAAAAACAGCCTGCAGAAGGAACCCTGCAGAAGGAAGAGCTGGTCAAACTTGACAGCTGTAAAGCTGTACTTGCTGCAGCAGAGAAAGGGACATCTCCTTGGACCCAGCTGGCTGCCCAACGGCTATTTTGCTCCAGCCCTCTATAAAAGGAGAGTTCCTCCACACTTGGAACTCACCTCACTCCAGAAGAAACATATAAATCTGCTGTTTCATTGCTCCTATCTTCTGGAAAATTTCTCTCTCCTTCATAAGAGTG